>CAWUFW010009761.1:0-600000 GCA_963921515.1 Calotriton arnoldi
CTATAGGTTTCAGACACGTTATAGTTAGAAATTAGCATTTAAAAAACCTTTGAAATTCACTGAAAAACCATAGGTTTTAGGGACAGTTATAGTTAGTTGGACATTGCACTCGTACAAAACCCGTGAAATTCCCCTGTTATAGTTAGTTCAGCTAACTATAACTCGCGCCCCCGCAATGCACTGCTGATGACGTCACATATTACATCACTCATGACATGGTCAGTGACATCACTGATGACATCTCAAATGACTTCACTGATGACATCATCCATGTGATAATTTCATGCATCTTCTCACACCCTAATATAACTTTTGATACACCCACTCTAAATTACAGACTGCCATTCTCAAAACCATAGACACTCCAACACCAAAAACTACATACCCACTCACTGATTCTTAGGTCTACACACACATCCACTCACTCACCTGTACAGTCACTCATACTTACAGTCACTCAGTACAGGACTATCATATGCACTCATACACCTATATAAACACTCACACACCGCCACTCATCCATAGAGGTACTCACACACCTAGTCAGTCATGCAAAAATTTAATCACACACCCATTTACTCACCTATACAGTTATACACACACCAGCTCACTTACTCATACAAATACTAGCACATTCTTACGCTCTTATACAATAACTGATACAAGCACACACGCATCCATACAGCCACTCTCACAATAACACACTCTCACTTATAGCCATTTAAATACTCTAACACACATATATACTGCCTTTTACATATGTAGTTACTCGCACATGTACCACTGAGATATACATTCACTCACTAACACACCCATACACACACTCACCCACCCAAGCAGTCCATCACAGATACACTCTTGAAATCATGCACCCAGTGAATCACCCACTCACACATCTATGTATAGAGTCACACACACACCCCACCCACACAAACACTCAGGCAGCCATACAGATACTCAGAGAACCAATCAATAACCCCTATAGACACTCATGTAGCTATTCGCAAATCCATGCATCCACTTACACACCAACAAACAGACGGATACAGACATTCACACAGTTTAGTCACTAACCCATGCATTCAGTAAGATACGTTTAATCACTCACTTGTAGAGTCAGTCACTCACGTACTAAATCATCCATTCAGACACTTATACACCCACTCATTCTTCAATACGCCTTTCCCTATATATATTAAACATATTTAAACTTTACAGAAACACACAGTCACTGGATGATGTCATCAGTGATGTCATCAGTGATGTCATTTGAGATGTCATCAGTGATGTCACTGACCATGTCATGAGTGATGTAATATGTGACGTCATCAGCAGTGCATTGCGGGGGCACGAGTTATAGTTAGCTGAACTAACTATAACAGGGGAATTTCACGGGTTTTGTACGAGTGCAATGTCCAACTAACTATAACTGTCCCTAAAACCTATGGTTTTTTCAGTGAATATATATATATATATATATATATATATATATATATATCCTTTCACCCCTCAGCTCAGTTTTCGCTGGATTTCTCGGCGCCTCATTGCGGTGCGTACTCCACGGCAGAGCCAAGCCGTACCATATTCTCACAAACCTTCCCAACAGGAAGAACATAGCGCACTCACGGAAAGGTTTTGCAGCTTTTAATCCAACATGTAGTTATTACACTGGCATTTTTACCACAAACAAAAATGCCCGTGTAATAACTACATGTTGGATTAAAAGCTGCAAAACTTTCCGTGAGTGCGCTCCGTTCTTCCTGTTGGGAAGGTTTGTGATATATATATATATATATATATATATATATATATATATATATATATATATATATATATATATATATATATTTATATTTATTTAATGGCTTTAGAATTACATGCAATATATATATCACTAACAAAAACAAAGGTTACAGGCACACTATAGTTAGGAAATGACATAAAAAAAAGTTGAAATTTTCTGAAAAAACAAAGGTTACATGGACGTTACAGTTAGGAAATAGAATTTGAAAACCTTAGAAATTCACTTAAAAAAACAAAGGTTACAGGGATGTTATAGTTAGGCTCAGATTTCACTCGTACAAAACCAGTGAAATTCAGCAGTTATGGTTATCTGGGCTAACTATAACTTATTGCCCCTGCAATCCACTACTTATGAACTCATATATTACATCACTCATGACATGGTCAGTGATACCACTGATGACAGCACATCGGCTGAGTCCGAGTCTCAAGATGGCTGCCAACATTTCGTGGTTGAAGTGTTGGCAGCCAATCAGATCTCTGCACAAGAGATGTACGATTTGTGGAGGGTCCCTGCCTCTAGAAACACAAATTTGTTTTTCCTTTAATATCTCCAAAACTACTGAACGGATTTACACCAAATAACAAAAAGGGCTCTTTCTAGACCAAGAGCTAGCTTTCTGCCAAATTTGGTGTAATTCTGTCCAGCAGTTCGGGCTGCAGTCATGTTAAAAATCCATGTTGGAAATTGCATGGGAAACACACTTTTTTTTACCCCCGTTTTTCTCAGCCCCCGCTTGATGTATCACCCTGAAACTTTCCATGCACAGCTCGACACAGATGGGCGCTTTTTTGGGGAACATTTCGTGAAGATTTTTCAACGACGCCAAAGTTATAACCAAGTCAAAAAATGCTTTTTCTGTGGAAACTAGGTGCTAGCTATAACTACCTACTGGCGACTGCTAGTGGGTTTTACATATATATATACATATATTTATATATGTATATATATATATACACACACAAACACATATATATATATGGGCTGGGGCGTTTTTAGGGTTGGGGGGTGAGGGTATTGGGTGGCTAGGGTAATATTAGGGTTTAGGGTGGGTAGGGGTATTTGCGTGGCAAAGGGATTTTTAGGGTTTAAGGTGGGTAAGGGTATTTGGAAGGCAAGGGTGTTTTTAGGGTGTGTACAGGTATTTGTATGGCATGGTGATTTTTAGGGTTTAGGGTGGGTAAGTGTTTTTGGGTGGCAAGGGTATTTTTTAGGGTTTAGGGTGGGTGGGGTTTAGAGGTTGGGTTTGATAAGGTAAAAAAAGTATATATTTGTAAAATACATATAAATAAATATATATATATAAATATATTTATTTATATGTATTTTACAAATATATATTTATATATATGTATATGTAAATATATATACACACATAAACATATATGTGTATGCACCCTGGCTGCACTGACTAGGCCACAGAGAGGCGCAAATGAAGTCACAGAGATAACGGATGTTCAAGGGATATTGATATATGACGCAACTAAAATAGCAGACAGGTTTAGAGAGTATTACACAGAATTATACACATCTCGACCACAGAATGCAACAGAAACGGCAGAGGAATATTTATCATATATAAAAATGGGCTGGCTGACTGACGAGCACAGGGAGAGGCTGTTGGCCCCTTTGCGCCCAACTGAGATTGTAGCCGCCCTAAAAGATATGCCTAGTCAGAAAGCTCCGGGCTCTGACGGGCTTACAGTGGCCTTTTATAAGGAATATCCACACCTAGTAAGCCTATTTGAGGAAATGACCAGTGATGGAATTATGCCCCCCACAATGAGGGAAGCAATATTGATCACCTTACTTAAACCTGGAAAACCCGCTGACCAGTGCTCATCGTATAGGCCTCTGTCATTGCTTAACACTGATACGAAGATTTATGCAAAGGTGTTGGCAAACAGACTAGCTCCTCTGCTCCCCTTAGTCGTGGCCCCCGAACAATCCGGGTTTGTCCCAGGCAGGTCACTTACCAGTAACTTGCAAACGATTTTTTGCACAATTAATCGCCTCAACCCACAGATCAAAGCTGCAGCAGTCTTTCTGGATGCAGAAAAGGCTTTTGATTCAGTGGAGTGGGGATTCTTGATAGCAGTGCTTAGAAGAGTAGGGGTAGGGGAGGTATTCATTCAACTGGTGCGAGCGCTATATACAGAGCCTACAGCGAGAATACATGTGAATGGAATGTTTTCCCGACCCATAACGATCACCAGAGGCACTAGGCAGGAATGCCCCCTCTCTCCTTTGTTGTGTGCTTTGGTAGCGGAGCCTCTGGCTTGCGCTCTTAAGGAATACCATGCTCATCGTGGACTGAGGATCCCTTTATACACTCTAATAATATCTGCGTATGCAGGCGACACGCTGCTGTATGTGCGTGAACCCGAACGTAACATATTGCCTATTTTGCAGGAGGTGGTGCGATTTGGGCAACAATCAGGACTAAGAATATATTGGAATAATTCCCTGGTGTTCCCGCTTACTGTAGTTACCACTCCACACCAGGCGGACTACCCAATAACATGGACTACAGACCCCATACGGTATTTGGGAGTGCAAATCACATAGACCCGGAAGTGGTAGTGCGTGAAAACTACGGCAGGGCCATACAGCAACTCACCGGAGTAATCAAAAAATGGATCAGACTACCGCTATCATTATTGGGGCGCATAGCACTTAGGAAAATGAACGTTCTTCCAAGGCTGTTGTTTTATTTTGTAAATATTCCAATCCCTCTGCCAAAAACATTTTTTCGCACGCTGCGCACCCTGATGGTAAGGTTAGCCTGGGCTGGAAAGCAATCACGCGTACAGTGGGAGACAATGACGAAACCATACTCATCAGGGGGACTAAACGCGCCGGATTTTGAAGCATATTATTGCGCGGCGCAACAAATGCACGCGGTACATTGGATACAAGGACCTCAGGACGCCCCACACATCTATATAGAGAGTGAGGAGGCGAGCCCAATGACACTCCCGCAACACTTGATGCAGAAGTCACAAAGGCCACGTTATAGACCCAGTAGGCACTACGCAATATCAGTTTCATAGAGTTGCAAAAAGACAGAATATCGAGCTGCTTTACTCTCCGAGAATGCCCATAGAATGGTGCGCATGGCTAGAGAATCATAACAATAAGGCGTTCCTTCAGGCAATGCACAAGTTAAACATAAAAACTATGGGCGACTTCTTCACGGAAGGGGTGGTCAAGACATGGGACCAGCTGCAGGGGACTGCAGTGGCAGTCACCCAGCTTGAGAGATACCATTATCACTGGGCAACTCTTTCAAATTGTGGTCTCTTTGTTGTAGTGTTTGTGTAACGTCGTTGCGAATTAGGATGTCCTTAAAACTACGGCCTTTCCTATAGTTGATTCTAGGACGTGTGTAAATGGATTTGCCAATAATGGAGTCACATGTAAGTATGGGCCAGTGTTTTGCAAAGATCTTGTAAATCTGCTTGGAGTTGCGGATGTACGTAGTAATTATTCTGGTCTCGTGTGATTCTACTTGGCTTTCCCTGTCTGATGTGTGCACACTCAGGGTATCAGCTCTACTGGTTTTATTGACTTTTTCTATGGCCCAATTGAGCACCCATTTCGGGTACCCCCTGTTGGTGAATCTGGTCATCATGTGGTCCTTTTCATTGTTAAATGTTTCTTCTGTGCTGCAGTTTCTCCTTGCCCTCAGCAGTTCTCCAAATGGAATAGTCCATTTAAAGAGTTTCAGGATGGCTGCTGAGGGCGTGCAGAATGGTGTTACCTGCAGTAGTTTTCCTGAAAAGACTGGTCTCCAAAGTGTTATGTTTCACCGAAACCAATACATCCAAAAACTCGATCTGTTGTTTGTTTATATTGGATGAGAGTTTGATGTTGTATCTATTGGAATTCAGCTTGTCAATAAATTTGGTGACCTCGTCATGTGTGCCTTGCCAGATAAGGAAAAGGTCGTCGATGTATCGCAACCATAAGCGTACCATAGAAAATTCAGATACAAGGGTGGCTTCTTTTCTGATTTCCTCTTCCCAGAGCCCCAGGAACAGGTTGGCAAAGCTAGGGGCAAAACAAGTGCTCATAGCAGTGCCAAGAACCTGTTTGTACACCACCCCATCGAACATGAAAATGTTATTTTTTAGACATTGGTTCATCATTTCGATTAAGATGATGGTCTAAAAAACTAAAAAACTAATAGGTCTGTTCTTAAGATAATGGTAACATGCTTTCACACCCTGGGTGTGATCTATTATATTGTAAAGTGAATTTACATCTAGTGTGACTAAGAGGAAATCCTCTTCCCAGTTGATACCTTCTATTTTGGTCAAGAAATCTTTGTATCTCTTACGTGAGAGGGCAAAACTGTTACATACTCACTTAAAAAGTGATCCACATATTTGGACACATTTTCTAATGCGCTGCCAATAGATGAGACTATAGGTCTCCCTGGCGGCCTAGTAGGGTCCTTATGTACTTTAGGTAAAAGGTACAAAATCGGGAGTTTGGGGAAGTCCCTTTTCAAGAAGCAGTATTCATCCCAAGTGATGATACCACTGTGTTGCCATTCCTTAAGTTTGTTTCAGACTTCTAATATACTGTCATTATAAACAGTGCTGTTGATTTTCAGATAGAACCTGGCATCTTGTAGTTGTCGTTGGGCTTCACTGATGTACATGTCCCGGCTTAAAAGGACAATGTTACCCCCCTTGTCTGCAGGACGAATCACAATACTGGTGTCCTCTGCTAGGGATTTGATAATAGCCTTTTCTTTATGGGTCAGATTGTTGTTGGAAGATACCTTTTTCCAACTTTGGTGTTTGAGTCTGAGTAAATCTTTCACAACCATATCATTAAATGTATCAATGTTATCGTGGGGTAACACCGGGTAGAAAATGGAACGGGGTTTAAATTTAGTCGAGGCTGCTTGGTCGGTAGGAAAGTCAATGTTGATGGTTTCCATAGGAGACATATTGGATACCTCAGATACCTGGTGTAGATCGTGCATGGCTAGCAGTGTTTCAACATCAATCAATCAATCAATCAATCATGTCACTTATAAAGCGCACTACATACCCGCGAGGGTCTCAAGGCGCTGGGGGAAGAGGGGGTGGTGCTGCTACTGATCGAAGAGCCAGGTCTTGAGGAGTCTTCTGAAGGCCAGTAGGTCTTGGGTCTGTCGGAGGTTGGTGGGGAGGGTGTTCCAGGTCTTGGCGGCGAGGTGGGAGAAGGATCTGCCGCCGGCGGTCGTTTTCCGGATGCGGGGGACTGTGGCGAGGGCGAGGCTGGTCGAGCGGAGCTGGCGGGTGGGGGTGTAGAAGCTGAGTCGTCTGTTGAGGTAGGCTGGTCCGGAGTTGTGGAGTGCTTTGTGTGCGTGGGTGAGGAGCTTGAAGGTTATCCTCTTGTTGACAGGGAGCCAGTGCAGGTCTCTCAGGTGGGGTGTGATGTGGCTGCGTCGGGGATGTCGAGGATAAGACGTGCAGAGGCGTTCTGGATGCGTTGCAGCCGTCTCAGGAGCTTAGCCGTCGTTCCTGCGTAGAGGGCATTTCCGTAGTCCAGCCTGCTGGTGACGAGGGCCTGGGTGACTGTTTTTCTTGTTTCGGTGGGGATCCACTTGAAGATCCTGCGGAGCATTCGGAGGATGTTGAAGCAGGATGAGGAAACGGCGTTGACCTGCTTAGTCATGGAGAGGGTGGGATCGAGGATGACCCCTAGGTTGCGTACGTGGTCGGTGGGTGGCGGGGCTGTTCCCAGTGATGTTGGCCACCAGGAGTCGTCCCAGGCTGAAGGGTTGGAACCAAGGATGAGGACCTCCGTCTTGTCCGAGTTCAGCTTCAGGCGGCTGGTCCTCATCCATTCGGCGACGGCCTTCATTCCTTTGTGGAGGTGGGCTTTGGCGGTGTGAGGGTCTTTGGTGAGGGAGAGGATCAGCTGGGTGTCGTCGGCGTAGGAGATGATGTTGAGGTTGTGCTGTCGGGCGACGTGGGCGAGGGGTGCCATGTAGATGTTGAACAGCGTTGGGCTGAGGGAGGAGCCTTGGGGTACGCCGCAGATGATCTTGGTGGCCTTGGATCGGAAGGGGCGAGGCGGACGCTTGTGTTCTGCCGGAAAGGAAGGATGTGGTCCAGTCCAGGGCCTTCTCTTGGATCCCGGCGTCGTGAAGGCGTGTTCGTAGTGTGTGGTGGCAGACCGTGTCGAAGGCGGCTGATAGGTCCAGGAGGATGAGGGCTGCTGTTTCTCCGTTGTCTAGCAGGGTCCTGATGTCATCGGTGGCGGCGATGAGGGCGGTTTCGGTGCTGTGGTTGCTGCGGAAGCCGGACTGGGAAGGGTCCAGGATGTTGTTCTCCTCGAGGTAGCGGGTCAGTTGTTTGTTGACGATTTTCTCGGTGACCTTCGCGGGGAACGGGAGCAGAGAGATGGGTCGGAAGTTCTTGAGGTCCTTGGGGTCTGCCTTGGGTTTCTTGAGTAAGGCGGTGATCTCGGCGTGCTTCCAGCTTTCCGGGAAGGTTGCTGTCTCGAAGGAGATGTTGATTATTTTCCGGAGATGGGGCGCGATGGCTGTACTGGCTTTGTTGAAGATGTGGTGAGGGCACGGGTCTAGCGGTGAACCTACAGTCAAGCTTGTCGGTGTAATAGAGGTTGTTTCTCCTGTTGAATTCATACCTGTAGCTGGATCTTTAAGAGTGTGCCATTTAGTAAGTTTGAGTTTCCTCACAAATTTAAAAAGATCTACCCGTGTATCCGAGTAATTGAATAATTTGGTGGGACAAAATGTAGGTTACTCAGATCTGACTTGGCTACCAATAATTGGGACACAGCCTTTTCTAATCCCTATTAACATACATTTACTCGCCTTAGGTTACTCGTCTATAACATTTGGACCACACACAATTTCTTACTCATGTACTGCCGCGCTGTCTTATGCTCTTTGTGAGGCATGAATCTGGTACATAATTTCATATATTGATGATGCAATCAGTATGACAATGTTCTTTATACCTAAATGCCTAAACCATCACCTATCGGTGTATATATGTTTAATATATGGCTTATCATGAAATTTAATGGTAACCCAGTGGATTTACCCCTGATTTATTCCATTTAGCAATTATTGTTTAGTTGCCTACAACAATTTTCCACATTACAAGATGGCCGCCGTATTTTTTCTATGTACTTGCACACGCGTAACAAACTATTGTGTATGGTCCCTTTTCGATTCTCATGACGTATCACAGCCTATGTAATGATGCAATTTCCTGTATGCAAATTGTGTGAACAAGACAGCCTCGGCTGTCGAAACGCGTTACCTTATGTAATTAAATTCCACTACGGCACAACCTGAGAGTGCGGACATTCTTTTTCTTTGTGTGCGATTGATTGACGGCTTGCTCCGCCGCCATCCCGCGCCACTTGCCTCGGGCCTTCGATCCCAGCAGGAGCGTCACTGTGTGCAATATATATATATATATTCTGTCTTTTAAAACAAATAGAAAAGCAAAACTGTGTGCTGCTTTGCATACGCTTGTTCGGTTGATTCATTTTATCACTGTTTTACTGCCCCACTGACAGGGGTTCAGCTCAGCCTAAGAGGCCAAATATGCAAGCTGGAATGCATTTGCATTTGGAGGTTATAAAGTGGTGTGCGGCCTCCCGAGGCAGTTAGGACCACCGGCAGCAGTTCTGTCAAATATTCACCAACCTCCCGAGTTCATGTAAACACAACAACCAGCCTTATTGATACTGCAGGGGGAACAACCTGAATAAAGTGGGCAAAGCCGGTGACGGAGAGCAAAGTGCACCTCTACCAGCAAAGATCCCAGAGCCGGTAGATGGAACCGTACACATTACCGAGCTTTGTAGTCAGGCGTTACATCCTCCTCCAAAGACTGAGGCCCTCAAAGAGCAGGGGAAAGGGATCCTGCGCACCCCGAAGAACTTCATAGGGTGAGGAGTGCCGTCCAGCTCCACAGCCAGGACACTGATGAAGAAGAGAACTTATAGACATCAACAACCTTATGGTCAATGCGATGTCTATTGTGACAAACAAATGCCTTCACAGAGTGCTAGACAATGAACCAAGCTTAAGAAAAACTCTACAGTAAGAGAAGGGACACTCACCTCTAGCAGCAAAAAACAACCTGACAGAGAGGAGCAGAATGTGACATCATGGATATCAAGAACTTTACAGGGAGGGTGGTGTGTACCATCAACAACAAATGCTCTCACAGAGCAGAAGAAAGTGATTCAACTGCATCAAAAACTTTACAGTGAGGGTGGTGTGTACCATCAACAACAAATGTTCTCACAGAGCAGAAGTAAGTGATTCAACTGCATCAAAAACTTTACAGTGAGGGTGGTGTGTACCATCAACAACAAATGCTCTCACAGAGCAGAAGAAAGTGATTCAACTGCATCAAAAACTTTACAGTGAGGGTGGTGTGTACCATCAGCAACAAATGCTCTCACAGAGCAGAAGAATCCTAACTTTACTACTACTAAATGCCTTTTGTGAATACCGAAAGTCGTAAAGTTAGGATTTTGTCTCAGTTTAGTAGTAGTAAAGTTAGGAGTCCTAACTTTACTACTACTAAATGCCTTCTGTGAATACCAAAAGTAGTAAGTTTAGGATATTATCTCAGATTAGTTCTGTGAATCGGCCCCACAGAGTGTAGTTGAGTGTTGCGGAGTGTCGTTGAATGGAGTGTCATAGAGTGGAGTGTTATAAAGTGGAGTAGAGTGTAGTTGTGTTGAGTGGAGTAAACTGGCATGGAGTGGCATAGAGGGAACTGCATAGAGTGGTGGAAGAGTGGAGTAGAGTGTCGCAGTGTGGCATAAAGTGGAGTAGAGTGACGTAGAATGGAGTGGCAAAGAGTGGCGTAGAGTGGAGTATCATAGAGTGGTATAGAGTGTTGCAGATTGGAGTGGAGTAGAGTGTCATAGAGTAGAGTAGAGTGTCGTAGAGTGGAGTGCCCTAGAGTGGAGTGCCCTAGAGTGGAGTGTCCTAAAGTGGAGTATCCTAGAGTGGAGCAGTCTAAAGTGGAGTATTGTAGAGTGGAGTGGCATAGAGTGGAGTAGAGTGTTGTAGAGTGGAGCGTCATAGAGTGTCGTAGACTGAGTGGCATAGAGAGGCGTACAGAGAGGGGGGTAGAGTGGAGTAGTGGAGTAGAGTGTCATAGGATGGAGTGGCATAGAGTGGAGTAGAGTGTTTTAGAGTGGAGTGGAGTGTCATAGAATGGAGTGACATAGAGTGGAGTGTCACAGAGTGAAGTAGAATGGAGTGGTGTAGAGTGGAGCAAACTGATATTGAATGGCGTTGAGGGAATTGCATAGAGTGGTGGTAGAGTTTTGTAGAGTATCGTAGAGTGGCATAAAGTGAAGTATAGTGGAGTGGCCAAGAGTGTCGTAGAGTGGAGTAGCATAGAATGGTGTAGACTGTTGCAGAGTGAAGTGTCGTAGAGTTGAGTATTATATAGTGGAGTGTCCTAAAGTGGAGCAGTGTAACATGGAGAGGTGTAGAGTGGAGGGTAATAGATTAGAGGGATGTAGAGTGGAGCTCAGTGTCGTAGAGTGGAGTGGCATAGAGTGGAGTAGAGTGCTGTAGAGCGGAATGGAGTGTCAAAGAGTGGAATGTCATAGCATGGAGTGTTGTAGAGTGCAGTGGCGTAGAGTGGAGTAAAATGACGTGGACTGGCGTAGAGTGAATTGCTTAGAGTGGAGTGTAGTGTGGTAGAGTTGAGTAGCGTAGAGTAGCGTAGAGTGTCGTAGACTGGCACAGACTGGAGTAGAGTGCCATAAAGTGGAGGGTTGGAGAGTGGGCTAGAGTGGCGTGGAGTGGAGTGTCTTGGAGTGGAATGTTGTACAGTGGAGTGGAAGGTCATAAAGTAGAGGGGCATTGAGTGGAGGGGCATAGAGTTGAGAGGCGTAGAGTTGAGTAGAGCGGAGTAGAGTAGAGTGGAGTGGAAGGGCGTAGAGTGGAGTGAAGTGGCATGGCATAGAGTGTAGAGGCGTGGAGTGGAGTAAAGTGTCATAGAGTGGAGTGGCATAGAGTGGAGCAGAGTGGAGTAGAGTGCAGTGGAGTAGAGTGGAGTAGAGTCGTAGAGTTCAGTGGTGTTGAGTGTAGTGGCATAGAGTGGAGTACAGTGGCATAGAGTGTCATAGAGCGGCGTAGTGACATAGAGTGTCGTAGAGTGTAGTGTTGTGGAATGGGGTAGTACAGAGTGGAGTAGATTGTCAGAGAGTGGAGTAGAGTAGAGAGTCATAGAGTGGAGTGGTGTACAGAGAAGGGACGTAGAGTGGAGGGGCATAGAGGGGAGTGTTGTACAGTCGGGTAGCATAGACTGGAGTAAAGTGTTGTTGAGTGGAGTACAGTGAGTGGCGTAGAGTGGAGTGCCATAGAGTGGAGTGTGTTAGAGTGGAGTAAAGTGTTATAGAGTGTAGTGGCATAGCATGGAGTGGTATAGAGTGGAGTAAAGTGGTGTGGAGTGTCGTAGAGTGGAGTATCGTGAAGTGGCATAGAGTGTCATAGAGTGGAGTGACGTAGAGTAGAGTGTCGTAGAGAGGACAGTCAGAGTGAAATGGCATAAAATGAAGTGTCATAGTGAAGCGTGACATAGAGTGTTGTGCGGTGTTGTAAAGTGGATTGTCGTAGAGTGGAGTGGCGTAGATTGGAGTGGCATAGAGTTGAATAGAGTGGCCTGGTGTGAAATGGCATATAGTGGAGTAGAGCGGAGTGGCATAGAGTGGCATAGAGTGTAGTGTCATCGAAGGGAGTGTTGTAGAGTGGAGTGACTGTAATGGTGGATTTATACTTACGTTGCCTTGACATGTCATGCGAGTATGTGTACTGTATGTGTGTTTCATCATGTTGTCTTACATTCTGTGTTCCATGTGTGTTCTGATCGACTGTTAGGCTGTTCTTTCGAGACTTGGGAGAAGCAGGGGGTGTTGCCGTGAGCTACCTACCTGGAACTCCTAATCTTGCCTTCATGTATGCCACATTTTTGCGATGATAATGAACTAACAACTACTTCTTAGCATACCAACATTTTGGATTTTGTTTCATTAAGAAGTCAGCATTTGTTTTTCAATGGAGCTGCACTGAGTGTTTGTGCTCATCTTCCTTGTGTTGCTCAGCCTAGGATTCTCTGCTGTTCCGACACACCAAGCGATTGAGTACTCTTTCTCAAGTGCCTCCACCGCGCTGTGCCTCTTGGGCCGGCTGCCAGATTTCCATTACGGCGCTCACGACAGCACACGCATTCAGCCCGATGTGTTGGCGCACTGATTTCTGGGCATTCTGAAGTCACCACGCAATGTAGGAATGTTGCATCACATTGTGGGTGGCCATTTGCAATCAGAAACTGTATGTAAATTCCTTTTGGAGATGTGGAAGCACATGTACAGCTTCTTGCGTGCATGCATTGTGCATCTTTTTGCTTGTTGATCTTAGCTATTCCAAGAGCTTTATACAACAAATAAGGATCTGTTTACACAAAGTAAGGATTGTTTATTCTTTTATATTTCAAAGTGTGAATTTTTGGACTGTGTTCTTCAAGTTAGTGACATATAAATATAAGTGACTCATGGCTACAAATTCACAACTGGGACACATTATTCCATTCTTACAAAGTCCTGGGAACTCTGGAAACAAAAGTTATGCAGTTTTGAGAATTTAATGATTGTGATTGACACCACTGAATTTGAGCCCAAAAGAAAAGTGGCACTTCTATTTAGCCATCTAGGTCAGAAGGGGCAACGAGTTATCAACAATATGCCTGAAGTGGATGGCACTTTGGACCATGGAATGAGTATTCAGAGACTATTGCAAGGCTGATAAATAAATTCTTGGAGGAACCAAGCTTTAGAACGGTTTAATTATTTTCGGCTCGAACAAAACTCAGAGGAGAGCATGGAGGAGTATGTTTCAGCCTTGAGGAGGTTTCCTTCAACCTGTAATTTTGGGACTGCCCTGGATGTGTACATCAGGGATCAATTTACGTACAGCTGTTCATCAAAAAAATATACAAGAACGTCTTTTAAGTTATAGAGAGCCAACTCTTTCTGAGTTTATTGATAAAGACAAAACCATTGAGAGGTCCACCATTTCAAGCAAATTAATCACCTCAATGTGTGTCGGTTGTGGAATCCCAAATGTGAATACTATTCTCAAACCTAACACAGTGAAGGCCATCTCCATCAAGGATAAGGGATCTAAACTTGCAAAAAGAAATCATCTCAATATATGTTTCTAGATGTGGATCTAAATCTAACCTCAGCATGTTCTCGGCAAGTCCTATCGTTAACAAATGTTTCATTAAGTGTGGTAAACTTGGACATTTTTTAAGCGTTTGCAGGAGTTCAAGAGTGCCGGTCAAAGCTAGCAATACTGAGCTTGAGGCTGAGCAGTGTGTCAAAGATTTGTCTAAAGTGGTAATCACTATCAACTCTGATGATGATGGCATTGGGAAGGCAAAAGGTCCATGTTGTGACTTAGTAATTGGAGACCAGAAACTTGTGATGATGGCAGATGCAGGGGCGCCTGTCACCATTATTTCTGATTCTCTCTACTGTGAAAAGTGGAACAAAAATGTGCTCAACACAACAGACATACATCCCAAGGCATTTGGAGAGCAGGACATACACAGGATGGGTTATTTTGTAGATACTGTAACTTGTCTAGGAAGAAGTATTGTGACAAAAATGTATGTGGTCATTAAGGGGAAGAATTCTGTTGGCTGGCAGGATCTCGCCAGACTGGGTTTAATGCTTGTACCTGTTGCTGAAAACCCTGTTGTGATAGCTGATGTTCCTATTTCATGGGTTGAATGTGATGAGTTGAATGTGGAAATAGTTATTGGTGGCTTCCCAGCATTCTTTTGCAAAACAATTGGTAATATTTCCAAGTTTGAGGATTTAATCAAACTAAAATAAAAACAGTGTTCTGGTTGTACACAAAGTCAGGACTGTTCCACTAAGTGTAAGACCAGAACTCAAAATCCTTCTGGAGAAATTGTGTTCAGAAGGAGTTATCAAAATTGCTGACTCATCTGAATGGGTCACTCCAGTGGTTATAGCGAGGTTGAAAAGGGATGAGATCTGTTTATGTGTTGATACGAGCACCTTGGATAGGAAAATCATTATTGATTGCTATCCCCTACCCAAAGTACATGAACTGTTAGCCAATTTGGGTAAATTAAAATTCTTTCCCCTGTTGGACCTTAGATCAGCTTATCACCAGACCAGGTGCAGAGGTGCAATACAGCTTCGGGTGCCCAATGTTAGACTATGGGGATCGGTCTTTGTGAAAAAAGTCTGCAAGTTTGGACTGGGAGGCCAGTCGGGCTGACCCAACAGGGGCCCTCAGGCCTCACCATGCTCTGGGACATGGGGACACCTTAGGTCCTCTTCTCCATGGGCCAGGGGTGACGGGTACAGAGGTGTCTTTAGGCATCGAGTTTTCATCACCGGGAGCACTCGTGGTCAAGGGGGCACACAGAGGCTGTAGGTGGCGGCGGTGAGTCCACAGTGGGCAAGTCCAAGGTGGGCTTTGTCTCTGGAGGGCTGGTGGACCACACTGGCACCGTTGGCCCACTTCAGCTCATGCTAGGCAACTCAGGTGAAGTGGTGCTTTCAGGTGTTGTGTCTTTGCGGTCCAGAGCCTTCACAGCTTGGTCTTTGGTACTTGAAGGATGCAGGGGAACAGCTCTGCTGTGCCATGGGAGTTCCTGAGTCTTTGGAGCAGCGTTGGTAGTCCTCCCAGGCTTTGGAGGATAAGCAGGTTGCAAGGTGATACAACTTTGGCGCAATTGTCGAGGCTAGGGGAACAGACACCAAATGGGCCCTGGTCAAAGGGGGACATCATCTTCTCCTGTGAGGGAAGGCAAATTTGCCTACGAATGGCGGTGGGATCTTTGAAGCTCCCTGCTTTAGAAGGCTAATTTGTATCTCATCCTGTGAGAGGCGGTGTATACACCCTCTGCCCGAGCAGGTTTTTTTTACATGACCTCCTGAGAGCAAAGTCCCTCAGCCTTGGGGGTCAGAAACTCATCTGGGGTAGCAGGCTGGCTAAGACCAATCTGTGAGCACACCAGTAGTTAGTAAGCTTTCAAGGGGCACCTCTAAGGTGCCCTCTAGGTGCATGTATTAATAAATCCAACACTGGAATCAGCGTGGGCTTTTTAATACAAGATGTTTGATAACAAACACCTCTGATTTCAGTGAAGCCATCATGTTGCTGGGGAACTCGTTCTCACCAGTGTCCATCACATATACTTATAATGGCTTCACTGATCACTTGTACTGGCAGCAATGGAACTGACCAGCACAGAGGCATATCTGCTTATGCAGATGTGTCCACACATGTAGTATAACGCACCCTGCCATAGGGCTGCGAGGCCTGCTGTAGGGGTAACTTTCCTATACTTCAGGCAGTGTCTGTGGGCATGACACACAGGGATGTGTGCCATGTCGTGTTTTCGCTGTTGTCTGTACCAAGACACACAGGCTGCAGTGGAAGACTGTATGTGTTTGGTGAGGGTCTCTTAGGATGGGACAATTTGTGCTGCAGCACTTAAGTACCCTGTTTAGCCTCCTTGCCCTAGGTACCAGGGGTACCATTTAATAGGGTCTTACAGGGAGGGCTAAAGGTATTGCCAATTGGGGGAAGTATTGTACAGTTTAGGGAAAGAAATCTGGCCCTGGGGACCTGGTTAGCAGGAAGCAGTGCACTTCCAGTCAAAATCACATTAAATACCGAGGCAAAAAGTGGGGGTGACCATGTCATGTCTATAGAAAGGTGCAAAATACGAATGGTCTGATGATGCTAATGAAGTCTTTGTTGAGATTATGAATTTGATTCTCTTGGCTCCAGCTATTTCACCTTTTATGGCTGGCAAATCATGTTTTTTGACTGTGGATGCTTGTCAGTTGGGGTTGGGAGCTGCTCTTTCACCATGGGTTGGCAACAAGGAACATACCTTATCCTTTGCCTCTCACCAACTTTCTCAAACTGAGTCTAATTACAACGCTAACATGCATGAGGCATTGGCACGCAGTTGGGCGGTGGAAAAATTCTGTACATTCTTGTGGGGTATGCAGTTTGACATATTCACTGATCACAAACCCCTAATTTACATGTTGAATAGTAATGGTGCTGGAAAAGCTTCTGGAAGATTAGTTTGTTTGTTGTCTTAACTGCAACAGTATAATTTCATGATTGAGTATTTACCTGGAGGCAGGCAAGAATACAAGAGCAATACAAGGATGCCTTTAGTGTTAAGAACTGATTCTGGTCACGTGGATGATGTTGAATATGTTGTGGCTCTAGCGGATGATGTGTGTGAAGATGACAGTGAATTTTCCAACAAGAAGTCATTAGAGGCATTATATACTAATTGTCTATTGCAGAATGTGACTTTGTTGATTCATCTGATACCACTTTGGTAATAATATTTTTGTAAAACATGAATGGCCTCCCAAAGAGCTAGTCACAGATAACAGAACTAATTTCAAGTCTTCTATGATGAAAAAATATATTGATAATTTACAGATTAAGTATTTGGAAGTTGCACTATACTCGTTCACTTCCAATGAGTTGGTGGAATGCACGATTAGATTTTAAACAAAGGAGTTCAAACTGCACTTTCTTCAAGTTTTTCGGTGCAAGGGTTTTTTCCGAAAAATGTTTGGAATTATTTGGTGACACCTCATAGTACCTCAGGTGAGTCTCGCTTTAAGCTATTGTGTAAAAGGGTGCCAAGGTCTGTGCTTTGTTCTGATTGAGTCAAAGATCTCAACCTGAGGTCAAGTTTATCTTTTACTGGTTCTGGTTTTGATTTTGCTGAGAAGTTTAACAGAAAACTAGCTGCTGTTAAGGATAAATTTGAAGACAAGCATGTCACAAAGGAACTTGGCTTAAAAATTAGTGATTGGGTTTTAATTAAAAACCCAACAGGGTTAAAAAAGGAGAATCCAGATTTATGTTGCTGGTTAGAGTTGTCAGTGTCCAAAGGGGCAATGCTTTTGGAGGGTAAAGGTTGTTGAAGCAGATGAAGCCTTGTTAAACTGTCTCCTGATCAGAAAATGTGGCATGCTAAGAAAGGTGAAACCAGTATTAGTGATTCTCTTCTTGACACTTCGTGGTGGGTTGATGGTGGTGATGATATTCGGGTTGTCAGTTGATCACCTACGGTTCATTCAGGTGATGTGTCTCTGGGCCATTCAGTTGCAGGGACAGCCTGCATCAGTGATGGTGGTTGTGGTAGAGGCAGCTGCATCAGTGATGGTGATTCTGGTACAGACAGCATGTCTTCTGTTGCAACTTCACCTGGGGGTTCTTCGACAGCCAGTTCTGCTGGTTTATGTAATACCAGTATCCCTCAAAGGTTTACCGGCCACAATGTTTCCTTTCCTGTTAGATTTAAAGATTATTACATGCATTGATTTTGTCCTCTTATTTAGGATGGTACATCTGTGAATGTGAGCGATATTTTTCTTTTCTTGTTATGTTTCAGATTGTTATATGCTTTGTTCTTGTTTTTAACGTTTAAGTTTATGCTTCTGTACATTTTTTTATTTTTAAACTTAGTTGTTCATTTTAGAAGGGGAAAGGTTATGTAATGGAGTGTTTATACTCGAGTGGCATTTACATGTCACACGAGTCTCTGTATTGTTTGTGTATTGTTTCAGCATGTTGTCTTACAATCTGTATTCCACGCCCTGCTCCCTGTCATGCCGGTGCTCTGATCCACAGTTAGACAGTTATTCAGAGACACGTGCGAAGCAGGATGTGTGGTCCTGGGCTCCTGTATTCTAGCTTACCGAATAAAGACCTACCTGGAACTCTTACGGGTCTTGCCTTCATGTATGCCACAGTGAAGTAGAGAGGAATGGAAAAGAGTGGAGTAGCCTGGAGGGTTGTAGAGTGGGGTGGCGTTAAGCGGGGTATGCATGGTGCAGTAATGCATTGCCATTGCAGACAACACATTTTCAATTGAAATGACCAACACATTTGCGCATATAGTCTAAAACTATACAGCGCACAAAGGAATATGTGAGAAAATGGCATCACCTAGTGTATTGATTTGTTTTAATTGTATTAAAGTATTTGTTTCCATCACAGTTCAGATTGACAGAAAATTGTGCTTGATTTGTGCTTTCCTAATTTTGATATATTCTGAAATATTTGGGAAGTTAATTTACAGGCACTTAAATTTTGTTTTGTGCTAGAAAAAACACTTTCTTTTCCCACCCCAATATCTAGCAAGATTGTCACATGAATCCTCTCACTTTGAAGTCAGCGAAAGAAAAGTAAACATCAAGCTCCCTCAGAAGACAGACCCTGACATTTGACCTCTTTCTTGAATGCACGGCAAATGTGATAAAATAAGAACAAACTGTAAAGGCCTGTTTACAGAAAGCTAGCACCCGAGGAAGAATAAAAGGAGCAATGGTAAACATGCTACGCTCCATGGGAGGGACAGAGACATGGTGGACAGCCTAATACAAATAAACCCAGCAATTAGAAAGCAAGCAAATGTGAGTAATCAACCACAAAGCAAACAGTAAGCAATGGGTGGAATGTATTCCCTGGGAAGCTTTCAGAATGTCCCCAAGAAGCATTTTCGCAACCAAAAAAAGTATGAAAGTGAAGTGACAGAAAAGTCAGCCAATGGTAAGCAGTGGGATGGCTTTATGCCCACTGTAGACTGGCAATAAGTATTTTCAACAACTGACAGCTTACATTGCCTGGTAGGAAAGACTTAAAAAAATAACATAAATGACAGAGGTTGACCCCAGAAACATAAAATAATTTGAGAAAAATGATCCAGTGATTGAGGCATAGGAGTTGACTATGGGCTGAGAGTAGCTTGATGAATCCAAATGAGAAAGAAAGGAATGTGCATGTTTTGGTGAGACTGTACATTATTTAAAAGTATTGGTCAATTAAAGAATGCATCAATAGTGTGGCTTTTTGGGGGTAGTGCTGTGTATACATTCATGAAAGATTGAAAATAGTTCGCTGTAATATTGTGAAATGCTAATAAAAAGATTTTGTTAAAAAAAAAAAACATATATAAGAGATAGCCAGCTTCACACAGTAGTGTTGGAACAAATTTCAGAGTGGGGGGTGCTGCTATATATGTTAAATCACTGAAGTCACAGGGATTGTGAAAAATCCAAGCATTACACAAAGAACAAGTGTGGCAAATGAGGCACGCCCATTCAGTAGCAGAGTGGTAAGGGTATAGTATTTAGCTGGTGATGCATATTGGAACACACTGTCACAAATATATTATGCTGAAGCATGGTGTGGTAGCACACTGTCATTCACATACAGCACATTTCCCATTGAATTGGCCACTATATTTGCAGAGGCATGCAGTTGTACTGATAGAACTATATGATACACAAAAGATAATGCATGACAAATGGCTTTCAGTAAATATTTATCATCTGCACATCAACAAGTAAAGTGTCTTTAGTTGGTTTGATCCTATTAAAAACGTTGGGGCATATTAGCAAGGGCACTATCGCCGCTTTAGCGGCACTTTTTGCCGCTAAAGCGGCGATATTTTTATCGCCCTATCAGCAAACTGTCTCTAACAGCAGTTAGCGACAGTTTTCGGAACATTAGCGCCCGTTTTTTACCGCTTTACGTGTCAGCGATATTCATCGCTAATGACATGCAAAGTGGGCGTTCCTCACTAAAGATACACGCAGACAGTCGCAAACACAACTTCACACTATTAGCAAGGCCTGCGAAGCGATAAAAATGTGCATTAACCCCGATTAGCGCTGGATTTTAACACCTGCTAGAAACCTGACTTAGCCATTATAGTCTATGGGAGGTGGATTCTACGGTTAAGTCCCCACCTGCCTATTAGCGAGTTTTTCCTTAGCGATGGGAATTTATCGCAAGGAATTCTCGCGCTAATGCTGGGAATCGCTGCTATCGATGGATTTGTTTCGCATTGGAGATAAAACGTTGCTAATAACGCGTTATCTCCGCAAACGAATCCAGCGATAAAAAAAACCACGCTAACCGTGGTTTGCGTTAATTAACGCACGCTGTTGGTAATAGGCCCCGTTGTTTCCATCACACTTCAGAATTACAAAAAAAGTGTTTCATTTGTGCTTTCCTAACTGCTATTTCTTAAATAATTATACAGTTCATTTATAGATGTTTAAATCTTATTGGGTGTTAAAAATTCAGTTTATAGAAGCTTCTCAATTTGCAGTCAAAGTAAATGCCAATTTCCATGTTAAAAGAATAAGGAGCAATATGTTAAAAAGACATAACTTGACTTTTGACCTCCTGTCTTTGAATGCAGAGGAAACGACACAAGGCAACAATGCATCTCATTCACCTTCTGAACCTCGGTAGGCTTACTTTGGGGGTGCTACAGCACTCCCGGCACCCCTACTTCCAGTGCGTGTGACTTCACAAAATATCTGTCACATTTTTAGGAGGCGTAGAAGTGCCCTACTGCACTGGTGGTGGAATTCAGGGCTAGTCTGACAATGGACAATGCAAGATCGTCAGTAAATGTTGTTGTTTGGCAACACAATATGATTGAATACTCCAACTTCTCAGAGAACTGTAACATCAAGGATCAGCTCAGCAAAGATATTTTAAACTGTAAATTATGTAACTCATTGGCCGCTTTTCCAATCTCAGCTAGCTCTCAGCCTTTTACTGACAATTTGTCAGTCTGATCCGCAGATAAAATATATGGGATATTGTATAACTGTACAACTCTTCTGCACGTTATACCCATATTGCACAAAAAGCATTTACAAACAATACAAACTTTGGCAAATCCAAAAGTAGGCTGCCATCTCCAGACCTATTAATGTATAACTGTACAACTCTTCTGCACGTTATACACATATTGCACAAAAAACATTTACAAACAATACAAACTTTGGCAAATCCAAACGTAGGCTGCCAACACCAGACCTATTGGTTTTGCCAATTCTTGTTTTCCTCATGCACCAGCCTCCAAAAGCAAAGCCACCCCTGGTTCTCACAAAGCAACCACATGCTGGCCTGAAGTATGCATTTGTGAAACCGTTTTAACTCATCCATGTAGTGCTCACAGTGTAACCCTACCTCACAGTACTAAGATACCCAAAACTCCTGCAACACGCCTTTAGCCTGACTTGCATCATGCCCTGCTTTGTATTTGTACTGGAGATGTCACATAGCACCTCTGTTTGGACATGCTGTGTGTCTGCATCTCAGTATCGACACATTTACACATGTACAACACATTGCAGTAGGAAATCAAACCAAGCACCTCTTTGAGACAGTGTACGAAGCCCTAAAAACCCTTTCTAATCATTCCCTGAGCCCAAAACCCCCTTATTACCCTTATAATCATCTAATCCTGCAGCCCAAAAACGTAATACTACACTTACCTTGGCGAAGTAGCAACTCATGATGTACAGTAAAGGCACTGTAACGATTACCGTGGTACAAGTTACTTCAATATAAACAAGCATTGGCATAGCCAATAGGTCTCGCCTTTGGAACCTTATAAGTGTTTAGCCAGAGATATTGGCAATGTTTTTAAGGTATGTTGTAGAGCAATGTAGCTGCTGCTATATAGCGCGAACTCGACCCGAAGGTTTTGGAGCGCTTTACATGAGCACTAGTTACGTTACACAAGGACACTTTAATGAGCCTGTGCACGTGAGAAGGATTCTGGGAAAGGTTGCTTGCGGTAGCCACATACCCGCTGTCAGCTCCTGCGGCAGAGATAACCAAGCTTTTATAGTAACCACTGTGCCCCACTTGTAGTGCAGCACAATGCCGGTCAACCTTACACTCCCTCCATGATCCCAAAGGTCACAAATGTATTCACGGGTTAAGTGGTTTATAGGTCTTCAAGTAAAGCAGGGGAGCCGGGCTCCTACTGCTCATTACGGCACGGTCCAAGCATTATAATCTTGATTTCAGAGTACATACCCCTAAATGACCACACAATACTCAACTTATCAAATGCGCGGCAAATATATCTATGCTGGGGGATTTAGTTATGACAGACCGGTGGCTGTCCTAAGGTGGAGGACGGGTCTGCAGCAGTGCCCCTCATGAGCTGCCGTTTCAGCAACCACCCCACCCTTCGGGCAATTCTGCATCGAGGTGTGAGCTGCAGGAAGAGTTGTTCAACTTCATTTTTAAACGAAAATAAGTCATGCATTTTAAATACTACATGATAGTAAGTGGTCATATATGGACTGAAGATTTAGCTAGTCTCTACTGCTAATGCATCCATTTTTTGCCTAAAAATACAACCAAAAATATAAAAAACACAATGTGTGGGGCTATATATTAATGACAGTGGCGGTTACTATCCTCTGACTTTCTTGCAACAGTTATTGGGTTAGATTAGTCCATCAATTCCCTCCGGCAGTACAAATTCATGGTACCATGGCATCTTTTTAGGTCTCGCCTGAGCCAGCGCATGCGCTGGTCTGGCGAGACATTTAGTGAGTGGGCTTTAGAAATCCCACCACAAGCTTTTGCTGGCCTAGAGCGTGCGGTTACGCGCACAGTAACACGCATTCCTCGCTCGATCAGGTGCCATCTGGCTTTCCTCTCGCTTGCTCTCCCAAGCGCGCGCTTCAACGCTCCTCCCCCTCGCCCACCACAGAGCGCGTCCCGCTCCTCCCGCTGGCTGCTGCTGCTCCCGGCGCCTTCTGGCTTTATCTCACCTTCTGACTTTATTGGATTTTAACCCTTCAAAAGAGCAATTTCCAATCATGAAGTTCCACTGATCCTTCTGATATGGCCTTCATAAACATTTTTTTACATCTCTTTTATTGATTTAAACAGCAATGCAGCACAACTACTAGTAGACATGCCGAGAGTCATCAACACTGTGTAAAACCACAAAACTACACAGTGAAGAGTGCAGAAGAGCTAAACAATGACCCTCTCAAGTGCACAATCAACCATCAGCAGAGGAGTTCAGCCAGATGGAGCGGCCTTCACAGACGTCACTGCGTTTTTTTTTACACATATAAGTGAGGCAAGGTGCACAGAAAATTTGCAAAATGGGCTTTCCGTCCTTAACTTATATGGACGCTTGCCTTCCTAAACTTAAAATATATTACCATCCACAGCCTACTGGGTACTACTGTACTGCCACGTCCCACAACATACACTAAATGCCACTCACAGAGGAAAAGAAGCTGTCATTCTTTACCTCAATAGCTGCTGGGTTAGCATTCAATAAGCAGCCATACGCAGCCTACACGCGCATGCTGTCCGAGTAATCACGCAGCCTACACGCGCATGCTGTCCGAGAAACTTAAAACTTGCAAAATCACAAACCTTAAAAATATAGAAAAGCAAAAGATTTCACAGTTGTAAGGAAATTTTCCATCTCTTCAGCAGCAATTCAGAGACAAACAAATCATTCCACAAGAAATCAAGGCAGAAGTTGAATATGTTGCACTTCCTGTTTCTCCCTATCAAATGCCAATATAATATGTTTACAGAGAAAGAAAATCAAGGCAGAAGTACAGGTGATGACATTTCTTTCTAAGCAGTCACTTACATTAACCCCGCTTGGGACATTGAAAGGTGCGCTGTATTTTGCGTTACAGCCTGCAGTACAAGCGCACGGTTACCGCATGGACAGGGCCGGCAGTCGCTATCTACGGGTGACCGAAAAGAATGGTTTACCTATTTCCCTCGCACAGCTGGTGAAGTGCGCGTGGCCTCCAGTTTCAGCAGCTGGGTGCTTGCGGGGCCCGTTTCATCACTTCCTGCTCCACGCTGAAATCCTTGCAGCTTTCCGTAAGGTCATCCCCTGCCTGCACTCTGCAGCCGGCACACTACAGGGCTCCCCGCCCCGCCCCACGCGCAGGCTCGGGTCTTTGCATGATGTGCTGCAGCAGTGCGGAGGGTGATGCAGGAACCCCGCCACATCAGAACACTCCAGCAAACCACAAAAATAGAACAGGTTTCCAGAAAAAAGAGAACCGGTGTAGCCGAGAGGATTCAGGAAGTGCCAAGAATCCCTTAAACCGAGCACATGACTTCATAAATGAACACGCTTGTGCCTGCCTCCCGGCGTCCCGCAGGCAGGCATTCAAAGGGCAACTCGCTGGGAATATTTAACGAGTATATTACTTCAGAATGCAAAGACACCAAGGTAGTCATTCTCCAGAAGTGCTCACAGTATCTGGAACTTCATCTCCTGGACATCTTGTTGGGACACTTAAAAAAAAAAAAAAAATCCACACTAGCTGTGCAAACCACTGGAGGGTAGACTGAAGCAGCAGTTCACTTTAGCATGTGTGTCCCACTGTGAGCATGGCGCTGAGAGCAGAGCGGTACAGTTTGTCTCCCTGTCAGAGCGTTAGCTTTCAGAATTAACAAAGCGTTGCTTTGAGCTCTTAAGCTCCACCCGACTGCTCCCAGGGTATGCCGTGGACTATATGGTTCATTGTTTGCTCCATCCTGGTTAAGATAATCATGTTGTTTGTAAGGCCTGGAGGGAAGCATGCCAGCAAATAAAAGTTGCTCCATACGTATGAGCAGTTGGGGCTGGTGGGAGCAGTGAGAAGTTGCAAGACTCTCATGCATCGCCAATTAGAGCGGTGTTCAGTGCTCTCATTTAGTTTATACCTTTTCCCCATCTTGACGGAGCCCAGCTGCAAAGAAATTATAGTTGTAGCTCTATTGCTTTTCCTAGAGTGGTCTTCTGCCCTTCGCATAAAGTTATGCCTAGTAGGGTCTATGTGGGCTTTAGTGACGTAATCTTGCCTTTTCAAATGGTGCTCCAGCATCCGGTCACCCGTACTCAAAGTACTAAGAACCACCTAGCAAAACAAGCATTGGCATAGCCAATAGGTCTCGCCTTGGGGACCTTATAAGTGTTTAGCCATGCAACGGTTGATGTTGTTGCACCAAGGATATTGTGCTGCATAATTAGATACTTATAAGGTCCCAAAAGCGAGACCTATTGGCTATGCCAATGCTTGTTTACTTTTGTATTGGGATTATGGCATCTACAGAAAAGGAATTAAACGAGCAAACCTACTTTTTGACGGTCACGGTAGGCAAATCATTTACTCGTATGAACTATCACAAAATTTAATTTTTTTTCTCCAAAATGTTCTCTGTATTTCTTTCAGTGTTTTTCAAGCACTAGAAAGCTGTATTCCCGGCTTCATAATTTGTGTGGGGGCAACACAGCCACAAATGATGTAGTCCTGGTGACAGAGTACTCTGCAGGTAGAGACGAGGGCTATGCTGCTGAATCGTATAGCCTTTATTTAGCCCCAGAAACACCTGAATATTGTTGACGAGACCATTTACCTCAGCTGCTGCACCGCGCAAATACTTCAGACGTGTGTTTGTGGTGGGGGAGGGGGCGCTGGATGGTTTCTCTGCACGCGCTGGCCCTTAATGAAAAAATTACACTTGCAGGTTTTGCGCGCAGCCTTCAGCCCTTCTTATTCCTAAACAAAGCCATTAGTCCGGGCACATACGCAATTTGTGCCATAAGTCATGATCTTCAAACTCAATCCAAACAGCGGCGCTAATAAACACGAGCCGAAGAAATGCAAAAAGCAGTCAGCTGTGCAAATGTAAATGACAAGCTTGCCAGGCCATTACAACTACAACTACAACTAGAGCGTCTCTGCATCTGATTACAATCTACACTAGTGACAGTAAACGGCCCTGTGACAAGACCATAACTAAAGCACAGCGCAAATACTTCAGACGTGTGTTTGTGGTGGGGGAGGGGGCGCTGGATGGTTTTCTCTGCACGCGCTGGCCCTTAACGAAAAAATTACACTTGCAGGTTTTGCGCGCAGCCTTCAGCCCTTCTTATTCATAAACAAAGCCATTAGTCCGGGCACATATGCAATTTGTGCCATAAGTCATGATCTTCAAACTCAATCCAAACAGCGGCGCTAATAAACATGAGCCGAAGAAATGCAAAAAGCAGTCAGCTGTGCAAATGTAAATGACAAGCTTGCCAGGCCATTACAACTACAACTAAAGCGTCTCTGCATCTGATTACAATCTACGCTAGCGACAGTAAACGGCCCTGTGACAGGACCATAACTAAATAAAGAAGCGCGGCCGCTAAAGTGAAAGAGACCGCGCTGTGTTTAATTAGTAATCTGATCCACGACGAGGGAGGAATGCAGCTGCCAACCTGCGTGCCGCTGCTCGCTCCCGAGAGAAAAACGCCGTGGGAGTGAACCTTTAGAGAAGGGGTGGGACATACACCCGCCTTTGGCCATTTGGGTGCTTTCATTATTGAAAGACACACGCAAAGGCCAATCCAATGTGTGGGAGGAGTCCGACCCACACGGAGAAGTTTGGAGTGCTCACAAGAAGCCTCCCATAGAGCAGCGCATGCACGCTGCACTAGGGTCGACCTAAAAAATTGTAGTAACAGTACCATGATGTGATGACTGTGAAGTAACGGTAACACCAGATGGCACATTTGCAGCAAAAGCTCACTGCACTAGCTGATTAACTTTTAAATCTCAGATGAGCTAACTCAGCTTTTCATCCTTCTGAGGTTGATATAACTAGTACTTCTGAGCATATTATAATAATAATACCTGCTATTAACTGCTTTGAGGCAATTCGCTGCATGGTGGTATATTGTAAAAAGCATTGGCAAAGCCAATAGGTATCTCCCATGCGAGACTTATTGGCTTTGGCAATGTGTTTTAGCCATGTTGCACACCAGTGTGGCTACTGTTCAGCATGGCTAAAATTAGTGGCGTGGAGTGGGGTGGGGTGGGGTGGGGTAGATTAGAGTGGGGTAGATTGGATTAGAGTGGAGTGGGATAGATTGGGGTAGAGTGGAGTGGGGTACAATGGGGTAGATTGTAGTGGGGTAGATTGGGGTACAGTGGGGTAGACTGGAGTGGGGTAGATTGTAGTGGAGTAGAGTGGGGTAGATTGGAGTGGATTAGAGTAGGGCAGATTGGAGTTGAGTGGGGAAGATTAGAGTGGGGTGGAGTGAAGTGGGGTGGTGTGGGGCACATTGGAGTGGAGTAGATTGGGGAAGAGAGGAGTGGGGTAAATCGGGGTAGATTGAAGTAGATTGGAGTGGGGTGGATTGGAGTGGATTGGAGTGGAGTGGGGTGGATTGGGGTAGATTGGAGTAGAGAGGGTAGATTGGAGTGGAGTGGTGGAAGATTGGAGTGGAGTGGGGTAGATTGACATGGTAGATTAGAGTGGGGTAGATTGGGGTGTTTGGGGTAGATTGGGGTGGAGTGGGATAGAGTGGAGTGGGGTAGATTGGGATAGAGTGGAGTGGGGTAAATCAGGGTAGATTGAGGTAGAGTGGAGTGGGGTAGATTGGGGTAGAGTGAGGTGGATTGGGGTAGATTGGAGTGGAATGGGGTGGATTGGAGTGGAGTAGATTAGATTGGAGTGGAGTGCAGTGGGGTAGATTGGAGTGGGGTAGATTGGAGTGGGGTAGACTGGAGTGGAGTGGGGTTGATTGGAGTGGGGGAGTGGAGGAGATTGGCATTGGAGATTAGAGTGGGAAAGATTTGATTGGGGTAGATTGGGATGGTTTGGGTAGATTGGGGTGAAGTGGGGTAGATTGTAGTAGGGTACATTGGGGTAGGTTGGCTTTGGGTAGATGAGGGTAGATTGGAGGAGATTGGAAAAGACTGGGGTAGATTGAAGGACATTGGAGTGGGGTAGATTGGAGTGCGGTTGATCAGGGTAGATTGGAGCAGAGTGTAGTTGGTAGATTGGGTAGATTGGAGTGGAGTGAGGTAGATTTGGAAAGAGTGGAGTGGGTTGGATCGGGTTATATTTGAGTGGAGTAGACTGAAGTGGGGTAGACTGGAGTGAAGTTGCGTAGATTGGAGTGGGGTAGATTGGGTGGACTGGAGTAGGGTACATTGGAATGGAGTGGGATGGATTGGTGTAGATTGGAGTAGAGTGGGGTACATTGGAGGGGGATAGATTGGAGAGCTGTGGTTTGGAGTGGGGTAGATTGGGGTAAATTGCAGTGCAATAGATTGGAATGGGGTAGAGTGGAGTGGGGTAGGTAGATTGGGCTATAGTAGTGTAGATTGGGGTAGAGTGGAGTAGATTGGGGTAGATTGGAGTGGGGTGGATTGAAATAGGGTACATTAGGGTGGGTTAGATTGGAGTAGGGTAGATGGGGTGGATTGGGGTGGGGTAGATTGGAGTAGGTTGGAGTGGAGTGGAGTGGATTGGGTAGAGTGAGTTAGATTGGAGTGAAGTGGGGTAGATTGGAGTAGATTGGGGTAGAGTGGAGTGTAGTAGATTGGGGTACAGTGGAGTGGAATGGGATAAATAGGGGTGGGGTGGAGTAGAGTGGGGTAGATTGTGGTAGATTGTAGTGGAGTAGCCTGTGGCAGATTAGAGTGGGGTGGAATGGAGAGGGGTAGATTAGAGTAGAGTAGACTAGCGTGGAGTAGAGTGGGATAGATTTTAGTAGAGTAGATTGAGGTAGATTGTAGTGGAGTGGGGTAAATTGGAGTGGAGTGCGATCGATTGGGGTAAAGTGGGGTGGGGTGGATTGGAGTGAAGTGTGGTGTGGTGGGGTTGATTGTGTTAGATTGAGTGGAGGGGTAGATTGGAGTGGACTGGAGTGGATTGGGGTAGATTGGGGTAGATTGGAATGGAGTGGGGAATATTGGAGTGGAGTGGGGTAGAGTGGAGAGGGGTGGGGTGGGGTTGATTGGAATGGGGTAAATTGGTGTGGGGTGTGGTACATTGTAGTTGGGTGGATTGGGGTAAATTGGATTAGATTGGAGTGGGATAGATTGGGGTTGATTTGGAGTGGGGTGGGGTGGGGTAGATTGGGGTAGAGTGGAGTAGATTGAATTGAATGGAGTGAGGTGGGGTAGATTCGGTAAATTGGAGTGGGGTGGGATAGACTGGAGTGGAGATTGGAGTGGGGTAGATTGGGGTGGAGTGGGGTAGATTGGAATGGAATGGGTTCGATTGGGGTAGATTGGAGTGGGGTGGATTGGGCTACATTGGAGTGGAGTGGGGTAGTTTGGAGTGGGGTTGATTGTGGTAGATTGGAGTGGAGTGGGGTAAATTGAGGTAGATTGGAGTGGTGTAAATTGGAGTGGAGTAGGGTAGATTGTAGTTGAGTGGGGTAGATTGGAGCAGAGTAGATTAAGGTAGATTGCAATGAAGTGAAGTGGGGTAGATTGGGGTAGAGTATAGTGGATTGGGTTAGAGTGGAGTGGGGTAAACTAGGGCAGATTGAGGTAGAGTGGAGTGGGGAGATTGGGGTGGAGTGAGGTGGATTGGGGGTAGATTGGAGTGGAATGGGGTGGAGTAGATTAGATTAGAGTGGAGTGCAGTAGTGGAGAGTGGAGTGGGGTAGACTGGGATAAAGTGGAGTGGAGTAGATTGGAGTGGAGTGGGATAGATTGGGGTAGATTGGATGGAGTGGGGTAAATTGTAGTTGAGTGAGGTAGATTGGAGCAGAGCAGATTAAGGTAGATTACAATGAAGTGGAGTGGGGTAGATTGTGGTAGATTGGAGTGGAGTAAGGTAGACTGGAGTGGAGTGGGCTAAGTGGTGTGGAATAGAGGGGCATGTCATAAAGTGTCTTAGGGTGGAGGGGCGCAGAGTGGCGTGGCATGTTGTAGAGTGGAGTGTTGTAGAATGAAATGGCGTGGCGTAGAGTGGAGGGGCATAGAGTAGAGCAGAGTGTTGTAGAGTGGTGTGGTGTAAAGTGGAGTATGCATGGTGTGGTAGCACACTGCCATTACATACAACACATTTTCAATTGAAATGGCCATTACATTTGCACAGACATACAGTTTTACTAAGCACAATCGATAATGTGTGGAAACGTCATCACCTAGTGTACTGATGTATTTTGTATTCAAATATTTTTTTCCAACACACTTCAGAATTACAAAAAAACAATGTGTTTCATTTGTAATTTTCTAATTCTGATATATTCTGAAATATCACCACAGTACATTGTGTTGTGCTAGAAAAAAACATCTTACAGCCTCTCCTCTCACATGGGTAAGTACCCAGCAAGATAGTCATATAAATTCTCTCACTTTGAAGTCAGAGAATGAAAAGTAAACACCAAGCTCTCTCTGAAGAGAGAGCCTGACATTTGACCTCTGTCTTTGAATGCACAGCAAATGTGACAAGATAAGAACAAGATTTAAAGGCATGTTTACAGAGAGCGAGTACTCGGAAGGATACAGTAAACAAAGATGCTCTACCTTGGGACGTACTCAAGCTGGACAGCCTAAAGCAAACAAATCCAGAAAATGAAAGCAAGCAAGTGTGAGTTACAAACCACAAAGCCAATAGTAAGCAACGAGTGAAATGCATTTCCAGGGAAGGTTTAAGAAGGCCCACAAGAAGCTGTTAGCAAACCAGACATCTGCGCTGCCTGATAGGCTTCAACTAAAAATACTGTCCATTTCATGGATGCACCACAAGCAGCTAGACCTTAAAACATATGCTAGCATTTCACTCTCTGTCACATAAAAAGAGTTTAATGTAAGCTACCTATACATAGTTATGTACAGTTCTCGGATTCCGAAATGTGATGGAAAACACCTTTTATGGCAATTTCCCACCTTTGCGAAACACAGAAAATGTTTCTATTTTGTGGTGGTATATGCAGATTTATTGGTTTATATGAGGGTGGTGAGGGCAGAAATTCCACACATACCAAGAAATTCATAAAATTCTGCCCAGCATAAGAAAACCCGGTTTGTACAGTTTAGATTTGAGAATCTCTGCAGCAGAAATCAGTGTGTAACCTGCAATTTACGGGGTTCTAATGCCAGGTATATTACTTGGTTGGTTATTACACCTATCGTAGAGATGGGTAATCTGTGGATTACATTTTCCAATCCCAGTACGATAGCATGTCATGCGCCTCCTGTAGATATTTTTGTGTAAATGTTTCTGTGCACCTTTCTAAACCAGTGAGTTAGGCAGCCGCGGCCGCTGCAGGTAAGAGCAGTGGGGCGGTGGGGCCAGGTGAGGGGGGATTTCGAGAGACGACCACGAGGGAAAATTAAATAAATAATGAATTTTCCCTCGTGTTTGTCTCTCGAAATCCCCCCTCACCTGGCCCCACCACCCCACCGCTCTTACCTGCAGCGGCCCTGACTGGAGTTAGGTACATTTGGGTATGCATTTGCTGAAGAGACTTTTTATGTAACCAGCAAGTGGTCAGTTCCAATACCAGTAAAACAGCTGGAGGTTGATTTGCTTACTGTGGAGAGGTGTGTTTAATGCAGGTGTCATGCCCCCATCAAAGTTAAATTGCTCAAGTTGGTAATAGGCCCACTTAGAGATCTAATTTGCTCTGCAAGTGAGGGTTTATGAGGCTCTGCACAGAAACTTGTAAATTGCACTGTAACAAGTTCCAGTTGACGTTAGATGTAAATATGAGTATTTTACTCAAATTTCTACCATCTCTCTTCATGAAGTATTATCTATTACTTGTAGTGTCTTGTGAGTTCGAGATGACGGACCCTTTTGGTTCCTGATGGACTTAGTAGAACAGTGACAAAAGTGAGTGGGTGATGGAATTCATGATGTAGAATATTCAGTTTATGATTATATGCTGAGGAATAAAGATGCGTAATACCAAGCTCCATGTGTGGCGTGATCATTTACAAGTTCCCTGCCTGGGGTAGGATGCTACAACTACACTACAACTGGTGACGAGATAGGGGATTATGTAAACACCGTGACCCATAGAACCGAACCAAAAGTGCTCTCCCGGAGAGTTGGCCGTGGTCCAGCTCGTGCATGCGACGTGTGCCTTAGTCAAAGTGAACATGGATGGTTGGCGTATGTGGAGTCAAAGCGACACTCCAGCCAGTACAAGGTCTGCGAAGAAAGTGAAGGCTTTGCAGAAAGTTGTTTGTTGGCGACTAAAATTTGCTGATAAAGTCGGGACAAGAGGTATTGCACCACAACGTTACACAGAGCCATCATTCATACAGTACGACAACGCTAAAGGCTGTGACAACCAAGTACAGAGAAGCGCTAGAGGCTGTGCCAGCCAAGTGCAAGAAAGCGCTGAAAACAGAGACATTTTTAACATCAAGAAACGCTAAAGGCAGTGACGACCAGGTATGGAAAGTGCAGCGACAGCCAGATGAAAGAGAATGCTGTGAGCAGAAGCAGGAGAACGCAAAGAAACGATAAATGCAGAGAAACATTAAAAGCGGTGACAACCAGACATAAAGAGAATACATTCACCTTTACCAGAACTTGAATAAAGAGAGTCATCCGACTTCAGCACCAGGCGAGCCACTCAGCAGAAGCACAGGTGTTGTACTTACGAGACTAGTGAATCACGTTGGACCGACTGAAAAGTTGTGAGCTAAGGTAGGTATAGTGAAATTTTTCAATGGCTGCTGAAAGGAGCGCATAATATGGCGCAGCAGTTTTCATGAAACCACAGCCTCCTTTCGATACCGCCAAAAAGCAAAATATTGGTGTCAAATGTACTGCCTGGGTTGAAACTTTTTGATGATTTAATTGATGGGCTGGAAGAAGCAAAAGACAAAAATGATCATTAAATACCTAAAGAATTTAGCAGGTGACGGAGTAAAAAAAAGTGATGGAGAAAATGCCACCGGGTGATGAAGTGACGTACCGTCAAAACAAAGAAGCGCTGAACACCAACTTTAATCCAATGCCGAATGTTGACTATGAAAGGTGCATTTTTAGTCAAGAAAGGCAGAGAGCTGGTGAAATGATGGGTGAGTTTCTACAAAGATCTGATTCACTCATAAAGCATTGCAAGTTCAATGATTTTAACGATGAAGAGGCTATTCGTCTCAGAGTAATAGATGGTTGCCTCTCCGATTCCTTCCAGACGACAAATGCTGAAAGAGACACTGAGCTTGGAACAAAGAACTCATGGCTGCCAGAGCGAAGGTGAAAGCTGACAGACAGCCAGCTAACATGGAGGCTGGAATGGGACAAAATGAATCAGTGCTGAGTGTGAAAAGTAAGTTGAAACACAAGGCCGAAAACCATAAAGTAATGTCTCCCGAGGAAAAAAAAAGTTGTGTTTCCGATATGGATTTTCCTTTCCCCATGAAGGTAGATGTCCCGCCATTGGACAGATATGCAAAGGCTGTGGGAAAGGGAACAATTTGTAACAGTCTGCAAAGTGAAGGAAAGATCAAGTGTGTCACATTGAGAAAACAAAATGGATCCCTGGAAGTTCTACACACGATGTTCTACGCATGCCCACAAGGCCAAGCAGCAACATCAGCTGAGGCAAGTAGAAACGGAACAATGTCGATTGTCATCAAATTAGTTGTCTAAAAGTTCATCCCGGTCATTGTTGAGTGACAGTGAGAAAGATGGGTGTCCGATGTCAATGTTGACTGCTGGGCGACTTGCACATGGTAGGGTTAGCTTCTTACAAGGAAAAATGCTGGTCAAAGCTAGGCTGACAAGGGAAAGTGTGAAATTAATTTGAACACTGTACCAAGATCACACTGAAAGTGAATGGGTGCTCCATACCTTTTATCATAGACAGTGACGCGTCGATAAACATTATGCTGGTGGAGAAATACAATGAACTGTCTACAGTGTCCCGTTTCAACTTCATCAAAAACCAAAGTGTATACATGGGCTGCATTGATTGCACTGCAAAGTCAAGGTTCATTCATACCCACTGTGGAGCATACAAATACAAAAGTACAGCGCCAATTCATGTCTAGCCAGGCACTTCATCGAGCACGTTTACTCAGTTTCAATACTGCTGCTGACATGGGGCTGATTTCCTTAAACTACAATGTCAATGCCTATCATGAGATAGTGAATCAGTTTCCGTCTTTATTTCATGGATTAGGAAGACTTAAGACCATGAAAATGCAACTTCACATAAATGAGGGCATTCGTCCTGTTGCTCAACGACATCGCCAAATTTCATTCCATTTACATGAGGCTGTTGAGAAAGAACTTGATACCTTATTAAAGCATGACATCATTGAGCGTTCCACTGGTCTGACGCCATGAGTATCCCCGATAGTGGTAGTGCCAAAAAAGGATAGTGGAGAAGCTGTGCACCTCTGCGTTGATGTGCGCCAAGCCAACAAGGCGATTGAAAGAGAACGACATCCAGGTCTGCACATTGCCGACAAGATTATGCAGCTGAATGGAGCTAAAGTCTTTTCCCGCCTCGATGTACACAAGAGGTATCACCAGCTCGAACTGGTAAAGAATTGCAAGTACATTACTACCTTTTTGACTCATATTGGTTTGTTTCAATCTAAAAGGCTACGTTTTGGAGTGTCATCAACTGCCAAACTTTTTCAGGATGTAATTCGTCGCATAATACAGCCAGTCACAAATGCTTTCAACTACAGTGATGACATGCTAGTTTTTGGGGCCACATGAAAGCAACAAGGTAAAGTTCTTACACAAGTGTGTTGTATACTTGCTGATTCTGGTCTCACTTTAAATGCAGCAAAGTGTGAGTTTCATCAAAACAAACTCAAGTTCTTTGGCCATGTCTTTTCTGATGGGGGAATGACTCCAGACCCGAACAAAGTACAAGCCTTGTAATCCACTTCTCCCCCACAAGATGTAACTATGATGAGATCCTTCTTTGGCATGACCAGTTACTGTTCAAGATATATACTTAACTTTGCCATGGAGTGCCGCATTGAGAGACTTAATGAAACGAAATGTCCCAATTGAATGGTCAAGCGGATGTGAACAAAACTTGAAGAAAATCAAGCATGCAATTGAGAATGCAACTGAAATGGCATACTTTGATCCGAAATTGCTGACGGAGGTTGTTGTTGATGCGAGTCCAGTGGGGTTGGGTGCCATCCTTGCCCAGCACACTGGACATCCCAATGCCCGAAGATACATTGTGGCATATGCTATCCGAACTTTGTCAACGACAGAACATGCTTGTTCACAACCTGAAAAGGTAAGCCTAGCTGTAGTGTGGGCTTGTGAACATTTTCATATGATCCTGTATGGAAAACGTTTCACAGTTGTCACTGACACTGCTCACCATTTTCGGCAATCCTAAAGCCAAGATACCCCCTTGCATTGAGAGGTAGGGGTTGCGATTGCAGGAGTATGATTACACAATTGTGCTTCATCCAGGAAAAGATTAAAATCCTGCTGAATACTTTTCACGTGTGCCAACAGTGTCATTGCACTACTTCTAAAGCAGCTGATGCCTATGTTAACTTCATTGTGAAGTCCAGTACCCCAGCTGCCATATTGGCAGAACAAATCACTGCTGCCATGAGTACTGACAGGGACTTCCTAATACTCAAAGACATTTTTACACACCAATCATGGCGAACACATACTCGACCTCTTCATGATGACCTTGAATACCAGAAATTAAAAAATGTGCAGAAAGAACTTTCAGTTACTCCACAAGGCATCATCTTATGAGGGTCGACAATTGTCATATCCGAGAGTCTGAGACAACAAATTATTGAACTGGCCCATGAAGGACACCGTAGGGTTGTTGCTACAAAACGAGCTTTAAGGGATCAAGTGTGGTTCCACCGTCTTGATGAAAGGGTTGAAAAGGAGTTAAAGGCATTTCATTTGTGCAACTGTTTGTCTCGGGGGATTAAGTCCTCGTGCCAGCTCCCCCTGTGGCAGTTCTCCTGACCAGCTTGCCCACAGTCCGCTACTCTCTGCTCCCTTAGGTTTGTGCCTCCTCTGCTCGTTTTCTGCCTTCTTTCTGCTCACTTTCTGCCCACTTCCGCCCTCTATTTTTGCCTCGCTCTGCTCATTCTGCCCATTATTTTGCCTCTTTCTGCACATTTCTGCCTGCTATTTTTCCTCTTTCTGCTCATTTCTGACCTATATTTTTTGTCTTTCTGCTCGTTTCTGGCCATTATTTTTTCGTCTTTCTGCTCATTTCTGATCTTTATTTTTCCTCTTTCTGATCATTTCTCACCTTTATTTTTCCTCTTTCTGCTCGTTTCTGACCTGGCTCTTCGAAAGAGACATCGCATCCACAGCACCAAGATACCCCTGGGGGTGATAGTGCTGTGCTTTACAAATGGTCATTGATTGATCTAAGACAACCCCACAACCGTTAAACATGTCTGATCTCCCGGAGCATGCATGGGAGAAGATTGCAATTGATTTCTTTGGTCCCCTTGACAATGGACATCATCTACTAGTAATTGTTGACAAATATTCCTGTTTTCCTCTGGTGGAGGATCTTTCGTCAACTACTCATGACAGAGTCATTGAGAGACTAGAAAGTATTTTTTCAACTTGGGGTGTTCCGTCGATTTTGAAATCTGACAATGGCCTGCCTTTCAATAGTCTGGAATTTAAAGATTTTCTCACTCATTTAAAAATCAAGCATCAGAAAAGCACACCTCCCTGGCCACAGGCTGGAAAAGCTTGAACTCAAATTAGTTCTTCAGTTTACGCTTCGTGCATACAGGTCTACTCCCCATTCTTCCACGGGTGAGAGCCCTGCCAGCTTAATGTTTGGGAGAGCCATAGGAACCAAATTGACACAATGGACCACTGAGAGATCTATTGACCTTGATAAAACTTCGAACCACTGATTCGTCTCACAAACACAAAATGAAAACCTATGCGGACAGATGTCGCTGTGCGCGAAGCACTGTGTTCAACAGAGGAGACCAAGTCATCATCCGGGCAGAAATGGAAACGCAAGTCTGATGCTCCTTTTGATGCTGACCCACTGAGGGTTGTAACCAGTAAAGGACGCATCGTGACTGCTCACCATTCTGGAAAGTCCATTACGGTAGATTCTTCGCATATCAAACACTTGACTCGAACTTTGCCAACTCATGATGTCAGGGGTGAGACTTGTCCACCTGAGATTCCAGAGAGCCCAATGACTGTATCAATGTCTCTGTCACCAAAGCCAGTCATGGACGTTTCTCCGGAATCGCAGCGGTCTCACATGACTAGATCTGGGCGACTGATTCGAGCACCAAAACAACGTATTGAAGAGTTGTAATGTATATATGTATCATTTATACTTTGTGAGTTAGAGATGACGGGACCCTTTTGGTTTCTGATGGACTACATAGAACAGTGACGTAAGTGCGTGGGTGTGGGTGATGGAATTCATGATGTGCAATGTTAACTTTTTTTTTTGATAATCAAGTTTATTGGCATTTTTAACAAACAAAACATATAAAGACAGCAATAACTTATACACTGTATCAGATTCCATCGACATCAGACAACAGTACATCGGGCCTAGGAATAGGGACCTCGGAGGGGCCACCTCACGGATATAGCATAAGTGGAAAGAAGCTTGCATAGTAATCAGAACAACAAATTTAGCCATTTGCCCCACACCTTTTCGAACTTCTCAGGACACCCCGTATTCTCAAAGAGGGGTTCTTCTTGGGCCGCACACCAGTCCACCCCCCGTCGCCATTTACGCACAGTAGGGGGTCTGGCCTGGGACCAAGCCGAACTTAACGGTTACACGCTGAGGAATAAAGACGTGGAATACCAAGCTCCGTGAGTGGCGTGATCATGTACAAGTAGCTGGACTGGGGTAGGACACTACGTCACTGACCACTCAGGCTCTCCAAATGACCTTACCCCCCCGGTTGACTAAAAATATTCTTAATACTAGAGTTAACAGTAGTTTAGGGCCTTGCTTAGTGGCAGTCATCTGGGAACATGCGATGGTTAAACCTCTGCTCAAAAAACATAATTTTGACTGTAGTGAAGTTAAAAACTACAGGCCTATTTTCCTCCTTCCATTTTTGGGAAAGGGCCAGGAGAGTATCGTTTCTAATCAGCTGCATGAGTATGTTGGAGGAAATAAGCTTCTAGATCATCATTAAGCTGGCTTCCAACCTGGATGAAGTACTGAGCTGGTTGTGGTCTCCATTCTGAATGATCGTAGGAGATTGATGGATATTGGAGAGGTGGCTGTTGACCTCTCTGTAGCTTTTGACACTGCAGATCATGCTATTTTGACCTCAACACTTTAAGATATTGGTGTCTGCCACCTCGTTGTGGACTGGCTAAAATCCTTTTTAGAAAATAGGAGTCAGTCTGCTCAACCTCAAAGTACTTTTAAATATGGCTTACTGCAAGGCTCAATTTTATCGCCCCTTCTTTTCAAGTTCTATATGCGTCCCTTGCCAGCTGCCCTTCGGAACATGGGAGTGGCCTTTTGTATGTACGCCAATGATTCTATTCTATTGAGCCTAAAAAGAAGCTCTTGATAAGAACTACTCTCCATACACTGTTCTAAAGAAATGCCTCTGTTACACTCGATGGTTGGTGGATGTCAAAACATTTTCTGAAATTGAATCCATTTATAAGTGATATTCTGTTATCTGCCAGCGGTTCTCAAGATGTTAGCTTGCTTGACTGGCCACTAGAGATGGATTTGTGCGCAGCCCCTTCAAATACTGAGTAATAGTTATGCATTATTAATAAATTAGACCACTCACTTAAAGATCAAGTGACCCATGTTGCCAAGCCCTGCTACTGACAATTGAAATAGTTAAGAACTTTCACATGCCAGTAATGAAAGCTCTTCCCAGTCATAGCACGACTGTGGTAATGTCATGTATGTTGGATCATCAGTGCACCATAGTGATCAACTGTAGTTAGTACAAAATGCAGCTCCAGTCCTGATCACCAGAGTCCTGGATAGCACATATAATCCCAGCACTGCGTAAATGACATTATCTTCCAGTCAAGCACGGATTATCATTTAAGGCAGCAGTTCTTGTTCTCAGAGCCCTCTATCTGCAGCATTGGCACCAAGCCGCCCGTTCCCTTCATTCTTACTGCCAATTCCCGGTGTCTAACTGGGCCTTATGCTCAGAGGCCTGGCTTGCTGCACAGATCTGAGGATGGCATGCGGATGACGGGTCTGCATCCTTGCAGGAGCAACCATGTCTTTCAGCATTCTAAGGTTAACAACACAAGGAAACGCATTTTGAGTAAGGTAATATTAACGGCGCTCAGGCAGGATGGGTGCAAATCTGCCAGGTATTGGTCGAAATTCGGGGGCTCCTGTATAATATATATAAAGGGCTCCGGTCCAACGCCTGTAGTCCAATAATAATATGCCCACACCTGAGGAAGAGAGAGGGGGGGCCCTACTCCCTCATGGCAACAGAAACAAAACCTTTATCAACGGTCAGAAAGCGAGCGGTTTTATCATCTAAAGAGTTTCTCTGCAGCAGCCGGTGAGCAGCCATCAGTTATGAGTGTCTCGTCGTTTTATTTTCCCACCCAGCCACGCTGGAGCCATAGAGTCGGGTGGGGTTGGCTGTCTCAGATAAAGGCACTTGAGACGTCCAGGGGGCGCGTGCCTCTGATCCTGGTGTGCTCGCGGCTGGAACAAAACAGCGGTGAGCTAGAGGGGCAGTGAGAATGACACACATTATTGGCTCTCTGTTAGAAAGGAGACATACTAGTCTTCAGAACGGGTAAACAGAGAGGTGCAGGTGCTGACACCCGGTAAGCAGCAGCCATTTAAAGCACGACTGTGAGAAAACACTGCTTACGGCCTCACAAACTGCACCGCACACAATCTGTACAGACGAAAACACTTGGGCTAAACTCAAAACGCCTACTTATAATGACTGTACATTTCCGCACAAATGTAAAATGTGTCGTGGTTCTAGTCAAATACCGAATTTTATAACTACACAGAAAATATCAGCATGATATAAACTAAGGGGCAGATTTACAATTAACTAACGCAGCACGGCGCAGCAAGTCATTTTGCTGCGCCATGCTGCGTTCGTTTGGAAAGCACAGGGATGCGACATATTTACAAGAATATGTCGCATCCTTGTGCTTCCCTCTGCGCTGGCGCACAAACTGCAGCCATGCGCCGGCGCAGGCACCCTTGCACCATGGTGCAAGGATGCCTGCGTCGTTGAGAGATTGCTTTTGTGCAGGAAGGGGCACCTTCCTGCACAAAAACAATCACTACAACCATTTTCCTCTTTCAATGTGTGCTGCAGAATGCAGCATGCATTGAAAGAGGAAAACGAGGAGAAATGAAAACATTTCTCCTCGGAGTGCCTCGCTACGCCACCTCTCGGGTGGCGTAGCTCAGACGCATCTCCAGAGTTACGATTTCTCGTAATTCTGGAGATGTGTCTTGTTCCATGAGTGTTGCTTGGGAACACCCACAGCAACACCCATGGAACGCCCCTTCACCGCAAAGTGCTGCGTGTGAATGGGCCGTATTTACAAGGAGAGGAAAAGTCACAAAAAGGGTGGCTTTTCCTCTCCTTGTAAATATGGAGCAGCCCCCTGCGCCACCAGTACGTCACGAAAAATGACGTACTGGTGGCGCAGGGGGCTTGTAAATCTGCCCCTAAATACGCAGATTCACAGAGGGTAATAGGCGATTTATTGCCAATGCTGTATTCTGATTTTGACCCCAGGCACATGGTCATTTATATATTTTATGCTTGATGCATTATGCCTCTTACAAAGATTTGAAGGTTAATGTTGTTTTTATGTTTATAACGAATGCAACATATGACTTTTGCGCACACGTTAAGATTTCACACGTTTATTTTACTCACCCACGTGTTAAGCATTTATGTTTATTGTATTCATATTAACATCAGTTTAACATTGTGGGCTTCATTTATGGCATCTTGACGTAGGGGAGCGCACCAAGGCACCTTGCTGCGCTGCCCTACACCAAAGTAAAAGGGCAGGAATGCACCGTATTTAAGCAATACCGTGCATTCCTGTCCTTTCTGCCTGGCGCCGATCTTGGCAGCCTAGCGCAAACGTAGGCAGCCTTGCAAAATGCAGCACACATAGAAAGAGGAAAAACGAGGAGAAATACCTCGTTACGCCTCACCTCGGGAGGCGTAGCGATTTGGCGCTTCCCCAGATATACATCACTGTAAATCTGGGGCTGCGTCAAATTCCATGGGTGTTGTGTGGGAAAACCCACTGCAATGCCCATGGAGCGCCTCCAAGGCGCAGAGTAATGCGACAAAGCGATTTGTACTGCATCGCCTTACTCATGATTTATGAGGCCACTCAAAGCCACGCAGGGTGGCTTTGCGTGGCTTCATAAATCTCTATGAGAGCCCTGCGTCACGCATGTTTCACTTTACGTAGTGCACAAGTGATGCAGGGCTCCCATAAATAAGCTTCTATGTTTACATTAGCTCTTATTACCTACTGGCGGTAGCCAGTAGGTAGTTATAGTAAGGACCAACTTTTCCCATAGACAAAGTATTTTTTTGTTTTGCTAATAACTTTGGTGCCGTTTGACAAATCTTCACAAAATTTTCAAAACGAGTACGCAAGTTAGTTGAGCTGCTGTCTGGAAAGGTTTGGGATAATTCGTGAAGCGGGGGTGAGAAAAAGGGGGGTCCCAAAATGCTTTTTGTCCATGCAATGTCTATTGGGATTTTGCAGTTTTTAGACACGACTACTGCCCAAACCGAACAGAATGACACCGAATTTGCAGAAAGGTAGATCTTGTTCTAGAAAGAGACCTTTTGTAATTTTATGTAAATCTGTTCATTAGTTTGGGAGTTAGTAAAGAAAGAATTTTATAGATATCTAGGGATGCGGATCCGAAGCCCAATTGGGGAAAAACCTCACCCATTATTACTTTATGTTAAAAAAACTTTAGAAATTCCATGACAAAAACAAAGGTCACAGGGATGTTATAGTTAGGTGGACATTTCACCTACACAAAACCATACAAATTCAGCAGTTATAGGTATACTTTTAGTTAGAAATATCTGAAGAAACTATAACTCACACTATTAAGTATCTTTAGGACACAAGTTATAGTTTCTTGCCATAATTATAACTATAACTGCTGAATTTCTAGGGTTTTGTGTGGGTAAAACGTCAACCTAACTATTACGTCCCTGTAATATATGTTTTTATCAGATAATTATATTTATGTTCGCTCGTTTGTGTGGTCTGGTTGAAAGTATGGCTTAACAGGGTTTTATATCACATCTATGGTACAGTAACTTGAAATACACTCTTTCTGGGTTTTAGTTTTGTGTTTAAAAGTTCACTTCTTGGGAAACAATGCTTTTTTGAGAAAAAAAGCGAACTATATTTTAGGGAGTTACTACATAGTACCTAGGAAACATTACTCAATATTAGCGTGTTATAGATCTAAGAGTGCTCTAAACACATTAACATATGTTTATTTGATACTTGTTTGGCTAATATATTTGCAGCAGTCATTTTATATATAATTGCGCATATATAAGTAAATAAAACATATGAGGTTATAAATACAGTGTCAAGAAGAGAACTTTCTGATGAGAGGAGCAAATGCATTGAGTTGATTTAATTCCTTTATTCTTTTCCTACCGGAATCAAATCTCTGTAAACCTACTTGGGGCAAGTTGCGTAGAGAACTGTGCATGGGAAAAAGGCTACCACAGATATCAAATATCTCCTGAGTACCAAGCACATCTTCTAAAAAAAGGTAAACCTTTGTGACCATGGATGGCTGGGCATATTCTAGTGGGTGAGATTGAATACTCTTTGCATTTCAGTTGATTGAGGGGCATCATGACCAAGCTGCGGTTTCAGTTCTCATGTGTCACAGCCGCCCCACCCTCTCGCCAATGCTATTAAATAGCATAGTATGCTCTGAAAATATGCATACATATTTTGTGTGTGTATGTGTTTGTGTGTGTGTGCGCGTATATACACACACAATGTCAGGTACTTGTTGAAATATATTGAAATATAATTTTAGTTTATTTTTTATCTATATTTATTTAATTTTTTTATTTAGGAGTGGGAATAGTAAATCAGACCCTTCCAAACTCCAACACTTTCCCTACTGTTGCTTACGTTGCATTAGGAATCAATCCATCAGATAGAATTTGTTTAGCGGGGCTCATCACAGCAGGGTTATCCAGGCGGTCTCCTGCAGGTCTCAGTCAAAGAGCCAGTTCTTGAGTCCCTTCCTGAAGTGGTTCAGTGAGGGTGCAGTGCAGAAGAGGAGAGGAGCAGGAGGGTGTTTCAGGCTTTGGCGGTGAGGTGGGAGAATGAGCGTCCTCTGGTGCAACTACGGTGGATCTGTGGTGTTTGAGCAAGGGCAAGGTGTGCAGAGCGAAGGTTTCTGGAAGGCTGGTGGAAGGCCATGCTGTGGTTCATGTAGTGTGGTCCATGGTTGTGGAGGGCTTTGTAGGTATGGGTCAGGAGCTTGAACTGGCATCTCTTCTGGATGGGGAGCCAGTGGAGGTCTTTTAGGTGCTGGGTGATGTGTGTCCTCTTGGGCACGTTGAGGATCAGCCCATCTGCTGCGTTCTGGAGTGTCTGGCGTCTTTGCATGCGTTTGGTGGTTGTGCCGGCATAGAATGCGTTGCCGTAGTCGAGCTGACTGGTGATGAGGGCCTGGGTCACCGTTTTCCTGGTGCTGATAGGGAGTGATCTGAAGATTTTTTGGAGCATGCGGATCGCGTGGAAGCAGACTGAGGCGACGGTGTTGACCTGACGTTTCGGGGAGAGTTCACTGTCAAGTATGATGCCGAGGTTGCGGGTGTGGTCTTTTGGTGTGGGGGTAGGTCCAAGTTCTGCTGGCCACCAGGCATCGTACCAAAGGGTGGTGTGTCTGCCGAAGATCAGGACTTCTGTTTTGTCTGTGTTGAGTCTGAGGCAGTTGCCTCTCATCCATGTCACGACGTTTCTCATGCAGTTTGTCTTTGTCCGGGTGGGGTTAGCTGAGAGTAAGAGGACGAGTTGGTTGTCGTCGGCGTAGGAAATTATGCTGATGTCGTGTAATCTGACGATGTCTGCAAGAGGTGTCATGTAGATGTTGAAGAGGGTGGGGTTGAGGGATGAGCCTTGGGGTACTCAGCAGATGGTGTGCTTGGGGTGCAGGGGAGGAGGCGGACTCTCTGGAAACGTCCTGTGAGGAAGGATGGCATCCATCTGAGCGCATCGTCTGTGATTCCGATCTGGTGAAGTCGATGGATGACTGTGTGGTGGGATATGGTGTCAAACGCTGTGGAGAGGTCCAGGAAGATGGGGGCAGACGATTCCCCTCTGTCAAGTAGGGCTCAGATGTCGTCTTTTAGTGCGATCAGGGCTGTCTTGGTGCTGTGCTTGGTTCTGAAGCCCGATAGGGATGGGTCCAGTAGTTTGCTTGTTTCTAGATGATCAGTGAGTTGGAGGTTGATGGCCTTCTCCAGGATCCTGGCGGTGAACGGGAGGAGGGAGATGGGACGGTAGTTCAGGAGATCTCTGGGGTCTGCTGATGGTTTCTTAAGGAGGGGCCTAACCTCCCCTTGCTTTCATGCTTCAGCAAAGATGGTTGTAGTTATGGCAGTGTTGAGGATGGTGTTGAGCAGGTGGCTGATCTCGTTACTTCCGGGTTTAAAGAGTTGATGGGGGCAGGGGTCAGTGGGTGCTCCTGAGTGGATGGATTTCATCAGGGTGGTAGTTGTTGGTGTGGTGAGTTGTTCCCATGTGATGATTGAGTGGTTGGCGGTTGTGGTCGATGGGTTGCTGAGAATGTCAGAGGGTTGGAGATCGAAATTTGTGTAGATGGTTGCTAATTTGTTGTGGAAGTGGTTGGCGAAGGAGTTCTTCTGAGGGAGGGATCACGTTTTCAGTGGCTGAAGGGCAGGTGAATTCTCTGATGATGGTGAAGAGTTTCTTGGTTTGGTTGGTGCTGGTTTCGATCCGGCATGTAAGGGCTTCCTTTTTTGTAGCTTTGAGCTGGTGGTGGTATTTGTTGAGGGCTGATTTGTAGGTGGCTCAGTCAGTGTCATTCTTGATGGCTCGCCATCGTCTTTCCAGTTGTTTACACTCACATTTTGACATGAAGAATTCAGGCGTGTACTAACTGGCTCGTTTGGAGGGTTTTCGCATCTTGGCTGGCTTGCTGGGGTCGACTTGGTTGGCAGCGCTGTTGATCCAGGCGTTAAAATTCTCTACTGTCTGGTCCAGGTTGGCAGTGATTTTTTGGCTGAGAGGTGCTGAGGGCGTCTGTCCATTGCTGTTGCGTTACATTGGGTCAGCTGCGGTAGTGAGCGCTGTCTCAGACATGGGCAGTGTGCGGAGGACTGGTGAGGGTAAAGTGTACGATGGCGTGGTCTGTACAAGTGAGTTCTGCTGTGCGGCTGTGCGGCTGTAACTGATTCTGTGGCTGGACGTGAAGATGGAGGTCTAATGTGTGTTCTGCTCTGTGTATAGGGTCATTGACAATCTACTTGAGACCAATGTTGTCTAGTTGTAGGAAGCTGGCTCTCTATATATTATATCAAAGTAAGGTATAGTGTGCACAGAGTCCAGTGAATCCCAAGAGGTATAGTAGAGGCTAAAGTAGATAATACCTTACTCTCTTTTGTGGTAGTGTGGTTGAGTAGTCAGGCTTATCAGAGGGTAGTGTTAAGTATTTGTTGTACACACTCAGGCAAGAAATGTCACACACTCAAAGACTGAATCCAGACCAATTGTTTGTATAAAAAGTTGTCATTTTGTTGTTTTATTACTAGAACCAAGATTTACTTAGTAGAAGGTGAGTTATACTTTTCATACAATTTTACTTTTCAAAATACAGTGAGCACTGGTTTTGTAGGAACATTCAGATTACTTTTGCAGTTGAGAAAACTGTAAGCTGTTCAAAAACACTTGAAATTACTTTCAGATTACTTTGTAGTTAATGTTGTAGTTTGGCATGAAACAAACTTCTATCACAGTTTAAGCAACACAGAACATCAGTAAACAGGTTAAATCTTCTAAAGGCTCTAAGTTACTTTTGTTACAGTACAAGACAGTTCAAAACAGAAGATTTTTCAGGGAAAACCCACCACACAATCCTATGAAGAAAAACAAAGTGTTAAGTTTACAGGTAAATAAACGGTTTTGGATATGAAGTTTCGGGGCTAGAACCAAGGTTGCCCAAGGTTCAGGTTGGCATTCAAGAGGCATCACCAGCCGCACTAGGGCGGCCGGGTGCAGAGTACAGGGTGCCAATGTTAGCCAATGGGGCTAGGGGGCACCTCGGTTGGGGGCTGCTCACGGGCAGGCCACTCGGTCTTGGGAGGCAAGCTCCTGGGGTTAGGGTGCGGGCAAAGCGAGTCCCAGGTTAGCACCAAGTCCACACCACTAGCGGTGCAGGGGTGGCAGGGTGCAGGGTGCTAATGAGGTGTCAGGAGCCCAATACTTTCCTATGGAGGTTGTCGTCTTTGGATTGCGGCTGCAGGCTAGGTCCAGGAAGTCTTCCGGGAGGAACCAAAAGCTGGGTAGGTAAGTAGAGATGTCCCTTGACGTCAGGACACTTTGGGCTCTGGTCACCAGGACGCAGGGTCGGAGACTGCAGGGGTGCTTTTAGACGTCGGGAATCTGCTTACCGGCCCGGTCACGGTGGAGGGGGGTCATCATGAAGAGGCTACAGGCTTCAACATGGAACCTTGGAAGTAACACCCCTTGATGGTTTGGAGGTCAGAACTGCTGGGGGACCACTTCAGGATGGATGGACCCTTGGGACAAAGGTCGTGGACGACGGGTTCAGAGGTAAGTCCTGGAACAGGGTTCTTGCTCCCACAGGGGTTGAATCTTCTTTTGTGGACATACCTGCTGTCCTTGGGAGTCTCAAGTCTTTGTTGAAGTGGGGGACCAGTCCTCACCAAATCTGGGGTTCGTTGGTCCTTTTTGGAGCTGTTGTTTTTTCTTTGGAGCTGCAGGCAGGCCGGTAGGGCTGGGGCCAAGTCAGTCGGGCCTGGAGTCTTTACTGCTGCAACGTCTTCAGGATTCCATTCTTCTTAGGTCATCAGGAACTCCCTTCTAGGTACAGGGCTACCACCTAAATACTGTTTTCAGGGGCCTTTTAGGGGTCTTGCGATAGTAGCCAATGGACTACTGCCCTGAGGGTGACTCCACCCTTAGGGTGCTCACCCCACGTGATCCATAATTGGAGGGTACCTGCCATTGGCAAAATGGCGGGCTCTGAAGAGTGGGTTTCACTTTGACTCCCCCACGTGAGGGGTGGGGTTGGCAGAGGTGGGCACACCTTCTGGGCTGTTCCACTTTTTCCCGCCTGTCTTCCTGACAGAAAGGGAGTGAGACAGGAAGGGGGCCTGCTCCTGATATCTGGAGAGGCTGGGGGTCGCTTTACAAAGGCGGCAGACCTTTGAAGCTCCCATGCTACAGATGACTCTTCCTGACCTGGGGGAGTAGTGAACACCTCCACCCAGGAACGGCTTTGTTTCTGGGCCCAGGGAGCAAAGGCTTCGCCCAAGGGGTCCTTAAACCTGTCCTGTGGTGGCAGGCTGGTGGTCACAGTCAGTAAACCACCAGAGGCTGGTTTGGTTGAGGGGTCCCCTCTAGAAGGGACCCCTGAGTACAGGGAATAATAAATCTGACACTGGAATCAGTACAGGTTTATTATTCTGAGATGTTTGATACCAAACATCCCAGGATTCAGTAAAGGTATTATGGTGCTAGGAAACTCGTAGTGACCAGTTGCCAGACCATATACTCTATATGGCTTTACTGGGCAATTATAATATCTAAGAATGGCCTTATATATTATAGAGACCTGTCTGCTCATGCAGATAGGTCCTCACATGAGGTACAGGGCACCCTGCCTTAAGGGTGCTTACCTGGGCCTCATGCAGTGCTGGACAGGCATGGCACACAGGGATGTGTAACCTCATTGGTGTGCATAAAATGTACACTCCACACAAAGCGCACTGCTCATTGACCTCTAGAATTCCAACAATAGTAAACAAACTTAACCACAGTCAATGCAATTAAACAACCTCATGTAATTGTTTGTTCTCTTCTGTAATTAACTTTCTCCAAGTATGTGACCATAATACATGCTGCGCTACTAGAGGCCTTTTTCTGGCTACCCTGCCCATGGTACCATAAATACCCCTTACAAGGGACTTGTAGGTAGTCCAAAGTTGGGCCATTTGTGGAAACAATGGTACAGGTTAGTGAAAGAACACAGGCCCTGGGAACTTAATTGGCAGGGACCCAGGGCATATTCAGTCCAAGTGCATCAGAAATCTGGCAAAAAAGTGGGTGGGTTACTGCAACAGAAACCCACTTTCCCACACTAGTCTTTCCAGGAGGTCGGCAGTGTTGTGTCGGTGGGGTCGTCCAGGTGGAAATTGAGGTCTCCCAGGAAGACGTAGTATTCGGATTCGATGGCGAGCAGGGTTATGAATTCAGCGATGGCGTAGTTGAGGCCGGTTCATGGTCCTGGCAGTCTGTATGCGAGGGTGCCTTTGATGGTGGTTTTGGTGTTGGCATGGAGCTGGAAGTTCATGTGTTCCATGATCGTCGTAGGTGCTGGTACAGGTGATTGATTCCTTGTGTATGATGGCTATGCTTCCATCCTGTCTGTTTGTGCGGTCTTGGTGTTTCATTTTGTAACCGTTAGGGGTTGCGATGTCCGGGCCAGATGTGGGGGTGAGCCAGGTCTCCGCGATGAAAGACTCGCCGGGGGTGATAGTGAAGATGGTGCCCCAGATTTTGGTGGCGTGTTTGCAGAGTGATCTGGCGTTGATCAGGATGCAGTTGAGTTGATCTGGCAGGGTGTCAGCATCTGGGGTAGGCGTGGTGTTGTTCGATGCGGTGGTGCTCGTTGATAGGGTCGTGGTGAAATGGCAGTGGATGCAGGTGAAGGGTTCCTCTGTGGAGCGTGGAGGTGCAAGGTAGCAGTTGTTGCGTGTGGGGTCCAGGGCGCGGAGCTCTGCGGTGGAGTACATGTGGGAGTGCTGGGAACCAGGGTTGCTGACACTGGGCGCGGTCCAGACGTGGTCGGGCGCAGGTAGGCTTGCCTTTGGCGCGCTGGCGGCACGCCTGCTGAGCACGGCCACGCTACGGCCTGCATTAAGGAGCACAGAGATATGGATGGGCTGTCGGGGAGGCGGTAGGGAAGGGGTCAAGGGCACCAAAAAAAAGACAGTACGGGTGAAAACCGGGAAAACCAGCTAGGGAGTAGACCGGGCTGAGGAAAAGCAATATGCGGTCAGAGCAGGAAAGGAAGCAGAGTATATAATTATGCAGTTACAGAGAAATCAAGTATTCAGCATTATAATTCATTCATTCACAGAGAGGTCAAAGTATTCAGCAGTACAATTCACGCATTCACAGTGAACACCAAGTATCCAGCGATACCAAAAAAACACACGCAAAACAATTCAAAATGACAGCGTTTGAGTTGACAGACCACGGGGGGACCAGTGGCTAGAACTGAGTGTCGTGTTGCGGGAGGGCCGGGATGGGGCCTCTGTGCTATGAGGCCTGCAGCAGGGACGCGGCGACCAGGACCAGGTGGTAGAGGGCTGTAAATCTGACCTGTCCAAAGTCCAGCACTTTCCCCACTGTTGCTCAGGTTGGAATACGAACAGTAATTATGACACCTCCTAAGCCTAAAACGTTCCCTACCGTTGCTCAGGTTGGAATGGGAATCAGAAATCTAATCCCTCCAAAGTTCAACAATTTCCCTACTGTTGCTTAGTTTAAGTGGGAATAGTGGATTTGACCACTCCAAAGTCTTATTATTTGTTTATTGGAAATTGTTTATGTGTTTTATTTTTTAACATTTATATTTGTTCATTTAATTTTAAAACATATTTTAGTCGTAATTTTATTTTTACTGTATATTTTTGTTTTTTGGGGGTATTATTATTATTATTAGTCGTAGTAATAGTAGTACTGTATATGTTTACTATTTTTATATGTTCCAATATATACTTTGTTAATTATTCTTATTATTAGTTAGGTTTTATTTTATAATTCAATGATAATTTAAGAATTATATTTATTTATCTTATTTATTTCTTCACAGTTATTTTAAAGCATAGATTTTTATTGTATTTTTTTAAGTTGTAAAATGTATTTATATATTTTCTCTATTACAAGAATATATGTATTTAAAGTATTTTTAAAGTTAATATAGCTTATATTCAATTAATCAATCAAGCAATATCTCATGTTATAATTAAGGCTCCTGGTTTCCCATTACGGATGTATACAGATAAATACAGACAGAAACCAATCTGTTTCGTCGTCTGTGTTTATTTATATAAACTGGAAAAATATGGATAATGCCAAGCAGGTTTCATTTCTCACTGGGGGAGGGTGTTGGAGATGTGAAGCTTTTTTTAGATGTTCGTGCCAGTGACAGAGTGGATTACATTTTGATAATTAAACAACATTCTTCAAGCTATGCAGCACAACTAAATATACGGTGACTATGCCCTAATGTCTGCAAATCACTCCCCAGTATTCATTAGTCAGCGAGAAAGACACAGTATGAGGAGAGTTCAGTTTTGTGGTGCTCTCATGGCGCCAACCACCCAGCCACCTTAGGTGTGAATCAACTGTACTGCACAGCAGTGCAGTACAATACAATAAATCCACAAAGGCACCGAAGCACACATGTTGCAGTTACTGTCATCCAAAGATTGTGTCTATATTCACACAAATTTATCGTAGTCAATTTAAGCCCCAACAAATGACAGTCCAGATGTCTTATTTATTGCAGGAACACTTTTGAATGATCATACATGCAGCAGCCGACACCTGTTTCGTCCTCCTGGACTTTTTCAAGGCTGCAAAAATCATGTGTAACAATCATTTGTACCTTTGGGTTTGGGATTAGCGATGATAGCAATTGACAATGATTTCTTGCTTCACTGGAACAAGAATAGAAACACTTTTAATGTGAGGTTGTTTTTAAACACACAGTTCGGTTATTCTCTTTTGTTTTCAATTTCACCAATCTATTAACATCCACTATTTTTCACTTGTGGTGCAACTCCTATCATCTGCTCGGACTGCTGCAAATTTACCTGGGCAAATAAGTGAGGATATATCCACGTGGTGTGGGTATGACTTTTTAGAATTAGAATTTTAGAATAAAAATAAAAGGTGCAAATGATTGTTCCACATGATTTTTGCAGCCTTGAAAAAAGTCCGGGAGGACGAAACACGTGTCGACTGCTGCATGTATGACCATTCAAAAGTGTTCCTGCAATAAACAAGACATCTGGACCGTCATTTGTTGGGACTTAAATTGACTTGAGAAATTTGTATGAATATAGAAACAATCTTTGGATGACAGTAACTGCAACGTGTGTGCTTCAGTGCCTTTGTGAACATTCTTCAAGCTATCCATGCTTTGACGTATGTGTGTTAAAAGAAAAGAATTTTAGAAATATGTCCCTGGAGTTAAACATATTGCACAGAAACAGTCAATTGCAGGTTACATCTTCATTCTCAAAAAAGTGCTCAGATGGTTGAGTTTTTGCTGTAATGACATGCATAACTGCCATGTAAATGGTTACACTGCCAGTAAAATAGCTTTGCTGGATGATTCACCTGCTGCAAATATGTGTTTGTAGAAGATCACAATTATTGTTATTTTATGTTAAATATCTGGCGTAACATGAATTTAACTCCAGCAAACAAATAGTGACATTGTATACCTGCTTCTCTGAGTCTCCAAATATCACTTAAAAGATACATAAGTGAAAACGTCTTCGCTTGTGGAGGAAATGCAGCGAATATAAAATGCTTCTCTGCAAGAAAGTCATCAGGGCTTCACCAGGCTTAATTATTACCTTGTATTCCACTGTCCTTTGGAGTCTATGGTGAAGTCTGATCTTTTATGGTACTGGATAGGCCCTTGACACTTTAAGACATGATGGTTCTTATACACAGGAGACTTTGACATTAAAAAAATATGTTTCATATCTTTCCTGCCACTAGTGAAAAATGTACCCTTGCTCATTTTTAGATGGGCTTTATGAACACTTGGAGGCTCACAGAGACACAATGTCACAATATACATGCTGTGATGTTGAGGTAGTCATACATGTTCTCTGTAAGTGTGAGACGCATATTGCTAAAATGTGGAAAGTTTGCCATCATGCCTCCATGCATCTTAATCAGCTTAATTAAACAGAGTGCGCGTACGTTTGCTCTTGAAAAAATTTGGTAAAACACCAGTTTTAGCTTCTGCTTTCCTCAACATCAAAAAATAAATGAGGATAAATACTGATAAAATGAATAAAAACAAAATATGGATAAATTCAGACACAAATGTTAAAGAAATAAATGCCATAAAAGCAGGAGCCCTAATTATAATCTTAAATATTTTAAATTCGATCTACTTACCTATTTAATGATGCTATTTTGGTCCACTATATTTTTGTAGTCGATCTTTTTTTTGTACTTTATGTAGAACGTATGTAAGGGCAATATTTGTGTAGCAGATATGTGCTGACATTAATTAGTATCACATTACTTTTTTCAACAATATATTATGTCTTAGAAGCGTTATTGCCATGTGGTCGGGGTGGCCAATGATACGATACACACTACATGCCTGCGAAGGTGACACGTCAGAGGACCTGCTGGTTCGGAGAGTTGTGAACAGTTTGGTGACTGGTGTACGCAGGGGAGGGACTGGTAGGATGCAGCCACCTCAGCAGCGGCGCAAATGTTGATGGTGAGGCAGAGGGGTGGACTGGTGCCGCCACAGCTAAGAATATTTACATTTACACTTAATAGAGGGGTGTGTGAGGGTGAGGAGCCAATCACTACTGGTTTAGGAAGGAAGGGACATCTGGGAGAGTTTGTGATATGGGTGAATTTTCGGGTTAGATGCTTGACTATGAAGAGGATGGGTCAGAAGAATTGCAATAAGGGGAGTTGGCAGTCACCGAGCAGGGCAGTAGAGAAAGTTGTAGAGGAAGAGAAAGACGTTGGTGGGAGCATTATCTGATGCCATGGAACAAAGGGGCATTTAAGGTTAACAAGGTTAGGGAGATTACTGTCTTACTGAACCTAGATGGCTGTGGAGGCCAGGCACTGAGAGGAGGTGATGTGGACAAGAGGAAGAGCATGGCATCTACAAAGAGGTCTACTGAGAAGTCGTCTGCATTAAAGCCAGTTAAAATGAGGCTCTTGAGGGTTAACGTACAGGGACACAAGAGAAGGAGTTCGAAACCTGTGGGTATTTGGGGAATATTTGGCAGTTTGGGAGGAGATGTGATTGGTAGAAAAAGTCAAAAAGGTTCATAACAAAAGGGTTGGTATTGAGAAGGGTAAGGAGAGTTTGGAAAAAGGTTCCGCAAAAAAGGCACAGGGGCAGGAAAGAATTGAGTAAAGTGTTGGAAGGATGTAAAGAAGATGGTAATCTACCATCATTACCATACATGAGGACTACTAATCCTTTGGGCCACAACTAACAGTGTCAACTAAGGAGAACATTTGTAAAGGGTAACATATGGTAGTCTTCAATCTCCGGCATGGGGATGTTTAGGCCAAAGAAGGTTCCATGGAGGATGTATCCAAGTGTGTACTGTTAGAAGTATACTGAAAGGAGTGTGGCTTTATTTCAGTATAAGGACATCATTAGGAAGGTGCAGCTTATTTTTTCGAGTGTGGCCTGGGTAAGTTACAATGAGAAATTCTGGTTGAGAGAGCTCTAATGGAAAGTGGGGTGAGCTGAATTATGGCTTGGGAATGCAGTGGATGATGACTAAGAATCCTGGCCCACAACTCACACTATGATTTGTTTACCATTGCTCTAACAGCTCTTTCTTGGTCAGCCCTCCAATTTTGGGGTGGGAAGGGAGGCCAGAGGTGAGTTGCAACCATGTGAAGCCTGGTGGTCTAAAAATATTGTGCAATGCAATAGGAGGCATTGTAAATTTCAAAGTGTGGACCAAGCATCTGGTTAAGCAGTGTTTTGAGAGGTGTGGAGCAGATGACCGGGACAAGAAGCTTGGCGACGGGGATTCCATAATACTATGGGGATGGATAACATGCTAATTAAAGTAGCACCATAGAAATCCTGGTTACGTTTTTACTCTGTCAAAAGGGGTCTGAGTTTGCTAGCTAAAAGATTTTGAGAGGGGTTTAAATTGAGGTATGTGGTGGCATGAATTATGGGGTGAACAGAAAATGAGCAGTCAACAAAATGTGCAGTCAGCAAGGAGATATCTGGAGGTGGTAAGCTGAAAAAGGAGGTGGATGAAGGCAGAATGGTATACTTCTTCTATAATCGCCAATGAATAATTTGAATATACCTCCAATTTGGGTTGTTCCTTAAAAAGTGCACGAGGCTTTCCATTTGATACAGCATTTAACTTGGCCAGAAAGTTTGTCTATGAAACATTTCATAATAGAATAGCTGAGTTCAGTTGTTTATTCTAGCTTTGGTGGTTGCTGTTATAATAAACACTGGGTTGGGAACTGAGTTGGCAAAATGTAATATCAGGTTAGCCTTCAGATTGCTGCCAGTTCACAGGGATGATTTTCATTTTTTGGGACTGTTGTTCCAGTGCAGGCTTTATGTTGAACCAAGTTTGCCATGGGGTTGTTCCTTTTTGTGCTCAATGGTTGAGAAGTTTAGCAGATTTATTCCATGGGTCTTTACCTTTGTAACTGGGAATGGAGGGTTGACCAATATTTTAGATTATTTCTTTTTCACTGGAGCATGGGGTAAAATACTTGTGAGAGGCTTTGTGGAGTGTTCAGAGCTTGACTAAAGACTTGTGTGTGCTATTAGCACCAGAAAAGAACCATGGTCCTGTAACTGTGATAAAGCTTTTTGGAATGAACCTGGATATGGTGGTAATGCAGGCAAAGCTACTGTAGGAGAAGGTTGGAACATTCACATCTTTCATTTGAGAAATGTTTGGGGCAAGCAAGATGGAGGCAAGGGCAATTCAAGTAATTTTGGGAGATCTGAATTTTGCCTGTAAGATGGAGAAAATGGGGAGGACTTTTGTAGGAGGTTGAGCCTGACATTGTCTGGAACATTGTGCCACATCACAAAGTTAGTCTTTGGGCAGCCTAAAAAATAAATGTAAATGTTTGAGCTGCTTTTTTGTGGAAGTTTAATGACATCACTTTGTGACACTTGGGGATGAGGCAGAATGGGGAATTCAGATATTTTTGGATGTAGCATATGCAGGCATTTTTGTTGTTTGGGAATTTTTTTCCTTTGGTGGTGGCACTGGTTTTGTTGGGAGGACATTTCAAGAATAGGTGATTGACTTTCAATGTTGATATTGGGGTGGTTAAGGTGGTAAACAGACAATCAAAGAAGTATAACAGGGTGTTGAGGTTGCTTAGGGTATTTATAATAGGCTGTCTGACTCATATTTTAGTTTTTAGGGTGCGCCATTTCTGGGATTTAACAATGACATTGTAGATGCCTTTGTTCATTTGCAATGGAAGTGACTTTGTGGGTCGTATCATGGGGAGGATTTTTGCAAGATGTTGATGCTGCTGGAATTGTAGGACCTAAGTGGGCTATAGTTTTCCAGCTGATTTTCAAGGATGCACTGACTTGTTATGGTATGGCATGCAAAACGATCACTAAATACAGAAAATATCCCTGTTGAAAAAGAATATGCCCATTCTGGAAACGAATCCTGAAAGTAGTCTTGTACAGAGTGTCAAAGAATTTGCGGTGAGAATCCCAATAAGGCCACCACTATTTGGAAATCTCAGACACGGTCTAGTCTTTGTGAGAAAGAAAGCCAGTTCTCTCGTTAATGGGCATGCATGAACACCGCATCGCACACTTCATCTGTTCCCCTGAGGCGGGAAGGTACAGTCTCCTTACCGCGTGTTTGTTTTGAGGAGAACGTTATTGAGTTCAAGCTAGTGAGTAGCATTTATTTACAGCGCTAATCAAAGGGATCGCAGAGAACATCCTGTGACCCATAGTGAGCAGTGTTCTTCCAGAGAAAGAGTCGCTGCATTTGTGAGTAGCATTCCTGTGTGAGAGACTAGTGTCTCAAAGTTTGGTTAAAACAGAAAACCTTGGCAATTTCTTCAGCATTGCAAGCAACAGTTCAAACCTGCAAAACGAAGAGAGAAAGAAGAAAGTTTAGTGATATTTAATATGAAGCAGCGCTTCGCAAGGTGTTAAACAGAGCAAATTCATTTTAAGATGTCTGATAAATTTCGATGTAAATAACTTAAGAAGAAACTAAGGAAAATACTTTTGTGAGGAAGATATTTATATATATGTAATATAATGAGTCCAGGAGAAAGTATTCCTTCAAAAATATAAAGACTTTAATTAAGGAAGATAAAGGATGGCTTAAAATGAACACCAATTTCCAACAGTCTGGCATAATATCAATCAGGTTCGACCAGCAGAGCATAAAACTTAAACACTTTTTATAAGAAGCAGTATTTTAAAACATAACAGAGAGAAGCTAATCCTCAGGTAAGCAAAGGTAAAGGATATTGTAAATTAGTATTTGAAAACATTAAATTAGAGAAGTAATGTTAGTAAACTTAAAGTAACAGTTTCAGTGTTAGTGATTACTAATGTGTTGTTCTGATTTATTATAGGTGCCTTCTCGATAAACACCAGCACTAGACCATTCAAAAGATAGCAAGGATAAAGCACCAGGCATCTGAGGATGTTTTTTTGTTCTCCACTTCCCCTTTCCCCTCTGCTGGTGTATGTGGCAGATGTTCATTGTCTGTAGCATGCCGTGGTGGTGAGGATTGATGACTTATCTTATGCTCCAGTGGAATTCGATGAGCAGGTACTCTTGACAGACTGAAGTGCCACTACAAAGAATTTCCACTTGAGCAGAATAGGTGAGGGGATTTATGTAAAGGCTCTTGCAAGAATCTTAGAATGCTTGCAGAAGCAATTAAGCAGTACCATGGAAGAGAATAAAACTTTGAGAAAAGAGATTAAAAGATCTAGTCAGGAATGGCTACAGTTCAGACAAACAATGGATGAGTTAGTTGCAGGAACAGCCTGAAGTTCTAGAGAGGATGGGTCTCAAGGTATTCCAGTCACATCTCAAACTTCAGAATTTTCCACTCAAGTAATTCATGCAATCTCCCCAATAATGCCTTTAGCAAACCCAGAACGATTCAGTGGCAACCCCCATAAGGCGCAACTTTTTCTTACACAATGTTTCCTGAAATTTCTTATGTCGCCCAGTTATTTCATGTGTTGCCCAGTTATTTTCTCAGAGGATCAATATAAGGTGGCATTCATGTTGCCTTATCTGAGTTAGGATGCTGCAGTGTGGTCGATGCCAGTGGTCACCATGAATGATCCAATTTTATACAACTTTAATGAATTTAAATTAGAGTTTTTACAAATTTTTGATGGACAAACTGCATCGCAGGCCACTGTTAACGAACTGTTGGAATTAAAACAAGGAAATAGAGATTTAGTTGCATGCCTGGCTCCGTTCAATAAACTCATGGTAGAATCAACTGGCAAGAATCTAAGAGATCAGACATCATTTACAGAGGACTGAGAGATGAGTTGAAAGACACTCTAGCACAGGTTCCTAAGAGACCTACTGAAATATCAGAATTAATTGATCTGGTCTTACAAATTGATCACTGTTTGAATGAACGCCAGTCAGAGAAGAGACTTTCGTCTAGTCCGGCCAGAATATGACAGAGTCAAGCTTGACAGTCACAAATCTTCAAATGCAGCCACTTCAGAAGAACCAATGCAAATTGGATCCATATAGGGACCCTTGTCAAAGGAAGAAAAAGAAAAACAGAGAGTTAGACAACTATGTATGTATTGTGGACTTTCAGGACATTTTTCCCGAAGCAACCCAAGAATAGTCAGTCAGGAAAAGACAGGCTCCATCAGTAGGAGGGGTTGCCCTGATGGAAGCTAGTCACAAGACAACTCCAATTTCGCAGCCTGTTGTGATTACCTTACAGTCAGCTTCATCACATCTAATTTAATCTTTTTCTGCTAAGTTCTAGAATATTGAAAGTAAGGGAATCTCCATCATGGTTGATTCAGAAGTAACTGGCAATTTTTTTACATTAAATACGCACACAGAATGGGAATCCAATTTATCAAAAAGGCCAATCTAGAGGCCATTCGAGCTATGCATGGTACTAATCTCTCTCCTGTCCCGATCACCCATGAAACAGAGTCCATTCTGTTGGTGGGGTTAAATGGTCATAAAGAACACATAATCTTCAATTTAATTGATGCTCCACAATTTTAGCTGATCTTATGCCTGCCCTGGCTTATAAAACACAACCCTCGGATAGATTGGAGTAGAAGAACAGCTGAGATGGTTTCTCAGTATTGTAAAGGGAATTGTTTTCATGAAGATTCAGAACGTCATGAAGGGCCACCTGCAGACAGTTTGGCCACAATGACATGCACTATTGATACCAAGGGGATTCCTGTAAAATATGAAGATTTGGCCGCAGTGTTTGACAAGATAGAAGCAGAAACGTCAACCCCACATCGGCCATACAAATGTAAAATTGAGGTAGACCCAGAAGCCGTGTTGCCCTGTAGTCGAATATACGCGTTAACAGAAGCAGAAAACCAATATCTCAAGAAATACTTGGAGCAGTACCTTGCCAATGAATTTATACGCCCCTCACAATCCCTTGTTTCTTCTCCTTTGTTTTTTATTCCAAAGAAAGATGGCGAGCTTTGTCCTTGCATTGATTATCGGGCGTTAAATCAAGTAACCATCAAGAACCAATATCCATTGTCACTGATTTCTGTGCTTTTAGATCAAGTAAAAGGAGCCAAGATATATTCGAACTAAGACCTGAGAGGAGTTAATCATTTGATTAGAGTGGCTAGGGGGTACAAGTGGAAGATAGCCTTTCAAACACGGTACAGTCTGTTCGAATACCAGGTAAAGCCATATGGTCTCTGCAATGCTCCAGCAACTTTTCAGCATTTTGCCAATGATGTGCTGCGTGAATACTTAGACAGGTTCGTAGTAGTTTATATTGATGAAATTTTGATTTTTTTTAACAATTTGGAAGAACATAATTCACATGTAAGAGCCATCCTTGAAAAGCTGCAGGAACATCATCTCTATGTAAAATTGGAGAAATGCGCATTTCATGTAGAGCAAGCGGAATTTCTACTATTTGTTTATCTCCTAAAGGAATTTGTATGGATCCAGCCAAGGTCCAGGCAGTACTAGACTGGCAAGTCCCACAAAGTGTGAAAGAAATCCAAAGTTTCATCGGATTTGCAAACTTTTACAGAAGATTCATTCAAAACTTTTCACAAAAGGCTAGTCCCAAAATTAGCCTTTTAAAGAAAGGAGCCAAATTTGAATGGTCTATGGTAGTGGATTCATCCTTCAGGTTTTTAAAAGATCCTTTCATAACAACTCCCATTTTGTTGCACCGTAATCCTGAAGAACCAGTCTTCGTAAAAACTAATGCGCCACATATTGTCAAAGGAGTCATTCTTTCCCAACGATATAAAAATACAATACAATTGCATCCAGTGGCATTTCATTCACAGAAGCTAACTTCACCTGAAACTAATTATTCCTTCGCTAATAAGGAGCTTTTGGCCTTGAAATATGCCTTCCAAGAATGAAGACACTATTTGTTCGGAGCGTTGCATAAGGTCACAGTATTAAATGATAATCGGAATTTGCAATTTTTTAAATCAGCTTGAACTCTAACGGCCAGACAGCTACATTGGTCTTTATACTTTGCAGATTTCCATTTTGTGATCACATATAGACCTGGAGTGGCCAATGGAAAAGCAGATGTTCTGTCACAAATTGACAGAGAGCTATTCGATGTGGCTCCTGAAAAATTGCCAGTGATTCCCAGTGAGAACTTTGTCGTAGCAATACTGTACTTTGATTTCAAAACTGAAATTCAAAATGTATTATCAGAAGAGGAAATTTTAGCCTGGGCATGTGAAGCTCCAGAAAGGGAAACAAAGAATGGATTGCCCTATCATAAAGGAGTCTTATACTTACCCACAATTGAATTACAAAAAAAGCCCTTTTGAGCTTTTCATGATGATCCCTTGGCTGATCATAAGGGAATCCAGAAAACCACGGAATTGGTTCGGAGAAAGATTTTGGTGGCCAAAATTGGAGACTCGGATAAGACAATTTGTTTCTACCTGTGAGAAATCCTTGAAAGGGAAACCAAATAAATGCGCCCCTCAAAGTCTTTTAAAGCCACTACCCACAGCTACACACCCTTGACACATTGTCATGATGAACTTTATTGTAGACCTTCCTATTAGTCAAGGATTTAACATCATTTTGGTGATAGTAGACATTTTCGAAAATGGCACATTTCATTCCATTGAAGAATATTCCTCATGTTCCACAATTAGCACAACTATGTATTTAACTCATAGTAAAAGCACATGGAATCTCTAAAATCATTATTTCTGATCGAGGTTCTCAGTACATCTCATATTTTTGGAGGGCATTGCCCAAACGGCTAGAAATAGATTTATGTATCTCTACCAGTTACCATCCTGAAATTGATGGGCAAACAGAGAGAGGCAATCAAGAGTTGGAGCAGTAGTTGAAACTATCTCTTTGGCCAGAATAAGGAGTGGGCAGATTTGATTTGGGCAGTAGAGTTTGCTTATAAGAATGCAGTTCACTCCCCTACGGGCTTCACACTCTTCTAAATCATGGTAGGCATCATTGTGTGTATTTTGGAAAATATGATGAGCCACTCCCAGCAGTTGAAGAATTTGCAAAAGGGGTACAGAATGCTTTTCTAATTGCCAAAAGGAATATACCTAGGGCAGAAAACGTATAGATGACACAGGCAGATAAAAGAAGAAGGAAAGGTCCAGTTTTTAAAAGAGGAGATAAGGTTTGGCTATCCATACGTCAGATTGGTGGGTTCCTTTAAAGTAGACAGAATGATAAACCCAGTGACAGTCAAGATTCTTTTACCTCCACATTTAAAGATTCATCCAGTCTTTCATGTTTTGCTTTTAAAAACAGTCCTCCCAATTTGAGATCTAACTCACCTCCAGCTCCTATACAGGTGGATTCAGCAAAAAAGTTTGAGGTAAATAAACCTAGACTCTAAATTGAAGAAGAGCAAATTGTACTATATAATTGACTGGAAAGGATTTGGCCCTGAGCAAAGATCCTCGGAACCATATTCTAATGTTCATGCCCCCGGATTAATACAAGCCTTTCATAGAAACAATCCAGACAAACCAAGATTGGAGGACCGTTTTTTGGGAGGGGAAGTACTGTCAAGAATGCACTGACCTGTTACGGTTGGCATGCAAAACGATTGACTAAATACAGAACAAATCCCGGTTTAAAAAGAATATGCCCATTCTGGAAACGAATCCTGAAAGTAGTCTTGCGAGAGTCTCAAAGAATTAGCGGTAAGAATCCCAATATGGCCACCACTCTTTGAAAGTCTCAGACAGGGTCTAGTCTTTGTGGCATAGAAAGATGCTTCTCTCATTAATGTTTATGCGCGAACATCACACTGCGCACTTCAACTGTTCCCCTGAGGCGGCAAGGTAGTGTCTCCTTACCATGTTTATCAGACATCTTAAAATGAATTTGCTCTGTTGAACACCTTGTGCAGCGCTGCTTCATATTAAATATCACTAGACTTACTTCTTTATCTATTCGTTTTGCATCTTGGAACTGTTGCGTGTAATGCTGAAGAAATTACCAATGTTTTCTGTCTTTTAACATACTTTGAAACACTATTCTCTCACACAGGAATGCTACTCACAAATGCGGCAACACTTTCCCTGGAAGAACACTGCTCACTATGGGTCGGAGGATGTTCTATCCGATGCCTTCGCCTGTTTCGTAAAGAAATGACACTCGCTAGCTTGAACTCAATAACTTTCTCCTCAGATCAAACACAGGAGGATGTTGTAGACCACGGGTACTCATAGTACGGCCCGCGGGCTGCCAGCGGCCCAGCAAGCCTTCCTTGGCGGCCCGCGGACCTTGCAGATATCCTACCTGTGTTTTTTCTTTTTTTTTTTTAAATGTCAGCAAACACCGCCGGTTGCAGCAGCGCTCTATGGGGGCCGGGCGATCTTTAAAGACCATTCACTCAGCTAATGAGGCTTTGTTGTATTTCACCTCTTCTTGCGCCCTGCATCTCCACTCTTAGTGGAGATGCAGGGGCGCTAAGAAGAGGTGAAATACAACAAAGCCTCATTAACAAGTGAATGGTCTTTTAAAGACCTGTGAAGTACACGGGTGCGGCTGTGTCTGTGCCCGGGAAGCTGTCTCTGCCCGGGCTGACACACACGCGGGGTGAGGTGACAGAGGGTGACAGAGAGAGGGAGACAGACAGAGGAAGGGAGACAGAGAGGGGGAGACAGAGGGTGACAGAGAGAGGGAGACAGACAGAGGGAGGGAGACAGAGAGAGGGAGACAGACAGAGGGAGGGAGACAGAGAGAGGGAGACAGACAGAGGGAGGGAGACAGAGGGAGGGAGACAGAGAGAGGGAGACAGAGGGAGAGGGAAACAGAGGGAGGGAGACAGAGGGAGACAGAGGAGGGAGTCTGGGGGAGACAGAGGGAGGGAGAGGGAGACAGACAGAGGGAGACAGAGAGAGGGAGACAGACAGAGGGAGACAGACGGAGGGAGACAGATGGAGGGAGACAGAGAGAGAGGGAGACAGAGAGAGAGGGAGACAGAGAGAGAGGGAGACAGAGAGAGGGAGACAGAGAGAGGGAGACAGAGAGAGGGAGACAGAGAGAGGGAGACAGAGAGAGGGAGACAGAGAGAGAGGGAGACAAGGGAGACAGAGAGGGAAACAGAAGGAGAGAGAGGGAGACAGAGGGCAACAGACAGAGGGAGACAGAGAGAGGGAGACAGACAGACAGAGGGAGACAGACAGAGGGAGACAGACAGAGGGAGACAGACAGAGAGGGAAACAGAGGGAGAGAGAGGGAGACAGAGGGCAACAGACAGAGGGCAACAGACAGAGGGAGACAGACAGACAGAGGGAGACAGAGAGGGAGACAGAGAGGGAGACAGAGAGAGGGAGGGAGACAGGGAGAGGGAGACAGAGGGAGACAGAGGGAGAGGGAGACAGAGGGAGGCAGAGGGAGAGGGAGACAGAGGGAGGGAGACAGAGGGGGGAGTCAGGGGGAGACAGAGGGAGAGAGAGGGAGACAGACAGAGGGAGACAGAGGGAGACAGACAGAGGGAGAAAGAGGGAGGGAGACAGAGGGAGAGAGAGGGAGACAGACAGAGGGAGACAGAGGGAGGGAGACAGAGGGAGGGAGACAGACAGAGGGAGAGAGAGGGAGACAGACAGAGGGAGACAGAGGGAGAGAGAGAGAGAGGGGGAGACAGAGGGAGAGAGACAGAGAGGGAAACAGAGGGAGACAGAGGGCAACAGACAGAGGGCAACAGACAGAGGGCAACAGACAGAGGGAGACAGACAGAGGGAGACAGACAGACAGAAGAGAGAGGGAGACAGAGGGAGGGAGACAGAGGGAGGGAGGCAGAGGGAGACAGAGGGAGGGAGTCAGGGGAGACAGAGGGAAGGGAGAGGGTGACAGACAGAGGGAGACAGACAGAGGGAGGAGGGCGACAGACAGAGGGAGACAGACAGAGGGAGGAGGGCGACAGACAGAGGGAGACAGACAGAGGGAGGGAGACAGATAGAGGAAGGAGGGCGACAGACAGAGGGAGACAGACAGAGGGAGGAGGGCGACAGAGGGAGGGAGGGAGACAGAGGGAGGGAGACAGACAGAGGGAGACAGATAGAGGGAGACAGAGGGAGACAGAGGGAGACAGAGGGAGACAGAGTGAGGGAGAGAGAGAGAGGGAGAGAGAGAGGGAGGGAGGGAGACGGAGAGAGAGAGAGAGGGAGAGAGAGAGAGAGGGAGGGAGACGGAGAGAGAGAGGGAGGGAGAGATAGAGAGAGGGAGGGAGGGAGAGATAGAGAGAGGGAGGGAGAGATAGAGGGAGGGAGAGAGAGGGAGGGAGGGAGGGGGAGAGAGGGAAGGAGACAGAGCGAGTGAGAGAGAGAGAGAGATAGATAGAGAGAGAGAGATGTGTGTATGCCGGGTCTGGTGGCTCAGTGGACGAAGGCGTCCGCTGCAGGGGCCTGTGTTAAACCTCATGGTCATAGTTTTTTTTTTTGCTCTAGCCCCGCCCCTCCCCCACTGACCCCGCCCCCACCGGTGCGGCCCTCGGCCACAAACCACACTGTAAATTTGGCCCCCGAGAGAAAGCTTGTGAGTACCCATGTTGTACACAATAGCATGAGGATCTGGATTTGGTTCCATCTATCTAACAAGGCCAAGACTAAATAGAATCCATTTCTTAGTCGCCTTTCCCCTTTCAGCATCCTGGTTTGCATCTCTACCATGCTGCCCATGTGACAATTCTTCTCCTTAATCCACTGGGCACTTTATGCTTTTTTGCACTTTGTACTGCACTTTGAGAGCCCGTTTTTTATGTCCAATTTTAAAGTAAGAGCACTTTACATCTTATCAAAAGTGGATGATCTTTTTAAAATGTTTATCTTACCCCAAAACCTGTTTGGTTGTTCTTAATTATATTTCTGCTGCCATTAAACTGAGAAAGAGATATGCTTTATAAAAATGGAAAACTATTTGCTTGCACACATGAAAAACGTTTTTCATTTGTCCGAGAATGGTATTCATTAATATTTTATGTACCTTTTAAGCGTGTTGATTGTCTGTAATATATTTTTATTCTGTGCTGTTATGGTCAATACTATGACCGAATAAAGACTATTGAGATTAAATGATCTGGATTTGGTTAAAGAGGTGAAAGACAGATTAAAAAGGGGCAGTGTTGGTGGCAGAGTTCTGCCAGCATCCAGAAGTCTATTTACTTAGTACAGGCATGGCAGTGTTTCTTACATAGTGGCCTGGACAATGTCTGGTTCCGACTGTGATTCAGGTACAGTGGCTGGGAAAAGGGTAAATTGCATTGGAGTAAATTGCTTCCAGCAGTAGTATAGCTGCATAAAAGGAAGGTGGTGCCCTATTACTGATAAATGTAGGCAAGAACTACCTATTCCAGTTAAAGGGATTAATTCTGCTGAAAAAGGGATGTCATACCATTCTGTCTCTTTTTAAGAGGGAGCTAAGGGAGCTTAGGCAGCTGAGGCAGCTGCAGGCAGGTATGTAATATTATGTTATAGGATTTATAAAGCGCGTAGCTGCCCAAGGGCTTCCCAGCGCTAGAAGTCAGATACGGTGCAAAGGCCAGAGGGGAGTTTAGTGGCACTGATGGAAAAGCCAGGTCTTAAGCTTTTTTCAGAAGATTGATTCTGTTTCCAGAAATCTGAATTCACATGGAAGTGAATTCCACAGCATGGGTGCCAGATATACAAAGGATCTACTGCCCCATCCGGCTCTTTTGATTCTAGTCATTTTTAGTAACCGTTCAGTGCGAGATCTAAGGCTTCTGTTGGGGACATATAAGCTTAGGACCCTTGTTGTGTATGGCTCTGTGTGTCAGGCAAAGTGCCTTGAATTTGACTTTAGCCTCGATCGGAAACCAGTGTAGTGCTCTTAGATGCTTTCCCACTGGTTCCTGTATTGGGACCTTACACAGAAGTCTCACTGCAGCATTCTGGATGACCTGGAGTTTTTTGATGACATATTTTGGTGCCCCCAGATAAAGGGAGTTTCCATATTCGAGGCGTGATGTGACCAGGGCATGAATTACTGTCTTTCTTAGCTGCATAGGGATATGGTCAGAATCTAACGGAGCATTCTGAGTAACCCAAAGCAAGTACCTGCACGTTTCTTTGCTTGGGTCTCCATTGTTTGTTCCCTGTTGAGCCAGAAGCCTAGATTTTTAATAGTAGAGCTCGGGACTGGTGACATACCTAGACAGTTAGGCCAGCTAATCAGAGGCCTAGGGACCACATTGTTTCCGAGGACCATCAGCTCAGTTTTGCCCCCGTTCAACCTCAGACAGCTGCTAGTCATCCATTCCACATCCCTTTCCAGACATGGAGCTAGAATCTGATTCACCATTAGTTCTGGAGTCAAGAGAGACCACCAGCTGTGTGTCATCTGCATACGAAATCATAGAGATACCGAACTCCTGGACTATATCAGCCAACTGCCCCATATAGATGTTAAACAGTGTAGGGCTCAGCGAGGAGCCCTGTGGCACCCCGCAAATCAACGGCATTGTTTTTGAAAAAAGGTTGGCTTCCATGACTTGGAAAGATCTACCCTTTAAGAAGGATGTAAGCCACTCCAAGGCTTTATCTTGGATACCGATTTCCATCAGTCTGTTTTGTAGAATGGAATGGTCAACGGTGTCAAATGACAGCCATGTGGAATGCGTTGATCCCGAGAAGGGTGTGGAGGGGAGAGCTGGAGCCATCAGCAATATATAAGGATAGGTGTAAGGGCATATGGTAAATTAGGATTTTTTTCATGCAGCGGGCTTTGCGAGAGCGATGCATTGAAACATTTGGGCAAGAGGGTATTTCACAGACCACGGACAGATTGTTAGTTTGAAAAAGGACACCTTGCTGAAGCAGGTGCACATCACAAAAACGTAACACACCAGGGAAATTGCCTTAAAAACTATCTGTCTCACTATACATAAAGGGCACCTACTGCTTACCATACCCCCACCCCTAATTTTACACCCTACACACTCCTCCGCCCAACTGAACCGTCAGTCCTTACATCTGTACTCTACATCCCCAATTAACTTTTCTATTTAAAACAGTAAACCTTTAACTTCCTACATTCTGCAAATATAAACTTACTCCCACCCCACCTTTTCCAACTGCTTCACCCTCCACCCCAACAGCAATAAAACGGATTCAAACCATGAAAAACTCTCGGTAAACTGCCAAACTTGCACCTGTTTTGCAACAACAAACCTATTACATCTACCCTTCCCTGTGCACCAGTTCCATTTGAGACCTCCACCACTTCCAAACAAATCCCTACCAACCATCCTCTTATAAAAAAAAAAGGGGCTGGGAGGGTGAGCCAAAAAGTTGTGTCCTGCCTACAGCTACCAGCTACCAGCCACCGTGCTCACCTAACCACAAAATGGTGGCTGGAAGCCCAGACTCTCCCCTTTTATATGTCAGGCCCCCACTCCTACTGCTATAGACCAAAAACTGCTGTCAGCTCCTGGGCCAAACCACTCGCCCAAAATGCCCAGGAGGCTTACCTCCATGGTCAGCTAACCCCAAGCCTCTACTGGGCGAGAGGGCACATCACAGACCACAGAACGCGCTTTATTGAAGCATAGGCATATCACAAAAATATTATAACACCCTAAGCAAATTGCCCTACAAAACGATCTGCCTCCCTATACATAAATGACACCTACTGCTTATCCTGCCCCCACCCTTACTTTTACCCACCTCACACTTCCCCCCAACTCAACCGTCTGTCCTTGCAACTGTACTCTACATCCCAACTTAACTTTTCTTTTTAAAACCATAAACCTTTAACTTCTGCAAGAATAAACTTACTCCCCTCCCCCCCCCGGTTTCCAACGGCTTCACCCCCAACAGCAATTAAACCTATTTAAACCATGAAAACCTCTTGGCAAACCGCCACTCAGAAAAATCAACTCTTTAAAGTTTTTTCTGCCCCCCCTTAGGATATGCTTTCTCTAATATGCTCTCTCATGCCCCTACAGTATTGCCCACCACAAGATGCCCAGCCCGGCCCCCACAATGTCCTGTAACTGTACCAAATAGAGATCCATGCCTATGGTAGACAAATGCACTCCATCACCTCTGAAAAACTGCACCTCATCAAATTCTAATTCCGGCTGCACCACTCTCCCAATTGTTTCTTTCCTTCTAAACTTCCTCAACCCTCTATTTAGCTTCCTCCTTTCCTTATCTATGGCAGCCAGACGGTCTGACCCTCTCCTCTCTCTCCCTCCTAGGAATCTGCTCTGTCCACAAAATGTGTGTCCCTGCCCAGCGTCTCCTTATCTCACTCAAATCAGCCTTCATGGCCTTCAACAGTGCTAAGCCTTTTTCCCTAACTAATCAATCAATCAAACCTTTTATTTCGGCTCAAAGCCATAAAAAGTTACAATCACAAAAATACACAATTCAAATCAGTTTCAATAAAAACCATTACACAACATCCTATTTACATTGGGTTAAAAATCATTGTCGCCCAGATGTATCAGCAATATATCCAGTCAATTGTCTGCTCCAAGCAACTTGTTCAAACAGGGTAAGCGTTCACCCCATAACATCCCACCCTTTACCCGCCACGAAACCTGAACCCCCGAAGAAGGAAGCCAAACTGTATTCCATAGCCTCTTCTATTCACTTGCCTCTCTGCCCACTTCTCAAACGAATGGCCCACAATGCAGACTTTCCTGACCTCACTCCATTTACCCGGAACCGAACCAATGAAAAACAATACAAAATTAGGATTCATTCATTCATACATGTACAAGCCCCCTCAGATCACCTATGCCTTAAAGCAGTCTGAGGACCATTTCCCCAGTCTTAAAATCTGCTCCCCTCTGTTACTGCCCCAATCCTGAAGGAGCTTTCTTGCTATTTTATGTTATACTAATTTATAAAGCGCATGGTTGCCCTAAAAGAATGCTTCTCCGCGCTAGCCTGCTATTACAGGCATCGCCCTTACCAAAATCAGAGGCCTATGCTGCAAGCAACCAAGACTTCAACTACTTTCTGAACCAGAGATGATTGGAACTTTTTCGTAACTGTATAGGTAAGTTGCTCCGTAGCACTGGAGCTAATAGCTCAGAAAGAGGGACATTCCTTTCCAGCCAGATGGATGCAAGGTACCACTGCAAGATTTGCTTCAGTCCATCAAAGATACCTGGTGGTGTTGTAGGGCTGAGGCAAGGATGACAAACTGGATGCACCCTGCTTGTTAATAATCTGGTGGGCTACACACAGAGCCTTAAACTGAATGTGTTTCTCTATCGGGAGCCAGTGTTACTTACAAGTGACTTAGAAACTGAGCAGAATTTTGGGAGGTGGAAAAGTAGTCTCGCCACTGTGCTCTGAACAATTTGTAGCCTGTTTTTCACTTGCCATAAACAAGATGTTGCAATAATCAAGGCGAGAGGTGATTAGAGACTGGATGACCATCCTCCGAACCTGGGGGTGGAAGAAGCCGATAATAGTTTTAAGACTTCTGAGGGTGCTGAAGCAAATAGCAGACATCACATTGACTTCTGGCTCAAAAGATAATGAGTCATCAAACCAAACCCTCAGATTTTTTTTTACAACAGAAGTGGGCTTTGGGGGGTGTGGAGGGGGGGCTCTAACACACTGGGCCACAGTGATCTCCCCATTCTTACGAATGTTTACCTAACCAGACATTCTCCATTTTATTGGCATTCAGCTTCAAATAGCTAAAGTGCATCCAGTCGGCAATGGGAGCCATACAGTTCTGGAAATTGACAGCGCCATCTGCAGACCCCACAGACAATGATACAATAAGCTGGGTATCATCTGCTTAACATACCAGACAAATCTCAAAAGATTTTACCATATTGACCAGCAGCTTCACATAAATATTAAACACTGTGGGACTTAAAGCCCTGAGGGGCACCTAAATCTAAAGATCTCTTAGTAGTATCTTGTTTGCAAACTGATCACCTCACAGGAACAAGATAACCACCAAGGGAAAAACCCCAGGAATGCAATACTTCTCCCTCATTGCTTCCAACCCTCCGTCCATTGCTCTGTGCACCAATGTCCCTGCAAGTACAAACCAAAACCCAGCCTCCAGCTGCATCTGAGAATATCTGAATCTTCCATTTTCCTTCCTTCCCCAATCCTGCCAATGAAATGCCATTAAAATGCTGCAAAAAAGGAGCACCACATCCTCAAATCCTCTTTAACCCCTGCCTTCAGCCTCAGTCTGTGCACCTACCGCACTTGAACTTTTTTCTTGCTCAACATGGCGTCAATCAAATGCATCATTGCCTTTTCTTTGTCCTCTGCCAATCTTGCTTCCTGCTTCACTGTGTTGATGTCTATACCCAAAAAAGTCAAAAAAGTTTTTTCTTCAGCCAGCGAAAGCCCCACATCTGCCATGAGCTCCTTAAAATGTACCTACATCTGTTGAAAGTCCTCGGGCCAGGGGCACCAACAAAAAAGAAGTCATCCAAGTAATGTGAAGATCCATTGTAGAAATGAGCTGAATTTTTCAAACAAAGCAACTGAAATGAAACTGACTATTGGTAGGGCTTTATCCATGTACCATTCTCCTCCGAACTCTATACCTAACGGTTCAAAATCTGCCAGGTGTACCGGCATTAGAGGAAAAGTCAACATAATGTCTCTCTGCTATTTGCACCCCGGGGCCTTCACTGTGCACCAACTCTATGGCTACCTCAACTGAAAAGTAAGGAACAGAAGACAGGTCTTCTGAAATTAAATCATTCACTGAATGACCTTCTGGCCAGGATGTTGAATAAGCCTAAATTGTCCTTTCTCTTTCTTTGGCAACACACACACAGGTGACACTATTAACCTTTCCAAAGGCCAGTCATCGAATGGGCCTGCCATACTGCCATCCTGCCCTCCCTGACTTCTTTGTCCAATTTTTCTTTTATTACTGATTGATGTTCCTCACAGATTTCAAATTCTCTGCCCATCTCCTGCACCTTGGTCCTGAGAACCCCAAGTAAAACCAATGTTGGAACCCCTCAAGCAATAACTGTCCATCATCCTGTCTGTCATACCATTGTTACCAAAACCTGTGCCTGCCTACGTTAGTTGGCATCTGTGCCTTTCTCCACAGGTACCTGTGGCTCCCTTCCTTCCCCTTTTTACGCTGCTTGCTGCCACTGGCTTGCTTGCGATCCCTCTGTTCCTTTCACATATCCCCCACAATGTATGAGGGGATGTCTGGCAGTACATTTCTAACACTCATGTCTAAAATTGCAATATTCCCTAGTACACAAACCGTGGTTGTTTGCCCAACATGCTCCTCGCTGCCCTGCCTGTCCCTTTCCTGCTGTCCCCACCCTTCCCTGAGTGGGACGCCTCTGACAGGGCGATATATCACCAGCAACCTACTGGCAGCGCGGACTGTGCAGGTCACATTGTGTGCAGCCACAAATCATTGTCCCTGAGCATCTTCCGCTAGACGTGCTCTAAATTCCTCATCATATCTTACCCATAAGTATCCCCCAAATGTGAGGTGCGCCTTGCTTATCACATTGGTGTAGCTAAATAACGCCACACATCGTTCAAGGAATATTAGGCAGTAGACACTGGCGTATCTCAAAAATGCCACCATCCAATTTTCTATGGTGCCCGGGACTCTAGGGCTCTTTGCCAGCTCATACTCCTCTTCCTTCAACCCTTCCTTAGCCTGTATTGCCCTGTGCAACAGTTTAAAGACCTCTGTATACTCCCCCCTTCCATATCCGCTCCTTCGTGGTTCCCATTAGGCGAGCCCCCAAGGGCTTGGTTATGCCCATGTAAGGCAGTTTTTCACTTTTAGCTCCTTACTTTCCTTCTTCTCGCCCCCTGATTCTTCCTTTTACTCGCACCTCTTTTCTGTCATTGTCTCTGTGTCATTGCACCCTCAGCTATCCTCTGTCCCTTCTGCATTCTTTCCATCAGTCTACTTTCCTTTTCCCATCTTTCTCTCCTCCCTTTCTTCCTTATTTGCTCCAGCCTCCTCAGTCCCCACTCCCCTGTTGATTACATATGTTGTTTTTCTCAATCAGGCATAGGCATCCCTTTGGCCGTCCTCCGTGTCAACCCGTACTCCTGTTGAAATCATGACAGGCCGCGTTTTTGCCAATGTCTGCTTACCTGGCAGCAAAGTGGGTGACCACTCTGAACCATGCCGCCCGATGCTCGCCTGGTGACTATCACCCTGGCTTGATGCACCAGAGCTTCCGTATCCCCATTCTATCCTGAAAAGAACTAAAGGACACTTCATTAGTGCAATCGCCTGCCCCATCCCCTACTGTGTCCTGCCTCTCATCTCCCCTATGCACCTAAGTCCCTTCATCCGGCTCAATCAACTCCCCCTCCTCACGCTCCTCTTCATCACAGTCCAACGCACAGTCATTCTCCACTGTCCTCCGAATCCCGTGTTGCCGACTCGGGCATGGCATTGCATCATAAATGCTCTTTTTCCACCAATCATATGGCGATTGCTGCTTTATCCTCCGCTAAGGGGCCACACTAGACCCTATCAGACAAGGTCCTGCGGAGGACCCTCCAGACATTCCCCAGGCAGTATTGTCATCATTCATTGCTGGCAGTCAGGTCGGGGAAACGATGCCTTCTTTTCCCCTTCTGGCAATTGAGCCACAGTAGACTCTCCCAAGTCTGCCACCCTGTACACACCTATAACTGAATGGTCAGGCCCTGTGTGCTGGTAAATACCCTCTCCCGCTCTACACACTCTTCTCAGTCTCTCACCCAGATTCATCTGTGTGTCCCCACTGTCTTTACACCCCCTGCCCCTAGCTGTACCCCCAATCCCTTCCTCCTCCCACTCTACTCCCCATACCCAATCACCTTGTCCCACTGCCCCTTTGGCACGCCCCCCCTTGATGCTGCCGTACTGTCCCTCCTCATTGCCTTCCTCCATACACCTTCAAAGGTTTCTTAGGTGCCTCCCTTCCACTGAACAACTCCACCATCTCCCCCGTACCTCCACTTCTGGCCACAAATCCTGCTCTCCCTCCTCCCCCTACTCCACTCCAGCATGGCTTGCTCCACTGCCGATGCTGGAATGCAAAGACTGTTCACCGTCCCCTTGTTCTGTGAACCAATTGGTGGCAAGCTGCTCTCTTCCTCTCCCTTCCCTGGCACTCTTGCTGCTTCTCTACAGTGCCTTTCCCCTGTAGTCCCTCCCCCTTTCCCTCCTCATTCAAGCACCGGGCGATAAATCTCGCTGCCACAATGCACTCCTCTTCTGCCTAGGTGGGGCAGTCTGCTTCTTCGGGCGAGAAGGCACAGAATCACCAGGCTAACTTGAGAGCAAAAGGCTGCTTTATTAGACAGGCACGCAGACTGTGACTTTTAATATTACAAAACATTTTATCAAAACCCCGCCTCACTAATACAATCTGCTCGGAGCTCGGCGCCTGCCTCCCGGGGCCGCGACTGCAGCATCGAGAATCCGGGTGACTCTGGATGACCGGTCTAGACCCGGAGGAGAGAGAACCAAGGAGTGCCCTGGACTACCGGGGGCGCTCTGCGAGCACCCCGCAAGCAGTCGCACGGTAGGCGGGAATCCACTGGGCGACCTGGGCTGCGGCGCCCGGGACCTGTAGCAAGTCCCCGTACGTGAACCAGCGGACCCGCAGTGCCTGACTCGACCATTGCCTCCACTAACATGCCTCTTGACCGGGGGGCCCTGTAGAGGGCCGGAGGAACAATAAGGCCCGGACTGAGTCTCTACCCGGGTGGGGACCTGAGAGATTGCTGCGGTGGGGACTCCGAGAGTGGGTGTGAGGAAGAGGCTACGGCAGTGCCCCAGTGGCAGATGACAGAGTTCCCCTGGCCCCTCCAGACACTCTGGTAAGCAAACGGGCAGGGGTAGACATACAGAAAGGAATGCCCCCCCTCCTCCTCCCTCCCCCTTTTTGCAGGGCTCACCTCTTGGCTGACGACCAGACGGGGCCTAGCCTGAAGACCTGCCTTTGGGGCCCTTCACATCCTACGGCTGCGGCCACCCTTGTGGACCCCTTCACCCCCCCGCTTGCCCAGGAGGGGTTGACTGGCGATCGTTGGGAAGGGCGAATCGGAACCGTCGCAGCATGGGAAGGTGGATTACTGTTTGGGGGTCTCACACCGCCCCTAAACAGAGAACTGTGGTAGGCTCCCACCAACTCGCCCCCCCCCCTCTCGGGTCATTGCCGCCACCGCGAAGCTGGGGGCCCGACCCAGTGGCCTGCCCAGAAAGAAGAAGCTAAAGGGGGCTTTTGATGGTGTCGAAACCGAACTGGGCCTAAGGCCCAAATCAACTGCTGGTCTCTTTGGGAGAGCGGAACTGTACGGGCCAAGGACTGAGTCCAGCAAGGCCCAGAAGGTCATCCATCGTCACGTGCTGAGCCGCCGCTCGCTACTATAGTGAGACAGTTCCTGGACCATCGGATGTGGACGCCCCCCCTCTTCCACTCTCCTCTGGATGCACCAGGGACACCCGGAGTTGCTGGACCCAGGTGGACCATGCACCTGACCGCTGCCATGGGGAAGAATCAAGGGCCTAAGCCTCCCCCAACACAGACCAAGATGGACCAGTACACGACTACTGAAGCCGGGGCATCGAACTGACCCACAGAGAAATCCGCCCCCATTGTCGCCGACCTCAACACAATCCTGCAAGCAATCAGTGCTTCGCAAACCTCGGTCGAGAGCAAGATCGGTGAAGTTCGGGTGGACATGGCTCTCCTCTGGCAAGACCTCCGCAACGCGACGGCCCGAATCAAGGAAACGGAATCCCGTATCTCCACAGTCGAGGACGACGTTCATCAGTTAAAAGAACAAGTCGCACGCCTGCAAACTCACACCAAGGAGCTGCATAAAATAGCAGAAGATGCAGAAAACAGATCGAGGCGCAATAATCTCCGCCTAGTGGGATTCACAGAAGGCTCAGAACAAGAGCAGATGAGCAACTTCATCGAGCAGTGGATAAAATCTTGGATGCTCAAGGACTCCCTTTCCACATGGTTCGCGATCGAGCGGGCCCACCGCTCTCTGGCCACAAGACCTCTGCCTGGAGCACCCCACAGGCCTATTATTGCTCGTATCCTTAACTTCAAGGATAGGGATTCCATCCTCAACGAAGCGCGCAGCCAAAAGTCCCCAGCATACCAAGGTCAACCAATAATGATCTTCCCAGACTACACAAGGGAGGTCCAAACCCAAAGATGATCGTTCGTTGAGGTTAAACAGAAACTCCGTGCTCTGGACCTTCAGTACAGGTTACTCTTCCCAGCTCGCCTCCGGGTGGTGTTCCAGAATAAGACTCTCTTCTTTGAGTCCCCTGAGGCGGCCTGGACATGGCTGACCGAGGAACGTCCTCTACGAACAAACGCCCCAGCCCTGTCCCCCGGGGCCTGAGCCTGAGGTGCCCGAGTAGGATCTCCCAAGCCAAACAGAAGACTTACGCGCTCTCGCAGGGGGTGAGGAGCGCACCGGGCCAGGTCAGTTTCGCCCGCGGGCCCCGGAATGCATCCAGAGGACCAGGAACATCTGAACAGCTCCCACTCTTCGCAAAGATCTGGCTCAATGGACCGTTCGAGACCTGGGAATACTTCGCCTAAAACTCCCCACATAGACTTGGCAGACTCGGACCTCTCTCGGAGCCCGGCACTCCTAGAATGATAATCCCAGTCAGCGGCGGATTGCCCGAGACACAATATGTGGGTCACTCCCAAGCAGACACATCTCACCGTAACTCAAGTTCTTCCTCATTGCAACGATAAAGTATCCTTATGCAAGGAGGGGTCCTCCACGAATCTCCACACCCAAGCGTTCTAGTTTGGTATTTCACATTGTTTATTGGGGACGACAGATGCTTCCGTTCTTGAAGTATAGGGTGGGGGTAGAAAAGGGAGAGGGGACCTGTCAGATTCCATCGCGGAGCGCCGACTGACGCACCGATGAACACTGCCATAGGGAGCGTATCCGGACTACACGTCCCTTGATGCAATGCGGCGTGTAACGTGATCGTCATCACGTACGCAGGGACGAAGTCTTTTAATCACTTCCGGGGCGCAATCGCGCTGCCGATTATTCTGTTGTTCCTGCGTGTATGGATCCATGGAGCCGGTCCGGTAAGGGTGTCCGTGACACCACGATCTTTACTTGGGGTTTTCTCCACGCTTCCTGAGCCTGTTATTCCCATTGGAAGTTCGGGGATTCAATCGGTCTGCACTTCTTCGCTCCTTGCAAGCGGTCCGTCTTCGGTTCTCTTCACTGATTCCGGTCTCTACGGAGGCTGGACAGGAGAAGGGAAGACGCCGCCAATATCTTGATCCTTTGTGGTGGCCTGTTTGTTCTCCGTTTCTCTCTGTTGGGGAGTCAGTGCTCATGACTCTTGCAGAGAGAAAAGCCATGGAAAGTATTCTTGCCTAGCTGTTGTTAAGGCTGACGGCAGAGGAAAGTACTCTACATTTCTTTTGGGAGTGATTTCAACTCCATGAAGTGGAACTTATAACATTGTTATTCATGTGACATTTTGCTCCTTTCGACATCCTGTGGGATATCTACTTTTGCTGCATAAACTGTACTACCCTGAATATATATATATATATATATATATATATATATATATATATATATATATATATATATATATATATATATATATATATATATATATATATATATATATATATATATATATATATATATATATATATATATGCTATTGGAGTAATAGCACGCTGATGTTCTACCTTTTTCTTTCTTGCTATTTGTTGTGCAAATAACAGGGTTACTGTGTGGAATGGCAGGCTGAATTGCTATCACCTCCCCTGTGAAGCTTCGCATGACAAATTGAGGGGTATGTAAATACATGATCCGAGGGTTTTATGCTTTGAGTGATATAGCAGGTGATTTATGTTTCTTTGTGTTTTCCTTCTTTTTAGTGGTACTTTACTAAACCTCCGTACAGAGGCGACCCAACGTTACCAGACTATCTATGCAGTATCTTATCTTTTTGTTACAGGTATTACTATTGCACTATAGAATAGAGGGGAAGGGGATGTTACGGAGAGAGTTAAGAATGTACTTCAGATACCGTCAAAGATGAGTAATTGTGTGTTGCCTATTTTCAGATCTCCCTCCCCGCTGATCCCTACCTTTCCTTCCCCCGCTTAATCACTTCAATAGTCTGTGCTGTGATAGCTGTCAGACTTGAAGCTATTGAGAGGTGGACCCATTTGAGCATCAAACCAGCCCTGAGGACGTGTGATGATTACAGAATAATCGGCCCAAAAATTCTGTCCTCCTGGTTGGGTTGAGCAAGAATGGCCACCTTAGAGGATGTGATAGCAGCTTTAGCTGCAGTGCAAATAGAAGTGGCTGCATCACGTAATGAGACCGCTGCCTTGCAGGCCAGAGTAGAACGAATGGAGCTGAATCCTTTTGAGGTAGGGGGTGGATCACAAACGCACACACAGCCTGTAGTAGTTGAAGTACCACCATCTATCCCTTTAGCCCCTCCAGAGAGATTTTATGGGGATCCCAGCAAGATCAGGTGTTTCTGACGCAAGTCAGGTTGCATTTCACCTGTAAACCCAAAGCTTTTGCCACAAATCAAGCCAAGGTGGCATTCCTCATATCATATCTAGCGGGAGAAGCTGCACAGTGGGCGGTTCCCTTGGTAAGGAGAGACGATCCCCTCTTATATGACTGGGAGGCGTTTATATAGGACTTTGAAAAGGTCTTCGATCGGAGATCTGCTTCACTATCGGTGGACAAGGAATTGCTAGAGTTACGACAAGGCAGTAAAGATTTGGTGGTGTATTTAAATGCCTTTCGGAGTCTAGTAGCTGAAACCAATTGGCCACCAGCTAAACAAGCCGCTGTATATTATCAGGGTTTGAAGAAAGACCTAAAAGATGTTATCGCCCAAGTAGACCCACAACCAGTAACATGTGAAGATTTGATAGATCTCACCCTACGTCTAGACCATCGTCTTAGCGAAAGGAAGGGGGTCAACCAGAGAAAAGACAGGACATTCCATCGATTCGATCGACAAAGACCCACAGAAGCCTCCTCCCTTCCGCCTCAAGAACCCATGGAAATCGGGATGGTGAGAGCATCCCTGACGGCAGAGAAAATAGAAGATCGGTGTAAGAAAGGGCTATGTCTTTACTGTGGGAAGAAGGGGCATTTCATTCGTGACTGTTTAGCCAGACCCAGAGGCCCTCGATCCGGAAACAGACCAGTGAAAACAGTAGCTCGAATCACGGCGTCGGAAAACTAACAAGCTCGAGACTAGGTGGAGGGATACCCTCAAGCAATCTTAGCATCCCTTCAATTAATCAATCAGCCATGTCGTCCCCTGATCATTTATACATTGACATTCAGTTGCATACTTTGAGGAAGTGGTGGTTGGTGCGTGCCATGATAGACTCTGGAGCCACTGGATGTTTTATGGACTATAAGGAAGCCCAGAGACTAGGGATTTGCCTTGTGGGAGGATCTATGCATTGACGGAACCTGAGAACGAACATCTACTTCACTATCTCGACAAATACCTAGAATTAGGTTTTATACGACATTCAAAGTCTCCCGTAGCCTCTCCGTTGTTCTTCATCCCTAAGGCTAATGGGGAGTTAAGGCCCTGTATAGACTTTCGTGCGTTAAATTCCATCACTGTGAGGAACCAAAACCCTCTCCCTCTCATTCCGGTGCTTCTGGAACAAGTGAAAAAAGCGGTGATCTACACCAAGTTGGATTTAAAAGGGGCGTACCATTTGGTGCGCATGAGAGAGGGAGATGAATGGAAGACGGCCTTCAAAACAAGATATGGATTATTCGAGTATATGGTTATGCCATTCGGATTGTGCAATGCTCCCGCAGCATTCCAGTTCTTTCTCAATGATGTATTGCGGGAGTACCTAGATCGACATGTGGTAGTATACATCGATGACATTCTCATCTATTCTAACAGCGTTGAAAACCATGTACAACACGTGAGCACCATCCCACACACTCTCCACGAACATCTTCTACTTTGTAAGCTTACAAAGTGTGAATTCCACGTGTCATCTGTGGAGTTTTTGGGGGTAATGCTTTCACCGAGAGGACAGGAAATGGCAGAAAGGAAGGTGATAGCAGTGAAAGAGTGGCCGAATCCTACTACAGTTCACGATGTCCAGTGTTTTTTAGGCTTCGCCAACTTTTACCGGCGGTTTATCAGCCATTTCTCGCATATGGTAGCCCCTATTTCTAAACTATTGCGGAAGAAAACGACCTTCCATTGGACGGAAGAGGCGCAAAAGGCATTTTACGATCTGAAGCAAGCGTTCATTACAGCCCCTGTGTTGACACACGCAGATCCGGAAAGACCCTTCATTGTGGAGGCAGACGCTTCTGAATTGGCAGTAGGGGCGGTGCTATCACAACGAGACATAACCACCGGACAGATGCATCCCGTGGCCTATATGTCCAGAAAATTGAATGAAGCAGAGAGGAATTATTCGATAGCCGAAAAAAAATTATTGGCTATTAAAGACGCCTTTGGAGAGTGGAGACATTGGCTGATGGGGGCCAGACATGTGGTAACGGTCTTCACTGATCACCGCAACCTACAGTTCATGCAAGCAGCCAGAAAACTTACACCACGCCAACTACGATGGATGTTATTCTTCACTGGATACAATTTCGTTATTACCTACAGACCTGGCTGTGAGAATCAGAAGGCAGATGCCCTCACGAGGCAAGACACAGTAAAAGAAATAGAAGCGAAGTCTGAAAAAGCCATAATTGATCCACAGAAGGTGATCTGTGCTATTCATTGTGATCCTTTTTTGAGCAAGGTGGCTCAGGGAATCCAAACGTTTACATGGAGGACTTGGCTGAAAAGTCATTCGGAATGGCAAGTCAAAAAAGGAATCCCCATCCGTGGTCAACAAGTGTTAATCCCAACCACAACCCTAAGAAAACAAATCTTTCAATGGTGCCATGAGGATCCATGTGCAGGGCATAATGGCATAGAAGACTCAAGAACGAGTCATGCGTCAATTTTGGTGGCCCAGTGTACGCATGGACATAGTCATGTGGGTTAAGAAATGTGAGGTTTGTAACAGAAACAAGACAGACACTATGAAAAAGCAAGGTCTGTTGTGTCCTCTTCCTACACCCAACCTTCCATGGGAAAGCATTTCGTTGGATTTTATCGTGGGGTTAAGGACCAGGGGTACACCACAATACTAGTAGTTGTAGACTATTTAACAAAACTTGGACATTTCATTGCCTGTAAACAACTACCAACAGCAGGACAATTGGCCCACTTGTTACTGGTTAATATTGTGAGGTTGCATGGTCTCCCAAAGGTTATAGTGTCAGACAGGGAATCACAATTCACTGCGCAATTTTGGAGGGTGTGGTGTCAAGCATTACAAATCTCCGTTGCTCTGTCCACTAGTTACCACCCTCAGACAGACGGACAGACGGAACGTCTCAATCAAACCCTTAAACAATATCTTAGGTGTTACGTGGATAAGAACACAGAGGCGTGGGTGGAGTGGTTGTGGTTAGCGTAAGTAGCATATAACAGTGCGGCGCATGCGTCCCTCCATAATTCCCCTTTTTATTGCACATATGGGTTCCACCCAAGGTTTATCCCGTTCATTCAACCAGCAGAAGCCCAAGCAATTCCTGAGGTACAGAAACGAATCACGTATATACAAAGAACCCTAAAAGGCACACAGAAACAGTTGCAACAGGCGAAGACAGCATACAAAAAACAAGCAGATCAACACCGAAGGCCTGGTCCTCTGTACAAGAAAGGGGATAGAGTGTGGCTATCCACAAGGAACATTCAGTTTAAACGGTATAGCGTTTTCAACCCCAGATACATTGGCCCTTACAAAGTAATAAAAATGGTAAATCCTGTGGCTGTACGTTTGGCATTACCTTCTAACCTCTGCATACACCCTGTTTTTCACGTGTCTCTTTTGAAACCCTCTCTTACACCAATAAAGAAAGCACCCGAACCCGTCTGGGTTAACCATGAGCAAGAATACGAAGTCAAGACACTGCTTGATTCCAAAACCTTGAGGAGAAGGTTATGGTACTTGGTTTCCTGGAAGGGTTATGGACCTGAAGAAAACTCTTGGGAACCCTCCCCCAGTATACATGCAGATAGACTAAAGAGGGAATTCCATAAGAAGTATCCACTGAAACGTTATCCCTGTCAGTGTCCCCTTGGAGAGGGATGTACTGTCAGATCCCATCGCGGAGCGCCGGCTGACGTACCGATGAACACTGCCATCGGGAGCGTATCTGGACTACACGTCCCTTGATGCAATGCGGCGTGTAACGTGATCGTCATCACGTACGCAAGGATGAAGTCTTTTAATCACTTCCGGGGTGCAATCGGGCTGCCGATTATTCTGTTGTTCCTGCGTGTATGGATCCGTGGAGCCGGTCCGGTAATGGTGTCCGTGACACCACGATCTTTTCTTGGGTTTTTCTCCACGCTTCCTGAGCCTGTTATTCCCATTGGAAGTTTGGGGATTCAATTGGTCTGCACTTCTTCGCTCCTTGCAAGCGGTCCGTCTTTGGTTCTCTTCACTGTTTCCGGTCTCTACGGAGGCTGGACAGGAGAAGGGAAGACGCCGCCAATATCTTGATCCTTTGTGGTGGCCTGTCTGTTCTCCGTTTCTCTCTCTTGGCGAGTCGGTGCTCATGACTCTTGCAGAGAGAAAAGACACGGAAAGTATTCTTGCCTAGCTGTTGTTAAGGCTGATGGCAGGGGAAAGTACTCTACATTTCTTTTGGAAGTGATTTCAACTCCATGATGTGGAACTTATAACATTGTTATTCATGTGACATTTTGCTCCTTTCGACATCCTGTGGGATATGCACTTTTGCTGCATAAACTGTACTACCCTGAATATATATATATATATATTAAGAAGCTATTGGAGTAATAGCACGCTGATGTTCTACCTTTTTCTTTCTTGCTATTTGTTGTGCATATAACAGGGTTACTGTGTGCAATGGCAAGCTGAATTGCTTTCACCTCCCCTGTGAAGCTTCGCATGACAAATAGAGGGGTATGTAAATACATGATCCGAGGGTTTTATGCTTTGAGTGATATAGCAGGTGATTTATGTTTCTTTGTGTTTTCCTTCTTTTTATTGGTACCTTTACTTTACTAAACCTCCGTACAGAGGTGACCCAACGTTACCAGACTATCTATGCAGTATCTTATCTTTTTGTTACAGGTATTACTATTACACTATAGAATAGAGGGAAAGGGGATGTTACAGAGAGAGTTAAGAATGCACTTCAGATACCGTCAAATATGAGTAATTGTGTGTTTCCTATTTTCAGATCTCCCTCCCCGCTGATCTCTACCTTTCCTTCCCCCGCTTAATCACTTCAATAGTCTGTGCTGTGATAGCTGTCAGACTTGAAGCTATTAAGAGGTGGACCCATTTGAGCATCAAACCAGCCCTGAGGACATGTGAGGATTAAAGGACCGTTGTCCCGAGTTCTCGTTATTATACCTTGTTCACGACACCAGCATCTTTCTTCAACAACAGGACAACCACATGCACTATCCACAATACGGGGAAAAACTTGTAATTCCACAACTTGCGCATACTGCAATACATCTCACACCTAACCCAAATCTCGCTGACCTCCGTCCACACTTTGACCCACCGTGACAGACACATGTAATGGCGGAGACCCACTCCGCGTACTATCATGGAATATTAATGGGTTGCTAGATAGAGTTAAACGGACAGCAGTTCTACGATACGCCCAACACCAGGAAGTCGATATACTATTACTCCAAGAAACCCACCTTATAGGTAACAACTGCCCCTTTCTGGCACGATACGGCTATGACAGAGTCTGGCACTCAGGGTTCGCCCGAGTATCAAGGGGCGTCGCAATCCTTCTGCGGCGCAACCTTCCCTTTGTGCTTACAAAGACCATCAGTGACCCTCAGGGATGCTTCATGGCCCTAAGAGGAACTATAGGGGAAAACTCCTTTAACCTGGTCTCCATATACTCTCCCCCATCGCTGCTCTCTTCTACCCTAAAATGCACCACAGACCTCATCGCTTCTTCACCCCCTGGGCTGAACATTTTCGGAGGCGATTTCAATGCAGTTATGCACCCAGATCTCGATACCGCAAACGCCCCATCCCCACGAGAGTCGCCCACGCCAAACTTTTAACAAACTGGGCAAGCACCCTGGGTATCTGTGACACCTGGAGAGTCTGGCACCCCCAGAGCAAACAATTCACACATACCTCTGCAGCACATCATACACATGCGCAAATTGATTATGTTTTCATGCCCGCCCGTGATTGTCAGAGAATCAGAGATGTTACCATCCTTCCTAGAGGTATACCTGACCACTCACCCGTATTTCTGAGAATAGGTGACCCCCCCCGACACACTTCGCCCGACATGGAGGATGAACGCATGGTTCCTCCAAGATAAAGACTTTAAGGAAACTATAGGGGCAGAACTTCAACAATACTTTCTTACTAACCAAAACTCTGTCTCATCCCCGAGCATTCTATGGGAAGCGGTCAAGGCCACTATACGTGGTTTTGCCAAGGGCCAGCTCAAGATCAAACGCCTAACCCAGAACTCCCAAATCACACTACTGGGGGCCCGGGCAACCCTCCGTGAGAAGCGGGCGCTGGGGCGGCATGACGACCCACAGAATAGACAGCTTACGCTTCTGAGAGACGAGATCAAGCAGATCTCCATGGAGGCCACTACGTTACTGTGGAGATCCTCTGTAGCCAGGGAATATGGATGGGGAGACAAAAATGGGAAAATCCTACATCGATTGGCCACATATCCCATGGCTAACCGTATAATCCCAGAAATTAAGGATCTCAACGGCACTGTCCATTACTCATTCTCGGCGATGGCCCAGAGATTCGCCATTTACTATTCCAAACTTTACTCCGAGCAGCGCCCTAAAATTTCTCTCCCGGAGCTAATCACCCAGGAGCACCTCCACCTCCCCCGCCTCAATGACGCGGAAATGGCAGACCTTGACCGTCCTATTACGCAAGAAGAAATCACGACGCCATATCACGCACCGCATCAGGCAAAACTCCAGGCCCTGATGGACTCCCGCAGGAGTACTATGCGGCCTACCGCGAGACACTCGTCCCACATCTCTTGGACATGTATGCCGAGGCTGTCGAAAAGGGCTCGTTCCTACCAGAAACAGATGCCGCCGCCATCGTGGTGATCCCTAAAACGCAACCTCCCTCAGCGCACTGTACCGAATATCGCCCAATCTCCCTCATTAATGAGGAAGTTAAAATATTTGCATTGGTCCTAGCTAACCGACTGAGGCCCTATCTTACCAAGCTGGTCCACCCTGACCAATGTGGACTTATGCCATCTCGTGGTACCAGACACTGCCTTTGACGCCTCCACATAGCCTTAGCACATCGCCAATCTCTAACCCCTTATTTAGCACTTCTCCTTATTGATTTTGAGAAGGCCTTTGATTCCGTAGACTGGCGGTACCTGGAGGGCGTACTGACCGAGATGGGCCTGGGTCAACCCTTCCGCAAATTGGTTAAGGTGTTATATACTAGACCACAGGCATGAGTGCTCATCAACGGGGCGCTGTTGGAGCCGTTTCCTATTAGGAGGGGGACGAGACAGGGCTGTCCCTTCTCTCCGCTCCTGTTCACCCTGGCAATGGAGCCTCTAGCATGCCTCATACGGTCTGACGACCGTATTAAGGGATGGCGGTGGCCGGGCGCTGACGAAGACAAAATCGCTTTATATGCGGACAATGTCTTGTTCTTTCTGGCCGAGCTGACCCAATCCGGTCCCCACTGTCTTCGGGCTCTGCACTCTTTTGGACAAGCTTCTGGCCTGCACCTAAACCCCGCCAAGTCAGTCCAAGTCCCTCTCCATATCACGAGAGATTGTATTGATTGGCAATCCACAGTACCTATTAGAAGGCAATCCTTCAAATATCTGGGAATCTGGGTGGCTCTGCTTCCTGACCTCGAATGGACACTCAACATCACCCCGCTGGTGAAGAGAGCCCGAGATGATCTCCCAAAATGGCAGACACTAGCACTTAATCCACTGGGAAGAGTCACTCTCTTCAAAATGATGATACTCCCCAGATTCCTTTACATAATTCAAAACACTCCATTTCATTTCCCGCGGACTTGGTTTAACGAGCTAGACAATCTGATCACTAAATTCCTTTGGGGCGGGCGGAGACCCCGCTTGGCCCTGTCCCAGTGCCGGATCCATCCTTTGACGGGGGTATGGGCATGACCAATTTATACCTGTATTACTTGGCAACCCGCTTACTTACGTTGCATGATTGGTTCAATGGAGTCTGGTCTGACCCAGCATACAGAATAGAGTTGAATGGCTTGGGCCTATCCAGGATCCAAGCGATGATGTACGGGAGACCTATCCCCAGATCTATGCCCATGGTGACGCAGGTGGTCCTCCTGGCTTGGCGCGCCTCCTTGCGCCACACCCAATGGTCGAATAGGTTGACCGGGTACACGCCGCTCTGGCAGGGTTCCTGGCTTCGAGAGGTCAGCAATTTAGAGGGATTCAAGACCTGGGACCTTATTGGTATTGCGCAACTTGGGGACATATGGACGGGCGACTACATGCGCACTTTTCAAGACACTCCTCTCAATTTTTTAGGTATCTGCAGCTACGCCATGCCCTTCACAGCCACATTCTAAACGACACCTCACTACCAGAGTACAGTCCCCCTGAGGCGCAAATCATGACAGGTAACCTGGGAAGGGGAGGGATCACCTGAATTTACCGCTCCCTAACAAACAACACTCCAAACACATTAGGTCAACTTAGGAACCGATGGGAGGGATGGGTCGGGCCTCTTCAGGAGGAAGACTGGAGAGATGCACTGATGGCACCTAAAAAATTCACCACTTCAGCCAGACTCCGTCTGATCCAATTGTATTACCTACATGCTGCATATCTAACACCAAGACGCCTTCATAACGCAGGTCTGAAACCAAATGCATCATGTTCGTGCTGCGATCAGGACCAAGCAGACTTCTATCATATGGTATGGACCTGCCCCGCTATTGTACGATATTGGGACTCCATCGAAAAGTAACTCTCAGAGGTTCTGGGCTGGGAGGTCCCCCACAATCCGTTAAATGAGCTCCTAGGAATCACGAATGGCCTAGACGGCTCCAAATCTGACAAGTTATTTCTAAACTTAGCTATGGTACTGGCCAAGAGGGACATCGCGGCTAACTGGTCAAACCCTGTCCCACCCACCATAACGAAATGGCACAGGGGGGTGGACTGGTGCACCACACAAGAGAAGTCTTTGTATGAGGCCAGAGGGTGCCCGGCGAAACACCGCAAAGACTGGGGCAAATGGCTGGGGCAGATTGAATAACAGCACCCCACTGTGGGAGATGTGAGCAGAGTGTGAGGTTTAATGAGATTATGTATCGTAGGTGCCTTTTCTGTGTGTGTACCATGAGGATACTCTACAATTGCTGTAACATGCTGCATTTGAATACTGCTGGTTTTTCTTGTTTAAAATCAATAAAATTGATTATCAAAACAAAAGTGCTTCCCAAAATCGACTTTTGTGCTAGGAGCATTATAGAGTGAGGATGTGTAATATTTTTACATATTCAGAACCCCCAAAGTCTCCCTTAGGTGTTCCAGGGGTGGTGGATCCTGTAGATATAGGCAGCGTCCTTATAAAAGATATTTTTAAGTCCTGGTGTTGGAGAAATTGCCCAGTTCATTTTCTCCTTTGCAGATCCCCAGCCACATAGGTTAACATGACAAGAAGTTATTAACTAATAATTCCCGCCAGGAAAAACAGTAAAATATCATTCAAGGACTTAATAGAATGGTATTGATAAATCCAACAATATGCTGTTGTTTAATGTATCCTAAAATGTACAGACAAGAAGTTATAAGACTTTCTTCTTTGTAAGCCACAATTCAGCCTTCCAGTGATCAGCCCTGATTGGTCAGAGTAAAGTGGATTAGCCAGGTTGCTTTGATGAGGTGATAATTAGCCCCTGGGGCGAAAGAGCCATTCTGGGAGGAGAGGGGTCTTCTGCACAGGAATGGCAGAGCAAGGGGGAGGGGTCGTAAACAGTGATATTCAAATGAAGGAGGAGACAAGCAGAAGAAACCAGCTTCATTTATGCCCCTACGCTCTGGAATGTGCAGATGCCAGTGGGGGGGGGGAGTCTATGGAGATGAGGCATCCTGGAGATTGATTTAGCCAGCTTTTGCCTCTCTGCTGATACTTCAGCCATATTGAATTTTGGAGAAATAGTACTTTCTGGGAGACCATTATGCCGCACTTTGGAGGAATGGTCATGCTCTGGGGTGTTGTCCTGCACCTCATTGGACAGGGGTGCCCTTCTATGTGACCCCAGCGAACACTGAATAAGTATCTGAGAGTAGCAGTGCCTCTCGGATCTGCTGTTTGAAACTAAAGGAAGAAGAAGGGTCCATGCTGAAAGTTTGATTTGCACTAACCAGGCCCTCTGACTGATTGCGCCTGCTGCACAATCTGGAACTACAGCCTGTGGATCAAACCTGCTTCAAAAGGACTAAAGAGTGGACTCCCTGCAAGCTAAAGGTTAACAGAGCTCACCTGGACCATCACCACCAAGAATCCCCGCCCTGGAGTACTACCAGTGGATTTGTAAGGGTTTTGTCCAAGTGGATTGTGGGTATTAAAGTTCCAAACTTTCAAGGATCATCTTGGAACTTTCAGACCCTTGGAGTAAGTTTTGGACACTTTGGGACCCTGAAAGGAACTTCAAGAAGAAGTTCCAGAATTTGAAGAAGTTTGCAGCAACTTTGGAAAAAAGCCCCATAAGTGGACCGACTCGACCTGGCCAGCCAAGCTGGTGACCCTCATCTGCGAGCCGGCCTGCCCTCCAGTTTCATCCCGCTGAAAAGCTCTGGAGGTCCGACTTCCAGAGTTTGACCAGGAGCTGTTTGAAATCCATGCCAGCGAAACCTCATCGAATCTGGGCTGGCGAAGAGCATCGAGGGACCTCGGGAGAAAAAGATCTGTAAAGGTTTCTAAGTCCGAATGTAGAAAAGGTGACCGACGCCAACCGCGAGAGTCAAGCCACCTTCAACCTGCGAGCCAGCCTGGATCTCTGGTTCGTCCCACTGGAAAGCTCCGGAAGTCTGACTTCCGTACATTTACCACTACTAATAATCCACTTTCGAACACCTACCCTGCAAGGCCCCCAACCCTTCTGGCCTGTCGCGAGCTCCTCCATTTCTGCCACCAAGGCATATTTCCTGACCCAAACCCCGCCTCCCCCCCCCCCACCCCCGTCATTCTTCATTGATGGATTGTTCAACCATGCAGGGTCTGCCTCCTTCAACTTTAACTTGATATAAACAATTCAATATAACTTGGCTGTCGCCACAACCGCCTTCAACTTTAACTTGATATAAACAATTTACTATAACTTGGCTGTCGCCATAACAGCTTTTCAACCCCAACCTGTCTTAGCCAACCCCATTGCTAACCTTTCTCTGACTTCCATCAAATATAGCTCATTCCCCAGGAAAGAGAGGTGAAACCCTTCCTGCCTAAAAAACATTAAATCTTGCTTCTTTGTGTCCTTATGTTCTACCCCACCCACTCCCCTCACTATACAGAAATACTGCATCTCTCAAATTCACTTTCCCCCTGGCTTTCCCAATCACCAAAATTTGATTGCACCTCACCGGCCCCTTCTAGGAACCAATGCCATCCAAAAAGAGTAAGTACCTGACCACGAACTCCCCATTAAAACTAAATCCTTCTTCATTTCTGACAGGGGTCCCCACACCCAGATCATACACCAGATCATTCTCACCTACATGTATAAGCAACATATCCGGACACAGTCTCACTGAAATTATATCTGATAGACACAGAAGCAACTGACCCCATTTCATACCCACCACCAAACAATGTTAACGACATCAAAAGGAAAATCACATTTCTTTCACAAGGCCACTTCTCCGCTTGCTTAACTGCCCACTTTACAAAGGAATGCCCCACAAACCAAAGGGAAAATGCTGCCATAACCGGACCCGCCAAGCAATCTGGAACGAAAAGAAAATGTTAGAAAATGAACAGCATAATGCATCCAAATTTCTGATGTATTTAACACATCAGTCTGATCACCATCTGCCCAAATTCCTTACATCTCACAATGAAAACCCCCAACCGAGCTGCTTCGGATGACATGCCAAACCAGGCAGAATGTGTGCCAAAATTATTTCTGGGTCGTTGCCCAATACATAGAGCATCTTCCTCAACACTGCCAAACCTGCCCTGTCATTCACCGTACACCATCCTCATGCCTCATAAGGGGAAAAAAACCTTGCACCGCCAACCCCTTGAAAGCCATGCCATGCCTCCACTGGGTACACTAGTCCCACAATCTTGCACGATTGTCGTCCCCATCCCCACCTGAACTGTTTTAGATTGTGCCAAGAAAATCCTCACTGGCCTATCCGAGGCCACCACATACTTCACTCTCATTCCCTCATCTTTTTGCTGCCAAGTGGCTCAAACATCCTAAAGGCCCTAAGAAACAATCAAGCCAAACAAAACCTAAACAAGAGAACTTCAAAATGTTAATAACAACAGCCAACCCTTTGGTCAACACCAGCATCTCCATGGATACCGATTCTCGTTTTAATTGCCCCCCCCTACGTTCTTTCGACCAACCTGCTATAGTCCCCCTTCTCATCTTGCCTGCTGAGGGTTTATAACCCCAAATTAATTTACCATAGAAGCAGATACCTGCTAGCCTACTTGAAATGGTGGTGGCTGACACCCTTTGTCAATGTTATCCATAATAAACTTCACTACATCCTTCTGTCTAGCTACAGTACCTCCTTCTTCCTGGTCCAAGAAACAAGCACCACCGCACAAAAATCCATCTCACGCCCACCTATATACTTCTCTTGTGCTCACTGCAATTGATTTTTACTACCAAACTCCCAGGTCCACCACCAGCCTATTGTCCACACAAAAAGTCACTGTCCTATTCGCCAACTTCTTGTCCCATACAGCAAGTGCCACCAGCAAAGGGAAGAACTCAGCATGCAATGCTTCTACCACCATCTGTACATTGTAAGGGCCAACCCCAACCCCAACCTTTCCAGAATATGCCAAAACCAGCTGATCATGCAGCATCTAAATAAATCAGTGCCACCCATGCCAAGACCTCATCTGCCATGTACTGCCTCCTCCGCAGCGCCCTGCATCAGCAGGTCTGCACGACCTGCTTCTCTAAGGAGGCAAAATACCTCAGCCACCCGCGGATCCTCCATTCTGCTCCCGCCGCCACTAACCCTCTTGCTATCTCCTAAAAAGTTCTGGCTTGACTACAGATACCATCCACCGTGTTCACAGAAACCACAAAATGTAGACTGGTAGCCCAACCTCTCCCTGTTTATATGTCAGGCCTCCCCCCCTCCTTCTGCCATAGCCCAAAAACACTATGGGGGGCATACCTCATGGTCGGCTGCCCCCCAAACCCCTATTGTTATGTTGATTATCACTTACTAGGATGGGGCACCCTTGTCATTTAAGGGAATTGAGTTATACCTCAAGGAAGTGTGACACCAGTTGGCTTGGTGGTGAATGGAATGGAGCAGAAAAACACCTTAGGGGAGAGATTATCTGGATGGCAGATTTTTTCCAATGGCAGGGCTCAATTTAAGGTTGTTTTTGGTACTGATCTGTACAATAAGCTTGCAGGAGGTGGTAAGGACAAGGAATTTGATAACAATAGTTCATAGGGGATGGAAATGGGAATGGCGAATAGCCGGTAAAGGTGTGAGGACAAAGGACCTTAGGAAAACACCCACTTGCATAGCAGCCCCTCTGCCTTACATCGAACGATATAACAAGTTTGCCATTGCTTTTATACATAATTAAAGAACATCCTAGACTCTCTCCCAAGAATCTCATCACCTGGTCCAGTTCTCCTTGAAGAACAAACAACGATAGCTCAGCTGTCATTCCTTCCGTCTCTAAATATAGATGATATTGAAACTGTCTTATCTTCCATAAAAACTGGCTCTCCATTAGATTCAGCTCCTCCTGAGATTCTTAACAGCTCTCTGGCACCTAGCGCTGTTCCTCCTGCATGGAAGCATGCCATAATCAAACCTCTTCTGAAGAAGCCACATGCAGACCCCTTGATGGTCGATAATTACAGGCTGATCTCCTTGCTTCCTATTGCCAGTCAAATTTTAGAGAAGCACATCCATTCACATCTCTCTAATTTTCTCGAAAACGACTCTATCCTTCATCCTACTCAAGCAGGATTTAGGCCAGGAAATAGCACTGAGATCACATTATTACCGGCTACTGAAGAGCTTTGCCATCCTGGATCGAGGTGGCTCAGAGGCCATGATCATGCTGGATCTCAGTGCCGCTCTTGATACTGTATCACACTGTATTCTGGTCCAAAGACTGGAAAACGTCAATATCACAGGGTCCTTTCCTACATGGTTCAAGGCTTTCCTAAATAATAGAAGTTTCCAGGTTTGCGATGAATCATTTCTCTCATCTACCTATCCCGTAGAATGTGGAGTCCTGCAGAACTCCTCTTTGGGACAAACGCTTTTAATGTCTATGTCTCTCCTACCTACAAGAATTACAGAAGTACTCATCATGGGCCCAAACCCAGATGCCTGGAGCGACACCTGGTGGCCCCCCGGCCTCGGAAACCCACCAACCCCCACGGACCACGCACGCAACCTGGGAATCATCCTGGACTCTGAGCTCAAAATGGACCGCCAGATCAACTCCGTCTCGTCTTCCTGCTTCCATACCCTCCGCCTCCTTCATAAGACCTTCAAATGGATCCCCCTCGAACACCGAAAGACCGTCACTCACGCCCTGGTCACCAGCAGACTCGACTACGGCAACGCACTCTACGCCGGAATAAACAAAAACCTCACCCGCAAGCTACAGAACATCCAGAACGCCGCCGCAAGACTGGTCCTCAACCTGCCAAAACACTGCCACATCTCCCAGCACCTGCGCACACTCCACTGGCTCCCCGTCGAGGCGAGAATCACCTTTAAGATGCTCACCCACGCACACAAGGCCCTCCACGGCACCAGACCAGCATACCTGAACAGCCGACTCAAATTCCACGCACCCCAAAGGACCGTACGATCAGCCCAGCTCTCCTACGCTGTGGTCCCCCGCACCAGAAAGACCAGATCGGGAGGCCGCTCCTTCTCCTTCCTCGCGGCCAAAGCATGGAACGTCCTTCCGCTCCACCTCAGACAGACAACATCGCTCCCCATCTTCGCAAGAAACCTCAAAACCTGGCTCTTCGACAGACCCCCTCCTTGATAGAATGGAACCTGCACCCCCCCCACCCCTAGCGCCTTGAGACCCTTACGGGTGAGTAGTCGCGCTTTAACAAACCCCTGATTGATTGATTGATTGTAGGCACATGGATTAGACCTTGTGTCCTATGCTGACGATACTCAGTTGATACTTGCACTTGCCCCTGAAACTAAGCAGGCATCCAGTGACCTAAATGCCTGCCTTCAGGAAGTAACTGAATGGATGTCAGACAGTAACCTCAAGCTCAACAGTGGGAAGACGGAGGGGCTGGGTGTAGGCAGCAATGTATCTAGTTGGAAAGAACGGCTCTCGCCCCAATACCTCGGAGAGCAGCCAGTACCATTCGCAGCAGTAAAAAGCTTTGGTGTTTGGCTGGACAGCAATCTCAACATGGAAACGCAAGCCAAAAAACTGTCCGCAACTTGCTTCGGGCTACTGCGCATGCTAAGAAAAATCATGCAATGACTACCTCCTTCATCTAAAAGGGTAGTCATACAGGGACTGATAAATTCCCGTCTTCATTACGGTAACTCCCTGTTCCTAGGAAGCCATATATAAGTCCTAAGACGCCTGCAGACCATTCAAAATGCTGCAGCAAGATTACTCTTTAAGATCCCCAAACACCACTCAGCAGCCAAAGCCATGGCTGGGCTGCACTGGCATCCAATCTAAAAAAGGATCCATTTTAAGGTCCTATGTATGGTCCACCGAGCAATGCAGGGAAAAGGTCCATTTTTGATACGAAGACTAGTCTGCCCACACATGCCAAGAAGATCTCTTCGCTTCGAGAGCTCCTCTCTGTTGACCATCCCCAAGGTCAGGAAAGCCAGATGTGGTGGCCGGTCCTTTGCCTATCTGGCTGCCAAGCTGTGCAATGCCCTCCCTGCCAAATTCATACTAACACAGCACAAAACTTCCTGCAGGAAATTTTTAAAGACCCATCTATTCTAACTTCAGCATGACCGGCCGAGGTCTTACAGGTGGCCGCAGCCCATGCAGGTAAGAGCGGTTGTACGGTGGGGCTGACAGACGACGAGGGAAAATTAAATATTTATTTAATTTTCCCTCGTGGTCGTCTGTAGAAACCCCCCCTCCCCTAACCCGGCCCCACCGTCCCACCGCTCCGACCTGCACAGGCCACTGATGCTTACAGGTGTGCCTGTCTCAGCGCTGAGAGGCCTCTTGGGGCAGCTGTGTGCTTTACAAGAAGAATAGAATAGAATAGGAAGGGTAGATGGAGTTTGGGAAGTTAAAGAGAATAGAATGTTAAATTGATTGAATTTAATGGAAAAGGCTTGGGGGAAGGATTAAGGGTTACTTTATTAGGCATGTTTTATATATAAAGAAGTTTTGTTAGCCTCTAAGGCATTGGCCAGTATTTGTTGTATTATGCACACCTGTCTCATTAAAGCAGCCTTTCCCACATTACTTGTATGCTTGTCTTGCTTTTGCCTTGCCCGAGTAGTGGTTGCCTGTGTACCAGTCTTCTCCCCATTGGGACTGAGAGCCAACAAAGGGGTTTTACTGTTTGTGCGATGAGTGCGAAAGTCCCTTAGCCCTCTTGTCAGATAGAGGAAGTGATGCAATGGCTTTTCTCCTTTCAAGGGGCATAAAAATTGAAATTGGGCCATCGGGTGTGGGCCAACATTGGGAAGACAAAACTATCCATATCTGCTCACTCTTGCTACAATTTACGGTTATAATTTAGTGGGACGGATACCACCACTTATTCGAATGTCACCCCCACTAGGCATTATCTGGTTGGGATTTTGATTGAAGCGTGTTCTGACGCATTACAAAGAATGTTTCGCTGAACCCATCTGGCTGCTTTCTTCTCCATACAAAACCAGTGGTTACCCACCCGAGACACAAAGTATGGGGCTTTGAGTGTGAATAAGCGCGAGTAGGACTCAGAGTAATGCAATTACCGGTAAGTAATAGAAGCATGGAGGCAGTCATTCCACACCTGGCTCATTGGCTCCATTGATATCAGTAGCGTCTGACACCTAACAATCACCATTCTTCTTCTATGGCACTAACTTTGAGATCTCACTCCATTGTGTTCAGATGTCAGCTGCCGCCCCTTCCCCGCTTGGATAGAAGGTGGGAACGGAAGAATCTAGAACAGATAGAAATAAGACAAAGAGAAACGCAAGAGAGTTTTTTGTGCAGTGTGGCATTACTGTAAGTGCTGCCGACTTTGGAACTGGAGAACCAAGCTCGAGTCTGGCGTGGGCTCAGCATCCTATGAAAGAGGGCAAACCACTCAATTTCCCCGAGCCTAAAAAAATGTGACCTTGTGTCATGTAACCGTTGCTCATGTAAAGCGCTCCAATCAGGCCCGGTTCTAGCGGGTGGGCCAGGCCCACCCAAACATGAGCCTGGCCCACCCAAACATGAACCTTGGCCCTCGCAGTTGAGACAGCTTCCCGGGCACACACACAGCCGCACCCGAGCACTTCACAGGTCTTTAAAAGACCATTTACGTGTTAATGAGGCTTTGTTGTTTTTCACCCCTTCTTAGAGCCCCTGCAGCTCCACTCTGCATATTGCTGGAAGAATCAGCCCCCCCCCTCCGGAATTTGGCTCTAGTTGCTCCTTTGTAGCAGAGATTCTTTGCTGATTAAAATGTGGGAGGCAGTTATTTACCCGCATTTGGTGAGGAAATTTTCCTCAAGGTGGGAAGTGGCGTATTTTTAGAAGATGCTTAAGATCTTCTCGAGGATTTTCTTTTAATTAAGAACCGTGGTTTGTGTCCACTCTGCTGTACCAAATGCTCAGTTCTTAATGACGTTTAAACAGACTTGCTTTATTTAATTACAGCCAATCACTTGGTGAAAAGTTGAATAGTCTGTGATCTGCGTGTGGAAACCAAAACTGAATGTGTTCTCCTTGTGTAAAGTAACTGGTGCTCAGGCAAAGCACTCCAATAATACGGCAACATTAAACGTGAAATGTGGCCGACAGCGCCTTATAAATCCGATCACTCAAGATTCCAGGCACCTGTCCTTTGGATCGAGTCGCACCAGCAGCGCTATGTGTTCATGCCACAATTGAGAGCTCTGGAGCGGAGACTGAGGGCACTGCACTTTTCTCATAGTGCCTGCAGTCAGTCAAAAACGTGTTCAGAATACATGGCCATCCATTCTTGGCCTCTCGGCAGAGAGCACAAGGTGGTCACATACTCCTGTTGTAATTGTGATTCTGTTGAAATGGATGTGATGGGACCCTTTTGATGCGGCTACACAGTCTTCAAAATAATAAGGCTAAAGTAGAGTAAAAGAAAATGCAGTGCTCGCTTGCTAAAGTCATCCCTAACTTTACGCCTCACCACTTTCAAATGCCACTAGCTGCCACTGGCAGCGACATTAAGAAGGCCAACAGAAAATGGCCACTGAAATTTAAAACGTTCCTCTGAACGTTATTTTTCTTCTTCTAGGAGTTGCGTGTTTTGGGCCTGGGCTCTTTCTCACAGCCCCCCCCCAATCACGCATCTCCTTTTAGAAAGGTGGGCTGTGCCTCTGTCGACTCGTGCAGGTAGAATAGGGGCATGGCTAAGGGGACAAGTCCTTTCTTTGATATGAATGCAAGACAACAGTAAAAATGTCCAGATAACTCTGGTGATTAATGATCCTGCTGGAGAGCAATCCTTTGTCTGTTGGTAGTTTTGAAATGCAGATAAACTGTAGTTTATGTGGATAGCTCAGTAGGTTACTGCCTTGGTTACAGAGGTCCTTTTGTTACTTGCAGTTCAGAAGTTACAATCCTAACAGGACAGGGACCTATGAACTGTCATCAAAGAGCCGCATACAAACCTGAAAGGTATAATTAGAACTTCTTTTTTTGTGTAGTTAATATTTCTCCAGTCTTTCATTATTCTAATGTTGCTATAAAGAGTTTGTTAGGGCAGACATACATTTTAATCAGTAAAGCCCCCCCGCCCCCACACCACCACTGGCGTATGCTTTAAATCCTGTGTTTGTGCTTCTCCAGACCAAACTCTCTTAAAACAGACTGCCCACCAGTATGGATGACATGTAATTCCTACTCCTGGTAATCCTCATTGGCTTATGCGACATTCCCTATAGGCTGATTTACATACTTGTATGAGTAATTGTCTCTGCATAATGTGGGCACGATGTAAAGTACTGTGACACCCTACACTATGAGTAGCGCTATACAACTAATGAAGTGCATATGAGAGAGGGGCTACGGAGATATGAGGGGCACTGGTGGAGGGTGGTAGTGAGGGAGTCTGAGGAGGAGGTCATGAGGGGGAGAGGCTACGGAGAGATGAGGGTCACTGGTGGAGGGTGGTAGTGAGGGAGTCTGAGGTGTAGGTCATGAGTTGGAGGGGCTATGGAGAGATGAGGGGCACTGGTGGAGCGTGGCAATGAGGGCATCCGTGGTGGGTGTCATGGGGTGTAGGGGGGATACAGAGAGATGAGGGGCACTAGTGGAGGATGGTAGTGAGGGAGTCTGAGGAGAAGGTCATGAGGGGGATAGGCTACGGTGAGATGAGGGACACTGGTGGAGGGTGGTAGTGAGGGAGTCTGAGGAGTAGGTCATGAGTTGGAGGGGCTATGGAGAGATGAGGGGCACTGGTGAAGCGTGACAGTGAGGGCATCCGAGGAGGGGGTCATAGGGGGAGGGGCTATGGAGCGATAAGGAGAACTGGTCGAGGGTGGCAATGACTGAATCCAAGGAGGTGGTCATGGGGTGTAGGGGGGCTACAGAGATGAGGGGCACTGGTGGAGGGTGGTAGTGAGGGAGTCTGAGGAGGAGGTCATGAAGGAAAGAGGCTACAGAGAGATGAGGTGCACTGTTGAGAGGGTGGTAGTGAGGGAATCCGAGGAGGGGGTAATGGGGGGAGGGGCTATGGAGCGATGAGGGGCAATGGTGGAGGGTGGCAGTGACGGAATCCGAGGAGGCGGTCATGGGGTGTAGGGGAGCTACAGAGAGATGAGGAGCACTGGTGGAGGGTGGTAGTGAGGGAGTCTGAGGAGGAGGTCATGAAGGGGAGAGGCTACGTAGAGATGTGGGGCACTGTTGGAGGGTAGCAGTGAGGACATCCGAGGAGGAGGGCATGAGGGGGAGGGGCTATGGAGAGATGAAGGGCACTGTTGGAGGGTGGTAGTAAAGGTATCTATGGAGAAAGAGGTCAGTGGTGGGGCACCAATAAAGACTTTTTCACCAGCGCTAAAGCCGGCCCTGTCATGGCCTTTCTGTTTTTGTTTATTTAATTAGCAGTCGGGTCATTAGGGCCTCTGTGGAATATATTTTAAAGTGTGTGCTCATTTTTTTTTACTGTTATATTCAATGATTTAAGTTGGAGGGTAATTTTCCTAATGTTTTTTACCGGGAATAATGAAAATGGAGTCGGATGGTGGCTGATATGGGGCTGGGGCCCAAGGTCAGCTATGAGCTAAGGTGCACGGGAGATGGATGGTAGAAAATGGATAATCAGGCCGGGAAGGGAGTGTGCTGCAGAGACCGGGGTCTCTGCAGGTAGTAATGAAGAGAGATTCTCTCTGAAGACTGGCAATGAGGGAGGCTGAGTAGTGTTACTTGCCTTATACTCCCACCTCAGAAACGTCCTCTTCCCATCAAAGGGACCTTACATGGGATACATTACAAAAAGAAAAATGAAACTTTTGTTTCATTTTCTAAGAGCAGGCAGTGGTCCGTGGGACTACTGCCTGCTCTTAAAAAATATTTTTGCATCCATTCACAAAGAGGAAGGGATCCCTGGTGACTCCTTCCTCTTTCCGAGTTGCTTACCGCCTACTTGAAGTAGGTGGTAAACTGCGAGTGTTTTGCGGTTGCAAAACAATGATACATACAAATGCGGCTCGCTATTAGGAAGGGACGCCCTTGGAATGCCCATTCCTAATACAGTCTTGCACAATAGCGTTTGTACATACCAACACCCTTTTTTGCAGTCGCAAACGGGCCAATTGCCCGTTTGCGACTGCAAAAAAGAGGTTGTATATCTGGCCCTTAGTAAACTAAAAGGCAAGTCTGTTGTTTTGAGTGCCTTACTTGTGGCTTAGATTCTTAGTGCAGATGAAGCACTATTGTAGTAGACTAAATCAAACAGAAAATGTGTTTTAAAATAAACTCTGTGTTGAGTCATAGGGCCCCGTGTGGTGTTGGTGCTCACTCTTGGCGGTATTATCCTAATTCGTAAATAGTTGCTATGGTGCTCAAGGGAGGGGGAAATCACCCACACCCCCGATATGTGACCCCTAGGGATCTACCTTACAAGTGACAACAAGCCCGAGCACTCATACATCAGCCCCGACACCCACCGACCACGCACGCAACCTGGGAGTCATCCTCGACTCAACGCTCTCCATGGCCAAGCAAGTCAACGCAGTCTCCTCCTCCTGCTTCAACACCCTCTGCATGCTTCGCAAGATCTACAGGTGGATCCCGACAGATACAAGAAGAACAGTCACCCAGGCCCTCGTCAGTAGCAGACTTGACTATGGGAACGCCCTCTACGCGGGAGCCCCGGCCAAGCTCATCAAGCGACTGCAACGCATACAAAACGCCTCCGCACGCCTGATCCTCGATGTACCACGCCACAGCCACATCACCCCCACCTGAGGAACCTGCACTGGCTCCCCGTCGACAGGAGAATCTCCTTCAAACTCCTCATCCACGCACACAAGGCACTACACAAGACTGGCCCAGCCTACCTCAACAGACGACTCCTCTTCTACGTCCCCAAACGCCAGCTCCGCTCCGCCGACCTCTCCTTCGCCACCGTCCCTCGCATTCGAAAAACTACCACCGGCGGCAGATCCTTCTCCCACCTCGCCGCCAAGACCTGGAACACCCTTCCACTAAGCCTACGACAGACCCAAGACCTGCTGACCTTCAGGAGGCTACTCAAGACCTGGTTGTTCGACCAGTAGCAGCACCCCCCCCCTTTTTTTTTCCCCAGCGCCTTGAGACCCTCGCGGGTAAGTAGTGCGCTCTACAAATTCTGTGATTGATTGATTGATTGATGTATGAGTGCTCGAGCTTGTTCTCACAGAAAATGTGTTTTGAACAGTGCACATCTAGAACACATGTATTTGAAGGTGCCCTCTTATGTGATGATGAATAAAGGAGGCTCAGGGAAATAAAGGTTTGGCTAGGATCACACAATTTGGTCAAGCATGGAAGCTAGGATTGATCCCAGGATTTCTAGTTTCACATTGTGCAATTCAGCAACTAGATGGGTGTCTCATTCTCCTGTATTGCATTACAGATTGATGCTTTATCTTTCATTATTTGACTATTTTAGCACATGAGAAAGGAGCTCACGGAAACCTATGTATGGATGAGTTTATAAGGGAGTTTTCAAAGAATAATAGAAGGTTACCTCTATGATTGGACTGCTAGTTTTGAAATGGTCGGTGTGAAAACTGCTGGCAGTTTTCATAAAATACTCATTTCTCTTTTTTCAAATGCGTTACTGTTTTTCACGAATTTGTATCTTTGAAAGTACATCGCAAAAGAATGACAAGAAAGTAAAATGTATCAACTTAAATTTGTGCAGAGAAATAAGTGTTGGACAAATTGCAACAAGTAAATAGCCAGCCTTTCTAATACGATGATGTCAAGGCTTTTGTGTGGTAATAGGGACTTCCTTAATCTTGAACTATTATAATATGCTTGGCATTCAAGTACTTGTATTGAAGCCTGGCCTGCTGGAATTCGAGGGTTTGCAGTTAGGTCCAGACATTGCTCTTACTTTCAAATAACTCTCCACATGCTCTGTATACACACAGAATCAATCTGTGGTATCATGGTGACTGTTTACAAGTAGATATGATGTAATCTAGGGCTTGTAGGCTACCTCCAGAAGCAACAAATTGGGCCCGCAGTGCAGGGGCGGCTCCTACACTAGGGCGGAGGAGCGTTGCCTCACTGCTTTCTCGCAGTGCGAGAAGCAGAAACATAAAATAGTAATAACTTTCAGTTATTACCATTTTATGTTTGGTTGCGGGTGGGCGGGGCTGCTCTGCGAGCAGGGCAGGGGAGGAGTGGTGTGCCCACTCCTGAGTGCGTAAAGACTATTTGGTCGGCGCTCTGGGGCCGCCCAAACCAGTCATGCACACTCTGTCTTTCTCCATGCTGATTAATTAAAATTAATATTATTAAATTAAACACCAGCGTGACACCCCCCCAGCCCCCCACCCCTCCCCCGTCATGCCGGCCGTGACTGCTGCAGTGGCCCCCCCGAAAGCACCCTTGGCCTACCCAAATAAAAATTCCTGGAGCCGGGCCTGGCTCCAATACCTTTGGGTCGAGTTGGCGCTATATAAAGCGGAACAAAACAACAAAAATATATATATATTTATATATCACGAAACACTCGACACCATCGTTTTTGAACAAATAGAAGCACGGACCACCAGATGAGTGCTGCAAAATTTCTTTATTGCTCCATGTGCAAATCAGCCATTACGCGTTTCAGCCCCCAAGGGGCCTTGATCACATGTATATATATTGCTTACTCGGTGGATGGCATTGGAGCGCTTTCCACGAGCACTGGGTAATGTAACCAAAGGCCAGATTCATGTCTTTGGAGGCACTGGGAGATTAAATGATTGCCCAGAACCATAGTGTGTTGGTTTATGCCGGAACCTGACCCCCGACCCTCCTCCCCCACTTCCAAAGTATGCAGCTTTCCCCACTTCCAAGGTATGCAGCTGTGGCCATTGGCCTACATCTCCTCCCCTAGATCGGTGAGCTTATGACAGAGGCTGATCAGACAAAGGAAGAGGAAGGGAGGTAAGAAGGGCGACAGGAGAGGAGAAGGAGACAGAGATGGTTAAGCCAGGGAAATGAAGAAAGAGCGAGAGAAAAGGCATAGAGACCCAGATGGATACATGACAATAGGTCCGATTCAAGCGGGAGACTCCCGATTTGTAAAGATAAAAATGCTTTATTATAGCTATCTCCCTCCTGAAGTCTCTGCTTCTATAGAAGTCAATGGGGAAAATATGTGTACCTTTTTTTCCCTCAAAATATCCCACTTTCTCGTTCTAAAATGTAGGCATGTATGCATCTGTAAAGGGAGAGGGGAGGCTGAGAGGGAGGAGAAGTAAAAGAAAGAGATAAGAGTGGGAGGGGGAAGAGAGCGAGAGAGAGCATGAGAGAAATAAACTAGATATTGAGTAATAATGTTTGGAGATCTGATGCCGCTGAAAATGATGGAGCCCGAAATCACTTATAGCTGCTGTCAAGAGAAAGGATGCGTTTTGTTACCGGGCTAGAAGGTTGCTTGCAGCAGATTGCGGGTGTGGGCTCAACGACCTTCGAGGCGCACACCCAGGCGCCATGAAGCCCTTTTCTCCGCCTCGTTACAGTGAAAGGGGTTGTCCCATTGTTCACAATCGGCAGTTCTTTGAGATCGGTTCTTTACAAAATAGACCCGTTTTCTAACAGATAGCTGTTGAAACCTGTTCGTGTTGTTTTACAATTTGCAAAGGCTGCCCCGGGGGACTCTGAGCTATGCAAATAATAAAATAAAAACACAAATACAGTGAACTTGATGCTTGCATTCTGTGTGAATGCCACACGGGTCTCCACAAAGCTGCTACTGGCTCCTCCTGTTGGCCCGCCAGCGGCACTGCAACGAGCTGGGGGAGGGGCCGGCTGGGCGGGAGCAATGAAGGTTATTTGTGGTTAGGCTTTGATGCCAAGGGGAGCCTGAAACGCTCGCATTCCTGGCATAGCTCAGCCCTTGAACAAGCCTTTCTGCCTCTGCGGGGAGCTCAGAGCTGTGTCAGGCGGCGGAGAGGCAGGACCTCAGCAGCAGGCACTGCAGCCCAGAGCACCCCACAGGAACAAGCCCCGGGGAAACACAGCAGCGGGTCAGTCTGCACCACAGCCAGGAATAAAGAACCACCCTGCCTGTCCTCCGCGCATCCTGCTATGGTTTGGTGAGCATACATTACATACCGCTCTGTTGCAGTGGTCGCGCGCCGGGAATTATGTACATAGAATATAGTGACTGCGGCAACTCCTGTAGTGTACGATGTTATTTATTTATGCGTATGGCTTTAACAACGATTCATGTAACGTAGATGGCGCTGAAGGCTCGTAACGAGTAACCACCTTGTGTGATCCTGGGCAAATCACTTTAGCTTCCAGTGTCCCATATCTTATATATCTACTAGATTGAAAGCTGCTTATAATTGGTCGAAACGCAGTGTCCTGCATTGTTTGAAGAATGTGCAACTGTATTTCTACTCTGTCGTGACTCGTGAGTGTAGCCAGTATTCTTTGGTTCCTTTGAGGTTCCATGTTCCTGTGTTATGTTTTTGTGTAATGTTGTGTTATGCTATGTTTGCTGTGCTGCTGTGCACGCTCCTCGTGCATACATCCTTTCACCGGAATACCTCAAGGCGCTTAAACAGGGTGCTGGAGGAAACGGAGGCCAAATGCTTTGTTTTTAGATTGATTTAAGGGGGACATCCAACCTCTGTTATTTTACTCATACATCAATATGTACATTTCCAGACAGCGGTGTACAGCATCCAAGTGCCACCTTGCTAGTAGCGTAGCCAATGCGTCAAGGGCCCTAGCGCAAGAAAGGAAATGTGCCTCCTGGCCGCGGTGTGAATGATAAAACACAGCACTAACCAGGGTTCAGAGGGCCCTTCCGGCTTCTGGGACCGGTGCCACTGCACCTGCCGCACCAATGCAAGCTACGTCCCTGCACTTTACCGGGATGAACAGCAGCGCCACTATTTGTGTGTTTTGGTTTAAATAACGCTTGCTCCATTCAACATAGTTTCAGCGTGCTGCATATAACGAGGGTATAAAAACACCAGGCGCGTGTGGACTGGAGACATAACATAGCAAATCTTGTACACCCCCAGCCACGTGTTGAAAAAAGGTATATATGTATCAGTTAAGCCGGACCGATCGCTATTTGAACCTCAAATGCCTCACGTGTGCGTATTTTGGCGTTGGTGGGGTGTACAAGTATGGGGCTCTTCTTGTTTTGGGGATGCAGTGACCCCGAAAGCCTGGTAGGAGTATGTGAAAGAGGAAACCTCTTCGGTTATTTTGTTTAGCAAGCTAAAATGTTTCTTTTCGTAACCTAACCACATAGTATTTATGTGTTGATGTTTGCTTTGAATAATTCAGAGAGACATATGGACTCGTAGCTACAATGAGATTTCACGTCGTTACCTGTGTATGTTGGCATGCAACGTAGTAGGTATGACATACATAGGGTAAACATGGTTAGAATGAAAATGAAAACGTGGAGTAATATAGCGCTTTGAAATGAAGGCACATCTGCGTCACATGTTCTCAACGCACCCCGTGCGCATCCCCATCTAGTGTGCAAGGCTGAGAAGGAGACATGGCGGCCTCTGCGTGGATAGTTCGGGTGCAAGGCTGGGAAGGAGACATGGCGGCTTCTGCGCGGATAGTTCCATCATGTACTATATTTCACGGCTGCTCGTGTTGTTCACCTGGGTGGATGTTGCTCACCTCTTCGGCCCGCCTCGCATACTTTCCCTCTTAGACACACTTCAAGAGAGACAGGTTTGCCTGCGTCATATGCTTGTCAGGGCCCTTCAGAGACGCTGCAACACTCCCAGAGAGAGCTGAAAAATGTTCCACGGCAGGAGTGTTGTATGGGGAGCTGGTGGCAGGGCTGATCGGAAGTAGAGGTGTTTGGCCTGAGGGGCGTTAGGAGATTTCCAGAATGTCAATGCGAATGAAAGCGTCACATGGCAGGCACATTGGGGAGTTCGACACTCGCCGGTGCCTCTGAAAGGCCGGTAGAACCAGTCACATGCCAGGCAGTCTGAGTTTTTTAGGCAGGATTAGTGCCCCTGACGTTTGAATGGCTCTAACCAGCCTTCACCCGTCCTTTCAAAGACAACGTTCCTTGTACAGGCCTCCATACCCCCCGTTCCAGGCTGCTTCGGGCGGGCATGTGTACAGGTGCTCCTTCTACGTACCCAGGCCGGGCACGGTCGGGCCTCTCCCTTGTGTGCAATGCTCTGCGTGGCCTGCAGATTATCCAGGCCTTGTTCCCCCATTCAGCCGGAATGCTAACTGCCTGAATGCCTCTGGGATGATGTCAGGCCCGAGGTATTCACAGCACAAAGGAACGAGCCCGGCGAAGAGAGACCGAAAACCAACAGCTATTTGATGTGAACACAGAAGAAGGCAGTGTGTTTGTGTGCGAGAAAGAGTGCCAGGTAAACACCGAGCCAGGGTGTGAACATATCTGACGTGTTGAATGGCACATAAATCTGATGTTCAGCGAGGTGCAATATTTGTGAGTTTGCGAATGACAACAATCTCGATATTTATTTGTAAAAAAAAAAACCTGCCAAAACAGAAACATTTTCTTCTTTAGAGCAGGGGACTGCGGTCGGTTTCGTTCCCCCAAATCTTAATAGTTCTTTATGCATATAATATATTCCCATAAGAAGATCTCTATTAAATCTGCGTTAGAACTTTGTGAGGCATTGCCTTTCTGCCTCAGGAAACCAGGAGGGCTTCTTCTGAATCTGTACAGGGATGTTTCTGTACCATACCTATCTGTCTATATGTGTATATGTTAACAGAAGCCTTGATTATCTCGGTGGACACATGCAAGCTTCTAATGAGACCTTTCCCCAGTGTTATGGGTACTCCTATATCTGGTGAGAGGCCTAAATTGTCTGAGCAGGAGGTCCCTGCATTTGTATAGCTTTTCTGGGGGGTCCTCATTTATGCTGAGGGGGACCCCCTTTGTGCTCAGGGGTGAGTGGAAAGTAACTCCCACAAACCTGTAAGTCTGTGGAAACCTAACTGTAAAGAAGTGTTTGAAGGTTTCATAGGAACATTTTGAGTGATTACGTATGTGGGTAGACGGTGTACTGAGGGGTCACCAAATATATGTGCGGAGGGGTGTTACGGTGCTTAGAAGAACCTACTTCATGTAGGATATGCGAGGATATTTTGTATCTAGAAGATGAGGAAGACCAAGGTAAAGCAGCTCACATACCTTCTCTCCTGGATAGACAATGTGTGAGCTGGCCTTCTGTATGAGAAAATCTATGGCATACAACGTTGTGCTATTTGTAGCACTGTGATAAGCACCCCTTTGAATTCGAACACTGAATTGACCTGTTATAAAGAAAAAACTAGCGCGGCATATATGTTTATGATTGCCCTGTTGTGGGCCTTATGCATTCTCTGGTGACATGTTCATGCACATGCTATTGCTTTGTTCTGGGAAGCAGGGACCAAATGACAGTCGATCCAGGGTAGAGATTTGATTGGTCAGGTATAATAATGAGACAGTGAGTTCGAACTGACCGCTGCATCATCAACCAATGGTCAATGCGCAAGAAGGTTCGGCACTGCGTTATGACGTCATGGGGCATGGCAATACTAGATTGTTAATTGAATGTATCCTAACACTTATCTTTGTGCCTAGACAGTACAGAAGGCCTGTGCTGAAATACCTGTGTGCATGGCGTGTGCTAGCCTTGCTGGGCCTAGTGCGCCTAGAGTAGTAGTAATCTGCCTAGATATCTCATACAGTGCTCTAAGCCCCACTGTTTTCACAAGAGGTCTGTCACAGGAAGATTCGTTCATATTTGAAGCATTTGCTGTTAAAAGGTATGGTTTTGACTGAATCTGCATCAGTAATGCCATTCAGAATTGGAGTAAGCGCAGTCCTAGTTAAACTCGAGGTTGGTTATTAGTGGTGAGTTTATCCACGCTGTGTGTGTGACCTTTGTCTTTGTTTTCTTCCCCAGGTCTCCGAGAGGTGTTTTTGGTCTTTGGAGCCTCTGGATTTAATTTTTTAAGGGATATTTTCAAAATTTTTCTTTTTCCCACTTCACCGGTCCAGCACTTTGATCCATGATGAGGACAGCGGAGGATTCGTCGAGCACCGTCCTTCACCGGCTCATCCAGGAGCAGCTTAGGTATGGCAACCTGACGGAGAACCGCACGCTGCTGGCCATACAGCAGCAGGCCCTGCGAGGTGGCGGGAGTCCTGGGAGCCCCCGCCTCTCCCTGGAGAACCTGAATCAGGAGGAGAGCCAAATCGTGCCACAGTCTACGCGCCAGGAGCCCCAGGGGCAGGAGTACCACTGCGACCATTTCTACACAGAGAACCCCATGTACCGGGTGTACCAGTCGCAGCACAAAGGGGAAGAGCTGCCCACTTATGAGGAGGCCAAGGCTCAATCCCAATACTATGCCGCTCAGCGTGGTCCAGCCACCCAACCCGCCGAGAGCTACCAAGAGGAGTCCCTGAAAGAACTGAAGCATGGGCACGTGAGGTCTCTGAGTGAGCGTCTCATGCAGCTATCCCTCGAGCGGGCTGGCGCCAAGAGCCAGAGCCTGCTCAGCTCCTCGCACAGCTACCCACAGCTACCAAGGCATCAGCACCACCACCAGCCTCCAACCTCCAAGGCGCCTTATGCCGAGGTGGGACAGGGAGTTCTCCCGGGATATCCAGCATATCAACAGGATCAACATGGGGGGTACCAGCAAGAGCCTAAGCCTTACTCCAGGGACGCACCCTTCTACCATCACCCTGAAGTCAGGTAAGTGAAGTTTTATAGTTCACATTTTATGTTTACTACTTAGCATCAATCAATCAATCACATTATCTAGGTAGAGGTTTAACCAGTTCCTAAACTTTAATCAGAAAATTGACACATAGCACAGGTACATAATGACACCATCCCAGAAATCAACAGATCAGGGTCATTTGGGAACCTCCGTCCAAGGAGTTCCCGATCCCACAGAGAGAATATCCCAACTTCTAGTTTATTTTCCATTTGGGAACAAGAAACAAAAAGCTCTTGGAGTGGTCCTCAAGACGTCCCCACAGAGACACAGGGTGCAAGAGAAGGCAGATGCAAAGGAAAGTTGACGGCTGTGGAACCCAGAATAGGGCTAGGTATTTAAGCGTAGATATTGTTGGGAGAACGGGCACTAACGTCAATCCAGGCACTGGTGAAACATTGCCATCCCAGCTTCAGGCAGAGGTTAGGTGTATTTACACTGCAGCCATATTAAGTGCCAAATCAATACAGTTTCCTAAGAGTAAAAAAACAGGATCCATAAAACCTTCGTTAGGACCTTAATGAAGTGGGCACCTCCCAGTGAGACCTGTTAGACAGGTGCCCAAAGTAAATGGTGCTCACAAACAGTGAGAGTGGGCGTCACACCAGTGGCACCTATTGGGCCTGCCCGTGCCCTCTTGGGCTTGTTTGCTCTTGTGCGAGGATCTATGGCCCTGTGCCTCTCCCATGCCAGTCTAGCAGGCTCCTTTCCACAAGGAATGTGGGAGAGTGAAAGCCTAGGGAGGGGAGACGGGAAAAGTGACTCTGTCGTCACATCCTTTCAGACTGAAGCTCCAGATTTCCAGGTCATGCTGTCACACGAGAACAAGTGGTCTCTTTGAGGACATCACCCCATACAAGAACAGACAGGAAGGGGTGGCGGACTCAGTTCATTTAACCATTACTGGAATGAAAGATGTGTCAGAATGCCACTGTTAGGGAAGTGCAGGAAACCCCACGGTGCATGCTCAGCAGACCTGCAGGGGAGAGATGGTGCTCACTTTCTCAGAGCCCCTAATGCGTGGCAGAGAGGGGCGCAGGGACCCACTCACATTAACTACAGTCCAGGCGGAAGTTGCAGGTGCTGGCTCTGCCACAGTCGCTGAAGTCCCTCAGTTGAGTGCTAGTGCTTAATGTCTTGCGGTCTTTAACTTCCAGGGCAGACGTGAGTGACACTAACTGTCGCACAGTACATAAAGTACTTTTACTCTGTCTCATAGCCCAATAATACTGCAGGTCCGTGCTGGTACTCCCGGCACCTATAGTCCTTGAGCTGTCTGATTTTTGCCACTGTCCAACAGCTCATTATACTCACTACTGCATTTGGTACCCGGCAGTTCCCAGTATCTCCTTCCCAACACCCATCACGTTCCTAACAGTAGTAAAAGTGGGCTTTGTCCCATTAGCAGTGGTACGTGCACAGCTATAGTTTGGATGAATGAGCCATGAACTCTCCTCTGGCTTGTAGGACACTGACAGGAAGCGATAATATTGGACGGGAAATGCCCCGGTTTCCAAGGGAACAAAAGAGAAGGACATATTTATTTATTGTTCGGGGGTCAGCTCATTGCCGAGGAATTCTAGTCTCTCGTTTTAGAACAACGTGCGCAGACAGGCGAAGACTGTAGGAAATGCCTGAGGAGGCCAGTCCGTGGTGGCGGCCGCCATCTTAGATTCCAGGAGTTCCCGACTGTCGCCAGAGCAAGAATGGCCCCAACTTCATTTAGCTATGGACGTCAAAAATAGCCAACTTAAATAGTACACAGTATGTTGCATATCCTAGGAATCAATGTGCGTTAAGATTAGGGCTTTCTTTCCAACCAAAATTAGTATTTTAAGAAAGAGACATGACAACTGTCACAGTAGAACAGTATGCCTGCAACAAAGAGGTTTCTTTGCCTGCTGCAGGTTTATCTAGGAATACAACTGGATTCGATGTGTTGGACGGACAGGAATATTTTTACTGATAGGGCTAGTTTTAGAATATTAGGTACAGATGGCAGATTATTTGTGGTAAATAGGAATTAATGGCGTGACAATGGTCATTGTGAGTTCTTAGGCAAATTAATTTCATATTTGACCATTTCACAGTTCCACAACGAGCAAGAACTTCAACAACAATGCATATTTGTGTTTTTTATGGATTGTTTAGAATATTATAGCCTGTCCTTCTGGGGATTAAAACGTTTCTGCAATTGGTTATAGGTTGGTTGACTTCACCTTTATTCGCAGTGGCAAGGTATTGTTCTCTAAGTCGTGAAAAAGCAAAATTCATAAAATTATAACTTGTAAATATGGCTTGGCTTGCACCACTGCAAAAGCTCTTTTCTCCTATTGAGCCCAGTTTTAGCTCAGTTTTCATTTTTAAGTATAGAGGAGAGGGTGTTTTATGCTGATAATTTTCTATTGCCTTGTATTATTTTCATGTCAGTGGGAAGCAGATTTCTTAATTGGAGGTGCCTCTTTTTTTCTTTAAAATGTAGTTCCTTACATTTGTAAAATTCTATATTCCCCAATCAGATTGCGAGATCCATAGCCCATGTGACATGATAGTGCTCGATTGGAGTTTGTTGTCTGATTCATGTCAGTACAGATCTTGAAGTGTATCTTTTCTGATGTCTCCCCTGCAGGGTGGTGCAATCCCAAATGCCATATGTGCAACAGCAGCAGCACTCACCACCAGCGCAATCTCCTGCCCTACGCTACAGCCCCCTTTCATCACTTACACCGGCTGGCATGGAAGCCCTCGTTACAGCGCAGGCTGCCACCGCCAGCAGTCACATGGCCCAAATGGATGTCCTGCTGAGGGAGAATGAGAAGCTGCGACGAGAGGTGGAGGCCTACAGCAAGAAAGCCGGGCGCATCCAGAAGGTATGGGAGTGCAAGGACACAGAGTTTGATCGATTGCTGCGGCCTGGGCCATGCCTCTACTTGACGGGACACTGCATGCGTAGTAAACTAAAGCTTTTAAAACAAGGGTGTCCAATTCTGCTTCACGTTTCCAGAGCCATTCCATAGTTTTAGGATGTCCACTTGATATACATTTGTTATGTGAGACATATTAAAATAAATTACATTCTGTCATTTGCACCTGGTACCTTCAAGGTAGCAGTTCAATTAATCTAAATTGTAATCATTCGCACAGTCAGTGGTTGTCTTGAAAATCTGCTTAAGAAAATGCCAAAACAGGCAATAAAGAACCAAGAGCTTTATTCTTGACTGCATGCAACATGTTGGGTCTCAGCACTTAACATCTAAGGCTCCTAGAGGTCAGAGTTGAGATCCACTGGAGAAGCCGTGTGACCAGTTCTAAGACTAGAATAGCAGAGGGTGGTGCAGGTCAGGAATGAATTTAATTGGCGGAGATGTGTGGAGTACCATTACTTGAATACCAGAGGCCTCCCTAGGTCAGAAAAAAAGTCTCTTCTCAGGCCTTTGGTTGGGAACCATTTACAATAAGGCAAGAGGCTTCAGCAGGCAAGGCTTGTGGGCCATTGAGAGCACTGTCCTTGCTGCAGGAATGTACTGTTGTAACAGTGTCGTTCATTGCATTCAGTCAAACTAATTGTCCCTGAAATGAGGGCGACCTTCTCAAGCTCTCCCTACTCGAGGAATTTGTATCTAAATTTTGTAGAAGAGTGAATGAAGAAACACAACAAAGCCATAGATGGAGCAGCAGGTGGCGGGGCTGACTGTGGCCTGCTCTTGTATGTTGTCCCCTGGGACGTGGCCACATGCACACAGCACCCCCTGCACGTGCTAAAACAGCTGCCAGTCACGGAGGCATGCTGTAGCACAATGACAGAGCCAGCACATGTGGGCCTGTGCAGACAGAGACTCTTTCACCAGCACCCCAGCAGTTGGTCCCTTTCTCAACCGCCCACTGAAGAACCATTGTGCGCAAGATTGACGGGGATCTGAAGGTGCCATGTCTGCTTATCTTTGAGCAGGTGGTCAGTAGGGGATTCGCTACTCAGGCCAACAGTGGCACAGACTATAGAGGGTTAGAGGGGATCTCTGCTTTAATAGATAACGGAAGGCCAGCAGTTAGACTAAAAAAAAGAAACAATGGGGAGTCATGGAAGAAGGGACAGGACGGATAAAATGCAGGCAAGAGAAAGAAAGAAAAGGGGAACAAGAAAAAATGCTAAAATGAAGTGGAAAGGGGAAATGAGCAGCAGCGGGAAAAGCAGAAGCAGCGTGAATGGAGTGATGAAGACAGATGGGCTTGACGTGTAGGAACTGGAAAGAGGAAAAGGGAATCTGGGCAAAGTAATAATACATTCAAAGGGAGAAGGAAGGGGGGATGAAAGGAACAGAGAAAGTGACAAGTGGGGGAAATGGTTCAAAGTAGGGAAGAAAAACAAAGGTACAGATACATAAAGCAGGGCTAAAAGAGGCAGAGGTGAAGCAATTAGTCTATAAATTAAACTCCAAATCCGTATTTTTTTTTTAGGTGGTGGATTTTTTATTACATCCAATTCTCTGGATTATTTAGCCACTTTACAACCCGTGCAGGTACCTCAAGGCTGTCACTGTGTGGGGGGCTTAACATTTAGCGATGGCCTCACTAAAACATTCTTCTTCGGCCCTCTGGTTTAATCTCACACCTGAAATCATCATGTTTTCCATATACCTTAGAATTAATTTCTGTGGATTCTTTAACGTTGAGGTCGTTGCCCACATAGTCCAGCACATGATGTACAATGTATCTGCAGTGCATAGATTTTGGTTATTCATTTCATAGATTACACAGTAAACCAGCTGTAGTTGTCTCTCTCACAATGCCAACCCTTGCACATGCCCTCTTGCATGCCAAACCTCGCGCATGCTCCCTCCACGCAGCGCGCGGCTGAGCCTCCAGTATGCTGCCATGATGCTGAGCTTACCTTATGCTTTCTTGTTGCAGCTGGAAACAGAGATCGAACGCATCTCGGAGGACTATGAGAGTCTGATGAAGGCCTCCAGCAAGCGGGAGATGCTGGAGAAAACCATGCGCGATAAACTGGAGGGAGAGGTGCTCCGGCTGAAGGACTTCAACTTGGAGCTCCGAGGTAGGCACCGTGGTGAGATGGAAGAGTATAAGGAAGAAATGCAGCCAATGATGGCAGGGCAGTGTACAGCAGTAGGCTGGCCTCTATGGAGCCTGCAGTTGGACACATTCTGCAGACTTTGCTATATAGGTTAGTCTGCTTCTGCGCTGTGAGTGGCTGGATAGTGTCTGCACTGCCTATATGTATAAGCATTGAGCTTAGTTGCAAAATGGGTCTGGCTTAGTCCTCTCGCCTGCAGCAAGTCCCACATTTTTTCTGCATTTTGTGATTTCTAACCATATTACCTTATTTTCCTTTTGAACAGATCGTTTGGAGACTGCTAGCAAACATCTGGCCGTTAAGACCCTGGAACAGCGAGATGACAGTCAGGGGACGGTGGCAAAGCTCCTTGCACAGCGTAAGTTCTCGATGCGGGTCTCCCATGTTTGAGTGGCTCTGTTGGGGCACAACCAGTAACTGTGGATCTGACCAATAAAAAACAAACCCCCAATGCCAAGTACACTTCATATGGGACTTCCCACTGTAGTGCATCTTCCATCGAGAATTGATACAGGTGGGGAGTGAGGTGCACTGGCAGAGCAAGATGTAAAATGATCTGGTTACGGAAATAGCAGGGAGTTCTGCAGGCTGGGGCTCAATAAACCCCCCCCCCCCCCCCCAGATCTGTGTGGAAGAAATACTGAACTAGGAATAATGGTTGAGGTGTGGTGACTGAGCTGTTTACTGGCCCCTCCTCTGCAGGGACATTTTAAGGATTTTGGGGGCCCTGGGCCAAACGAATTTTGGGGGGCCATTTTGGAACAGCATTCAATTTATGATCCAATTTCAGCTTTCACGCACTCTTTGGCCAGGTCCCTGACAGTGCACAAGCGCACTGGTCCAAATTCTAAATGTGTTTACATGTAGTATGTAGGGACCATGTGCGTTTTCAATTTTGTAGTACAACAGTGGCTCACTAATATTACTGCAAAAAATCTCTGTGACACCCTTCCATTTCTCACATGTGAGGTCCTAATTTGATATAAAATAACTTTTTTATGGATGTTGCATGAATCCAGAAAAAAGCATTTATCTGCAAAATGTCTGTAATAGACTCTCACACTTCACCCACATTAAAAATTAATTAAGGGAAAACTGAATTTAAAACAATATGTTTAAGAATTATTTAAGGTCATCAGGGCAGGACTCTGCAGAACAGAGCTGGCTCTATCAGGGGGCCCCTGAAAGGCTGGGGGCTTTGCCCATGCATTAAAACTTCCCTGCACCGCTGAAACATTAGCGCGTGCTTCAGCTCAAGATTAAGGGTCATTGGCTGAACCGTATGCACGGACTGAAAACGTCATCATTGAAGTGCGTTGGAAGACCCGTTTGAGTCCAGGATATGAGGTCAGCACGGGTGATAGAGTGGTTATTTAGGGCCACGCTTCTGGAAAAAGGAGGTCTGCATACCAGTACTGGGGTGCACTGGCAGAGATGCCTTTGTTTGCCAAAGGTACGCGTTCCTCAGGAGAACAGACGGAACAGTACTGCAGCTGCTTCCCAGGGCCCTTCAGAAAGGAACAATGCGGTGGGCAGGGAGGGGGCAGGCACAACCCCCTCTGAGGAGGAGCCCTCTCCTAGAAATGCCTTTGCCGTCCCCCTGGGAACACTGAGCTGTGCTTTGGCACTCAGGGTCGGCCATTAATCAGCCCCGAGCTCAGCGTGACCTGAATTCCACACATACCAAGGGCTGTTCCCGCCCTTCCCAGAAGCTGACCTCCTCCCTCCTGCTGCCCTCTCCCCCGTGACTGTGGCAGGCCCTGCTCTCGGGCCTCGTGCCCTGTGTGCTCCGGACTTCCAAGCCTTCTTTTCTGCCCGCACCCCCAGGGTCGGATCCTGATGCCGAAATCAGGGCAGAAATGCTGGCTCATCCAGTCCAGACGTGGCACTCTTTACTAGTTCACAAGTGTGGCTGGCGGGATAATTTAGGGTTTGGAACTGGTTGCTGCGTCTGAGAAGCCTGTAGGACAGTGAGACTGGCTTGGGCTGGCCTAGTTACCTCGGCATTGAAGGGCAATATAAAAAGGACTAGAGTCTATGGGGATGGGCAAGAGTCAGTTATCTACCCGGCTCTCCCCAATGTTGGTCTCCATTTGTTTTGTCATACAGGCTCAAACTTCACAACATTAAAGGCACGACATTTCCCCCCGCCCTGGTGAAACAGCGTTGGGCTTGCTTTCCAGGGGAAAGGTTAAGTGTTGCGACACTGTAACAAATAAGGGTGTTCCATTAGAGCAGGATCTTAAAAACCAGAAAGCTTTGGTGGTGGTCACCTTCTGGAGCAATGTAGACCAACCGAAAGGCCTAATTACTATTAAGCGTCTCACACAATTCAAGTAGTGCTCCCACAAAAGGCTCAAAAAGCTGTGCTTTGTGAGTGCTTGCAGAAGGTTTGTCGCAGCTTCGCCACCATTCTCTTGCACACGCCCCTTTACGTGGTGTCTTCCTCTGCCGTCATCGATGTCACTCCAGCCTGCCATTTCTCCCCTGGTTGCAGCAGACGTCGTTGTCCAAGACATGCCGTGCTGTTAATCCTTGAAGGTTGTTTCCCTGACGTCCTTCGCCTGTAATAAAGCCCCCGCTCCACTGCTTTGCCTCTTGCCTAGGGCGGGGCCATGGATCTCTGCCCAGAGAGGGAATGCGGAGAGTGAACTGGAGCCAGTCAGTCCAGGATCTGCATCCTGAAACTGATGCCTTCCTAGCACTGTGTTCCCCACCCCATGTCACGTGACTGCCTCAGTGTTTGTCTTAGGCTGTTTGGTTAATTTTGTGATGCTACAGTTAAAAGGAAAGAAATCCAGGCTCAGACGTCTACCGTGAGAATCTGCTCTTGCATGTGAACTGTGGCCGTTTCACCCCTCAGGTACAAGGCTCAAGGGTATTTCTTTTTTTTCTCGTTTTTAGACCATGAAGAACAACAGGAGCGCGAGAAGCTCGAGAGGGAAGTATCCCTGTTGCGGCGGGCGAGCGAGGACCAACGTCGGCGGGCTGAGCTCCTGGAGCAGGCCTTGAGCAATGCACAGACAAGGGCGGTCAAGATGGAAGACGAGCTGCGAAAGAAACGGGCATACGTGGAGAAGGTGGAGCGGCTGCAGCAAGCCCTGAGCCAGCTGCAGGCTGCCTGCGAGAAGCGAGAGCAGCTGGAGACACGTCTGCGCACCCGACTAGAGCAGGAGCTGAAGATCATAAGATCCCAGCAGGTGAGTTGATCTCTCTTGGGGTCTTATGTGGTCAAGATGGCATGGCCAGGAGTTCTCTTCCGGACCAGTTCTGAGTGTTGACATCATGTGCTGAAAGTCACCATCTTGGCTGGCCAAAGCAACCCTATAGTTTTCATTCAGTTTAGATCTACAACCTCCACCTCCACTGAAAGGCTCTAACATTGCAGAAGACATATCTCCTTCTATGGTTTCCTCCCTAATAAAGATATATTTCCCGTGGTCTTCTCCCAGATGAGAAAGGCATATATTCATCTTCTCTCTGGACACCAGTGAAGAAATAAACTTTTGTCACAGTTCCCATCCCGAGAGAAGAGCAGTCTTCTTTCGAGGGCATAATCATCAGAAAGGCTTCCCTAAATAAAAACAATAGAATATCCTGTATTTTATTTTTTCCTCAATGTGTTTATTTCAAGATGAAAAGGATCATCTCAGAAATTAGTATATTTTATGCTTTAAGAACACTGTAGAAAGTGTGGCCCGTAAGAACTTTTTCAAAAGTTATATGTGTAATGTGGCTGCATGTACATGTCAATTGGCATTAGTGTGGAAAGGGAAAAAAAAGAGTGTTGTGGAATTTACTCTAAACCACACTTTCCTGCTTTGTCCATGAAGAGGCAAACGATGATGCAGAGCGGTGCCAGCCCCGAGCTCAGCCCTTCGTTGCTGTCAGCACAGCTGCGTGAGAAGGAGGAGCATATTCTGGCCTTGGAGGCAGACATGACCAAGTGGGAACAGAAGTATCTGGAAGAGTGCACCATGAGGCAGTTTGCCATGGATGCTGCTGCCACAGCCGCTGCACAGCGAGACACAACCATAATCAACCACTCGCCACGGAACTCACCCAACAGCAGCTTCAATGAAGATCTTGTGATGGCCAACCACCGGCATCAGGAGATGGAAAACAGGTGTGTATGTGTTTGTGTGTGTATACAGGCAAACCATTGCATTGGGTTCCATAAAAAGTCATTAGTCCACCCCGATATGTGTTAAGTGATAAAGCCCCCCACGACCTCCAGACTTTGTCATACTTTTACAGTTGGTCAACCAAGAGTGCAGATAAGAAACCCTCATTAAATTATGACTTCAGTTACACAAACAACTGGCACACCAAGAGGTAAAGGTTCCTATTCAAGTTGCCATACAAAGTATAAGGGCCCCTCTGTTCATTGGTGAAATGTAAACAATTGTTACAAAGAAAATCAGATGATTTCGCATGTTTGACCTAGTGTGATCACTGTGCATGACCTAACCCTAACCCTTGTTATTCCTTTGCCTCTTCCAGGATCAAAACTCTGCATGGTCAGATCCTAGAGAAGGATGCCGTCATCAAAGTCCTTCATCAGCGCACCCGTAAGGAGAACAGTAGGGCACTCCAGAGCCCTCTGCGGCCAGCCAAGTCAGTGCCGTCCATCTTTGCTGCACTAAGCACCCAGAGCTGGCAGGGACCCCAGCTCAGTGAGCGGCTTGCCGACACTGCACCCAGAGGAAGCTTAGGTAGGTGGACAGTCTATGGTTGTTTGAATCTGGGTTTTAGGTAGAGACAGGCAATGAAGACTTCACTCTAGATCTAGCGCAAATGTAAGGTTCCAGATTTGGGGGTCAGTGTATCTGCTCGGATTCTCACCATGTTCCTTTCATCACAAGTCACTGGCGTCACACAGTTCAATAGAGTCCCACTCATTTCTCACTAGCATTTGGAATGCCTTGCATGCTCAGTGGCAGTAATGAGACATCCATTTAGGTGAATTAGATAGTTCTTTTGATCATTGCTTTCTGTGTCACCCTGAATAGTGCGTATTCTGCGATTTCTGGCTTAATGTTTGACACATGCTGTAGAGTAGAATACTAACTAAACGCCTTAGACTTGAAGCTTACTCTTGTCTTTTATTTTGACAGAAAAACTAGTGCCGGAGGACACTGCAGCAATTTCGAATGGTCTTCAGACGGGGCATGCTAAGCATGGCAGTAAGGATGGAAGCACCCAGACTGAGCGAGCGGCAGAGCAGGCTACCACGGGCCTGGAGCACCAACTGAGTGGCAGTGCAGCCTCCTCATTAGGTAAGACCCAACAAAGAGCTAATGCGCCCCCCACCGTACTCTAGATCACCTATGCAAAATGCTTTGCTAGTAGTGTTTCAGGAGGGAGTATAGCCAAAGATACATGGGTGTTAGGACGATGAGCAAAGGGGTTGCATATAATGAACTAAGGCAAAATTACCCACTGTGACTTTAGGTGACATGGGTTCTAACTTTAGCTTTACCACCTGACCATGGACAAATGAACAAATGCATGCCCTTGTGCCTCAGATCCCATAGCACATTCATATCAGAAGGGTTATTAAACTGGCTGGCTATTGAAATTAAGCGCTATGTAAATATCTGGGCACAGCCATAATAGTTTGATCTGCTGTGCAATGCAGACACAAAGGAAGGAGTCAAATACCAGGCACATAAAGTTAATAAGTACGGTGTAGTGAGTAGTGGTTAAAGGGCAGTCGGTCAAGTTTGTAGAGTATTGATAAGACCACACATTAAACAGTGTCAAGTTTAGAACAGAGTAGAGGTAGGACAAGTTAAAAAAAAATCTGTAATGGATAAAAAAAACAAAGCCTGGGCGTCTTGTCATGAATACAAGGCGAGCTGGAAGGGGGCTTAGAGCTCTCCACTGGCCTCCAAAAGGCACCCACAATGCGATTCAAAAATGAGTGGGCACAAAGACTGAGCTCCCATTTCAGAAGCAGCCAGGGACACGACTTGGAATGCCAGGGAATGCCATGTTTTTTGCTGCACTCATACTGAATTAAACGCACCTTAGTGTCCAATGATGTCGGAAATTTTGATGAAGAACCACATTTTCCACTTACTCAATCAGCGGTTAATGCAAAAAAAAAAAAACGATGGCTTAGTCTTGCCCTTTTCGGTTCTCCTGGGCCTTCGCCCACACGTCAGTAGGCCTGGGTGGTGTGATGTTGCCGTGCCCCATGAGAGCGCCGCTCCGTAAACTCAGTCACCTGTAATTCTTCCCAGCCCCACCCTCCGCCCGCTCCCGCCAAGGCTGATAAAGGCCGAGCCCTGCATAGCTGAGTGCTGAGGTAGACGCCGAGTACTCTCGCTGCGGCCGGTGAGTAAATGCCCAGGAATCCGTGCCGCGCGCACCTTGGAACAGCGCGCATGCGCGGGGCCGACGACCTACTCTGCGCAACGGCAAAGCCATGAGTGGGAAGGACCACTTCTTCACCTGTAAAGGGACCGTCGATTGGCTACAGCTGCTGATTGGCCTCATTTCAGGCAATGACTGCCCATACGACTGAGGCACAAGGAAATATGGGGGCATGCCATGGTCACACATACCCGCCGTGGAAGTGGATTTGCGTCCCGTCACAGGGCTACAATATCGCACCACATTTTCACTCATGGGCCTTCCTTTTACACTTCTTTGTGAATTGAGAGCAGAGTCTGCGACCCCAATGCAGTGAATTTTTAAGTGAAAGCTCAGGACCGGAACCGTAGTGTCCTGCTGACACGGGGAACACAGAGGGCCGTTACAGAACAGCATTCTAGAAATGTTGGTAGAGCTCATTAACGCTTTGCACGAGCCTGCTGTATTTGGAGTGTGCAGACCAGTTTCCTATTAGGGACAAATTGTAGATTGCAATGGGGGGCCCCCTTCTCCACATACTGGACAGAGCCTGTGCAGCACGAAAAAAAAACACAAAAGCCCCACGAAGAGTTACAACCATAAAGATTTACGAGCATATTTGACGAAACACTTTGGGTTGGATGAAACGGAAAACGGATGCAGATGTTCTCTGGTATTTGCTCAGAGCAGCCTGTGCTGGTTTTGTGCTTGTGTGGTAAGATGGCTCCAAGCCACAGGCATGTTAAATATTCTGTGCTAGTTCCTCGATTCCTCCCACCCCACCCCACACTACCCACCCTCTTTCTCCTAGCCAATGTAATCAGGGTGTTGTGACGTAAATTCGAACTGCGGGAGATGAAACTTTATAATCCATGTATGTGTAACCCACGCAACCCTGGTGTACGGGGCTTTTTCTCGTCACTCAAGTGGGTTATGTGTTCCCTGAATCAGCTCCAAATAATTCCTCACTGAGCTCTGACAGATACTCACACTACATAGACTCTACTTCAAGAACTCCACGACCATAGATGGAGCTGTGCTGCTAGTAGGTCTGCTGCAGGACTGGCTCAGGCCTGGTGCTCATTTTTCCTACTGGCAGCTCCTCATACATCAGCATGACATGCTCTCCTGCAATAATCCACTGCCTTACTGTACCTGCCGCCCCAACCCCCAATGGCTGGTTTAAGAGTGAGTCATGTAAACTAAGAATCATTGGCTAGTCTCAGCAGCCATCCATTATTGCATTGTGGCATTTTAATACAAATACTCTCTGCTACTTGTCTTCTGCCCCGTGGCCATTAACTATTACATTCGATAAGGAACAGTTTGTGCGCAGGCTTAACAGCGGACGAAAGGATGAGTTCAGTTCCAGAGACTGCATCTTGAGTGTTCCCTGCTTTAGAATGCCAGGCTTTTTGGGTTCTCTACTGGAAACAGCCCGGTCTTCTGGTTTGGACTGTCCGATGGAGACAGCAGTGTCTTATTCTGTTTCTGCAGCAGAAATCTACCTCACCCACTTGTTCAGCAGTCTAGAGGTTCATGATGATATTGAGCTTGTGGGTTGTGGCTATGGGTGCTAGTTTCTAAGTTACCTTGGCATACAAAAATGAGTCTTGGTTATAATCTTTTCCTTTCCTTATTTTGCAGAGACCTTGGCATCGCTGACCCTCAACAGGACGCCAGATCACTCTGACATGGTGGAGATACTCATCTGAACATGCAAGGTATTGCGGATTCCGGTTGTGTCATCTTCCACACCGCTCCCACTCTCCCTGCCTGGAGATGTTATGCTGTGAAGACGGGATAGTGAGAAAGCCATGAGCTCACTTGGCTGGCATTGGGTGCAGTTCTCTAGAGCAGCAACTCGCCCTCAAGCTAAGAGTATCGAGAGCTAGGAGTCATGGAGACTGATGGTTGAAGGCTCGAGACCGAAAGCCCTGGAACCTCCGGAACAGAGATCAAATGCCGGGGCACAGATTGTTAGATGGATCGCCACAAGGCTAAAAAGGAGGTTGCAATCCAAATAGATTTGGTGCCTGAATGTCGGCTGCATAGCCAGGAGCATATCTTACAAGGGACTCAGCAGGACTGGATGATCACCTGCCACGGTGTATGTCCTCTCTTCTCTAAGACACCAGGACTCTGGATCACCTTTGGGAAGTGTCCAAGGGTCATCAGCAAGAGTGACAAGGAAGGCATAATTTCCAGCTGGTGTATCTTTATTCACTCAGAACTCTTGTTTCCTCGACTGGTGGCCCCCAGGTTTGATGAATGTTTCTGAGATACAGACTCTTCACTTCTATTATCTTCATTTCGAAAGAGGTTGATAAAGAAGAGCTCCTGGAAGAGACCATTTTAATTTAAGTTGGGGAGGACTTGAGCCAGTCTTTTATTGGCAATGTTTGCCTGGACAGCCTTGGGTGGCCATCTTGGGGAGGGCTGATTCAGGAATCCCTAGACTGCATGGCCCCCATTGTTGAAGATGGACCAAACAGCTGGATTCGGATATTTGAACATTTTTTGTAAATAGATCACTTATTGTCTATTTTTGTAAAACAAACAATCGGAAAGGAAAGACAACTATTTATATAGCCCAGGTGTTTTTATCGGCCCTTTCCATGTCCGTCTGCAGCCTTGTTCTCTTTGTTTTCCACTTCCTCTTTTCTGTCTTTAAGTTTTTCTGATTCTGCAGTCCGCCATTTTTCAACTGCTTAGCAGTGAGGCTTTTAGTAGCTACTGTTGTGGGCGTTCTCATCACCTGTGCCCTGCCCTCTTCTACTACAGGCACCTGAAAGTTACAAGTTGAAGAGTCTGTCTTCTCCTTCATTTTAGCAGGATTTTTTCCAGATGTATAAAGAACGTGTGCCTGTCTGAGCTGTAGATACTTAACAGCTTAGTGACAGGTTAGCAAGGGCACTTCAAGAAAAGATCATAAGATACTGCTGAAGGTTGGGTCAGGCCTAGAATACTGAGCATTCTGTAGTGCATGATTGTGGTGATTTCGTAGACCTGGACGAGTATATCAATGGCAGAGGAAGGGTTCTGCAGGTCAGACTGAAGTATATTGGCTGAGCCACACAAGACTGTCAATACTGGAGCAGTTGGCAGTTCTGCAGGTCGGGGTTGAGGTGTATTGGCAGTAGTGGAAGAAGATCTCTGAACTGGATGAGTTTTCTGGGATTGAATTGAGGAGAGCTGTGTGGGAACCTCTACTGTAATAGTAGAAGAGTCTACAGGTCAGGATTAAGGTGCCTGGGTAGAGTTGTAGAGTATCTCAGAACTGGGAGGGCGGGTGCTCTCCAGTCCAGAGACGAGATGCTTTGTAGTTCCTGTAAGAAGATCTCAGAACATGAGGAGCTGTGCAGAGAAGGACTGATGTGCATTGTCAGAGCTGTGTAAGGGTTTTAACATTGGAATAGTTGAGGGTTCTGTAGGTCGGTAGAAGGCACACTGTTGGAGCCATTGAATATCTCATTAGTGAAATGGAGGGTTCTGCAGGTCAGGATTGGGGGGATTGAGAAAGCTACATGTGGGCTCTTTTGTACTAAAACAAGGGATAGGACAAATCTGAATAGTGAGGTCTCATTTTTCGAGCACTGTGCTATTAACCTATTGGTGGGACCTGATAAATAATCAATAGAAGGAAGGCCTACATGAGACACCTGAGGCGAGTCAAGCAGTGAACATGGGATTTAGGGCTGTGGACCACCTCTTATCAATGTTGTATATGTACACCCTTTTCTTCAACACTTTACATTTTTATTCTTCTCTCTCCCCTCTCTCTGTCTCTTTCTCTCTCCTCTCTCTCTCTCTCTATATATATATATATATATATATATATATATATATATATTTCCCATTCCCTGGGGATGCAGTCGCTGGTTGAATGCATTCCCCGAATACCCCGCCATTGTTTACAAGAACGAATTGTTTTAAGTGAAAAACAAGCTATTGTGACAGCGATAAAAAAATCCACAGAAACATAATATATTTTTTACTAATATTGGTATTTCCTTGTGTAAGTGTGTTGTGAGTTTTGGTCGCTTGTGAAGCCCTTCGCCAAAGACAGTTTGTGTATTATTGTTTATTTTTAAGTTATCAGAAGTATTTAAATGTGTAAGCGAGGCTATTTGTATTAATATTCGTGTTGCTATGCTGTCCAAGTATTGAGACTGCTGTGGCATTCCAATTCCACTTGGCATATTGATATTTTAATAATAAAACTGTTAAATATTTAAAAAAAGGTCGTGAATGTTTTTTGCAGCAATTTTTAGTACAATTCCTTATGAGAGTCTCTTTCAACTTCTCTCAGTAACCTCTGTACGAAACAACACCTGCATTCAGACAATTCTGCAATCTTTGCCGTCTCACACCTAACTCATATCACACGCCTCTTACCTTTGTACAATTTCACAAATTTCATATCTCACTAGCCTCTTCTGCTCACCCCCACATCACTAATACATACGTTCTTTGGCGGGTCACCTATTCCATAAGTCACTGATGAACACTTGCAAGGTCCTTGTCTATAGTGGTATAGTGAGCAACAAAGCTGAACCAGAAAGCGACTCAGAATAATAACCAGTGGCAGACATTAATTAAAACACTCCATCCACCACTTCATTCTGCTCACAAACTTCAGTGAGTTACACGTATATCGTTCTATGTGACTGCAATTGGTTATTACAGGCCAGGCGTGGATCTTGCCAGGGCCTAATATAGGCGGCCAAGTGCCCGGTGCCCTGAGTGAATGCCCTCGTTCAGTCAGTCATGGAAAATCCCAAGCTGGGCTTGTGCAACAGAGGGGTAGGGGAGGAAGAATTCCAGAAGTCCGAATTCGTGGGCGAGCTGAAAATGAAAATATGCTGAGGTTTGTGTACACATTCCGCTCCTCCGCCCCCTCTTCCTGCTCTTTCAGTAGCAGGTCTCTAGACTAGGACACTGTGAGATTTCAGCAGTGTCTCGGAAAGCCTGGTAAGTAGAAGTAAACATCCAGTAATTCACTTGTGAGGTGAGCATAGCGCGAGACAGACTCTATTCCAGACCTACCAGCCTTTCAGAGGGGTTATCCTTTTGATATATCTCCCAATCTCACATTGCCTTCCTCTCAGCGATCTCACTTTCTCACCTTTCTCCCTCTCTCTGCCCCATCCCCGGGTTTCAGTCTCTTTCTTCCAGAACATTAGGCCTAGATTTACAAACAGTTCATGCACCCTGCGAAAGCAAGGCAACCTACTGTGCTGCGTTGTGTGAAAGGGAGGGAGCAGACCTGCGCCATATTTACAACGATATGGTGCTGTTCAACTCTTTCCCTGCTCTGGCGCACTTGTGGTTGCTTAGCACCGATGTAGACACCCTTATGCCATGGTGCATGGGTGCCTGCATTGTGGGCAGGATAGTTTTGTGAGGAAAACTATCCTTGGAGGCAGGCCCCAGGGACCCGGCACGCAAGATGGCCCCACTTCTGTGAGCCTCCTGCGGGCAGGGGATAATATCCATCATCACCTGCACTCTGGCTTAACAAAATCAGCCAGAATTGGTATTTTGGCAGCACCGCTACATGACTGTTGTGAAACCGATGGCAATCTCTGGGAAATAATGGTCCCTGCAGTGTACAGCCCCATGGGTTGTGTGTGCTAGAGGAACTGTTGAATTGGCGGGCCTGGTGGATGGGGTGTGGAGACCGATTCCCCATCTCTGTGATCCTGTAATGCTGTGAGTGTGGTGGAAAACGCTTGCAGTGGTGTCTGTTTGGCTCTACTGCCTGGTAATTGCCACTAAATCCCTTGTGGCCTGGTGATCTGCAGCACAATACTTCAAGGAGCAGCCCTGATTGCACCCCATTTGGTGCCATGGTGGTTGGAAACCCCTGAAGAGGAGAGAGCGGCCACCGGAGAAGACACATGGGAACTGTGTGAGTGGTGGGAGAGCCCTCAAGGGGATGTCTTCCCCTTGCTGTACTGCAATGTAGCCTGCACCTTGCAGACTGGCGATCCAGAGAACTGCTTTGGCCATGGACCTTCTGGGGGCCCTTATTGGGGTCTAGAGGACATCATGAACTCCTGAGGGTGCGGAGACGGAGACCTGCGGAGGGTGTGTGGCTGTGTGTCATTGCGCTGGAGATTCCACCCCATGGACTGGCTGTGAGGCAGCCTAAACAGCTGCCTCAACCACACCCATTGGGAGGATCAGTCAGGACCTAGTCGCATCGAGGATAGGTCAGAGGCTTACTGACAGAGGCCTGAGGGTACAGAGTAGACAGTTCAGGCGGGTGTAGGAGGTTTGACGTTCCCCTCCTCCCAACCGATATCTATCGCGCATATTTTTACATTGGTCAATAGCAGACTCTGTGTCCTGGATCTGTTTGTGTCCCCCACGGCTCACAGGTTGCATCCTCGGGGCAAGGCAGGACCTATTGGGCATCACATCGCTGCTGTAGGTCCATAAGGGATCCTCCATTTGTATACCAATTCTCAGGGGCCTGGCAATGTACACTGCTTAGCCCAGTGGCTGTTTACATTGGGGCTACTCATGCCCCTGGTGGGACTTTCTCGTGGCTGAGTGCACTGCCTGGCGAGTCCCCTCTTGACTACTGTGCTCCATATTCGCACAATGGGAAAAACAGACAATAGGAATGCCAAGCTTCAGCTTGCGCCCATGCTAGGAAGCAGAATGACTCAGGATGATGCCCCAGCAGCCCTAGAGCTGGGGGGCAGAAATGACGAAATAAGATCACTGCTCAGGCCGAGGCAAGAGAGCATAGTATCCATAGGCAATAAAATAGATGCCTTCACCACTCATATGAATTCCATCACACTGAAGATTGAGGCACACTACAGTAGGCTGGTGGTGGCAGAGAGGAAGATCTTTCTGGCAGCGGACAGCCTTACAACCAAAGGAAAATATTTTCCTCAATATGGAAAAGCTGCTGCACATCATTGCCCTCAAGACGAAGACTTAGAGGCCAGGTTGTGGCGTAATAACATTCACATACTGGGCATTCCAGAAGCAGCTTATTCTGGATGACTGAAAGACTATGTAGAGCGGTATTTTCAGATGATTTTTGGGTGGATGCCTTCTCTTGCCTATTGGTGGTGGAAAGGGCACACAAGTCACTGGCGACTAGGTCCTCTCCGGGAGCCCTTTTGTTCCCCATCATTTCACACTTATTGAACTTATGTGACAGGGACCCAGTGCTGCACCTATACAGGGAAAACCAGACGTTATCAGTGAGGAATACAGCGTCTCACTCTACCCTGACATTCACTATTGCTGTGCAAGAGGCATAAAGGAAATTCAAAGCAGTTAAGTAACAACTCATCAAGGCAAACATGCAGTATGCCATGCTTTATCCAGCCCGACTGAATATTAAGCACAATGCCACAACAAGCTACATACTTTCTTAAGAAACTTTCCTGAGTAGACTTTCATTACAAGAACAGCCCGGACCTGGACAACTTACCGAAGCGCCAAGTAGACTTTGATTAAAAGTTAGCACCCTACTATGGCATATATGGAACTCTCACATCCTAGTCTGCCTTTCCGGATCTACAGAGCTTATAATGAAACTGCAGGAGTTTGCATAATAGCTCAAATATTCACCTTGCCTAAGCGATATATTTTTTCAGGTTTCAGGCCATATAATGTTTCCCCTGCCATCCTCTTTTGGAGATCGAGGGGAAACCTGTTGGCCCCTTGACGACCCCCAAGGGATACACCCATTTATTTGTAATTTGTGAGCCATATTTTGTTAATTGTCACTTGCTTAATTGGGGAAAAATGTTCGCTGTGCCTTATATTGAGTTGGTACTGGGACATGTCTTGATGGGATTGGGTCATCACTGTGGGTGGGATTGGGTGGGGAAGCTCATTGTGGGTTTTCCAGTTTTGAAGCACAACACACAGAATACTCAATCCAATATGCTTGTCATATCAATTCAGCCGCAGGATAGAAGTCGTTTGCAGACTAACTTTCAGATTTTGATGCTCCTATTATATGCTTGCATAACAACACAGTAGGTAGGACAGTGACATGTCTGACCTAGAATGTTAGAGGCCTCGGTGACCCTCGAAAAAAGCAACAAGTCCCGCCATCCTTGGACAGACGGCAAGTTGAGGTTGCATTGTTACAGGAGACAAACTTTAGTCTCAGTTATGACACTAACTTTGCTAAAAAAAAAATGGGCCTCATACAGTGTTATGTCCTCGTATTCGACCTAAGCTTGAGATGCTGCGATCCTAGTCAAAAAGGGAGTGTCTCTGGCCATTGAAGGTTCATGTATGGATGACCAGGGCCAGTATGGAATGCTATGGGGTTGGTTGGTATTGGCACAGATCACAATAGTCAACTGTTATGATCCCAATATAGATGATCCCAACTTCTACTACACTCTGTGGGGTAACGTACTAGTCACAAAACCCTGCTCGCTACTAAGGGGTGGAGACTTTAAATTTACTCTACAGAACCACCTAGACAGATCTGGGAGCACCCCAGGGGATGTTTGCAAGCATCCTGTCATGTTTAGGCAATAATTAACAAACATAAGCTACTAGATGTTTGGAGTCATCGTCACCCCACACAGAAAGAGGGCCCTTTTTACTTACCGGTACACCAGACGTGGACCAGGCTGGAATACTGGCTAACTACGTGTGACGTAGAGCCATGGGCGATGGATGTGCGCCACTGGTCCTGCACCCTCTCAGATTACTCCAGTGGTGATGATCCTAAGATACTGAGTATGCTGATGTCCCAGGAGTTGTGGAGACTGAACGCAGAAGCACCCAAGGACAGGGCTTTTTCTGCAGATTTACAAGCAGCTATTGTTGAATTCTTTCGGATCAATAAAGGCTCAGTGAACACTGTGACACTATATGGGAGGCCTTTAAAGCTACAATAAGTGGTACATCACTCCCAAACAGAACATGATTTCAAAATATCTTTGCGTACACTTGTCTCGACTTGAGCAAAAACTCGAGACATTGGGAATGCCCCTAACTTTCACAAATCATGCCTAGATGCAGGAACACATCAGAGATATACTGACTAAGCATTCTGAGGTGGCTGTGGAATTTAGATGGAAGTCTCTCAAAGAGATGCCGGGAGCCGATGTGTAGTATAACCAAAAGACTGTATTCAGTATCTCGGTACACCTCAGCCACAGCTGACCATTCTCACCTCTTCACAGAAAATGTCCCTCGGGAGCTCCTGATAGAACTCCTGTGGAACTAACATTCCAATACACAGCATCAACAATGGCCAGAGGAGAATACCATTTAGTGCAGAGGGAAAGGGGAGAGGAAAGGAGGGGGGCCTATCTAACGGAGTGGCCGATAGGAGTATAGGTTCTGGAGGAAGTACTCTGGAGCCTGGGCATGTGGGGAGGCACAACGTCCAGGAAGACTGCTGACAACCATGATTAAGGGCCTTGGGCATCCAGGGACATTGCACAGAAGGATGAGGCAGGCAACTGTCACCAGGACACCCCACACATTTTATGGGCTTCTCAAGCATATTTTTCTGAGTTATACTCTTCCTCGGGATCCGTGCAAAGTGCAGCGATTGTAGACTACCTGGATGGTACTGCTTTGAGATGGATAAGTGATATACAGCACCAGTTTCTGGAACAGCCGGTTACATTTGATAAAATGAGGCAAGTGATAATTGGGCTACCTACATCTAATGCCCCTGGATAAGATGGGCTGCCTGTTGAATTTTATAAACATTACATAGATATACTCACCCTCTATTTCCTGGCAGTATTTGAAGATCCCTAGGAACAACACAGTTTGCCCCCTACACTGTATGAGGCTGACATTGTAACGCTATAAAAACGAGGAAAGCAGGCGCAGTACTGTGAGTCCTACCGCCCTCTATTTTGTCTCAATTTTGATACTAAAATACTAGCTAACTTGATTGCGACCCTCCTCAATCTGCTGCTACCAGACTTGCTGTGGCTGGATCAGCCTGGATTCTTTCCAGTCTGCTCCATTGCCCACTATGTGTGTACATTTTCCCTTATGAAGGACTTGAACCCAGAACTAGATGCAGTAGCTGTATTTCTAGATGCCTGAAAAGTGTTTGACTCACTGGAGCAGGATTATCTTTTCATGGTTTTGTCCAGGATGGGTCTGCCAAGTACATTTATGTATTAAAATCCTGTATCACTCTTCAACACCTCCAGTTGGTATAAATAACTGTTACCCCCATTCGTGTTTCCAGAGGCACAAGACAGGGTTGCCACCCCTTCTCACCGATTTTATTTGCGTTAGCCCTCAAGCCTCTTGCAGCTAAGCTCTGGTAGCACTATGCAGCACATGCCCTAAGATACATTCACCAGCAAATCATTATATTCATTTATGCCAATGACGTGACGCTATATCTCAGCAACCCTAGGTTATGTCTTAACAGGATTCTCAGGGAGTATCTTAGATCTGGAGCACTGCCGGGATAGCCATTGGTCCAAGTAACAGAGTTTACCACTTACGGATGGTACAACTAGATGAGTCCTGGAATTCCCTCTGGAATGGTGCAACGGGTTGCTTAAATAATTAGGCATATGGGTAAATTGCAATATGAAGTCCGTCATTAAGGAAAATTATGGGGTCGCTTTCAATAAGGGGTCTGAGGAGAAGGCTTAATGGATTTCACTTCCACTATCACTAGCAGGACATTAGGACTCAAAAAATGGTGCTGCTTCCTGAACTTATCTATATGTTTATCAACATCCTCTTACCTCTCACCTAATCATTATTCCTCCAGATTCACTCCCAATTAACTAAATTAACATGGGTTGGCAAACAGCCTAGTATGAAGTTGGAGACCATTAAGATGCCCTTCCACCAGGGCGGCTTCGAGGCACCTGACCCAGAGCTTTCGTATCTCTGCGCACTATTGGTTTTACCCTGCCCATTACCTCCCATACTTAGCAGTAGAGAAAGACGCAACTCACTGTAGGAATGAGCTTGAGACATCAGGAGTGTGCAGGTAACTTTATTACTACACATTGAGCTACAAGGTAGCGGAGGACAGACGCACAGGAGCTTCTCCGCTGCCACCACCAGTTCAACTGCCACAGCTCTGAAAAGGAATATCCATAACACCAGATTCCAATGCAGGCTAAACAGTACAAATTTGCCTGGTGTATCCAAGAACAATGGTGGGGATGTGACCACCTGCATAATGGAAAGTAAATAGAACACTTATACCAGCGACGCCCGGCGAGGTACCAATAATAATGCACTCACCACAGACAGCCCACTGAAAAAATGTAAGCTAGAATTGAAAGAAATAGTGTTCACAGAAGGAGATAAAAAAACAAATAAATAGTAAACACTACAGATAATATGTATGGCCAACTGTGGTGCAGACTCAGTGACGAAACCCTTTGGAAACAGCCATTGCTCATACAATTGCTGCTTATGTGCTGACTACATAGTCTGGAGCCATTCATCGAGTACCCCCAAGATGGCGACTGCACAGGTGACTAGACCAGATATGCAATGATGCTGCTTCGCTCAAGAAGGCAAATGCTGAGATCCACGCCAGGAGTGCGCACAAAGCGATACTAAAAAGATGGTGGCTGCACAGAAACAGACAAAGAATAAACCAGTAGCAGTCTAGTCTTTAAGAGCAAATATTGCAGAAAGTTTAAATATTAGCCGATGCAAAGTGCCCTCACACCTGGCCTCAACAGAAGTTCACCTCTGCAAAACAGCACCAGTGCAAGAAGTGGGCAATGTCCTGTGCACTGGCACTGAAGACTTTACTGCGGTAAACGTTGTACCTCAGCACTTTGTCAAGAACGATGGCATCACGAGTAACAGGGTCCCACCATGTAGCTCAGCTCGTTGCAAAAATGTTTGTAGTAATGAGCTTGAGACACCAGGAGTGTGCAGGTAACTTTATTACTACATAATGAGCTACAAGGTAACAGAGGATGGACACACAGGAGCTCCTCCGCTGCCAACATCAGTTCAGCTGCCACAACTCATAACAATACATTCTAAACCCTGCATCATAAGATTCCTGTAAAGGAATCTCCTTAACATCAGATTCCAATGCAGGCTAGAAAGTACAAAGCACACAATAAGTATTACACCCACCCCACCCCACTTAGAGCCCTGATTGGGGCTCCACTCCCACACTATACACTAAGCATGGCAACAGCTATATGCACTTTCAGGCCTTGAGGTGAACTGGTTCAACAAACAGGTATGGGGATCATTACCCCTTACTTTCCTAATGAACCCACATATTGTTCTGCATTAAAATAATTACTCTCAGCAACCTCTACCAAACAATTGATCTTTAAGCTGTACCGTGCAGTGCTAGAAGAAACTCCTTGTCCGGATCACAAAGCGAGGTCCTGTTGGGAGTAAGAAATGAGTTTGGAGGTGACCGAGGAGATGTAGAAGTTTTGCTGTGCTCAAACAAGGTTGATCTCTTCTAGCAGTAAGCTGCGTTTCATTTACTATAAGATTTTACAGCAAGCATACTAATGCCCCAAAACATTACATGCATTTGACTTGCGTGAGTATTCGAAATCTGCCAGAAGTGGAAAGATGGGGGGGGCGCGGCCAAACATCAAAGGAGTGAGACGCACACTGCTGGGGCTCCCGCCTGGAAATCTCCATCCTGGGACATCCTTCTATCATTTCTGGTCCCGGGTGGCACCTGATGGTCGATACGTGTTCTCCCTACCCTTCCCGCACTGAATGTTGAGCTGTCTGTGGCCATTGAAGCTTTGTTGGCGACCCCGGGAGCTGCTCGCTTTGGCCACCCACCAAACCTTCAAGATGGCGGACAGGGGCCATGCCTAGCGGCCGAGTGGGGCGGAGGCGTCTGCCTCCCAGAGTTTGCTGCCGCCGCTGTGTGAGGCACCCAGAGGACAGCGGGCTTGATCGTGGCTCCTGTGGGACCGGGGTTGTGAGCTTTGGATCCTTGCTTTTGCTGTTGGAGCGGCTCCGTGAATGTATGGCAGCAGGCAGAACTGATTGCAAGCAGTCGGCCCTGGGCAGCATGGCCTTGAGTTGGCCTGAAGGACGAAACTGGAGAAAGAGGCCGTGTGGAGCCGAGCCCTCCACAAGACAACAGACCTGCACCGATCTGGTGCCTGAGAGTGAATTGGCCTTCACATGGGGCATTGAAAAAGTACCTAGTGCGCTTGCTGACTGGACCCAGGCCACCTTCTGCTAACTGGCTGGGCCCACGCCAACAGGTACGTTCACCTTTTGCTGCTCCCGTGGCGCCGGGCCATCAAGATGGCGGACAGGGGCGGAGGCGGGCCCTTCCAGAATTGGCTATTGATGCTGTGTGAGGTGCCATGAGAACTGCGAGCCCCGATTGTGAATCCTGCAGGACCCGAGCTGCAGAGCCTTGCCTCTATTCCTGGAGCAGGCTCTGTAGATGTGCGGCAGCGAGTGAGCGGCGTGGCCCTGGGGCAGCCTAGAAGACAAGACAGGTGAGAGAGGCAGCCCTATATGATGACGATGATGGTCCTGGGACTGCACCCTTTCTAGACCCTGCACTGGAACTGGCATGTTTTGGCACTGAGACCTAGCCAGTGGCTCACCCCTCCTCCGCTGCCCATCTCTGCAACCTCAGGGCACTTAGCAACTGGATTGGGCAGTGGCTCACTCATTACTGCCTCGCTAGCTGGAGGTGAGGCCTGAGCAGACTGTAAGGGAGCATCCCCACTGGCCCCATATCTACTAGCATACCCTGCCGCGACCATGGTAGTGGCCGGAACCACATACGATGTGCGACGACCCATTGGTTAGCTGGGGTGGAATTCCCTCCTGGACTTGGGTTGACCCTGAGCTAGCACCTCGATGACGACATTCCTGGAGGTACGGGGGGTTGGTAAGTTTGCCCACGGTGCATTGTTGGGATGGGGTACCAAGTCCTGCCATAGTGGAACCCCTAACCAGCTCGCACTGTTCACTATGACGACGCACCCCAGGGATGCTCTAGGACGACCAGTAGAGTGTCCCTAACTACCACCCTCTGTACAGTGGTGGGATCTCCCGGGATAGTTCTGACCACTCCTTCATGAGTCCTTCACCTTATCACCTCCGTATTGGACCTGGCTGAGAACAAGGACCCCTAACGAAACTTGGTGCCCTGACCATGAGCTACCAGCAATGCATACTTATCAATCTGGGCCACCTCGCTTGCTGAGCTCTAACCATAGGCCTTAGTGGATCGACTGAACATGTTTAGCACCTTGCTGGCCCCACTTCTGTGGTAGGTGTCACTCTACTGTGATATGATCCACTAGCGGCGCACCCTGAATTCCGCAGAGGAAACCCTGAGGCTGCTGCTGACGACACTCTGAAAGCTGTCAGGGCCCACCCCCCTCACCTTGGCTCTCAGCGATTGGCTTCCTTGTCCAGGGCATGCCCCTCCCTCCCTCACCCAGCTGACACACTCCTAGTTTCATGCCACAGAGATAAGAACGCACTACTTTGCTTGTATTGTTTCCGACAGCTCGTTTAGCAACATGGGAAGAGTGTCCCGGAAAAAGGACCCCAACAGTGGGGGCACGAACATGGGTGATCCTTCTTAGCGGATACAGGACAATGGAGTGCATGCCCCTCAAGCAGGGCCTCCTGGAGGCCTCTCTCCAGGACATTCGCAGGCCATAACCACCTACAGGGAGGTGCTGGAGACGAAGATCGGCACGCTGGTGGCAGACATAGGAATCCTGAAAGACAACCCCTGCCGCTCAGCTTAACAAGTTACGACGGCAGAGAGAAAACTGGCAGAGATCCCTTCAGACCTAGTGACAATGAAAGAGCGACTTACCAACATGGAGAGAAGGGTTCGGACACTAGAGATCAGAGCAGAGGACGCAAGAACAGGACGGACGCTATAATATCTGAGTGAAAGGCCTGCCAGAACTTGTTGAGGGGAATAGCATGCTGGACTACCTAGAACGATGGCTGTGTGACGAAGTGGCACCAGAGGGTCTCTCACCATTCTATGTGCTGGAGAAGGCACTTAGACTACCCTTACAACCTCTGCTGCCAGGAGTGCCACTGCGCCCAGTGATGGCCAGACTGTTGCACTACAAAGACGGAGACCACATTGTGGGACAATCCAGGTAGAGGCGAGGCCTTAGAGTTGGCAATAGTAGTCATGATATCCCTGGACTTAACTTGGGAGGTTCAAAAACAGTGTTCAACATTCCCAGATGCAAGTTTGTGCCTTTGTCAACTGGGCCTGCCTTATGCCATGAAATTCCCTGCCTAGAGCTACGTGCACCGACTCCAGATGAAGTGCAGGTTTTACGGCCCCTAGAGGAGGCGTGGGAATGGATTGGTTTGCAGCCGGGCTCTGGCTCAAGCTCCCCACGCCGAAAATCCAAGAGGAAGAGATCACAGTGCTGAGCCAAAAGCAATATCAGTGCAGCCCCCTCTAGGGAGAAAGTCCAACAGGAACACCAGAAAGCAGTGGAGTTAGTTGCAACAATGAGTGGTAACGGTGTGAGCCCAGCGCCCTCTGTGGGAGATGCTGGCACTCGAGATTCGGACACTGACCGCAGAGCCTGCTCTTCTGGGGACTCCGATGTGGACCTACTTAAAGTGATGCCCGGCACTGCTGATGAACTAATATAGTGTTACTGCAAAGCTGTATTAACTAAGTTCAGGGTCTGGGCTGTAGCTCACTGTGGGCCTTGGGAGAGTCACAGGGAAATTATTCTAGCTCCCAGAGCCTAGGACTCCTCCTTGTTGCCTGTTGCTGGGTGGCGGGGAACTTGGTGGTGTGCTCCAAATGGTTACCTCCCCTCTGTGTGTAGAATGTTTACGGTTTGACTGTGAGTTTGGATGGGGGGGGGGCCGTTGTCTACTTGTCCTGGGGAATGCGAGTTGCATTATGTTGGATACGCTCAGAGGTTGCCTTTCAACTGGGATTTGATTGACCCAGTGAGTAAATTTGTAGTATTAACAGGTCGACTAGAGGGCTGTGACATAGTGATTTTCAATAGCTAAGCCCGAAACGTAGACCAAGGGGCATCATTTGCAGATTTATTGAGATTCTTAGCCCCCTACCTGGTGAACTCAGTCATTATGGGCGGGGACTATAATTGGGTGGCAGACCCTGCACTCAATCGCTCCCACCCCCTCTACGGGATTCTCAGGTTACCAGAATGGCTTGATTATTTACAGATTGTCAGTTGACATGGGGTCTACTTGACACCTGGCACCATACACACCCACAAACAAGGAATTACTCCTTTTTCTTGGGTCTCCATGAACTCAATGTGACACATTTCTTTGCACCCCAGATATCCACGGCTTGGTACATGAAGTCAAATAACTGACCAAACCATATTGGGACACAATCTCGTCCTCCAACTAGGATGGGAATGGATAAGACCCTGCATACCAACATGAATACTAAAACCGGAATCATTAGAGGACTCGATCTTTTAAGACAACATAGGTGATTGCATCTGGCAATACTTTGAGACCAATACTGGAATGGCAAATTCGCCTCAGATGGAGTGGGATGCCTTTCAATCTGTGGTCAGGGGGAAGTGCATAGCAGAGTCGGTGGGGGTAAGGTGCACCTCATTGAATAAAGTTATGACTTTAGAGGAAGCGCTGAGAGAGATTGAACAACATCGCCCGGGTCGCCCAGACTTACAACAAACTTTGCTAGACGTCAAGGAGAAGGTAGCTCAACATGTTGAGGAATTGCGATGTTTCAATTACAGAGCATACATGACATGGGCACATGCAGAGCGTGACCGCACTGGGTCACTCTTGGCCTTGCTAGCTAAAACTGCAAAAAGGGGCTCAGTGATAGTGGAACTCAAAACTGCCCAGACAGACAGAAATCAAGCAACAATTTTGTACATACTACTCTGCACTTTATACGAGCAACTCCGAGCAAGCAGGTAACACCATTGGTGGGCTTCTGGCCCCCTTACCATTCCCGGCTATTACGCCTGAGAAGGTTGAGGAGACTGGGGGAGATATTACTCTGCAACAGGTCTGAGCAGCTATAAAAACCTTAGCACAGAGCAAAACGGCAGGAACGGATATATTCCAGGTTGAGCTCTATGCCACATACGCAGACGAACTGGCCCATAGGCTAGTGGACTTGTACCAATCATATAAGGGTACAGGTCTTCTGTCAGCTTTCACCCGAGAAGCACTGGTGGTGCCATTGTTGAAACCAGGGAGACCTGCCCATGACATGAAGGCCTACTGGCCTTTATCGATACTTAACAACGATTACAAAATCCTTAGCCAGATCCTGCGACTAGACTCCTAACTCACAACACAAAGCTAATCCACCCTGATCAGGCGGGGTTTATCCCTGGCCGCAACACAGCGCTCAATATCAGGAGACTCCTGACACTACTAGAGGCCGATACCCATGATCGTGCAGAGTCAGCGATCTTTGCTATAGACATGGGGAAAGCTTTTGACGGCTTGGAGTGGGACTTTCTATATGGTGTAATAGAGCTCTTCCGGTTGGGATGTGACTTTATAGCCTAGACTAGATTGTTGTACACGGAGCCCACAGCAAGAGTCTGGACTGTATGGATTGTCTCGGAGAGCTATCGAGTGGGCCGCGGAACTAGGCAAGGATGTCTTCTGTCCCCTCTGCTCTTTGTGCTGCCAATGGAGCCACTAGCCTGCTGCGCCAGGACTGGTGACAGTCATGGGGGAATAGAGGTCAGGGGGCAGACTCGCCTTGTATGTGAGTGATCTTATTTTCCTTCACAATACAATAACGGATTTGGAAGGAGCTAGGAGATTACTTGAGGAGTCCAGATCACTATACGGCTTGAAGGTCAACTGCAGAAATTGCGATTATTCCAGACTCTTGCAAATCATGGCCCCCTCAGACGGACTAGAATTGCTGCAGTGGGTACCCGGACGTTTACAATATCTGGGTGTAAAATATACCATGACCAGGCCGACTTGTTGGATGGGAATGTTGGAAAGATGATTTGGGCCCTTAGAACGAGTGCTGACTTTTGGCAGACACTCTTCCTCTCTGTGGCAGGTCACGTAGCACTGCTAAAAATGATTGCGCTCTCCCGACTGCTGTATGTCTTTGTGGTGCTGCTGGTGTGGATCACCCAGACGATATACTTGGAAATTGATTCACTTATCATTGCTTTTATATGGGGGCGGGCTGTAGACGAGTGGCTCTGACCATGTTGCAGAGACCTGTGGGAGAGGGAGGACTGGCTGTCCCTGAATTTGAGTCTATTACCTTGTGGTGCAGCTCCAATGGCTAACGCAATGGTTGGCAGGTAGACTGACAGCTGGGCAGGCGACAGAACATTCTGTACCCAATCTTCACCAGCTATTCAGTGTACTGCTGAGGCTGAGATACCCTCTTGGGGATGATACAACTAAATTCCGAATGCTGTGTAGCTTTTGGGCTTGATGTCTGCAAAAGACTCAAGTGCGGGTCCCATACTCGCCTGACATGCCTATGAATATGCTAGTGGTGCTACCCCCGGGGAGGTAATGGTAAGGCCTCATGGATTGGATTGCTGCAGGTGTACCAAGTATAGGAGGCATGTTCTGAGCTGAGGAACTCAACAGTTTGAGGAATTCCACTTGGAATTCGACTTACCCCAAGGCCACTTTCTACCCTAAGGAGTGGTGACACTGGGGCGCTGGTCTATCAGAACCACACCATCACAAGAGCTGTCAATACGCAGTCATGTACTCTGGCACTTTTAAAGTGGTCACCTGCTTGTACAGGGCAATTAGAGAAAGCATACTGCTGCCAATGACTGCCTTACGGACCCAGTGTGAGGACGACCTGAGTGTGACTTGGCGAATCTATTGGAACGGACCCCCAAAGTATTGAGGAATGACAGCTTCCAGCTAATTAACTAATTTTAAGTAAGGCATACCTCACCGCCGGAAGAATAAATAGATATTTTAATACAATGGGAGCACCATGCCTGAGAAGCAGGGAGGTGGGAGTGGAGTTCCTACATATGATGTGGAGTTGTCCATCACTCACTGCTTACTGGCGTGAAATCACAAACACAGTTGCTGATATCACCATGAGGGCGGTCCCCTTCCCCCCAGGGCACTGCTTATTAGGTAGGTTTCCACACACTGCTAAGACCAAAGCCACGAGTAGGTTTTAAGACTTGCCCTTTCTTCCTGCGAAAAATGGAAATCACCAGGAATTGGAAGGCTGCTGGAGGGCCCTGATCAGTAACCTAGTGCAGAGCTTGAGAGATGGTCGGGATGTGAGAGTGAAGTGCTGCTACAGGAAACTAGATGAGAATGTGGTTCATTAGATATGGGCAGAGTCTGGGAGGCGTTAGTAGACTGCATTAAGGATTCAGATCCCCCGTTGCCTGCTTCGTCCTCAGGTAGTCCCCTACTGCTGGCCCCCGCTTAGGAATGCTTGAACACTTGAGCTATTGACTGCTAACGCCTGTCTCCAATAGACAAGCTGCAGACCACAGACTGTGATTTCCAACTGCCTTTTAACTGTCGAATTGATGATTCTGGATGGGGCACAGATATTTGTTATATGCATCCATGGGTGCGACTAGGGAAGGCGGGTGGGCATTTTGGAATGGGGAGTTCTAAGTTAATGCAGATGCTGTTGTCTGGATGGGCTTGTGTATAATATCAATGTTCATGTGCTTATTCTTACTGCTCGCCGCTTGACGATACTTGAAGCTCAATAATATCTGTTTACAAAAAAAAGATGCAGAGAGATGAGAGAAGACTTCCTACCCTTGGCATGGCACTGCTGCAACATACAGTCTTACTGGCAGGAAGTCTTTGGCTGTGATAAACAGGATGTACATCAAGACATTAGGCTTGTTGTGTTGGGATGGGCATGGAAGATTGCTGTTCCATGTGACTTAGCTGCTCTGTATATACTTGTTATCCATGTTGTGAACATTTACTGTTTAAAGTGCTCTGACTCAGATGCTCTGTATAGACTTGTTATCTTTGATGTGAACATTTGCTGTTGTAAAGCACTCTGATACCTTCAGGTCTAGCTAGCACTATATAAAACTCTCAAATAAATAAATATAGATTGCTGCTGGCTAAGAGACTGGTTGACTGCTGCTAGGGCAGGGGAAGATCACCAAAGTACAAATGATTAGACTCACTAATATACTGTAATGAACAGCTTATGCCACCCACATCTTGACCTAGATTTATATAGAGCCCACTGAAAAGCTTCTTGATGTTTTATCCCTACGAACAGTGAACCCTTGGGACACCAAAGGTGGTCATCCCGAATCCACAGATTACAACTAGAAGGATGCTGAGGTACAGGCAAAAGGTTTGCCCCTCAGTGATGGATTCTAGAGTAACATCCAGTACACTAGTATCTGTGGTGTGTCGGGCGTATTGAGGACACCTAGATGTGGCTATATTGCTAAAAACTGTGCTCGCTATCATTAAGATGCGATGTGTATCTAACTCCTTGAAATGCTATGTATAGTTGTAGTGTTATAATATTGGAGAACTGAGCCATACTATACCTGTGCATATTTACTGTGCATGCCACACTTATTATTTTGTATCTACAATTTTGTATTTGTTCTGGAGTAAGCATTTAAAATAAAAAAATAAAAAACAGCCTTGGGACGTATTCCTCTGTGGGTCCTGCAGAATGCAGCATACATGCAAAGAGGAAGTAAGATGGAGAAATAAAAATATTTCCTCTCGTTATACACTTTTTTTGCACAAGTAAATCTGGTTTTGCTTCAAAAACCTTGGGTAGATGCACAGGAACACCCATGCTCTACCCTTGTGATGCTACCCGAGGCAAAGTAATACAAAGTAGCACTGTGTGCTGCATTGTGTTGCTTTTTTATTTTACAAAGCCGTGCAAATCGGGCTCGCATGGCTATGTAACCCCCGAAATACATCTTGCATCGTGATTGCACCAAAAAAGTGGAGCACCCACTACGCAAAATGTAAGTAAATCTGGACCTAAGTGTCTCTCTTTCTGACTTTTCTCCTTGGCTAGCTCACTTTCTTTGTAAGAACAAACCTAGCTGTAAAGCAATGTAGGTTGAGGATGGACACATTTTCAGGGAGCCACAAGGATTACTGCACTATGTGAGTGAGCACCAGAGGCCTTGGAGAAGCAAACTACTCTCCTATGGATTAAGCATCTTCTTGAGAAATGAGAGCATTCTCAATTGAGACCGAGTGCATTCACAAACGGTTATATTGTTCCGACGTGCCTCTAAATGTCCAATGAAGCTTTAGAATGGCAATGGTAACCGGAAGCAAAGCACACACTCAATTCAAAATCCAGAATATACAACATTGTAAAATCTGGAGATCTATCTAGAGACTCGACAAAGGATTTCAGAAATATAAACAATGGGCCATTTCAGCAAGCGCGTCAATTCATCAAAATGCAGAAGTGACATCACATGCCCTTTGACCTTAATGAGATCACAAAAAGTGACGTCATATGGCCCATGATCCTTTTTTTCCCAAGGAACTCATGTCATATGACCTTAATTATGATGACATCACAAACATCTATGTTAGATGCCACCTATGCTGATTTGATCTTTGAAATTTCTGGGAGGTAAATCTCACCCTATATTGTAGTGAGCAAGTGAAGCCAAAAAGCCAGGCTTCTACTAACTGGTTCCCTACTCGCCCAAGGAAAATGGGAAAAGAATGTGGTCATATAATGGATTTTAAAGCACAATTTTCAAATAAATTTGCTAAAATGTCATAGGCTTTGAAAAAGCACTCATTACATTTTCAAATCCTTTCACTGTGTGCCAAGCTAATGAAACCTGATGCTTCCTAGGAATAGATCCCATTTTTTTCAAAATGTGTAATGGATGCCACAATATGTCAACAATTAGCTCCATTGTACCAGGGACAGCATTTTGTCATGGATGCACCATATGCCATGGGTGCCCCCAATATTCCAGTGCCAGATGTTTCAATTTATGCCTTCTATATATCATAGGTGACCCTTATTGTAGAACATTACCTCAGTATATCATGATGGCATTTTGTCATGGTTGTCCTCCTCCCATAAATCAGGCCTTTGTGCCAAGAAATACCTCCAATGAACTAGCAATACCTCTAGTATGCCAATAACAGTATTTCACCACGGATGCTTATTATTCCAAGAATTTCCTCCAATGTGCTGCCTCTATTTTGTCACAGGTGTTTGTCAGGCTACGAATTGCCTCAACCAGCCAGCACCATTATTTTACTACAGGCTGTCTCTCTAAGACAGGAATTACCTTTAATCCCTCAGGGTCTAAGACAGTTTTGCAAACATAACACGAGGTTTTCACATTCAATTAAATTCACTCACTCACACACACACTGTCGCTCACATAAATACACTCTCACCCACAAGCACACACACAACATGAATTTAATTGCATTTTTTACTTACATTAGCTGCGATCAAAGTTCCATTCCAGGTAATTGTGCTCCATCTTTTATTACACTATTAGTGAATAACGAAATATTATTCACTAGTAGTATAGTGAAAAATGCATGGAAAATAACGAGTTTAGAGTGGCCCCTATGTTCCTGGCACTGATTTTGCCACCTTTGAGGCCAGGGGGCTCAAAGGCAGTGCCAGGGGACCCAGAAGGCAAGCTAGGAGTCGCAGCTGCGACCCCCTAAAGGATGTCCATGCATTTCAGCAGCTGAATGAATCTTCTGTGTGAATGAAAATTGAAGTATCTTAGGAAAAGGTATCTATAGACATCATCTCTGTAGTACATATTTCTTACTGCAGACATTCCCATTATAGTCCATAGAAAATATATGCCAGTGTTTAGGAGCTATGGGCAAAGTTTGAAGCAAGTTGCAGGTCTCTAACAGGAGGCTCCAACTTGCACTCATGCAGGACAAACTGTTGATGTGATATGACATCAATACATACACTAGGTCAACAAAAGATCTCTTAGAAACTGTGAGAAGCTGGCCTGGTATATGATGTCCACTAATTAAAGTGGGCACCTTGCACCAGTCCAGACAACCCGTATGGTGATTTAAGCGGTCTCAGACAACTGTTTAGAAAGCTATCCAAGTGGTAGCTGTGGAGAGCAGCCTTCAGGATTAGTCTTGATGGAGTGTAAAGCAGCTTGTTTTACCAGAATGCAATCTTATAGTATAGATTAAATGAAAAGAGAACCAAACATAGTTATAAAAATATGTATTTTTTATATAACACTATCTAGTACGTTACAGTATCTCCTACACGGAGATAGACACAAAGCACACAATACTTTAGCAGAGAAATGACAGTAAATAGCACTAATACACAGTGGGCCCCAGGGGGGGACCAAACCATATACTAAGAAAGTGGTATAAGAACCACGACTCAAGTCAGGACGGTGTTGAGAGGACATAGAATTGCTGGGACCCCAAGGAACCACCCAAGGTGAGTAGATAGGGATCCCACGGAGTGCGTGTGCAGTGTGTGAACACGACCGCGTGCTCCGTACAAGTCTATGTGCAAGTCGCAGTTGGAATTTTAAAGATTAGGGACCCTTCCCAGTGGACTTCGAGGAAACCCCGTGGAAGACAGAAGGTTGAAGAGCCACCCCACCCGTGGATACCGAAGTACTCAAGTTACCTAACCCAGGGAAGCCAGGTGCAAAGGTGTGAAGTGGCGTCGGAAACCGTCATCGAACCAAATGGAGGACTTCGAGAAAGAGCCGCTGCTGGAAGAGGAGAAAGTGTCAGTTGGAATCCAAACGTGGATTCTTGCTGAGGAGTACCTGAAAGCAGAGGGGACAGAGTCTGGGTCACTTGAGAGTGACCAGGGACTCGGTAGACGAATGCCCACCGATGTCGGGTGCTTCAGGATAGTTGACGGTGACCTTGACTCTGCAGCTACGGGGATCAGGCGACGCTGTGGACAACCAGGAGCCGTATACGAGCTGTCTCACGAAGGATATCGAGTGCTGAGGGGTCGGTGTCCGGCGGGAGCACGAACAAGCCTTGGCAAAAGCAACCCACGCAGGAAGTCAAGGAAGTGTATGGTTCGGACCAGCAAGATCCAGGAGACTCACCACAAGCAGGGAAGTCAGGGAAAGCCTGGAGCAACCAGGGGAGCCCAAGAAAAGTAAAGTTGACCCTCAACTGGACCCACAGGCCGGAGGCACAGGAGTCGCGAGAGGACCTCGAGCAGCTTCACAAAACAACAGGCCACGGAGCACAGAGGTTGGGGCCACTCTGAACCCAATGCTCTTGTCAAGGAATTGCCAACAAGCACATGCACTTGCAAATATAAGCGGTGCACAGGGGTTCGGGTATTGCAGCCCCCACGAGGGATACTGGCCTCAAATTCAGTGAGAGGACAGCTCGAACCTCTAGGGACGTAGAAAACCACCTCCGGTGTTGCTGAACCTTTCGGAGTACGTAGGAGCTCGGGATCAGCAGACCGGTCAGCAGTGTTGTGGTGCCTGCGAATGCAGGTGAGTGACTCCTTCACTCCAAAGGAGATTATCTTCAGGTGTCTTGGATGCTCCACAGGTCATACACGGATCCTGTACGGTGCACAGGCACAGTCCTTGCTCCAGCTTCACTCTGCAAACGGTTCCACTGACCAGCTCCAGACTCCAGAGGCTTCTTCCCAAAGTCTCCGTGCCCAACGTGCTAGGGTCACCAGACGTCCCGAATTTGCCCACACTCGGTTTTTTAATGACTGTCATGGCGTCCCGACACTTTCTCCTAAAACACAAAAATGTCCCGGTTTTTAAAGAAGGGTCGGGTGAACCTGCACCTTAATCACAGTCTTGTGCAGTTTCACATTTCAACCAACCTCTTAGAAACAGGGAAACACGGGACAGAAGTTCATTTGGTTAGACTCTCTTGCTGTGCTGCCTCGCCTCATTCAAGAGGCATAGTAGCAGTTGATGATGTGTTACTGAGGTGTGAATCAGGGCTGCAGAGCCTGACCACGGCCCAAGGACCTAGACCCTGGAGCTCTTCACAGGCAGGGGAGGGAATGTGAAAAAAGGATATATATATATACCGTCCTGGTTTTTGCATCTGAAAATCTGGTCACCCTACAACCTTGGCATTCTTTGGTAATACCGCACCATCCATCAGTTGCTTCCAGTGTTTTGAGGAATGGCAAGAGGAGTGCTGGGCCGGAGGGTGGACTTGCTTGCACTTTATGGAGAGCCTTCATGTTCAATTTTACAACTTTTAGATGCTAGTTGATTCTTTTATTGTTCAATTAATTAAAATCATTACAATATACTACATTTTCCATGTGTGGTGAAGGAAGAAAAAAGAAAGAAGTTTTAAATTCATAACCGCCATGCATACTCCAACTGGGGTAACTAGTTTTGCTAAAATCTGTAAAGTCTTAAAAGCAATAGTCCGAACTAGAACTAAAGTGCTAGTGCGTAAGGATGGCACCTACGGCTGGGAGCCCAGTGTGCACGTCCTTAAGGTGCGCCCTTTTCCCAATAAATTAATGTTCGTTTACAAAGCTAAATAAAACCTTTATATCAGCTGCCCCAGCATTCGTTATGACTAAACATTTAAAAAAACATTATTTTCGTCGTTTCAGTGCAGGGTGCATGAGTTGGCTTGTCTGACATGCTTGTTTAGTCCTCTAGTCTTGATCGTTTTTGTTCCCTTGTGTGCCTGGGATTTGTGTTGAGAGAAATCTGAGGCAGGACTCTGATTATATTGTGGGCACAGGACTGTTATTTTGCTTTGTAAGCTGTTTGGTCATTGTCACTCAAGCTTGGTGGGCAACTAGTTGCAGCTTGTGGCTTTAATGGTATGTGTCAGTGCAGCCCGAATTGCATCTATGAATTTCCCTAGTCGGGCCACAATTTGTGCTATGGTGGCGGAGAAGCACAGGTCTGAGACTTCTCTGCTGTGTCTAAAGCTGTGAGACCTGCAAATTGGGAATACCAGGCAGTGCCGCTCTCTTGCCATCTTTGGGCAGCAGCACAGCAGGTGAAGCCAAGATTCACGTTGGTAGCTACATAGACGACAAGCAGTTGAGTTGTCTTGCCGAACCCAGGATGGATTGAAGTCCACGATGGGCAGTGCGAGAAGTCTCATGTAAGTGATTCTTTTCCGGGCCAGGACTGCCAAGGCTTGCTCAAAGTATGGCTGAGGTTTTCCCAGCGCCAATGTCCAAGCTCCTATAAGTGCCCCATTACAGTGTGCATTGTGTTACTTGGTGTAGTTTTACCTTTTTTGCGCTTTGCAGTCAAAATTGCCAATTGGAATGTTTCAAATATCTGTGTATTGACCAACGGATCATTAGAAACCTGGCCAAGCTTCTGTTTTTATAATGTATGCAATCATATGGTTGATATATCTATCTTTTTTCTTGTTTTAATTTTCATTGAAGTTGATAATAAATGTGCTACCCATTAATATTCTGTGATCTGTGCTCCCGGATGCATAGATCACAGAATATTACTTTAGCTGCCTAAAACCTAATATATGTTGCCAGATACACTCCTCCTCTCAAGATCGACAAAATGAGTACCACTGAGGTATTTAATATACCAGATGTTAGAAGTAACTGGGGCTGTCCTCTAACTACTCTGTGTAGGTTTCTAATTAACGCCGTAAAAAGCCTGCGGGTTGATATAATTGTACCCTTTCTAAGGCGATTCTCTGACATGCTGCGAGAGTGCCGTTTATGTGGCATTTTATGGCACACAACAATCCGATATCAGTTACACTAAGGTGTGAGAGGCGGAGGCATGTGGGAGAGCAGGGAACGGCCAGCCAGGGATGAAGGGTCATTTATTGCCTCTGAGGTATTTATGCACCTTGTTGTTTGTCTGCATTCCTTGCCACTGCAATTAAAATTCCAGAGACCTAGTTATAGCGAAAAATCGCCGCATTCTTGGCATAAATTAGGTTATTTCTGAGCCCGGGCAGATCACAGAGAGGCAGAAAACACACGCTGTTATTATGCCTTTAGATCTGAAGGTGGAAAAAACAAGCTTAAGGGTAAAGAGATGGTGGCTGGAATTTGTTGGTCGAATGTTCCCAGACTAAAAACAAAAACTGCAAGCGTCGCCCTTTTTTGAGCAAACGCGTCATGCACGCCTCTACATGAGAAAGTTTGTTTTATAATGGAAAGCTTTTTAAGTCTTATTTTGCTTAATGTAAACTTCATGACGAAAGGCGACTTATTTATTTTCCCAAGACCAGCCGTGACTACCCTAAATAGAGTCTATAACCTTTTTTATTATCAGCTCAATCTATCGTCAAACTGTAGAAAAATTTGATTTTTAAAAAACCTTGAGCTTGTTCCTTTAAAAGTTAGAAAGGGTGTCTACAAGTTTAACAAGTTTCACAAGTTAAACAAGCTTTACAAGTTGAAATAATTTTTTAAGTTATAAAACGTTTTCAATTTATAAAACGAATTATGACTGGGTTGGGGGCCACGCGGACAGGGGCCCCCTGAACACAGAAAGACTGAAGCAGGCCTGCATCTGACACGGAGCTCGGGGAGGTTGGAGAAGACCAAGATGGCGGAAACTGAAAAAGAAATAAGCACAAGTGCTCATTTTGATGTAAAAAGGCTGCTGTAATCCGGGAGCAAGCTGGGCGGCTTAATGCAAAACATTGTTAGGCTTCTTGCACTGCAACCTAAAAATGCCCTAAACTATAAACTAACAAGTAACAACTAACCCATCCCACCTCCACTAAACAGTTCCCACTCCCCTTCACATTTCACAGTTTCACCTCCTCTGTACCATTTCCATCCTTATGGATCACTGAGGCCCCTTTGACCTTTCTCTTTGCCTCCTCTGCCTCTTCTGGCCTTCCCGCCTTGCAGGCTTGCCCACCCATGGACCAAGCCTGGCATCCTTTCTTTCCCTCACTCTCTTTCCCTTCCATTGGACTCTTGCCTGATATCCCTAATCCCGTCCTGAGCGCCCTTCGTTTGCCACCAGAGGCACCCCTCATTTGAGGTGGTACTTCTGTCTCTCCCTTCCCCAACATTAACCAGAGTCCTTTAATTTTCTCCCTTCACTGTCCCAAAAGTTTTCTTAATGACCTGTATGTATAAGGCATTGCCCAAAGGTAATAAGTGCACCCCAAACTCTCTGAATAAATCCGGCCCATCACATACTATTTCTGGGTGTCTTATTACAACATATCCTTGTGCCTTGCAAAATCCAGAGATCTCCCTAGTCACTTCTTTCCTTACTCTGTTGATGGCCCTGGATATATTGCCTCTCACCAGACCCTTCACAGTAACAACCGGGTGCACCATCACTGAGTCTCCAGCCACTATTCCCTCATAGTCATCAAATCTTTCTTTATCATTTACTTTTCTGTCAGTCTTTATTTGATCTACTTCAGGCAAAGAAGAGGAAAGACAATTAACCAGTAAATGTTCTCCACCGTATACAAACAGTACATGTTGTACAGATAGCACATTGTATTCTCAATGACATATAAAACGGATGAAAAACTCATACCATATGTCTGACTAAGCAACAATGCAATGAGCAATGGGCCAATCCTCTCCCATCCTATTCCACTCCTACCCTCTAAAGAGTAAAACACATTGCTCTTCAGCGCAAACTATAGACCAAACATAGGAGTAGACCATCTCCATTCCCCTATTGCCCTGACGGGCACACAGCCAGTGGTAACAGCTAGGGTCCACAGGAGGGGCGTGGCTTACTAAGCCAACATGGTGGTAGTTCTCATTTAGTGCTCCGCGCCACCGCCCACACAATTCTCTACAATCTCATCCTGGGGCTCAGCTTCGCCTGAAACCTGGCCACCCATGTCCGGTGGGGATCGGAGCGCCATCAACCCACTTGCAGATCCAGCTGCCAGAGCCCTACACCTGCAGCCAAAAGCCGACGCAATGGCGGCCTGCGCTCAGGAAGGGTCCTAGTGCCCAGTGGCCTCTCCTACGTTTGGATGTTATCACCTGGAGGGCGAGGCGTCCCCTGAAGACGCCAGAACAGGACAGTATTCGTGTCCTCACTGCGAGGGGAGACGCCGGAGACCAATGTGGGAGGTCCTTCTGACTGCAACAGAGACTCGCAGTGCTGCTCATAGAGCCTGTGGCGGGGAACCCCACCGGTGGCTTGAGCTGAGAGGAAGAGGCTCGCTGTGTGACTGGTGGCCAATACGCGTCCCCCCCCCTCCCTCCCTTTGACTACCAGAGGCAAGTGGAGAACAGAGGCGACCTACGCTTGCTGCCGGGCCTCACTCTCACCGGAGTCCTCTGCTCCCGGATGCGGCCACTTTGGGAGTGCGATGTGCCCTGATAAACTCGGGGGACAGCGGCAGCCTCCTGTACACACCCGGGCGCTCTCTCGCTGAGGGGAGAGCAGCCGGGAGGCAGCAAGCATGGCCCGCCCGACTACACCTGTGCTCCGCTGTGAGGCGGATGAGGCCTTCAGGCCGGGAGCCCTGGTCCAAGCCAATTGCGAGGAGGGGGGGGGGACTCCTTGGAGAGCCGGTGGCCTGCTCGCTCCAAACCCCCTGCGATCAACTAAAACAAGTGATGAGCCCCGAGGATGCTGAAGAGTACCCTCATCCTCAATCCCCTGGGCATAGGTGGACGCCGATCTGCTGGGAAGAGAAAGGCCGTAAAACGACCAAGGGACTGCCCGGCCATAACAGCAGAAGGCCGCGAGGAGGCTGAGGCCTACTGACAAGACTCCAGCTGTGAACCGAGGCAAGCGGGAAGTCTCTCTCACATCCCTGCAATGCCTACGCACTCTTCCCCCATTTCCTCCATCCGCGGGGTGCAGCTGGCCTGACTCTCCTCCCTTGCCTCCCCCAAACTTCTGGACTATATTGAGGGATCCCCCATGGGAGCGACTCGGACTGTGAAGAACGCCGCTGCCTGGGGTGATGACAACTGGAACCCAATGAGGAGGCAGTCCTTTCAGCCTCCAATGGGACTCTCGGCTCCAGGGTGGGAGGGGCCAGGTGCCACCCCCTGAATCAATGGCTGCAGACTCCTATGTTTGCGGGGTTGCTTGAGGACAGCTCAAGAGTCCATATCCAGGACCTCGTGCTGCCCATCCTGCGCCATCGGCGGGCTCATTGAACATCAGATGGAGACCCTGCACTTCTCCAGTTCACCTCAGCAACATCCAAAGAGCCAGGCATCCGGCCAACGCCTGCCCCTTTCTCACCGGTTGACTGAGGAAGACCAAACAGACCCTGAGCGGCCGCATCTCCTCTGTGGACAGGCTGTTCATTTTCAAACCCTCTTCTGCCTGCTCTCCTTAGCTGATTTTCCCCTGACCCCATTGCCTCTTCCCCCTCCCGCCTTTTCCTGTCCCCTCCTCTTGCAATGAGCCGCCTGAGTTCTGGTGCCTCTGGCGGTTGACCTGCCGAAGGTTGTGCTGGAAACCCCCCTGCTAGAAAATACTTCACGCAACCCGCCACCATCCAATGACAAGCTCGACAAAGTCCTTGCAGCCATCGAAAACTCTTGAATCTCCATGCATAATAAATTGGGCTCTTTGGTGTCTGAGCTGGGCTTTCTACGGGACGATCACCACAAGCTCACGGACAGGTAAGTCACCATCCAAAACACACTCAATGAACCTCCAGGGTTGAGTGAAGATACTTGAAGAGTGAGCAGAAGGCACTGAGAGACGATCCCACAGGAGTAACATTCCAATCATAGGCCCTGCTGGAGGGGATGGAGGGTCGAGACCCATTCACCTTCTTAGAGGGCTGGTTCCACTCCTTCGTCTCCGCATCCGACCTCATGCCGTTCTTCTCATTGGAAAGAGCCCACAGGGTCCCGGCGAAGCCGCCAATACCAGGGGCGTTGCCGTGCCCATTCTCACCAAACTCCTCCACTTTAAGGATTGCAGTGCCATTCGGAAGGCAGCAAAGTGAGCCGGACCTCTGTAACTTGAGAACCCAACTTCCTACTGTTTCCTGCGGGCGTCCTTCTTAGGAGCAAAGAAACAGCTCCACAAACTAGACATCTATATAAAATCCCTGTTGTTCCTGACCCAATTTAACGTCCTTGCAGAGGGCAAATACCTATTCTTCCTTTGGCCGCAGGGACACCTGGGACTGGATTGATAGGCATCACTCTGGACTGCTGGTGACACTCGAGGAGGGGGGCCCTCTTCCCCGCTAATCGGCGAGGGGACAGAGGAGACGAAACCGAACCCGCTGTGGCCCCTCTCCACTATCCACAAAGACCAAAGCCCCATCCCTGGAGCAAATGATAGAGGACTGGCACCAGGCCCCGCATGCGGTGGCGTCTTTGGGGGATAAAGCCAGCACATCAGAGGGGAGAGGGTCCCCCATATCTTCACATCGGATGATGACTCCACAGTTACAGACGGGGTCCATTCTCAGACACCCCCACTGGTCACCGCGCAAATGGAGGACAGCATAATATGACAAATGCCAATCCTGTAAACCCCCAGAGCACCACCGATCTTGGCACATACTTTGGCCTCTGATCCACAGCGCCTATGGACCTTCACATCGTGGGGGGTGAGGTGCCGGTGGAAGGCGACTTTTTCTCTATTCCCTCCCCCCCTTCCCGATACTGCTGAGCAACAGTTGTAATTCAGGGCTGCTTCACGCTTGAGTATTGTTTCGCACCACCAAGTCACCAACCCCATCTTCATACATGGTGCGACATAGTGATCAGTTTGGGCATACTGCCATTTCAGTAGGCTCTGCATGTTATGGTTTATCCCCCCCTATTCCCACAGTACACCACTCAGCGATCTGACAGTAGAAGTACACATTGCCACATGCTGGGGGCACCACAGCGACGCCTCGCGGGATGATCCTCTCAACCAACCCAGTGTCTTCTACAGGTGGATCCACCTATCAACCCCATGGCCCGCTCGATAAGACTAGGATCCTCACCTTGATGGTACGAGGAATGCAGACAGCGAGGAAACACTACTCAGTTAATTCTTACATTAAACACCAGAATGCACACATCATATTCCTCCAGGAAACACACACCACTTCAGAGGAATTACAGTACTTACACAAGAATTGAAGAGGGTCCGTCATAGCTACCACCTACTCTGCTTACACCCATGGGCATTTATCTGGATTCGGCCAGGGGTCCCTTTCCTTGTACTAGACACCCTCGTGGGTAAGGAGGTGAGGGATGCCTTTGTAGTACACCATCCTGACGGCTCACACATCCTTCTGGGCAGCATATATGTCACAGGGGGCCTTTTGGGCCACACTATCCGGGATGTTGGCACATAGAACTGGGACACCATCGATTTTGGGCAGAGACTACAATTGTGCACTTGACTTGCAGCTAGACCGGTCCCTCCTCTCCCTCTCCAGTTCCCCCCCCCCATATGCCCAGACAGAGCATTTTACCAAGTGGGTCCGCCAGTGGACGCTCATGGCAGTCCGTGCACCCCCACTGCTGAGTTTACTCATTCTACTGTGCAGTGCATGACCTTTATGTGCGCCTCGACTGCATTGTGTGTTCAACCTCCATTTTAGACTTGATCAAACACACTGACTACCTAGGCTGTATTGTTTCCCACCATGACGCACACATAACAGATGTGACGTGGAATGCCCCAGTTCCCCCAGTGTCCAAGTGGCGTCTGCCCCGAGAAACACTGGAGGGCCCAGCCATCCCTGAATCTCAAGGTCTATACATTAGACAATATTTTATGGAGAACCGAGTCATGGCATCCACCAGGGCACTCGCCTTTATGTTGGTCACAAGGGGAGTGTGTTTGCAGGAAATAGTGGGAGTCTATAGGGTACTCGAGAGGGAGATTGGAGTATCCAAAAAGTAGATTGGTAGTCTAGAAAAAGCTGCAAAATTAGACACCTGAAAGAGCCGCATGCTGACTGAGTCTAAAGCCCAACATGCTGCTCTTTTGGAGCAGCTGCACTGCTTAATGCTTATATAGCTAGAACGCACCGGAAGGGTGACCTGCCGCCTTCTTGCATGGCTGGTGCACCAGGACACTCACTCAGGATTGATCCTGGAGATAACCTCACCATCCGGTAACATATTGCTTACACAGCTCAACATCCTGGGCGCATTGTTTATGTACTACTCCACCATATACTCAGCACATCCTCCCTCTGACGCTGTTGCGGTCCGATTATTTTTGATGCAACTCCCTCTCCCTCACATCCGGCTGTCACCAGGGACAACCTAGATGACTATGTCATGGTTCCAGAGATTAAGCAGGTCATCCAAACCCTAGCCACAAATTAAACCCCAGGCCTTGATAGGCTGCCGTTAGAATACTACAGCGCCTTTACCACGCTACTCACACCCAGATTTATTTACTGAGATGTTCAATGAAGATCTACGGGTTGGGAAAATGCTCCCGTCCTTGCGAGAATCCCTCCTAGTGTAGATACTGAAACCCGATAGAGACCCGAGCCTCTCGGCATATATATATATATCTAGGCATACATATATATAGCCATATATATCTTGCTGTGTATATATATATATATATATATATATATATATATATATATATATATATATATATATATATATATATATATATATATATATATCTATCTATGCGGTCGCCAGTAGATAGTTATAGTTAGGACCACGTTTCCATAGGAAAAGCATTTTTTGATGTGCTTATAACTTTGGCGTCGTTTGACGAATCATTACGAAATTTTCCAAAAAGTTCCTCTTTTCAGGTCAGCTGCTATCCTAAAAGTTTGGGGGATTCGTCAAGGGGGAGCTAAGAAAAAGGGGGTCCCAAAATGTGTTTTCTCCATGCAATTTCCATAGGAAACTTTAGACAAGGTTACAGGTCAAACTGCTGAACGGAATTACGCCACATTTGGCAGGGAGAAAGGTCTTGGTCCAGAAAGCACGCTTTTGTTTAAATGGGGTAAGTCCATTCAGTAGTTTTAGAGAAATATCAAAATTTACAGATATCGCTATTTGAGAATTCTGACATCTGATTGGCTGAAGCGTTACGAGCACGAGCTTGCGGCTGATTGGCTGCGATCTGTTGAAACTAGGAAGTGTTGGCAGCCATTTTGTGATTCAGTCCGTCAGCTCACAACTCTCCCTCTACAAGGCATCAGGTCTGTAGTTCTACCTCTGCGAGGCAATACTGAAAATATCCCGCAGGTCTGTCTGTGCGAGATACTCCTTTTACGCTCCCTCTCCCCACATCATCAGCTCGCAGCTATGCCTTTAGAAGCCAGTCCGTCGGCTCGCAGCTCTGTGTCTGCGAGCCGTCTGGCCCGCAGCTCTACCTCTGTGAGCCACCTCGTTAGCTCATAGCTGTGTCTGTGCTAGGAGGCCCGTCGGCCCGTTACTCTCCCTCTGCGAGTTAGCCCGTTGGGTTGCAGCTCGGAGGGCTCGCAGCTGTATCTCTGCGAGCCAGCCCGTTAACTGATAGCTGTGTGTCTGCTAGCAGGCCTGTTGGCCCGTTGGTCTCCCTCTGCGAGTCAGACCACAGCTCTCCCTCTGCGAGCCGGTACGGTGCTGTGCTTTTGCGAGCCAACAGCTCGTAGGTCTCCCTCTGCGAGCTGAGTCCACGGCCCGCAGGTGTCCCTCTGCTAGCGGAACCGCAGGTGACACTCTGCGAGCCGAAATTGGGAATATAAGGCGGCTCTAAAAAGAGCCCTTGTGTTTATTAGTTGGAGCTACATGTAAGTGCGAATGCACAGCTTCAGGTTAATCAAGAAAACTCGGTTTCCCTCATCTGTGAAGTGTGCTCCATCACTTCTGTAGATATCAGCCATATCAAAACGTATGTTGTTGTTGTAGATCGACCCCATTCTATGGTCTCTGAGGTATGCAGACACAGCTTTGTTGACATTGTTCCTAGATTTTTCAATCTTATGACAAAATTGGTTTGACCATTTCCACTTCTGTCTTTGGCATATATTGGAATATACAAAGACAGTTGGAGGCAAAAGTAACATCAATTGTCCAAAGGTGTCCTTCATAAGCATTTCCAAACCTACCCCAGTCAATGTGCCTAGGTCGTTACCACCACAGTGCACAATCATGAGATCAGGGTGTTGGAGATGCAAACAGGTTTTAACCAAAGGGAGCAATTGGTGCCACTTCAATCCTCTCTGTGCAAACCATTTAATGTGCACATTTTGTAAACCTAGGTCTAAGTCAATACGTCTCTGTTCTGCATACCTCTTGCACCAGAAAATATAGCTATGTCCTACAATCCACACTAGCATTTTGAAGGTATGGCTAGAAGATATGGATAAATGTCTGTAGCTCATGCAGTCTGTTCGTAGAATGAGAGATATGTTTAAACATGGGGAACTACTTATTTTTTACATACAAAACGTTAACCGATTGGGAGATGAAATGTATTGTGTCCTAAAAAGTAGGGTGTATATTAGTTTTGATGAAAAGCATCTTTGTGATTGGTTAATAAAAAAGCAGTTTATACGTGGAGTACATATTATAGGATGAAATTTTCTTGCACCAGAAAATATAGCTATGTCCTACAATCCACACTAGCATTTTGAAGGTATGGCTAGAAGATATGGATAAATGTCTGTAGCTCATGCAGTCTGTTCGTAGAATGAGAGATATGTTTAAACATGGGGAACTACTTTTTTTTACATACAAAACGTTAACCGATTGGGAGATGAAATGTATTGTGTCCTAAAAAGTAGGGTGTATATTAGTTTTGATGAAAAGCATCTTTGTGATTGGTTAATAAAAAAGCAGTTTATACGTGGAGTACATATTATAGGATGAAATTTGCTCAGCTCAACCACACCTGCTAATTGTATTTGGAAGGTGCAGTTCAAACTTGAAAGAATGGTGAACTTTTGACCTCCACGTGCCGTTAAATGTTGGAGAAAATGTTGCAAAAAAAAAATCGATAGGTTTAAAAAAATGATGAACTTTTAACCTGCACGTGTCGTAGAATGTATTAGAAAGTGTTGATACAATACGCTGAACTTTTCACCTGTATGTGTCCTTAAAAAAAACTGTTTATATGGAAAGTTCAAAAATAACCAATAAACAGAGGTTTTGCAATCTAAAAAAATAAGGAACTATTCTGATTTGTTCTTTACATGTATTTATGTGTGGAGCAACAGGGAAATTGTGCCATTACTGGTTCCATTCTTGATGAAAGCGGTGCATTCATGTACTGTGTGACAAGAAAAGAATTGCATGCTTTTGTGACATTTGAAATCTGCATACCAACTACGAAGGTAAATTAGAAATTAAGAAGGTGTGTTATGTGTTTTGTAGTAGTGGTTAAGTATTTGAGACGATATTTTTAACTTTGAAAGTATTTTTTATTTCTAAATAACATAGTGTTATTAAAGTCTGGTGTTTTATTGGTTCTAAAATATGCATAATGTGTAACTAGTTGTTAAACAAGTACTTTATATATGTTTAGGAGTTTTTCACAAAGAAAAGGTGTAAGTTGTCATATGTAAAAGACTGTGGACCATATTCTCAAGACCAGCGATAACATTATCGCCGCTTTAGCGGCAGTTTCCTGCCGCTATAGCGGCGATAATGTTATCGCCATTCTTGTGAATATGGCCCTGTATGGTTTTGAAAATTCGATGTAGCGTTAATTTCGATTTGTATATCTATTCCGGCGAGATAAATAGAATGTCGCACGTTTGGAAATTATGCTCAGTCTGGAAATAGTGGAGAAGGGGTGACAGTAGAAAATTCATGTGTTATTAACTTAACAGAGATGGAAAAAAAGAAGAAAGGTTATGTGCACAGTTTGTGGTCTCATTTTTTACACTGAGAGGTAGATTTCAATGTCAGTGAATGCTGGTGTGGTACTGCGAGGCTTTGCATTTGGGTGTTCTTAGGAAATCTAAGTTGTTGGGGAGCGTTTCTTCAGAAGTCATTTTTTTACATATGTGAGAGATAAAAAATAAATGAAAATGTTCTTTGTATATTTTCTGTACGATTTTGTTCACAGTGGTAAAGTAAATGTGATTATTAGTGATAGTAATTGTCACGGTGTGTTCCTCTGCTGAATATACGCAGGCGTTTAAGTGGTCCGGGTGTTATCAGTACTAGGCTCCGCCACCCCTTTAAGAGAGCCGCCAATTTTTTCATCCCAGTTAAAGCTGTTAATATACGTATAGTAAAGGGACGATACATAAAAACTTTGGAATTACACCTTCATTTACTCGGTCTACCTTGCACCACCATTTTGTGCCCGCAGCAGTACTGTTTATAAAAATAATCTAATACAGCTTTTTGTACTATAAAAATAGCACTTATAGGTTTATTGGCATATTGGTAGAATTTGTACTATACAAATAATGTTGCAATCAGTTTCAATGTTATAGAAACGCACTGTATTATGTAGGAAATATTACATATGCATAGATTGTGATGTCATTTTTTTACTGTAAGGTACATTTGAGTATAAGAGAAAACAGGTGATATACTGCGAACCCGTTCAGAATGTGCAGAGATTACATAGAGAGTAAATGAACAAAGTAAACGTGCACGTTGCTTTGTGTATGTATGCATGGTTTGAATCATTTGATGATACTTTAAGACATAATCTAAACACTATTTCTGCTTTACAATTGGGTACAGTGCACAGTGTTAGTAGTTAGTGACTAGATGCTGGTAAAGGGATTATTTATTGCTCGTTCAGTACGAAATAAAGGTGGAGAGGGGCGTTTCTTTACAAGAGATATTTTATAAATGTGTGAGAGATAAAAAACAATTAAAAATGTTCTTAGTAAATTTTCTGTACATTTTTTTCACACTAGTAAACTAACTGTGATTATAAGTGATGAAAATTGTTAGGGTGTGTCTCTGTGCTGAATATACGCAGGACTTTAAGTGGGCTGGGTCTTACCGGTGCTGAACACTGCTACCCCTTTTAGACACCCGCATTTTTCTTCATCCCACTTAAAACCCTCAATATACGTATATTAAAGGAACGGTACAATAAAAGTTTAGGGATTACACCTCCGTTTCCTCTCCTCATGTGTCACCCCCATTTTGTGCACCAAACAGTAGTGTTTATAAAAATTAAGTAAGAGAGCTTTATCTAGTATGAAAATAGCACTTATACCTTTATTAGCATGTTCATGGGATCTGTAGTGTAAAGAGAAGGTCGTAATCAGTTTCAATGGTACAAAAGTGACGTGACATATGTTTGAAAGATTACATGGTTTTAGGAGTAAGGTATAGAGGTAACAAATAAGCAGTATAGTTTGTTATGTTTAAACAAGTATGTAGTTTTGTAAATCGGATACGGCGTTGATTTGTACAGCACACAGTACACCCACAATGACCCTGGAACATGTCCCTGAATGCCTTGGCACACTGCAGCACACATCAAAACGCCAAGTAGGCCCCCATCCACAATGTGCACAGAGTGCCCCCCCTATCACCAATATCACAACCTACTCTTGCACATATGCTGAATCCAGCCAACCAGCAGATCCGTGACCCACACTGACTATGCAAGTAACACTGCATGTCGGATAGCATAGCAGCTGCGCAAACAAAATGACATGGCCCACGAAGTGACATGGACGGAGCCAAGTGCGGATCACATCCTCAAAGGAGCAGGTCACACTCCGACGTGACTGCGTGCAACCACAACCCATGCCTTACAATACACGCAGCAGACCAACAATTCACCAGGCCACAAAATCAGTCCGCGAGCACACATCACCCAAGTCAAAAGCAAAACAGGCCCCGAAAAGCACACAATACAAAGGCACCCCGTCTCAAGGGGAGAAGGCTACACAAAATCAGAGCTGCAGGGGCAACTCCCCCACAATGCAGCCCACACACATAGCTATCACAGAACATCAGCAATGAAGGCAATGTGGTACAAAACTCCCCTCATACGGGTTCTGTGTCCGGTGTGTGTGGCGGGGTGATGGCTGCATGGCTGTGTGCCCCTGACACATCAGACTGCGTAGGTGATGGGGCTGCATCAGATGTCGTCCAGCACCTATGCAAAAACAATGTCTGGCTCACAGAGGCGGAGCTTGCCAAAGGGATACACCCCCATTGCACATGCGACAGTCAGTTCTTCCCTGTGTTGGGACGAGGCTCATTGTGGCACATGAGTGGACAATCTTTACAACACACCTCACAGTTAGACACCAGTGGAGTGGCATAGGCTTTATTGGCATGTGCGTGTCAGTACGGACGAGGCAACGGCCACAACAGGCACGGACATGCTTAAGACACTTACACACAGCATGGGTACATGTCGAGGGGCAGATGATGTTGGGGCTGAAATGGACAAAATTCTTCACATATGGCAACGCTCACAGCCCACCTTGCCTTGCTGGACGAGTCATGTGTTGTTTGGCGTCTGCACAGTGCCCCGTGTGAGGGGGCACGACTCACTGTATGTGGGGTCTGCATGGTGCTCTGCCTCCGGGGTGCGGCAATTGTCTGCTCTGCCGACAGTGATCAGGTGTGAGGGTCCGACAGGTTCACATGTCGTGCTACATCGCCATGTGTGTGCTCTCACCGAGCAGTGTGTCCGAATTGGCAACTCTGCCAAACGACGCTGTGTTGCTCGGACCATGGACCTGCGTCACATTGGACAGGTGTGTGTGCACACGCGTTATTCCACGCACATGCATCCAGAGCCCGACCGAAGGCAGACGTGTCCTCTGTTTTGGTGGGATATGTGAGAAATCCCCACTGTGCAACAAGTTGTTGGGCCATGTGCTGTGGGTGGCAATAGGATGTGGCTACAGGTACGTAGTTACTCGTCCATGAATCCCCGTGCAGCTTAATGTGCAATGTGTTCCAATAGTATGTCGTTGTCGTGTTCAAGGAACACCAGGGTGAGCCAATTCATTAGGTGGTCCGGGCAGGTGTGCTCAGCCCACGCCGTCTCACCGATCCGCAACACAGCCCAATAGGGGAGCGCCTCGATGTGGTCACTGCAGACGAGAAATTGTGCAATCTCCCATGCACAACTACCAATACATACGCAGTATGTCAAGGCATCCCATGCACGGCTGTCTCTGTTACACTCCTGTTCGTGATCCAACAGGGGGCGCAGACACAAGTCATAGTCCAATTCATCAACAGTTGTGTTGGATAGGCATACATCCATGGGACACTCGAATGTGCATGTTCGGCAGTGGAACCAGGGCTGGATGCAGGTGACGTGGGCAATGCGGAAGCTGAGCCTGTAACTGATCCGCAGCACTGCCAGTGGCAGTGCGCCCAGTAAATGCAGCATACGTGCACGGTACTGTTCCACGTGACGGGTGTTGTGCATGTACCCGGTATGGCCTGCCATTGCGTTGGTGCGTCTCGTGAACAGGCACTCTTCTGGACTGCGGCTCTTGTGTGGAGGATATGCCACAGCTCTGAGCAATGATTTGAATGTGTGTGCAACGTTGTGGGACATGGGTTGCTGTTTCCGTGGGTGTCAAGGGCATCCAATGCGGGGGTACCACAGGCAGGGGCTTCTATGTGTGGGCTGTGGATAAGTCGGATGGTTTATTTGCGGAATGCGTGGTGTGGGAGTCGTCCTCATCTGCCATTGTATCTCTATCAGGGTGTTCCAGGCGCGTTCTGGACCAAGGTCAGAGGTGCAGGTGTCCTCCCAGCTTCTGCATTGGGACAATGGTGCTTTCATCCCTGATGTTTGTCTCACTACTACTTTCATTTTGGGAATGTGTTGTGGCTTTGGCGCTGAGATTGGGACACAGCCTTGGGCTCATGGTGTACGGATGGCGATGTACACACACATGTTGGCATGTGGAGCCAGGTGCCCGTGCGGCCTTGCGCTGCTTGTGCTATCTCACTCCGTCTCTCTCCCTCGCTCTCTCCCTCTCTTTCCTTTGTTGCGCGCATGGCACACCTTCTTCTCTTGCATTTGGTCTACCGGGCTGTGTGCTACGGATTGTCCAGTGGGAGCAGCTAGGACTCATCCTAGGGGTTGTTTCTGCTTTTGTTTGTCTGGGGTTTTGTGTTGGTGGTTGCATTGCTGTATGACTGATTCTCCATTTTCTGGTCACGCATGTATGTTTATTTTGCTGCTTGTGCGACATAAGGCAAGATGTTTGTTTTGGGATTCATGGTGTTGGTGTGCAATTTCTTAGTCCGGGGTTGGGGGTGGTGCCGGGGGGGAGGGGGGTGTTCCGGGTGTGGGATGGGGTCCTGGGGTGTTGGCGGTGGGTGTTGTGGCCCTGTTGGGTGTCCGGGCCGCATGATGAGTTGCTCCATGGCATCTGTTGCCCTTCGGATGTGGCCCTGGGCTGTGCTCCCTTTTGTGGTGCTGGCTGACGTCCAACTTTACACCAGGTCAGAGCAGGTGTAAATTTCCTGGTGCTAATGCGCCTTATCGCCGGTTTTGTGTTTTTATCGCGGATGTGGCTGGTCGTTGTGAATGTTGAGGTGTGCTGTTGTCACAGGAACGCCTACTCTGCATCTCATTAGCGATATTTGCGAGGGTCCGCTGTGGCGATGTTTTTGGAGGCTGCTATCGCGGGTATACTGGTGCTGTGGGCTGTTAACACCGGCTTGTGAATGGGGGGGTAAATTTATCACAAGTTTGGCTGCGATAAAGTGCGGTTAATTCGGCGATGGCTCCTTGTGAATATGTCCCTTAATCTTTCCCCCTCTCCATCTCCATGTCGGTGGTTTTTGTTGCTGTCTAACAGTTGATCTGTACTTGTTTATGTACATCCACAATGAAATGTAAGCCTGTACCATATTTTTGCTAATATGGTGCACTGTTATGCTTGCTAAGTTGCCGATAGAAGTGTTAAACTATTTATTTATTTATTTATTCATTTGTAAAGCGCCTGGTTACACCACCGGTGTGTCCCCGCGCTGAGGACATGCTCTGGGGGGAGATAGCCACCATCCACCTAAACTACTATGCTGTGAAGGACAGCTTAATTAGTACATCTATCCCGTTTGCCTGAACAGCCATGTTTTTAGCTGTCTACGAAAACTGCTTTCACAAGGTTCTGTTCTTAGATTTAGTGGTAAGGCATTCCACATTATTGCTGCACGGTACCTGAATGAGCGGGCTCCCATTCTAGCTCTGAATATTCTCGGTACAGTGACCAGTGCCATCCCCATAGACCTTAGATTCCTTCCTGGCATATAATGGGTTATTAACTGTTGTAGATATCTCGGGCTTTTCTTTGCTAGAATACGATGGCAGTAGCACATTGCCTTAAAAGAGATTCTCTTTTCTACCGGGAGCCAATGTAAGGCTGTCAATGCTTTCTTCGTATTCGCTCTTCTTGGCAGACCCAGTACTAGCTCGTGCTGCTGCATTCTGTACTCTCTGTAGTTTGGCAAGACCCTTTTAGTAGCACCTAGGTAGAGTACATTCCCGTAGTCAAGTTGGGAAGTTATTACCGCATGAACTATAGTCCTACGGGATTTCGGTGGTAGTAGGTCTAAGACCTTCCTCAGAATTTTCATATTCCCATAGCATTTGCCCGCTACCTTCCGAATCTGACTTTCAAAACTAATAAGGGTAACGTTTACATGTGCCATTTAGTTGAGAATATCACTCTAAGTATACAGATAACAATTTTACAAAATAGTATCTACAAAGTTATGTGTAGTGGGTTGCAGAGGAAGTGGCGTGGGACGGTGGGGTGCATGGGACGGGGGGGTGGGGCGGGTGGGTGAGGGGAAAAGTAGGAGGTAGTGGAGTCACATATAAAATGGGAAGGTGAATCTAAATAATTCAATAAATACGTGCTGTATGTCGGATGACACTACCTGCCACCCTACTGTTCCCTTATTCCGCTCCAGTACCATGCAGCATTTCCTCTGCAAGCCGCCACTGGAACTTATATAATTGTATGTGATTATTTTGACATATTGAACAGATATAACAAATAATTTAAACTTTTTTTTCATTCGCAGGAAATTATTTTGTTTGGATTAAAAATTGAAAATGCCTAGAAGAACTGAAAAAAAAAGGAAAAACGAAAAGGCAATCTACTTAAAGAAAAGTCAAAAATATGGATTAGAACAAAATCAGAGTACTACAAAAATAGTTTCTTCTGGTAAAAACACTAGACAATTTCTAAAAAAAAGTACTACGAACATTTAATGAAAATAACATCACACAAAGGAAAAATAAGAAAATTTCAAGTAAGGAGAAGTAGACTTCGACTTCAAATTGCAAGAAAAAAAAACATGATAAGGAAAGAGTATTTGTTACCCGTAGACAAAAACAATTTCAAGAAATTCGTCAAAGACTTTTTCGAAATAGAGTAATTCAGAATTTAATAAAAGGATGCCGCAAATATAAAAAGAAAGTGCTGCAATTGAAACAGAAACAGCGTGTTGAAAGCATAGTGAATACTGCTTTTAAGTCAAAACCAAAAATATTTATTTTCATTTTGAAGAGGATGAAAGTTTTGGATAAAACAATGAAGATTCTGAAAGACAAAAGTAAAAATAAAAGACGTGTGAACAGAAGCAACTTATGTAAAATCTTCAGTGGAAAATGGAAACATACATCTAATAGTGAACCTTTTTTTAATGAAGAGAGTCACTTCCAAGAAAATAGTTTACCATTTGCAGTTGATACTGGAGGTCGTTGCTACGAAGTTCAGAATGGTTGTCCTGTTGCAAAAGAGGAAATGGTTACTATTAGTGCAGAACAGTTAATAGCTGAAGAAGTGCAAGGGAAACGCTCACAAGCTCCTGTGTATAAGTGGGGTTGTAGCAGTATTTGTAGTATTGGACAGGAATCTATTGATATAATGCGAAATTTGTTACGAGAATATACACAGAAAAGTGTAAAACAGAAGATTAGGTTGTTACAAACACTAGATCCTTGTAATGTAAGAAAATATACTGAGAAACATGGGCATTCTCTGGCTTGTCTTTCAAGAAAAGTGTGTAAAAGTGTTTTTCATCACTTAAGGATGTTAGCAGTACACCATTCAGAAATGCGGAAGTTTGTAAGGAAACTGTACTATGTAAAAAGTCCTGCATTATGTTTAGGTGAACTGAATACAGCTCTTTTACACGGTTCTTTATCAGATGTACAAAAAAAGTGTGATTTTATTCAGTTCCGATAATTTGGTTCAGAAGAGCAGTGTATAGAAAGTGAAAGTTTGACAATTACAGATGTTGAAGAAGATGGGAAAGTGATTATGATTGATCAGTTTGAAGAAGAAATTGGAAAGTTTAACATAGTGTGCTCTGAAATTCCAAACTATGTTTGTGTTTGTTGTCGACGTACTAATTATAAAACTCAAACTAGGAATGTTGATTTGTATTTGAAATCTGAAAAGAAGAATAATGATAAATGGAAAGAATTTGCAACTTACTTGTTAGTGGAAGGTCAAATTGAGTTAGGCAGTGATCAACGTAAATATTGTTATAACAAATTAGAAGAGAACAAAATGCCCGCTAGAGCAGTACATAATAAGTTAGAATTAGTAGCTATTCCGGAGGAACTGGCAGATTTGAATACATATGAGTCAGTTCTAATTCAATCTGTTCATCCATTTCAAACTATAATTCGCATGGAGCCTAAAACAGGTAAACTGCCACCAACAGACTTAAAAAGAGGGCTGAAAGGAAGAGTAGTGTACTTACCTTTGGATTTTAAGAAAAATATTGAAATTGTTGGTGGAAACAAAGATGAAAATGAAGCAGTAGTCGTTCTAGTAAATGGAGTACCCACAAAGAGTCGGAAAATATGGCAAGAATTTGTGGATGTTAAAAAACTTCAAAAGGCTACGTTATATCTTGTGGAGAATAATATTTATTATAAAACTGTAAATGTGGAAGAACAGGTAATAAGTTTGGAAGATGAATCTGAAATTTCAAGTGGTCAAATAGAGAAAGTGGACAAGTCAAGGAGTGAAGAGATTTATGAACATTACACAATATGTCCTCTACATTCAAAAGAAGTAATAGGAAACAGTATTGAGTTATTTCAAATGAAAAAAGCAAAGGGAACTCCAATGAGTGTATGGGAGAAAAGCTTAGAAGCTCGTTCTTTTCCACAGCTGTTTCCTACTGGAGAAGGTGGACGATATGATGACCGACCTGTACGTATTCCAGCTTCAGAATATCGCTCAACAAGATTATACTCTGAAGATCCTAGATTCCGGCAGTGTATACCATATATATTTCACCTTTTGTTTGAAAGTGATCTGTCTTCTCTGTCCTATGCAGTGAACCACATACTGAAAACTGGAGTTCATCAATCACTTCTTTCAGCGAAAGAATTTGTGGAGAAAGTTCAACAAACAGATGAAAATTTAGAAACACAGTTAATTAATTTGATGGCATGTCAACGAGGAACAAATGAGTATTGGTATCGTCGTCATGGAGAACTGAAGTGTATGTTACGGAACTTAGGTACACCAACATGGTTTGTGACACTTAGCTGTGCAGAGTATGCATGGGAAGATTTGCTTGAATTTCTACAAGAAGCAAATTCCAATATTAAGAATGTTGAAATGAAGACACCTGGAGAACTGTGTTCTTTGGATCTGTAAATGTGTGCAGATATTTTAATCATAGGTTTCAAGCTATGATGTCTTTCATCTGCAATAAAAAGAATCCACCTCTTGGAGAAGTTACCGATTTCTTTTGGAGAAATGAGTACCAAGCGAGAGGTGCTCCTCATATACATATGCTATTGTGGATCAAGGATGCACCTAAATTTGGAACTGATTCAGATGAAATAGTATTGTCTTTCATTGAACAGTATGTGACATGTGAGCTTCCAAGAGAAGGAGGAGATAGAAGCTTGAGACAGCAAGTTTTACATTTCCAAAGTCACCGTTGTGGAAAGTACTGCCGACTGAAAATACAAGTCTAAAGGAAAATTTTATACCAAGTGTCGGTTTGGATTTCCACGTCCAGTAATTTCTAAAGGAAGAGTAAATTCTTTTTTTCTTCTGTAAGGCACACAATAACTCGCAAATCTCCAAAGAATACCTACAACTTGAAAAGAACAGAACTGTCAAAGTATATTAATGACTACAATCCGGTTATTTTAAAAATGTGGAATGCAAATATGGACATCCAGTATGTTGCAGACAACTCAATTGCTGTTGCACGCTACGTTACATCATATATAACGAAATCAGAAAAACCGAGATGAAACAAATGTGGGAAGAAATTGCACAAGAGAAAAGCCTTAGCAAAAAATTGTACAGCTTTACTTTGAAAATGCTTTCCCACAGAGAAATTGGATCGTATGAATGTTCAGACCGCTTGTCCTCTTCAAGTTTATATTCAAAATCACGAGGGATCATTTGGGTAAGTTTAGGTCTTGCCTGCTCACGAAATAGAGTGTTGAAATCATTAGAAGAAATTGAATACTTAGCAGCAAATGAACCAGACAGTACAGAAATTCTTAAAACTAATATGTTGGATACATACTATCCGAAAAGGAGTCGACATCTGGAACAGCTATGTCTGTATGAAGTACTTCAACATTACAGCTTCAAAAGAAATGTTAAACAGAATTTAAAACAAGGAAAATATGCAGTACTTGGATGTCATGGATGTTTAGTAAAACACACAAAAGGTAACCTTATCAACCACAAGAAACTCAGTTGTGAAACTCCAGACAAGCGAGAATTTGACTATTTAGCACTTCTCCAACTGTTCAAACCATGGCGTACCGAAAGTGAATTACTTGGAGATTTCGACTGCTACGAAAATTCTTTTAATGCATGTAAAGATAGCATTGCATGTTCAATTTTTCCTACATATTTAAAAATATTGAATGATGAAGTTGAACAGGAAAAGATTATTACAGCTGAAGTTGCAAATGAAAGTTCTCAAGATAGTCAAAGTTCTGGTCCATGTAGTCAAGATCCACTTGGACAACCAATAGTGGAAAATGAAGCAGCGATTGCTATGCATGAAGTGGAAATTGCAATGCAACAAGCACAAGAGGAGAATATTACATTGGAAAAGTTAGAAGAACAAGTAAATATTGAACAGAAAGAAATATATGTACAAGTGAGAGAACAGATAGAACATGGTTTGTTGCATGAAAAAAAGAATGTGTATGTTCATCATTTAAACCTATTCTGATGTACATCAGTGGTCAAGCTGGAACGGGTAAAAGTTTTTAATTAAAGTTTTGACCAGTTATCTTAAAAAACTACTGGTTCACATTTATCTTGTGTAGTAACAGCTCCAACTGGATTAGCTGCGCACAATGTTAAAGGAATTACTTTGCATAGATTACTAATGTTACCAGTTGAGCATGATAATAAATTAGAATATCAGAAGTTGTCTGGAGAAGCTTCTTATGAAGTGTCAAGAGTGCTGAAGAAGATGAAACTTTTAATTATTGATGAGGTGAGCATGGTCTCAAACTTAATGCTTGCTTTCATGCATTTAAGAATGCAACAGGTATTAAAAACAGATTACGACGTTCTCTTTGGAGGAAAACATTTAATTGTATTTGGAGATCTGCTACAACTAACTCCTGTAAAAGGAGAACCAGTCTTTAAAACTCTTCTACATGAAGACACTAGGAAATCTTTGGGAAGTATTGGAAATGTGAATCTCTGGGTAAATTTTGAATATAAAGAACTCACTCAGAATATGCGACAAGCAAGTGATGAAGATTATGGAAATATTCTGAAAGATGTAAGAATTGGTGTTCTAAGCAAACATGGTAAACAAGCTTTACAAAGTCGTCTACTAAAGAACTTGTTTACAACTGAAAACACACCAGCAGGAGTACTGTACAAGAACATTGCAGAAAAAAAGTCAATACTTTGCTTAATGCCTACACTGGAAGAGTGTTATACATTTAATCAAGAGCTTCTGAAATTGGAAAATCAAGAAATAGTTCACATTGAAGCTATTGATAAAATCGAGCATCAAGGAATAACAATTCTTCTTTCAAATAAACTACAGACTAAATTGGATTCTTTGGAAAAGTCTGTATCAAAAACTGCTGGCTTAGAAAAATATTTAGATGTATGTATAAACTGTCGGGTAATTTTGAGGCGTAATTTGAATATAGAACAAGGTTTAGTGAATGGAGCAATAGGGAAAGTTGTTGAATTTGTAAAATATCAAAACAGAAATGCAATTGAATTCTTGAAAATTAAATTTGATCAGATTGCAGAGGTGAAACAAATTGGGCGTTGTGCTGTACGTTTTTGCTGGTAAAAGACTTGTATGTTCGTAGAAAACAGTTTCCTTTCTGTTTAGCATATGCAATAACCATTCATAAATGTCAAGGTTTAAGTGTAGATAATGCTTTAGTAAATGTTGGAAGAACTGTGTTTAAAGAGGGAATGGCATACGTTGCATTATCTCGAGTTAGAACATTGTCTGGTTTGTATTTAATTGATTTCGATGAAAACAAGGTTAGTGCTGATGTAAATTGTGTAAGAGAATATAATCGTTTAAGAAGACTTTATGCACCAACTTTAGGTGAATATCCTATTTATGAAAAACGTGCTGTGTGTTCAAAACGCAAACATGTTGATGAATCAAGTGTGGTTGAAAAGCAGAAAAAAATTCAAGAGAAAAGAAAAGATGCAAAGAAACAGAAAATAGAAACAAGTGATGATGTTGTGGGATACCAATTAGAAAATGCTTCTGGTGTCAACTGCTATGGTAATGTTATTCTAAACGTTATATTTTATCTAGAAGATCTGTATGGTGAAATTATGGAAAGTCAGGAAAAAAGATTATGTTCTGCACTTTATACTTTATTTGAACAATTGAGAACTGACAGAAGTAAGATCCATACTGCTTCTGGTATTCGACAACTGTTGGACACATGTACTGGATCTTTAACGTTCAGTCCTAATATACAACTAGATGCACAAGAGTTTCTGATGGTTATGCTTGGAGTATTAGAAGATGAAGGAATCCAGATTGAGAGTTTATTTGGACTCAGTTACAAATGGGATCACAAATGTGAACAGTGTTCAATAACTTCTAGTACTATAGTTGACAGAGAACGATTTCTATATTTAACAATACCTGACTGCAAATCTGTACCTTTTCCGAAATTAGTAAAAGAAGCAAATCATGATATGAAATGTTCTCGTTGTCAATCAGAAATGTTATCTACATTATGCCTAGAAAGATATGGAAAATATGTAATTTTAATGCTACAACGCTGTAGACCAAATGGAAGAAAAGTGGAAACGAAAATTAAAAATGTTGTTGCTAGTCAAGTATCTATTTCTGGAAGAACATTCGCAACACTGGCTATTGTTTTCCATGCTGGAGCTACTACCACATGTGGACATTATACTGTATATTTAAAATGTAATAATGGTTAGAGTCACTGCAACAATACACACTTGGAAATAAAATCGAGATTGCCTTATGAATTACCCAACTCATACTTGATATTTCTTAAGCAAAAATTTTAGAAACATTATTCGGCCTAGAGGGAAAATGGGAAGATGCTTTAAGGAATTTATACTGGATGATTTCGAAAAAAAATTCTACACATTATTTGGCCTTGGGGAAAAATGTGAACAGAAACTACAGAGTAAAGGTAAGATTTAAAAATTGGAAATAGTATTGAATGTGTTATTTGTGTTGATTTCGTATTGTGGTTGCAAGAATTAGTCATTTGTGTTTTTTTAACAATCTAGTTGATTGTTTTTTTCCCAGCTGTTTATGATGATACTACACTGACATCACTGTGAATAGTGAAGTTAAGTAGAATCTGAAAACAGCAGAAAAAGGGACAAAAATATGTTTTCAAAATGTTAAATTATGTTGTATTATTTGATAAGTAACACTGTAATTTCTGAAATATATTACATTACACAACAGTTTTACAGCTTATTTTCTTTTCTGTAGTGGAAAAGTTAGAAAAAACAGTACTAATGAGAAATAGCAGAATAGTAGTTTAATATTTAAAAACCTTAGAAATTCACTGAAAAAAACCATAGGTTTTACAGACGTTATACTTAGAAATTAGCATTTAAAAAACCTTAGAAATTCACTGAAAAACCATAGGTTTTACAGACGTTATAGTTAGAAATTAGCATTTAAAAACCTTAGACATTCACTGAAAAAACCATAGGTTTTACAGACGTTATAGTTAGAAATTAGCATTTAAAAAACCTTTGAAATTCACTGAAAAAACCATAGGTTTCAGGGATGTTATAGTTAGTTGGACATTTCACTCATACAAAACCATAGAAATTCCACCGTTATAGTTAGTTCAGCTAACTATAACTCGCGCCCCCGCAATGCACTGCTGATGACGTCACATATTACAACATTCATGACATGGTCAGTGACATCACTGATGACATCACTGATGACATCTCAAATGACATCACTGATGACATCACTGATGACATCATCCAGTGACTGTGTGTTTCTGTAAAATTTTAATTTGTTTTATATATATGCCAAGCTGTATTGAAGAATGAGTGGTTGTATAAGTGTCTGTATGGAGGATTTACTAGGTACGTGACTGACTGTATAAGTGAGTGATTAAATGTGTCTTACTGAATGCATAGGTTAGTGACTAAACTGTGTGAAAGTCTGTATCAGTCTGTCTGTTGTTGTGTAAACTGCTGCATGGGTTGGTGAGTAGCTGCATGAGTGTCTATATGACTTATTGATTGCTTGCCTGAGTATTTGTATGGCTGCCTGAGTGTGTATGTGTGTGTGGGCGGGAGGTGTGTGACTGTGCATAGATGTGTGAGTAGTTAATTCACTGGGCGTATGGCTTCAAGAGTGCATGTGGAAACAGCTGTATGGGTGGGTGAGTGTGTGTATGGGTGTGTTGGTGAGTGAATGGATGTTTCAGTGGTACATGTGCAATTAACTACATATGTAAAAGGCAGTATATGTGAGTGATGGTGTATATAAATAACTATATGTGAGAGTCAGTAATTGTGAGAGTGGCTGCATGGATGAGTGTGTATTTGTATCAGTGATTCTATAACAGAGTAATTATGTGTTAGTATCTGTATGAATAAGTGAGCTGGTGTCTGTATAACTGTATAGGTTAGTAAATGGAAGTATGATTGATTCTTTGCATGACTGACTAGCTGTGTGAGTAACTCTGGATATGCGGCAGTGTGTGAGTGTCTGTATAGGTGTATGAGTGCATATGATAGTGTTGTATTGATGTGTGACTACATGTATGAGTGACTGTATGGGTGAATGAGTGGATGTGTGTGTAGACCTAGGAACCAGTCAGTGCGTATTTAGTAACTGGTATTGATGTGTCTATTTTTTCGAAATTGGTAGTCTGTATTTTAGAGTGGGTGTATCAAAGGTTATATTCAGGTGTGAGGAGGTGCATCAGATTTTCACGTGGATGATGTCATCAGTGATGTCATCAGTGATGTCATCAGTGATGTCACTGACCATGTCATGAATGATGTAATATGTGACGTCATCAGCAGTGCATTGCGGGGGCGCGAGTTATAGTTAGCTGAACTAACTATAACGGTGGAATTTCTATGGTTTTGTATGAGTGAAATATCCAACTAACTATAACGTCCCTGAAACCTATGGTTTTTTCAGTGAATATATATATATACACACCGAGGGAGACAGTGCCTCTGTGTAACTCCAGCACAGCCTATGAATTCGGAGCAGGAGGCTCTGAAATAGGTCAGGTGAAGTGAACAATTGGATTGTTTTTTCTGGTTTTAAATAAAGGAGTCAGTGGAACCATCTGCCTGCGAGCGCGTCCTCAATTCAGGGCAACATAGGGAGACACACACACACACATATATGCTCTCTTCCACGTGGAGCAGGGTTGGTTTTGATATATATATATATAGCCATCCTAGGTGCTGATTACAAAATCCCTGGGGTAGATCCTGTCCGGCAGATGTGGTCAGGTGTTACCAGCCTAGTACTTGCAAATCAAAATGGTTTTGTCCTGTGTTGCAGCACGTCTCTAAACATACGCCCCCTGGTCCATGTGATGGATCAGGCCCCCAGAAAATTCCCCAATGCAACCTGCTTAATACTGGATCTTGAGAACGCATTCGACCTGCTTGTATGGGACTATCTTTTTTAGGTCTTGATTGCGATGAAGATAGGTGACCCTCTCCAAGCATATACCAACTTCCACAGCATGATCACCAACATTTTCAACAATTTCAACCTCCAACCCTGCACCCTCAACCCCAACGACCTCAACCAACCAGCGAAAATCATCCAAACCGTTACCCCCTGGTCCAGGTTCACCGCTCAGACCACCTCAGCAATCATGTCTTCCATCCACTCCAGGATGCCCACCAGCCCCTACCCCACCACCTCTACAACCTCGCAATAAACCCAATCAGCACGCAGCTTACCAGCATCCTCAACTCCTCAATCTCCACAGCAATCTTCCTGGACAGATGAAAACACGCAGATGTCAAACCCCTCCTAAAGAATCCTCTGCCGACCCCAGTGATCTAAAGAATTATCAGCTGATCTTCCTACTCCCCTACCCGGCCACAGTACTTGAGAAAGCCATCAACCAGCAGCTCAGTGAATTCCTGGAATTAAACCACCTACTGGACGCCTCACAATCAGGATTCTGTGCCAACCACGTCACTGAGACTGTGCTGATTGCTGCCACAGACAACATCAAAACACTCCTCGACCGTGGAGAAACTGTGGCCCTGATCCTCCTCCTCCTCGACCTCTCTACAGCATTCAACACCATCTCTCACAACACCATCATCAACAGACTCTACAACATAGGCATACAGCAAGATGCCTTCAAGTGGCTATCTTCCCTCCTTACGGGATGCACAGAGAGCATCCAACTGCCTCCCTTCACCTCCACACAAAAAAGACATCATATGCGGCGTACCACAAGGATCATCCCTCAGCCCCACCGTGTTCAGCATCTACATGAGCCCCCTCGCAGATGTCATCAGACTCCACAGACTCAACATAATCTCCTACACAGACGACACTCAAATGATCCTCTCACTCACAGAGGACCCCTCAAATGCCAAAACCAACTTCTGTGATGCCATGACCAACATAGTCAAATGGATGAAAGACAAGTGCCTCCAACTCAACTCCGAAAAAGTACTGATCTTCGGGAATAAAACCTCTGACTGGGACTGCAGCTGGTGGCCTGCGGAACTCGGACCTACACCCACACTGACTGACCATGCTCATAACCTCGGTATCATTCTTGACAGCCAAATGACCATGAAATGAAAAGTCAACACAGTCATCTCCTCCTGCTTCCACACACTCCGCATGCTCCGCAGAACCTTGAGATGGATTCCAACCAACGCCAGAAAGACCGTCACCCCAGGTCATCATCACAGCCACCTCGACTATGGCAACGCCCTCTACATCGCCATCTCCACCCAGCTTCTCAGAAGACTCCATACCATACAGAAAATTGCAGCCAGACTCATCCTGGACCTCCTCAAATGAACCCACATTGACCCCCACCTGAGAGACTTCCTCTGGCTCCGAATCCAGAAGAGATGCCAGTTCAAGATCCTCACGCACGCCTACAAAGTCCTCCATGACCTAGGACCTGCCTACATCAATGATTGACTGAATTTCCACCAACCCTCGAGACACCTGCGTTCACTCGCCCTCGCACATACCACCTGCATCCGTTGCAGCCACATCAGTGGCTGCTCCTTTTCCTACATCGCTGCCAAGAGTTAGAGCGACCTTCCCCTCCAGCTCCGTACAGCCCCCTCACTGGAAGACTTCAGAAAGAGACTCAAGACCTGGCTATTTGATGGAAACACAGCGCCAGATACCCCTAGGGGTGACAGTGTTGCGCTTTAAAAATGCTGTTTGATTGATTGGCTGATTGATTGAACCCCTCACCACCAGGCTTTGTCTAGAGGGTGAAGTATGGGGGATACTCCCTGGACAGCATGACCCACGCGGTGTCCCTGTACATGGAGGACCTGCTTCTGTACATTCGTGACATTTGCTCAGACCTCACCCTCATACTAACCACGCTACAGCATTTGCACGGGCGACTGGTCTCCAAATTAACTGGGCCAAGTTGTGCTTGTTCCCGCTGAGCTGCAATTTAGCCCTACTCGCGGTTCGATTGGGAGGAACATTAATGAACTGGAAAGGCTTCACCGTTCGGTACCTCGAAGTAAGCCTCTACCATTCTCCAGCCGACATCTTCGAGGGTAACCTCAGGAGGGCCATTTCTGTCCTAAAATCACAGGTGCAATTTTTGAAGTCCTGCCCTTAGCTACGACGGGGAAAGTAGTACTGCCCAAAATTATAGTCCGACTGCAGTTTCTTTTTTATTTTACCAACAACCCAGTTCTTCCCCCAGGTGCTTCTTCTATGACTTGGACACTCTGTTAAGGGAGCTTATATAGGGAAACAAGCATCACTGTATCGTGCTGCGAAAGCTGCAGTTACCAATGGGCAGGGCCGGACTTGGAGTCCCATCATTTGAGGCCTACTATCTAGCAGCACAGCTTTAGAGGTTCGCGGAATGGTAGCAGGGCACTTTACAGGAGAAACATGCAACGGATTCGGCCCCCTGTCACTAACCATGCTCCAGGGCTTCCTCCTACCCACAACCACCCCTGGGGCCCCCAGAATCACTGCAGGTCGTCGTGGTCGCCTGCACATGCATGAATTGGGTCTCCCACCTTACGCGTCACATCCCACCATAAATCCTTGCATTCCCCTTACAAGGCCTGCCATGCTTCCCAGGATCCTACTTCATAGCTGACCTGAGGAGTTGGCATGACCACTCCTTGACTTCGGCAGGCGACCTGTTTGCAGATGGTCACCTTCTCTCCTTTGACCAACTTATTGTTGATTGTGCTCTCCCCAGGGGACAATACCTGCGTATCAACAGCTACAATACACTTTCCGAATGTTTTGGTTCACGCAGGACGAGGAACCCCAATCCCTCTCTGTAATACAGACACTACTGCATATAGGGACGGGTCGACACTTGATAACATAGATATACAAAGCCATAAAGGAACATGCTGGGGGCTATGAGGGACAACTAGGAAGATGAGTTTGTAAAGGCGCTTCATGACACTGTGTGGGAACGCGCATTGGAATTTCCTCAACGGGTGTCCCAAAATGCCTGCTTTAAGAGAATACATTTCTCAATTCTACACAGGGCCTACTTGACTCCAGAGCAACTAAATAGCTATTTCCCTACTGTACACCTAGGCTGCTCCTGATGTTGAGCGCCATCCGCGGACCTGCAGTATATGCTGTGGTTATGCCTGGTCCTCACCACATATTGACAATCGATACATACCACACTCCGGAAGGTCACAGAACTTACCGACATTAACACATGGGAAGCCTGGGCTTTAGGCATTTTCAAGCATAGGAAATATACAGAGGTGAGAGCGTGCTTTACTGGCCTCACTCTCCTACATGCCAAACGAACCCTCACCCTACAATGGAGAGCGAATCAAGCCCCCTACGATGGCTGCCTGGCACGCAGCGCTGCGGAGATGGGAAGGGCAGAGGGTGAGGTCCTGCGCAATGAAGAGGCCCAGCATCTCCACAAGCGACCAATTTCCTCATCCTGGGACCTCTTTCTGCAGCTCACCTGGAACAGTGACCTACCTCTATGAGCCCCAATCCGCCAGCCCCCACCAGCAATCTTCCATACTGGTCTGCACCCAATAGGCTTTCCCAATGGTTTAGCCCCTCCTCGATGCCACTAGGGGCAGCGTAGACCCTGTTTCCTCCTGTGTTCACCATTTAACACCAGCCACTACACAGTTGCCTCCTTACACCAGCTTTACCCCAATATCCCTCGCACACATCACTTCGGGTTCCACCCCTTCATCCGGATCGCCATCTTCCTTTCCCAGTTTGATTGTAGCCCCCAGTTAACCGAACGGAGTCAACATCCTACGCTGGCACTATGCAGCTGCATTTTCTCCCTGGTTTTGAACAACTTTGATGACTATATCATTGTGCCTAGTGTCATGCATACCCATCATCAATACATGGCTGTAAATACTACTGCTCAGCATCACACATTTGTATGTTACGTTGGACTTATGTTACTGCTGTTGTTTTTAAAAGAAAACTTTAAAAAAAAATCAGATAGGGTCCACTGAAAACCCAACATCTACCTCCATGAGAGATCCACTCATGTCTACACACATGCACAGAAACAGAGCTGGAGGTCAAGCCTTATCATACGTAGCTCCTAAAGTGTGGAACCGCCTTGCACTACACATCAGAGCCTCCTCCTTTCTTCTTGCACTCTGCACAAAGATGAAGTCTTGACTCTTTGAGTAATGCCATCCTGCCCTCTAAGACTAAGCTCTTAGACCTGCTCAGCATCAGGATTCCTCTGTGGATGATATCACGCGCTACAAATACACATAAAATATACATGGGAGAACATAACAACTGGGCTATGCAACAGGCAAATGGTTCCTGTATTTGATTATAAAATTCCATGTGGTTGTTCACCTATAAATGCTCTTTTCACAGTCTGATATTGTAAACATCATGGGCAGCTAGAGTACCCTATTAGCGGGCCTGTAAGGTTCCTCCAAAATCTAAGGATACACAATTTCACAGTTCCCAACTCAGTTGGCACCCACCTCTTCCTGTGCTTGGATGGAACTATGCTATCAAACATGCCATTTAGGAGTGGAGCCTAATGGAGGGGACTAGTGTAACATCTTTGGGTTCTGAAAGAACTGTCCACACCTCTCTTCAAAATCCCCCCTTTTCTGTGGCAGCTCCACAACATGGGAACTGTATTACAAGCATCTCCTCCGCCCCTCCAAGAAAGAGCAATCATTTACAGGCCAACTTGTGTAACAAGGTGGTGGGCCAGTACCAGTTATGGAGAAGTCAGTCAGTCAAAAAATCTTTACTTCGACCATACAGGACATAAAAGCACATAAAACAGTACGATACATTTTAGCAAAATACAGCACGTCAACTTAAAAACTATATACTATGTTTCTCTTTTTTTGTTTGTTAAAAACACTATTAATGTGCAAATTTTGACTGCGTTCTTGAGTTAGCTCCCCAGGCCTGCTCAGTATTCTGTAGCAGGAGATTGTGCAATGTGCATAGAATACATGATTTCTACACTTGGTGCAAAGTGGGGGCAGTAACACTTGCTGTAGCAAAAGACTATTTCATTAAGGATTAAAAACACCTATTTGGTACTAAAACTTTGTTCTTATCTAATAGTTACTAGAAAAAGAAAAATAGGGATGCCAATTTAAAACAACTAAAATTATAAAAATTGTAAAACACCTTGGCAATAATAGATAGATTGCGGTAGGGATAAACATGTAATACAATGTATACATACCACATTGTTTTAAGAGGTGCATAACATAGCGTGACTAATAATTGCTGTAAATCTAAGAATTTCCTGTAGGGACTTTCTTTAGAATGGCTCTACGAATGCACCACATGGAGTATAAAAACCGCGAGATGGAGAACACAATAGGTATATCGGTATCATACTTAAAAAGCCTAAACACCTCAGTACAATGTCTGGACCCCATATTCCTACACAATTGTAGCAGCCAGCGAGACCTTGACTTCCCATATGCGGGGCAAAAGAACAGTACGTGCATTTCAGTTTCCTCAGCTTGGTCACACCCTGGGCAATCTAGAATATGGGCGCCCTGCCACTTATTGGTAAATGTTCGAAGCGGGATTACCCCATGTCTAAATTGGAGAAAAAGCTTCTTTGCTAGAAGTGGTTGAATATAATCTAGTGTCGGTTGTAGCCTATATTGCTGTTTTACTTCCAAGAACCTAGAAGTTAGGCAACCAAGCTTGGTCCCCCGCCATAGTTGGGCCAGTTTGGATTCTCTATAGGTCTCGAGGAGTGCCTTTCTGGGGATCTTAGGACAGATTTCTCCAGCAGATGTCCACATGTTTACCCTCCCCAGAGCCTGGCAAGTGTTCCTAATATGGGCAAGCCAGGGGAGTTTCCCCGCACCTTGTAGCCTCATAACATCCTTCAACTCCTCTTTGTATTCGGCTAGTTCGGGGGTACTCCAGAGGCGTCGCCAATATAGGAGAGGTCTAGAAGAGGCTACATCTGCTATAGGGCTAATCCCTAGATCCATCCTGAGTGGTGTTAATGGAGAGCTAGTGGGGAGACCCAACAGTTGCCTGAGAAATGAAATCTCTGTCAATGATAAAGAGGTAGATGAACAGTGGCCCCATAATTCTACCCCATACAAGGCTGCACCCCTTGCCTGTGTCTTATAAATTTCTGCTGCAGGACCTATCACTTTATGCGTGCAGCTCTTGTAAACTTTTATGATATCTCCCGTAGACTGGGTCAGTTTTAGACTGGCTTTCTTTATTTGTGTCCCCCATTCCATTTTTTCGGTTAGTGTAATCCCTAGATATTCAAAAATAGACACCCTCTCTAGGGCCCTTCCATCTAGTCGGGGATTTGGGCAATTCGTGGTATTTGCGTTGAAAACTATATACTTGGTTTTTTATAAATTGATCTCCAATCCCCGATTTTTGCAGAAAGTGCTGAATACATCAAAACCCCTTTGCATGCCCATAGGAGATTTGGATAGTAGAAGCGTATCATTCGCAAACACGAGGGCTGGAATTTTGCGGTTCGCTAACCTGGGTGCATCGATATCTTTCCCAGCCAGCAAGGATTCTATTAGGCCATTTATAAAAAGGGAAAAGAGTGTCGGGGCCAAAACACATCCTTGGCGCACCCCTTTCTCTACGGGGAAAGGGGCAGAGAGTTCACCATTTTTGCCATATCTTATTTGTGCAAAATTATCTTGGTGGAGGCGTTTTAACTGGTAGCAGAGATACTCTGGAACTCCCAGGTCCAGTAGTATGCCCCACAATTGATCCCTCTGGACTAGATCGAAAGCGGATTTAAGATCCACAACTGTGAGGTAGAGGCTGCCACCCTCTAGGACCACGGTTTTCCAGTGGATAAGTTGTAATCTAAAGATCTGATCAATAGTAGAGATCTTGGCCCTAAACCCTGCTTGTAGAGGTGTTAATACGTTACTCTCTTCCATCCAAGATTGCAAACGCCCCAAGAGAATGCGTGCAAAAATGTTTTGACTAACGTCTAAAAGGCTTATGGGGCGATAGTTGGCTGGATTAAGCGGTGAGCCCTTTTTATAAATTGGGATAATTTCTGCCCTTGCCCAAGTAGAGGGCAGCGCCATGCCTTGCAAAACAGCGTTGAAAAGTGACCACAAGTAGGGTGCCCATACTGAGGGCTCAGAGCGGAAAAGGTCGCCAGGAATCTTGTCCAGCCCTGGCGCCTTAGCTGGTAATAACTTGCCCAGTGCCTCTGTAATCTCCTTCATTGAGCAGAGTGGCACATCTCGATTTGGCAACTCAGAGTAAATAGGGTTTATTTCCTCCCATCCTACTTCCTCAGTTGTCCTAGTATATAAAGATTTAAAATGAGCTCTCCAAACTTCTTCCCCTAAATTTGGCGCAATGGCCAATTTACCTTCAGATTTACCTGTGTTTATTAAATTCCAAAAGGCCCTCATGTCATGGCTATCTAGCGCTGTTTTAATGGCAACCCATTTTTCACTTTCCCAGTTGCTTTTGGCTTTGGCTACACTATTTTTATAATATTTCCTAGCTTCCTTAATTTGTAGCCTATCATTGGTTCTAATAGAGATTAAAAGGGCTTGCTTGGCTTCCTTGCAGTGTTCGTTAAACCATGGGTGCCTTGGTTTGGAATTCAGCCTAGGCCTTTTGCTGTTAAGAAAAAAAGGTGCCAGGGCAGAAAGCAAATCCTGATGATTATTTGCAATTCTAGTTTGGGAAATTAGGGTGCCGCTGGTCACAGAAAGTTGGAGCGAAGCTTCGAGAAAGGGAACAGTTTGTTGGTATAGGGATGACACTTAGTCCTGTGATTGCGCAAATTCCCCCCAGCGTACTCTCCTCCCTCCATTGGCCAATACTAAGCCAGAGTCAGATTTTGAACATGTGCTATGATGACCTTCAACTAGCGGCAAGGATGCTTCTAAGACCAGAGCATTATGGTCACTCTCGTGACGTGAGGTGACCTTAAAATCGAGGACCCTGTGCCATGATCTAACATCTACCAGAATGTAGTCTATGATCGATGCCTGCCCGAGTCTGTTAAAGGTAAAGTTCCCGGGACTATCAGATAGCGATCGACCATTACAGGCCCTCAGTGAATGGCTTAGTACGAGTGCGTTCATTTGTAGGACCAAAGGAGTCCATGCCCGTGTTGGTAGAATATTAGGATCTGGAATTGCCCAAACTGAATCCTCCTCACTTGTAATGCTTGTGGACAAGCCGTTGAGAGGCTCGAATTGACAGTTAAAATCCCCGCCTATAATGACCCAATAGTTCTCCGGTATAGTTGGGAGAAAAGAGGTCAAGTGGTCAAGAGTGGGGGAAACTTGCCCATAGCAAACCGGCCGTGAGTAAACATTAATTAAAGCAATCCTAATTGAGGTAGAGAATGACAAAAAGACACATAAAATATTAGGAGACGAAGTCTCTATCTGTTTGGCCTCGTAACCAAGGTGCACGCCAACCCAGGTGCACAAGCCCCCAGAAGGTCTCCCCCTAGCCCCCTGGACTGCTGGGGTACTCTACGACGCATAGCCCACTCTATGTGCATCTGCCCTTGCCCATGTTTCCTGGAACATACATAATTCATGCTGGTCTATGAATAACCCCCAATCTGGGAGATCCAGTTTTGAGGTGAGTCCTGCTATGTTCCAGGATAAAATCCGCATGCTTGGTGGTCCTACATCGTTGACCAAAGGAGCCTGAGGGGGAAGGCTTGCCCTTAGTTGGGCCTGGTGTAAATCTTTGGGCCCTACCCCTCCCTTGAAGCTACATTCATTAGCCAAGTTTGGATTGCTGATTAGGGTAGGAGTGGAATCTGTCGGGCTGCCCTCAGGGACCAACTCCTTATCTCTATTCTGCTTTCCATAACCACCCTTTAGCGCTGGCCCGTCCTGATTCGATAGTCTCATTCTAGACTCATAGTTATCACTGGGACTTTTGTGGAAGGGCCTAATGGACCTTAGTCAATCTACCGAATCTAGAGGGCTAAATCTGTTGGCGACAGGGAGGTTGTATATGAGTGATGTAGGATGGTCCCGGCCTATTTGAGGCATGGGGCCGCCCTGATCACTCGTTCCCCAATCATTGGCCAAACCTCCCACATTGCGCGGCATAAGCCTAGGAGGGAAGAAATATCCCAGGGGGAGAGAAGTAATACCCCCAGCCTCCCTCTGGTAGCCCCAATCTAGGATGTATTGGACAGCCAGAGTATCCATAAAATTGATCACTATGCAGTCCCTGGCTGTATCCTTTGGCCTCCACCCCAGCCAGCTTACCCTGCGTGTGAATATAATTTTATTTACATCTTTATAGGGGAAATGCCTATATTTGGTTAACCAGTGAATACATTTGTTTTTGAGTTCAGAATGGGATTCCCCAACCCCCTTTCCAGCTCGGGTACTCCTGATAACACAATAACATATGGAGTAGAGGCTGGGGGTAGATTGATACATGGTAGTGCAGACTGTGTTTCCCTGGATTTTATATAAGATGGAATCTTGTCACGGGCCTCTTTAGTTTTGCCAACTTGCTGTGAATTGGATGATCCTGTTGTGGGCGAGGGTGATCTAGTAACAGGTTCAGGGGGTGGACATCGAAGGAGCCTCTGGGGGAGGATAGCTGGATCCAGGCTCTGTGGTGGGGGCGATCTCAGAGAGGGAGCTGCGTCCCCCTGGTTGATTATTTTGGACCTAGCGGGGACGGGCAGTATATTTAATGCTGATGTAGCTACCTTGTTTGTATGCGAGATCAGCTCTTTAACAAGGGATTTAGTTGTCTCTGCTACTTTAAGGGTTGAGTCTGCCTTTCCCACCCAGTGGTCCACCACTGACGATAGTTTATCAATTCGATCCATTAAAACATCAAGTTCATCTTTTACAACAGATCTAAAATGCACTTTAAGGTCCATCACCAACTTTGACACCCACAATGGTTGCTCTGGGGTCATCTGTAGTGGGTCCCCAGTTCCTGATTCCCCCAAAGTTCTGTTTGGTGACATGCCAGATGCTTGGTTATTCCGCTTGGTTCCCTTGTTTGTTGTAGATTTGAGTTTCCCCCCTTTCTTCTTTCCACCGCTCCCCAAAAGGGTCTTGGGAGCATAACCAGCTCCTATCTGTGCTCGTGTCCTTAGGGGCTCTGGGTCTGGGATCATAGATTGTGTTGGGGGTGGGGGCAGGGTGCCGGATTCAGAAAGAGTGGGGCTTGGAGCTATGATCGGTGTTAATGAGAGACGCCTCTCTGTACGCTCGATTTCCGTGGAGACAGCTCCAATTGCGCTCTGGAGCATTTTGTCGATTGCTGTGGGTTGTCAGTGGATTGTGGCGAAGTAGCACTTTGCCGGGTAGTGGAGTCTTTCACTAAAGGGGTGCGTTTGCCCATAACTGCTTGTAAGGTGCACCTTAACAGTACAATAGATAGATAGATCCTTTGTAGTTTTTGGCGGGAGAACAAACACAAGTCAATTATGTGAGCACTAACCTTGGGTTAAGTTGCTGATTGCTTGCTCTTCCAACAGGCCTTCATCCGTATTCAAAACCAAGGGGGAGTGGCCCAGCCCAGTCTCTTCCCGTCTAAGAAGGGTGCAGATGGGCCCGCCCTTGGCCCGGGCTTTGCCCGGGCACGCCCGCGCGTGTCCTGCGCTGCAGGAGTGCAGCGGCCCTTTTGTGCGCCACCAGGCGCGAAAACAGATCGTGGGCGGCCCTCCTGCCGCGGGTGGTGCTGGGTGCTGTAGGCGCTTGGTCCCCGTGGATGCTGGTGCAAGGCTGGTGTCCCGCGCTGCGGGAGTGCAGCGGCCCTTTTGTGCGCCTCCAGGCGGGAAAACAGATCGTGGGTGGCCCTCCTGCCGAGGGTGGTGCTGGGCGCTGTAGGCGCTTGGTCCCCATGGATGCTGGTACAAGGCTGGTTTCCTGCGCTGCGGGAGTGCAGCGGCCCTTTTGTGCGCCTCCAGGTGTGAAAACAGATCGTGGCCGGCCCTCCTGCCACGGGTGGTGCTGGGCGCTGTAGGCGCTTGGTCCCCGTGGATGCTGGTGCAAGGCTGGTGTCCTGCGCTGCGGGAGTGCAGCGGCCCTTTTGTGCGCCTCCAGGCGCGAAAACAGATCGTGGGCGGCCCTCCTGCCGCGGGTGGTGCTGGGCGCTGTAGGCGCTTGGTCCCCGTGGATGCTGGTGCAAGGCTGGTGTCTGTGCGCAGTTTGGTACTGCCATGTCGACCTGGCAAGTGCACCCACTTGCCAGGCCCTAACCTTCCCTTTTCTTACATGTAAGACACCCCTAAGGTAGGCCCCAGGTACCTCTGTGGGCAGGATGCAGTGTATGTGAAAGGTAGGAGATGTACTGGTGTGTGTGACATGTCCTGATAGTGAAATACAGTGTATTTTGTTTTTCACTATTGAAAGGCTATGTGTCCCATAGGATTGAATTGGAGTTTATTTATAACATCTTATAAATATATCTTCCCATTGGGACAAGATAGAAAGATGGAGTTTAGTATGCCTGAACTCAGAATATAAAAAATCCATCTTTTAGTAAAGATGACTTTTATATTGTGTGTTTGAAAATACCACTTTTGGAAAGTAGGTATTTTCTTGCTTAGCCATCCAGTGTGCCTCTGCAAGGTTTGTGTATTGACTGTCTGGCTGTGGAGTGACAGGGGCTGGGGATGTGCATTCTCTCAGACAGCCACTGGGGGGAGGGGGGGTGATGTGTGTCCTGCCTTTCCTGAATGAGTCAGGACTGGGCTGAATAGACCTAGGCTGCATTCAGAGTAGGGGGGGGGAGATTTCTTTCACACCTGATTGGGCCTGGTCTGCCTTGGACAATGCTGTCTCCACCTCCTGCCGGGCAGCTGCACCAGAGAGGACAGAACTGGTTTTGGCTGGCCAAAGAGCTTCTCTGTCACCAGAGAACAACGGAATTTGTGCTATAAAAAATGGAGCCCAGACCCCCGAACTTTAGATTACTGCTGAACTAAGGAACCTGCCAAGAAGGAGAGCCGGGAAAGCTGAAGGAGAAGTACTGCCCCTGTGCTGTGTGCTGTTGTGGTTGGCCTGCAGTGGTTGCTTCTGTCTTGGGCAGGGAAAGGACTGAACTGTACTTTCATCATCCTGCTGTTAGAGTTTTTTCCAAGCACTTGAAGTAGAGCTTGCCTCCTGTTGGAAGTCTCAGGTATAGAAAAGACTTCATAGATTACATCTGGAATTCAAGAGGAACCTTTGCCAAGGAGAGGAGCTGGAGAAACTGAAGGAGAAGTACTGCCCCTTTACTGTGTGCTGTCTGGGGTTGGCCTGCAGTGGCTGTTTCTGCCAAGGAAAGGACAATGACTTTGCTGTGTGCTGTGCCCCCCTGCTTGAGGAAGATCTCCAAGGGCTTGAAGTAGCACTTGCCTCCTGTTTTGAAGTCTCAGGGGTACAAAGACTTCAACCCCAGCGCCCCTGAACTTCCTTGCTGGGAGTTCTGACCTGCCAAGAGATGCCTGTTGCTGTTCTGGGCCTCTGGAGGTTGTTCCTGCTGTTGAGAGCAGGAAAAGTAATGCAACGAGGAGAAGCGTGACGCATCCAAACCTGTTTCCGTCGCATCGCCGAAGAAACCGACACAGCAACTGCCCGCAACTTGAGAAATCGCCGCACGAACCAACGCATCGTGGGACAGCGGCTGAAGAAATCAATGCAGCGTTGTTGCCGCCGCCGCATCGAGAACCGCCGCATCCCCGATCCTCACGCATCGCTCCGGGGCGCCAAGTCTACATCAATGGTGGGGCCGCAGTAAGAAACCAACGCATCACCTCCCCGCACAGTAAGAAACCCACGCATCACCTCCCCTTCAGTAAGGAACCAACCCATCACCTCCCCTGCATGGCAGTAAGGACCCAACGCATCACCTCCCCTGGAGTAAGGAACCGATGCATCACCTTCCCTGCAGCTGTTTTTGTTTATGATTTTGATGCATCCAAGGTACTTTGTGTTGAAAGTGTTGCGTCTATAGTTCGCTATGGACTGAACTGTTCCTACCTTTTAAAAGTCATATTTTTATTATTGTATTGTGGATTTTTGTCGTTTTGGTCTTGTTTGGTTTAGATAAAGATTACTTATTTTTCTAAACTGGTGTGGTGTCCATTTGTAGTATTTTCACTGTGTTACTGTATGTGTGCACAAATGCTTTACACACTGCCTCTGAGATAAGCTTGTCTGTTCGTGCCAAGCTACCAAGGGGGTGAGCAGGGGTTATTTTAGAAGTGTATCCCTCTTACCCTGACTAGGAAGAAGGGTCCCTACTTGGACAACGGTGCAAACCATTGCCAACTAGAGACCCCCATTTCTAACAGTTTGTATCAATTGCCGCATTCAGAGGACAGAGGACCAAAACAATGCGTATTTATTAGTCAGGGCACGAATATGTACAGCCTCTGCATGGTCCATCTCAGGGTACAGACCTGTGCACGACAATGTTCATAGTGTGCCACTCTTTTAAACATAGAATTTGCACAGATTCTGCTGTAGTGGTGTCAGTGGTGTCAGCAACAGCCACCTACGGAGCCAAGCAGTCCCTCAGGAGCTTCAAGATCCCCCCTGCTGACAGAGTTTCCTCTTCTCCCCTATTCCAGTTCCGGAGGAGTGGCGAGAGTTTCCGGAGCAGTGTGAGAAGTGTGAGTGCGTCGCGGAGGCACTGCGTCTGGGAGCTGCGAGCCGTGCGGCAGCGGGTGGACTGGAAATCCACTGGTTCCAGACCTAGTTCCAGTCGGAGATCCCCGAGATCCCCTGCAGCTCCCCGCGGACCTCGCCGCGGACCACGGACCACAGACCGCGCCGCAAACCCCTGCTACAAATCCTTGCCGCGGCGTCCTGACATTGGCCGGGCGCTGACGAGGTGCTCAGGCTGGGGAGAGGTGGGACGCCAGCTGATCACCAGCCGATCCACGAGCCCGGGTCTGTGGAGAGAGGTGGAGAGAGGTGGAGAGAGGTGGAGTGAGGTGGCACGACTGCGGTAAGGCGGTTGAGGGCGCAGGGGGGCAACGAGGAGCGGTCTCTATAATCTTGCCTGAACCCCCCGCGTTTACCGCTGGGGAGGTCCTCTCCAGGTGCCTGCTGTCGTCCTCTCCCTGCCTTGCCGCTTTGCTACCCTTGCTGCCCTGCTGCTTTCCACTTCGCCTCACAGCAAGCAGCTGTGTGTCTGGGGGTGGAGGAGTGTGAGAGCGAGCGTCGCCCTTCGCCCTCTGCCCTCCCTGTCCATAGTCCTTGTCCTCCGCCCACCCTTCACCTGCCAGGCTCTACTCGGTCGGTGGAACTTGCAGGTGGACAGCCTGGGCGCCAGATCTACTCTGACCTGCTGGATACCACCAGATACCTCCAGACCAACTCCACCAAAACCCGGAAAACACGGAACTAGGAGTTGATTTGTCATCGCCCGTCTGCCCGTCCGCCCGTCTGCTAACCAGCCTGAGTCAGTGTTAGCAAGTCGAGTTGCAATAGCAGAAGAGCAGCAAGAGCTACTGGAGACAGGACAAACAGCGTCTACTGTTGGAAAGCTAATCAAAACCCAATCTCGAAGAAACTAGACCGAATTGAACTGAACTGAACTGAACTGAATTGAACTGACTAACTGCCCTCCCATTGGCAGCTGACAGACCCGTTTGTGGGAGGGCTCCCTCGCAACGCAACGCAACGCAAAGGGGCAAGCGTGAGAAAGCAGGGCAGAAAGTAGGGCAGCTTCAGAGGACTTAGTGTATTTCAACCATGAGGTCGGGCAGGAAAAGGGGGCAGCCCGTGGTCGCTGTGCGCAAAGCCAAACAAAATGGAAAAACAAAACCAAGCACAACAATTTTGGTAACAGCCACGGAGGAAGTAGAGGAAGTAGAGGCCCCCAGCAACCCAGCACAGAACCCTGGAAGTCACCGACCTCACCTATATCAACCAAAAATGTCCTCAAAATTCCAATTTCTAAAGGACCCAGCATCGTCCATATTTTCCTCCAGCGACAAAATTTTGGGCCTTCAAGATCCACTCCTTCCCCTATTGCCCCCACAACCATCGACCACACTAGTCACAGTACAAGCTACAGTGGGAACTCTAGCGGCCCAACCTGTGGTCCCTCCGCTAACATCAGAAAAAACTTGCAAACTCAAAACTAACAGCCCCTCTGACCCTCAAGAGGGGGAGGTGGAAACGCGTGCTGAGGAGCACGCCTCTTGTCGATCCCTGTCCATCCCCACCCCAACCTGTAACGCCGTAACCGACTCATTCAATCTCAATAAGCGGAAGGAAGCACAAAACTTACAAGAGTCTATAACAAAGAACGGCATGGCCACAAACTTAGGGCAGGAGGTCTCAAGTGGATATAACTTGAATTATTCTCTAGAACCCGAACACCACTTCAACGTCTCGCCTCAAAAAGAACCCCACAAATCCCCTCACGACCCGCCATTACATCGAGAGGCCATCAAATCGGCCCAACCGTCCTTAGGAGCGGAAACAGGGGGCGGCCACGACATCCCCACAGAGTCCTCTGAAACCTCATCGGACTCCCCGGTGTCCAGGGGAGGTGGGCAGGATCCCCTCTCCTACCTGGGATCACAGGAGTGGGCGGACCTAATAGCATCCTACGCATTGGTCACTCCTGAAAAACAGCTTCCGCCTACAGTTAGTATCAGTATAAATCAAGGTGTGAAACAAGGAAATGTTCAAGAATCAGCGACCAACAACTCAATCTCACGCAAAAACCCTCCAACTCCTACTTTGACCTCAGGTTCACCAATTCAAAATGGGAAACAGGCGTCGAACACATGGGACATCTTATTAAATACAATGCAACGAACTGTTGACGTACTACATTACCAGTCAGATAAAATGGACCTGCAGTTGACACTATTAGATACTCTGGCCCTCTTTGTGGGGGGAATAGACGAGAAACTAGGCCAACTAAACTTTTTAATCAGCAGAGCCCAGCAGGAAGCAAAATTGAACTGCAGCTGTGGTCCTATCATTGACAAATTATCGTCACTCCCCTCAATTGTTTCCATTCTTATAGAAGGCCTGCCAAAGGGCCCAAATCAAGAGAAATCAAGGGCAAACTCAAACAAAGTAGTGCCCAATGAGCTACCGAATAGGGATCCCGTTGCCCAAAAAAATCCCGGCAATAACCTTCCGATTTGTCACGAGGGCAGCCCGTTCACTAGGACCCCTCCATCATTCAAGGAGCAAACACCAAAGCAGAACGCTAAGCGTCGCCGGCAACTAAGGAGAAAAGGTCGTAATAAAATACCATCTCCGAGCCTCACAAAACTTTATCCTCTATCACAAAAACATCACAGCAGCAAGCGCAAGTACAAACAACTATAGCATATGTCCCCGAGGTTGAGGGAAGGTCCAATCAGCCAAAGGAAACCTACTCTATGGAAAACATGGATGCGATACAAGTGGAAACACCATCTTTGGGGGCAGCCCGGTCATCACTCAGTGGTCAAACCAACACCCAAGGCAATAGAAAAACAAAAGCCAAACCGAAGCAGGACGACAGCATTAATAGCCGAACATCGCAACCAATTGAGGTGAGGGAGCCCCCTCCTATCCACGGTCCAAACCAGGAGTTGGTGTCAACCTCAACATTACATTTGCCACTTCCACTGGGCGCCAATCCTAATACACCAACCTTGCAAATTGAGCTGCCAGCTCACAGGATTATTCAGGACTCAATCAAGTCATTAGGGGAAGTAAATCAAGAAAACGATAATACAAGTAGACCCTGTAGTGAAGTGCAAGGAGCCCCTCACGAGCCGAGGTCTACTACAATTGGGCACTTGGGTCTCTCTGTAACACAAAACTTAAATTCAGATCGTGGCTTAGAAGGATCCACAGGCCCTAGGCACCAAGAGCCCCTAATTCCTGATATCTCCATTGGACCGAGTCAGCAATCCATTAACTGTATCAGAGAAAATCACTTGGGGCCAAACTTTGCAAAAAACCCTCTAATTAACCAAACTGGGAACTCTGCCATTACAATCCTCACCCCAGAATACGAATCGAAAGGACCCTTCGATATCTTGAACAGAGGGAATATTCTTCAACTCCTAGGCACAATACCAACATTAAAAGGCATACGTTCTACTGATCTTCTTTCAATAGAATTCATAAAGCTGGACAAAGCACAAGGAATTGAATCCACCAAAGCCACCTGGAGGACCATCCAAATTTCAAATAAAGTCCTGGAAGAACAGGAAACCTTTAAAGCCTGGGGGATACAATCCACTGTGTTTTATAATACAGGATACCCATTCCCTTTACTTGATATAGCAAGAGAAGGAACAACCCGCAAAAGTAATAAAACTTCGTCTGTACTTAGGGGGGCCCGAGGATGGTCACCACAAAAAGAACAGAAACCGAACATACAAACGAGTACAGTAGCTAACAACGCAGTTGCCCCTGTTCATCTTCGGATCACTAGAACCATTAACACATCCGGCCACCCCCAGTGACAGAGAAACTCAAGAGGCATGGTGGAAATTCAGGTAGATTACCCCTGAGGATATGCTCATGGAATATTAACGGGCAAAACAACAAGGCCGCTGATGCTGAATTTCTTGATTATTTAAAAACTTTCGACATCATTTTATTGCAGGAAACATGGCAAGAGGAGCCTCTGCAAGTAGAGGGATATACTTGTTTCCACACTCCCGCCCTAAGGAAAAGCAATTATGGCCGTCTATCAGGCGGCCTGGCTACTTATATCAAAATAACAAAAATTCATAGTGCGCAGGAATTACCACCTCTACTCCCAGCTGTAAATACCACAAAGGTTCAATTAAATCTTAGTGGAAAAAAGAAGGAGGTATTAATAATTAATATATACCTAAATCCGAAACAGAAAAAACAGGACTCAAAAATATTGATTGAACACCTTCATCAACTGATGAGTACACACACTACTCCAAACTTCATTTTGTCAGGTGACTTTAATCAACACATATTAGGTACCACCTTAAATGAAGACATTCAAGTCCAGTCTTTTTATTGGAATATTCCAACTCAATCAAATAGCGTCCACGGAAGAACATCTAAGGGCGCCACAGAGCTGCTAGAAGACCTGGAGAACATTGGCCTAAGGGTGCTAAATGGCAGATTTGATGATGACTCCCCACCGGCCGCCTCATTTCTCTCAGGCCATGTAACCTCCACAATTGATTACACCCTAGTGTCTCTCTCATTCTTCCAATACATAATAGGCTACTGTCTAGGAGACAAAGGGGACAGCGATCATCGGCCTCAGGAAATCTCAATTTATGCACTACCAGATAAATCAATCCCAAATCCAGTTGGAATGCATGCATGCCACACAATAAACCTTAAAAGAATCAAGTCATCCATAGCAAATTCCAGGGAGGTGCTCCTGGCAGCAAAACAACAACTAAATGAGCTCAACCACCCCATGGGAAATCACACATACATATGGGAAACCTTTACGGCCAAGTTTTCTAATTCCTACTCATCTGTAGTTCGACACTTCCTTCTCAATGATCCAACAGTTGCAGGAAAGGCCACGAGCGCACAAAGGTCGACCTTGAAAAGCCTCAAAAAAGGTATAAACAAATCACTAAGGACATTGAGGTCACGCCCGGGGGACAAGGCCCTACACCAACAGCTCCGCAAGAGCAAGGCCGAACTTAGGAAACTTAAATGGGACATAAGAAAATCACAAGAAAACAAACTCTGGGCCAAACTCCATCATGATTCCAAAGGAAATAACAGTGCCCGATTTTGGGCAACGATAACTAAATTCCTACAACCGGCACATGGTGGTTTAACAACATACATAACAGAAAACAACTGGACATCCTTTTTAGAACGTCACTTCAATCAACAAGAATCTGGATTAAACATCAGCAAGGACGACCAGCCTGCATCCCAATTTCAAACTGTGATGATTGACGAGGTCGAGGCAATTGAAATCGACGCCGTCGTGATCAGGGAACAAATATGCAAAGGGAGGAAAGAAGGAGCACCTGGGCCAAATGGGATCCCACCACCTCTTTTTAAACAAGACCCAGAATATTGGTCAGAAACCCTAGCTCCTATCTTCAGCTCTGTTAGGCAGACTGGGTGTTTGTTTGCCCGCATCATGGAAGGGCTCCATCATCTCACCAATTTATAAAGTGGGGGACAAAACCCTACCAAAAAACTACCGTTTAATTGCATTATTGGATGTAGAGGCAAAATACTTTGCGGGGATCCTACTTACTGAGCTACAAGAATGGGCAACAGAGCAAAATCTAATTCCCCCTAGCCAAACAGGATTCTGTAGAGAGACTGGAACAACAACCAACCTTTTAGTAATGTCATTACTCATCGATAAAGCTTTTTTAACCAAACAAACTCTCCATATTTGCTTTGTGGATTTTAAGGCGGCATTTGACAATGTCAACCGAGCTAACCTCTGGAGGAAATTGGCTCTCTGGGGGGTTCCTCCGTCCCTCCTGAATCTCTTAATAGAATTACACTCCAACACGTGGATACAGGTTAAGCTCGGCGATGGCTCCCACCTGTCGAGGCGCATACAAACAACTAAAGGCCTCAAGCAGGGGTGCGTTCTCGCACCCTTTCTTTTCAACCTCTATACAGCAGACTTGACAACAGCCCTCACTGCTTGCAACTCGCACGCCCCTCGAATAGGAGGAAAAACCATTTCCAGCATGTCTTATGCGGACAATGTTGTTCTAACTAGCCACACCCAAGTAGGTCTACAACGGCTACTCAACACACTGCATGGGTACGCTGATGAGAACTATCTAGAAGTTAATATTGACAAAACTAAAACTTTGACAATAAATGGAAAAAAACAGACCCATGTTTAGTCGCTTGGAAAAACCGCAATTGCGAACTGCGATGTGTACAAGTACCTAGGTGTCATGATTGACAAAGGCGGCCAATTCGCGAACCAGCTTAAGGCCATCAAGAGGAAAGGAATGGCGATTGCGACAACGCTAAGGCAACTTAAAACAAAATTGACAGGACCAACATTTGCCCCACGTCTCCGTGTTGCGCAAGCAAAAATTCCATCATCAGTTACATACGGCAGCAAGGTACTGAGAGGCAGGGACGCTTCATTGCTGGATACCACCTTGGCGAAAGCATACAGAGTAATGCTAAACCTCCCGCCATACACCTCGCCAGCACAGATTCAGCTCGAGCTGGGTCTAACGAAGCAACTCCTTGCAAGGCGAGGCTCGTACATCAAGTGCTGGCACAAAATTAAGAACTCCGCCAGGAATACATTGAACCACCAGCTCTGGCAGGAACTGTGCAGCACATCCACCTTGCCGGCTAAAGCATACTTGGAGGAATCACTGGCCGTCACTGGACTAGCCGACCTATGGGAAATCCCAACAACGCATTTGCACTTTAAGCACATCGTAAATATGGTTATTAAGAAACTTTCTCTTATAGAAGATAAAGCCGCCTTTGCACACAGGAGCCATGCATGGATGACTCTGTGCAGCTACAAATCATCTGGGTCACAGGCATACTTTGAACTGGGGTACTCTAGGAAGTCTAAAGAAGCCTTTCTAAAACACAGGTTAGGAATCCTGCCAGCCATACCTCATCTTCCACTACTGAAAAGGGGGGTTTTTTTTAAACACAAGGTATATGTGGCGCTAACCTGTTTTCGTGACTGTATATGAAAAGAAAGTATCCGTGTGGTGCAACAGGTAAGGGAGAACACCTAAACCCTCACTAGAGGACGCGAGTCCGTTATGCACAAATGAAAACATGCCCTGTGCACACACATAAAGTTAAACAACACAAAGTAGACGTTGTTTGCAAATGATGACAGGAGAAACGTTCTTCCAATATTCATTTACTGAAGTGTAGAATCATATGCCAGCCAACACGTGTTTCGTCAATGGGTGTGTAACCCTTGACTTCCTCAGGGCTCAAGCGAAATATGGTAGGACTTTGGACCTTATGACTGGTGATAATTCCGACCCAGCGGGTCCTATCTGTTAGTCCAAACCGACGAGATCACTCCTTAATTAGTAGGCAATCTTAAAAATTCAGGTGTTTGTCGGCGTACATGTGTATTCCCTCGGTGTATTAATATTAATAGGAGTTCTTCTTGTGCTCGGTGATCCTTATTCTATCTTCTGATTCTACCAGTTCGAATCCTTCTTATGAATACGCAGTGTCAATTACCGCAAGCCTCATCTTCCACCATGGCTGAGAAAGAACTATGGGAACTTATGCCGGCTATGCGGAGTTGGAAATGAGGACATTGAACATATAATATGCTCCAGCATCAAGCTAAAAGAGGAAAGGGGAAGCCTCCTAAAAACTCATTTTAATGAACGAGGCATACGTACCCGGAGACAAGCAGTACTTGCATGCTTTAACCCAAGTGATCCACAACTAAATGGGAAGCTTGTTAAGTTCCTGCTTCAAGTAGCATCTAAGCAAAGGACCAGCAGTACTGTAACCTGCGTATAGACTCCGGAGGCTCTGAGCAAAATGAACTATGGACACTCTGCACTTTCAAATTATACATGCATGTCTCGATACATAAAATAAAATTTAAACAGAGTACCGATCGGAAAGTCAATTAATCAAAATGTTTTATCAGAATGTATTTTTGTAATGGTTTTAATTAATCAAAAACAATAAATTTTTTACTTACTTACTTACCTTCTCCAGTATGCGTGGCTCTAGCTGGACCTCATTTACAGAGCAACCATGAGGGATTGTTTCTAAGCCCCACCTCTGCTCTGCATCATTTTCAAAAGTGCCAAACCTGTATCACTAGATTGTTTCCCCCACATGTATGATTAGCACATCTGACTCATACCGCATTCCTTTTATGTCCACCAATTCTGTCATCAACTGCTCCCATCTTAAACCCTTTTACATCTTACCACTGCTTTATCCCAGACCACACCCAGTGCCGTGACTTCCCATGGATGTTCCATCTGCACTCCAGATCATTTTACCATGGAGTGCCAACATATCCCAAATTCCGCCTTCCGACTTCTTATCCGTTGCCCACCTGTCAAGTGATTAAGAAACCATATTTTTATACTCCTTGCCTATGGTCCCACATACAGTCTCTTCTCCGTCCCCCCAACTTTTGAGCCACCTCTCATCCATCCCCTTCTTAAAACCTTCAGTAGCTGCCCCTCTCTGAAACTAGTGTGTCACAAAGTCATTCCTCCTCAAATCCTCTCACTGCAGGCACAGCTGAAAAACTCCCAAAACCTGCCTAGCCCTCACCGACCTTCTATCTGCCTGTCCTCTTCCCATCAACCATCGTTTCAATGACAGCGCTGGGCATGTAACAGACCCCCCTTGACACCCTTGTACCTTTTCTCCATTGATCCGTTTTGCTCCGGGACAGGTGCACCCATGTATCTTCACATTCTCTCTTCTAATTCCCTCAAAAGCCCATGAGCCTACTACCTCAGAAACATTCAAGGCCCCAAAAAAATCAGTGTAAAAACTGGTTTGAACAGGAGGAATTCCCAATCGAATGCGCACACGTGTCTTGCTTGAAACAATACTATCCTCAGTATATCTTCCATTATCGGTCTCCTCTTATACTTCTCTCTTCCAAGTACCCCTGCCCAAACTTTTCAAAATCCTTCACACCAATTCTCCTTTTCCAAGTTCATAGCCTCAACAACCCTTGCCATAAAATGCTATACCCTCAATATCCCCCACTGTAGTCACCGGGGATCACCTCTTTTCAACCAACACTATTACATAGCAGATTGTATCCTCCTGTCTCAGTCTCATACCCTTCTGGTCTTTACCTCTACATTGTGCTCAACATTCCACAAAATCACTCTAAGCTGCCCTATATATCCTTTGTGCTGTCTCCGCTAAAGACCGCTCACTCCAACAGACGTCTTGCTCTCAAATTTCTCAGTTTCCAAATCACTGCTGGCACAGCCGTCATAATGGCCTCTGCTACGGGGGCGCAACAATGGAACCTCTCCCACTGTGAATGAGGCAGAGCATCAGCTATCTGATTTTGTAATACCAGTATATGATATTCCCTGAAGTGAATGTTCCAATGCAAGCACAGTGAAACAAACTCACTCAGTAAGCAAAGGACTCACCAGTCCTTCGTAGTTTGTCTATTTCTGATATGTACTATTGCCTCATTGACTACTCAGACCATCACCTTTTTATCTGACAGATCTTTGCCCTACAGTGTTCTAGCCACTACCACCTGAAAAAAATCTAGAAAGCCAATGCTGTACTGCACATTCCTTCCTTGCACCAACCTTGCACCGGCCAGCTTCCGCACACAATTTCCCAACCACTACAACCCAAAACCACCCTTGCCAGAAGCATTGGAGAAGATTTTGTCCAATCAAAACAATTATCCTGCTGCCACACTGTCTCCCCATTGTAGGATGCCAAAAAACGCTACCATATCCGGAAATCCTCCCTCACTTGCTGCGTTATCCATACCCGATGATGGGGCTAAGACGCCTCCTTCATTGAGAAAGTCAGGTGCCTTGTAAAAACTCTACCCGTGGCGACCACTGCGTAAGTGTCCCAGTTCTGTTGTATTTGGTGTAGCTCGAACATGTCCTTACTCAACAAGCACTTTAGTGACCCCCGTAATGTATGAATTTTGCCTGCGGGGAAAGCATGACTCCATGGTCACTGAGTCTATTTCTAGAATGTCAAACACGTCATCGGGCCCTCTGTCTACAGCCAGTGCTATTCCCATATATTCCGTCACCTCCTATAAGGCTTTTAGTAGCCTCACACACTTCTCGTTGCGCTCTCCTTTTCCCAACATGAGAAAATCATCAAGGTAGTGCAGTACATGCTCCGACCTTGCTACTGTCCTCACAGCCCATTTTAAGATCATGCAGAAGGTCTCATGCACCCTGCAGGCTACAGAGCAGTCCACAGGCATTGCTTTATCATTGTAGAACCATCCTTGAAATTGAATGTCCAGCATGTTTTCTGGTTGAACCGGAGGAAGATGAAATGCAGAGTTAATATCAGCTTTTGCCATCTCGGCTCTCGCCCCACAGTTCCTAATCCTCCAAACTGCCTCATCAATACTGGTGCAATCTACTGTACATTCTTTTTGTTTACTGTAATCATTAATTGATCTACCCTCAGGCCATGAGAGATGATGAATGAGCTGGAATTCTCCTTTTGTCTTTTCTGGAATCAAGCCAATCAGTGATATGATCAAATTATCAATTGCCAGGGATTCAAATGGGCCCACCATCTTTCCACCTGCTACTTCTATGTCCAGCTTGTCCTGTACCATCCATTCTTTCCTCTACATGATTTGAGGTTGTCCGCCCACCTCCTGCATCTCAGTCCCATACACTTGATTTGAAAACCCTCTGTGAGCCTAAGCTCCAAGTACTCTGCAGCTCTATGATCAGGGTACAATTTCAACCACTTTTTCTGGATCCCCCATCTTAATTGGCATGGCTGCCATTTCCAGGAACCCCCTTTACCTCTCCCGGATTGCTGCCTGTCTTGCGCTCCTTGCACTGCACAAATGGGTGTTGCCCATTATATTTCTGAGATCATTGCTTGAATTTATAGGAGATACTTGTGAGATGCTCCCATATTATAGTTCCAACGGGCTCCAACTTGCACTTCCTTCACTGTCTGACCCACGCCCCTGGGGTGGGATGCCCAGGAAATAGCTGTACGAGAAACATGGGTAATGACCTTGTAGGCATCATCTGTTTTAACCATAGTTCATTGTCTAACTCACCTAAATCCCTTGTTGGATTTAAACTTTTCATAGCTCGAAACTCTTCCATTGTATCTTAACGAAGCTTGGCCACTGAAACTGATACTGGCTGTCCAGATCGCATCCAAATATTTCCACAGCCCTACATGTTCTTCTGGTTTCTTTTCACACTCCACCTGTCTGCGAGATGATGTAGCCTCATCAAGCAATGACACCCCAAAGGCTACATGGACAAACAGAGAGCAATCAAAAGCCAGGCTCCACCTCATGACCCAAGGCGAATTCCACGATGAACCCACAAGCTGCATCTAATGAAAAGGATTTGGAAGAGAATATCACTGAAAGTGATGGCTCACAGAACAAGCTGGAAAAATCCTGACTGCTGTTAATGCTACAAGAGAAGCTCGGGAAAGCAAGATAAACTCTGTAGTAGTTGGCCAGAACCTTGTGCGTGACAACCAATGGCAGGTGCAAGAGAGAGTCAACCATACTGAGGTCACACTGAACCAACTACAGTCAGCCACAGGTCAACTCCAAGAGCTGATGAAAGAACTCATTGAACATATGAGGTACCTTGAGTAATGGATAAAAGAGGTGGAAGGCTGCTCTAGATAAAGCAACATAAGAGTGGTTGGGATGCCCGAAATCATTAAGGGATAGAAGATGGTTGATTACTTCGAGAGTAAGCTGGAGCAGCAGGTGGCACTGCAAGGTCCATCCAATATTTTTGTCCTAGAACAAGCACAGAGGGTGACAACATGCCACCAACCAAGGGCATTTGGCCAAGGCTAATAGTGGCTAGGCTGTTGAATTACATAGATACAGACACAATCCTACAAGGAATGAGACAGGAGGGGCACTTCACTGATGGAAACTCCAAGTTGATGATATTACTGAACTACGAGAAAGTGCAATCGCAAGAGAGTTACCCTTTTTGAACAGAAAAGGGACAGGGTATGTAAACCAAGAACATGGGGTACTCCCTTTTCTTTGACTGAATTTATTTATTTATTTATTTATTTTTTAATTCCAAAGATGCATGAATATGCACTTGTAATGTTAAACAAGAGATAGATTATTCTATATTTTCCCTCATCGGAAAATATACTAATAAGTCCTCTATATCTGAAGACAATCTAGCACTAGACCGCCAACAGATAAGATGAATCAATGGGTGAACAAAAAGCAATTCTTTTCAAATATAATCAAAGAAAACAAAAAAAGCCATTTGTTTTGTTAAAAAAGACTGTATCTTTGTATCATTTATTACTTATACGACTAGTCCATAAAACAGACTATATCACAAAATTGTACAGCATGAATCACAGTTCAGTTTTATCAGTCCACAATATAAAAACAGTTATTGCAATTAAATGATTAAAATTCTGCACATCATAAAACAATGTTATTGCATAGCAATAACACTAAACATATCAAATATATAATTGCATTAATACAAATCATATAATTCATGAACAATACAAAGAACATTTCATAAAAATAAATATACGGCAGACAGCAAGCTCCTGCGGAACTGGCTGGCTCAAAAAAAGTGTTGACGTGGCATTTCGGTGAAACAGACAATATTCATCACTTTCTTCAGGACAAATTCTATTAAAACTTTCACTAGGATAAGGGAAAGACAGAGAACAAGAAGCACTATAAATAAAATGTGGCAAAAGATAGCTGAATCAATACATGACGTAAATATTTACTTTATTGCTTAGTGTTCACTCATTTGTGCCTAATGTTAACAGGAATAAAAGTCTAGTTGCTATAATTTGGATAAAGTGCTATATTATTGCTTAAAAACTATTTTAATATTATACATTTTTATTTAAAAAACTTTATTTTAAGAAATTGTGGGTAAATATATCCCTCCTGCCATCATTGGTTTAGTTGAAAAAATATGGATATTTCAAGGATCAGCTATATATACCTTATCTGTTAATCCAAGAACAATAAAACCCTAGGGAAAGGGTACTCCTGAGAAATGGCAATAAAAATCATAAGGAGTCACTCCATCTTACCTAAAGTATCAATTCAATTGGGATTTTAAGAAATCCAAATTATAAAGGATAGAACATCCAGGTGGTGAACCTTAGATGAAATATTTGTCTTTATGAATCTTTTAAAGAGACCCAAGATCTGATGAATCTGAAAATAAATCGCAAATACAAAAATTAAATTGTAAAGTACACTAAGAACACCTATAGATAAGTCTCTAGATACCATCTCCCACTTACTGGTAATGTAGTATGTAGAGGGTCTGGGAAAAATCCACTCATAGGGCGCATCAATTGCCCGAAATCAAAATTGATAAATGTATCCCCTCTGGTTGCACAGAACCCGATCTAACGAGGCCTATTAGAGGAATACAATTACATTTAAAATTAAATTCAATGAGGCTCAACAGGATAAATGTCCTGGCTGTAAATATATCTGGCGCGAATCAAACAAACTCACCAGAATTGTAATGACATGAAGAATTCAAATGGTAATTCTCGTCACTTTGATGCATCTTATTTGTTGCCGGTCTAGTGCTAGATTGTCTTCAGATATAGAGAACTTATTAGTATATTTTCCGACTACTGAACTACGCCCTGTGTTTCAGCGACATCAGGCTACCTACTTGGATATGGAGCAGAAACTCAGAGACCTGAATACATGATACATGCTCCTACTGTGCCCAAAGATACTACATGAAATTCAAACCATGTCCTTTGATGACCCAAGCAAAGTCTGGGGCAGGGGGTAAAATTGGCTGCAGAACAAGGTATGCCACATCAGATGTAGGAATGACACCCCAGGTGAAGGGCAAAGAGATGAGGACCTCAGCCTTGAAAGCCCACAGCATTGCAGGCATACACTGAAAGAGGGAGCAGTTGAGACTCTTGGAAAACACATTAAAACGCTCGGATGACAAATCTTCTGAGACTGGACTGGACTCCTCGGAGATGAGCTCGTAAGCTGACTGTGTATCACAGACCAGTGATGAACTACCATGAATGACCCCCAGCATCACAGATGAATGGATTTAAGCATCCACATGACTAAGTGGGGGTCATACCACACACATGTGGGAAGACAGTAGTGCGAGAAGGACAACATCCAATGCCCTGGCTTTTTCACATTGAGGTAGACCAACTTGGGAGCCCATGGGCATCATCCATGTTAACCAAATCTAACATCCCAAGCTGGGAAACCTAGTTATGGTTATATGAGTTTATTTTTTAAATGAGCAGAGAACCATTGTTTGGCTGCCCTTGGAAGCTTTATGGGTAGGTCACACATTGAGTTAATACAATAGGTTGTTAATGCCTCTAGTGGGCCCCCAGGGGACATTACACAATCTCTGTTGTTTGGAGGAGTCGGGTAAGGGGGGCATGGAGGGTGGAGCCTTGGCAGCAGCTACACTATGACTATGGCACGGACAAGCATATACCCTACAAAAACATGGCATGTAAGGGACATGGACAATGCCACCATACGCGATAAAATGTAATCTAAAACAGGGGGACCTGCATGCTATGCTCCAAGACAAACACACTTTACGTAGGAGGAGAGAAAACAACCTTAGAAAAGGTGGAAGGGTCGGCTGTTCTATACCTGATATTCGGCATGCACAAGAGAAGCACTTATATGGGTGAGATCACACCACACATTGTGACAGCAAGGGCAGATATATTTTTTTGTGAGAAGGAGATAGCATGGGCCGGACTTGTTCCTAGCGAGCATATGTGCACCCACTGTGGACCAGATCAAATTGCTTGGTTACTTGACAACACAACTAGCAGACTACACACAATTGCAATTGTTGATCTGTGGGGATTATAACTGCGTACGTGGCATTGCCCAGGTGAGATCCTGCCTCTCGCTCCCTGGTAGCACAGATAGCCACAGCAGTCCCTGCCTATTTACAGAACTGGACGCTGATTGACTTGTGGTGCGCAGTAACCCTGCTGCAAGGGAACATTTGTTTTTACTCCCTTACACGACCTGCACGTCAGACTAAACAAAATGTATTGCTCCAAAATACTGCAGTCAACAGTTACACACACTGAATACCTATGCAAAACTATACCGACCTCAAACCTCAGTTATTACAGTACTATTGGTGTAATAAGACATCAATCCCTTCCAGGATGAGACCAAAACCTGTCGAACTGGAAGAAAATATGTGTTTCAAGCCTTCAGGCGAAGAGATGCACAGTACTTTACAGAAGACGAGGGGACAGCATTAAATGCACTGACCGAGTGGGGGCCTTTCAAGGTAGTGAGCTGTGGACACTGCATCAAAATGACACATGGCATGAAACACATTTTAGGGCGAGTTCAGTAAGATAGAAAAATAGAAAAAGGACTAAAGACCATTAGCCCCAACACTACACTGACCCAGGAAGAGTTGAACTAATTTAGAAAAAGTACTCACGCTATTTTTGGACAGACTACAGATTGGGTTATAGGCAAAAAGCAACTAAGGTTCCCTAAAAAAGGCAACAAATCTGGTAACTTGCTGGGCGCTATGACCTGAGAGGAGAGGAGCTATGATCATGACCCTTAGGAACAACACTGGATATGAATTCCCTACCCAAACAGGCATCAACACTACTTATTATCATTACTGATTATGCAGATAGGGAAGGCATTGATAGACAAGAGTCCAGATCAGTACAGTGAAGATCGGAGATGCCACTAGCACGGAACAAAATGAGAGCAGCTACAACAGCCTAAGCGAAGTTGAAAACAACAAGGGTAGGCAGACTACCTGTAGAATATTACTCAGAACACACTAAAACCCTACCCCAACCCACCCCTAGGTGCAGGTACTGTACAGGATGGGATCTTTGCATTAGCTTTCGAACCCTTGAGCACTAAGTGCAATCTGAGTGGGCACGAAAAGGCATTAGCATTTCTGGCAACACATATGCCATATTCCTTTATTTAGATCAAATTCAAATGTATCTAGGTAATGCCACTGCTGAACTAGGCCATGCACTGGACATGGATTGGTCTCAGGCCTTAGGCTAAACTGGGGCAAATCATACATCTTCTCAATTGAGCCTACACAGCCTGGACCCGATGACTCGTTGATGCTACACAATATTACCCAGCTACAGTAGACGCTTATGTACCCGGGATCCAAGAGAGTGACATAATAACAGACAACATTGACGGGGATTTCCTCTGTAAGGAAATGAGCAAATTTTGGAAGACTTCTTCCATTTTCTACCTTGGGCATGATAACAGTAGTGAAAATGGTGATCCTACAGAGATTGCTGTACTAGTTTGCCAACATTCTATTATTGCTATTATTGCTATCTACTAGAGCGTTAAAAGAACTGGACACTATTCTGCTTTCTCTGATAAGGAAGGGAGGGGGACACAGACTGGCGCTACTCACACTCAGGCTCCCGACCCCGAAAGGAGGTCTGGAAGTTCCAGATTATGCACCATATTAATGTGCAGCCCAGCTGCAGTGGGGGGCTAAATGTGTGTCAATGGACAGAAAGTACATAACAACTGAACCCTCACCCTGGAACACACTGTGGTGAGATTCCTTTTTAAACTGGAGGCCATTGGAAACACACGTCCCGCCTGCTCAAAACTACATGACGATGCTGGTTGCTGATGCCTACAAAGCTGCCATAGAGTCAACCCATGCCCCTACGACCCCAATAGATACCCTGGCTCTCATGTATGGGGATTTTGCATAGGGCAGCGCACCAAGTCATCTTGACGCGCTGCCCTACACCAAAGTGAAAGAGCAGGAATGCACCGTATTTATGCAAAACTTTGCATTCCTGTCCTTTCCCCTTGCACTGGTGCCGTTTTGGCAGCCTAGCTCTAACGCAGGCACCCTTGGTGCAAGGATGCCTGTGTTTTTGGCAGGATTGTTTTTGTGCAGGAAGGGGCACCTTCCTGCACACAAACAATACTAAGAGGTGTTTTCCCTTTTCTATGTGCTGCAAAATGCAGCCCACATAGAAAGAGAAAAAAAAAGGAGAAATAAATATGTTTCTCCTCATTGTGCCTCACCTAGGGAGGCGTAAAGATATGGCACTTCCCCAGGATTACATGATCTTGTAAATCTGCGGCAGTGTCAAAATCCATTGGTGTTGTGTGGAAAACCCACCGCAACACTCAAGGAACGCCTCCAGAGTATGGAAACGCAGCGATTTGCACTTCCTTGCCTTACACCATATCTACTAGGCCATCCAAAGCCACACATACTGACTTTGCTGGCCTCATAGATATGATTTTGTAATTTGCATCGCCAGAGCGTCACAAAATGGACGCTCCGGCGGGGCAAAGGGCTCGTAAATATGCCCACCTGTTTGCAACGCCTCACAGCATCTACGAACATCGGTCCACATACGGTCTCGTGACCGTAGGAGACTTTTATAGCACAAGTCCCCTTAAAACATTCCAGAACTTAATGCAAGGGTACCACATTCCTAAAGGGTAACTCCTGGCACACCGTAGACTGATTGGGAGTCCAACAGTATCAAGAAATCGACCCGCGACCGACACAAATTGACATCAGACAGACCAGAGTTTACCTAGTTACTAGATAGTTAGTTATTTTGTAGCCGTTTAGCATTAGGTACTCTCAGAAAGCACCAAGGGCGGACTATGCTAGACAAGAAGATAACATTAGGCCCTAAATATATAACTCCGACCTCGCTAAACACAACAGACAATTTTGTGTATTTTTTAGAGTTGTTGTGAGAACATTTTTGCTGCATTAGTTTGTAATAAAATCAATAAATGATCATTCAAAAGGCACATTGAGACTATTCGTGAAACAGTTACACCTTTTACATAAACAAACACACTTTCTATCACAATTTTGAATTATTTTGTCGTTGTTTTAAAAAGAAATGTAAAAATGATTTCCAAAATCGAAAAACACAAAAGCCACACTACTGCAGTCACAGTAATACTTTAACACATAAGGGGGAGGTGTGGCCCAGTGTCTACAGCTGCAGGCGTTTGTTAGGTTTGAATCCCGGCCAAGCCCCATAACGAATAAGGATCCGTTGCCCCCTAGCTAGGTTTAAGCTATATAAATACTAAGTATCTGCATACAAAAATGCAAAATAGTAGGAAAAATGTTCAAATGGAAAATCTATTCAGGCTTAATATACCTGTGTCGTGCCTTGTGCGATACATTCCTTTTCTCATTCACTTTAAATAACTGAAACAAAAGGTTTGGGTTCGGAATTAAAAATATAATGGATTGAGATTAGTTCTGATTTTGAGATCTGTGGTAACAAAAATAAGTTTCCAATATCTGAGGGAAACGCTGATTAATAAATGTTCACCGCCATACTAAACGTATAGTGAAGAAAATTCTGTCTGTGGATTCTTTCACTTGTGGATTTAACATATCCTCCAGATATTTGAGGTTTAATATTCACGACGAAGGTCCCAAGGAAATATTAATAGATACACTCTCAGAAGTACTGAAATATATCAGTTGAGGTGCTGTTCAAAAAATCACATCACTGCACCAGATACAACAACCTAAAGAAGGCTGCTTCATGTTTGCAGGGCCTACCTATATTTAGTGCAGTGTGCATTATGCACGCTGCAGGCAGGTTTTCCCTGTGTCTCTGTAGAGTAGTGAGCAAAGAGGATGTTCAGTTCATTGTACTGCACATGTTGTATACGTGCAACAAACAATGTTTGGGGCATGACCTTTGCCCTGGTATCCAGCAGCATGCACTATATACGGGTGTGCTTGTTACATATAGGGCGTTGAAGCAGGCCATTCTCCATCACTAATGGCATAATCAAAGACATCACTGGCGACATCATGTGCCATCGACCCAGTGCTTAATTTGTAAAAACAAATAGTGCTGGGGCCCTCGTCAAAAGGCCACTGCAGCTTGCACTATACAATGCCCCTATACGTGCCGCCAGTGACAGAATCAACACAACTACTAATCAACACACCTTTAACTCAAGCCTGCACTGGGGCAGTGCACTAGTGAAAGGCAGACCAGTTGTTTGAGGCCGCCGATCTGCATTTTACTCAGGCATCATATCCAGCCTCAGACCCTTTCCATTTGAATTTGAGAAACCTGCAATGCGGAGGAAAAATGGGGACCGTCAGTTAGGTGTCCTTGAGGTCTAGACGCTCTAACCAATCGTCCTGGAGCAAAAGGTACCTGAGAAGATGGATCTCCTCCATCTTGAAATGGTGGTAAACCAGCCATTAATTGAAGGATGCGAGGTTGATCACAGGACAGAAGCCCTTGTCTTTTTTCTCCACCAGAAACTGATTGCTGTGGAAGCTTCTGGGGTTGAGAGCGGATACGCTTATCTCGCCCTTGGCCAGTAGGTCTTGTACCTCTTGATCGATCAGAAACGAGTCCTGTGTGGAAAAATACAGTGGTCGGGGTTTAACTGCCTGGACCAGAGTTCCATAAAACTCTATGTGGTACCCTTGCACAATCTCCAGCACCCATTAATCAACACACCCTACAAGTATGACATTTCAGACTTTTCCAGACCCCAAAGCTACAATGATGGCTTAGGCAGCAGATATTAGTAATTTTTTATTTTCGAGTTTCGGACCCTCCCATTCGGTCTGTCATCAGCACCATGGTGCTTTACGAAGCTTCTCAAGCCTGTGGTGGAACATCTCCGGACACTGGGCATCATGTTGATATTCTCCTGATGGATCAATCATGCGATCTTCTGGTGTCTCACCTGGACACCACCATTACCTTGCTCCAGAACTTGGGGATTGTCATCAACCGGCAAGTCGGATTTGGTTCCCCAGCAGAGCATGACTTTTCTGGGCTATCGCATAGATTCAGAGCGGCGACCCTGAGCTTGCCAGACTAGAAGATAGCCAAGATCAAGAAGGAGCTGAAGAATGTTCTCAGTAGGGACAGGATCTCCCTGCAGCAGTTGGCCAGGATTGTTGGGTTGTTATTTTCCTCGATACAAGCCATTTTCCTGGGGCCACTCCATTACAGAGCCCTACAAAGACTAAAGGTGGCCCATCTTCGGAGGGGTCTTACGTATTCAGAGTTGGTGTCACTGATGCCAGAGGCCAAGACGGAGCTACAGTGGTGGATAGACCACATGGAGGCATGGAATGGGCGGGCGATTTTCGGTTCCCGTCCGGACCTAGTAATAGAATCGGATGCCAGTCACCTCGGGTGGGGGGACAGATGTGGCTCGATCTCCATGGGAGGCAAATGGACAGAGGAAGAATTGAGCCTACACATCTATTGTCTCGTGTTACTAGCGGGATCGTTTGCTATTGGGCCCTCATGAGGGACAGGGTATCGTGGTGTGTACTCCTGAGAATGGACAACACAACCGCAGTGCAATATATCAACCGGCTAGGCGGGACCCACTCACGAGCTCTGGAGGAACTAGCCAAGGACTTCTGGCACTACTGCCTCCAACGGCAAATTTCTGTGACAGCGGAGTACCTTCCGGGATCTCTGAACTCGGTGGTGGACTGGTACTCCAGGTACCTCAAGAATGTCAACGATTGGAGGCTCAACCTGAAGGTCTTTCAGACTAAGATGATGCAATGGGGCCCTTGCCAGGTGGACTTATTTGCTTCCAGATGGAACACACTGCTTCTCCGTTATGTCAGCTGGAGATCGGATCCGGGAGCGGGAGGTGGTTGCCTTCCTCCAGGACTGGTTGATGGATCAAGCTTACACCTTTCCACCCTTTCTCCTGATTCAGAGAGTGGCGGCTCAAGTCAGTGGGCGTCTCTGGTACTGATCACACCAGTATGGAGATCCCAAGCATGGTTCCCTTCTCTCCTGGAGCTGGCATGGGCGATTCCGGTGATCCTGCCATCGTTTCCCGAGATTTTGGCGGATCCCCTGGGCCATCTACATCCTTTGTTTCTTCAGGGCCATCTTCATCTCAAGTGTGGAGGATTTCAGGCAACGTTGGAAAGACGTCAGGCTTCTGCAGGGAGCTGAATTCCACATCCAACAGGCGTGGGCTCCAGGAACTACCAAGAGGTACAGATCGGCATGGAGGAGATGGGCTCATTGGTGTATGGAGAGACACCTGGATCCCGTGGGCACCAGTGTTACTGACATTTTGAATTTCCTGGCGGAGCTCTTCCAGGAGGGACTGGCATAATGTACCATTAACTCATTCAGGTAAGCTAATTCAGCGGGCCATGTACCAGTGAATAATATTCCAGTGGGTGAACATCCTTGGGTAAGTAAGCTTCTCAAAGGCATCAGGGTATCTCGACCCCCCCGAGCCTCGTCGGGCCTCTGGGACGTCAATCTGGTCTTACACCTGTTATCCTCCTGGCAAGACAACCTGTACCTTTCTAGTAAGGAGATCTCAGCGAAGCTGGCTATGCTGCTCTGTCTTATATCTTGTAAGAGAGCTTCGGACGTCCGAGCCTTAATCTGTCAGCCAGGATCTTTACCCCGGTGGGGGTTAACGTCACCATTTCCAGGAGGGCAAAGATGAGTACCAGGTCGGTATCTTATCCAGCTTTTCCAGAAGCCCCCAAGTTGTGTGTAGTCAGGTGCCTGAAGGCATATGAGGATATGACAATGAAGGCTCGACCTAAAGGCGAATGGCAACTGTTGATTGCCATCAAGAAACTATTCAAAGCAGTGTTCTCTCCGACCATTGCCGGTGGGTAAGATGGGTCATGGATGAGGCCGGCATCGATACCACTGCTTTCGGGGCTCACTCAACTAGGGGGGCTATCGCTTCCTAGGCTGTCCAGGTAGGTGGCAGGCTTGAGGATATCATGAATGCAGCGGATGAGTCCTCAGACTCCACTTTCAAAAGGTTCTATTTTAAACCGATCTATGACGCTGCCGCATTGGTGGTCAGTAAGCTTTAAACATGCATGAACTTCATCTCCAGTCCTGACATAGAATGAAAAATTTCCTATTTAACATGAAGGAAAATGTCAATTCTATTAAGGATGCGGAGGCGAGGATTATCCCCCCTAGCATGTTATCTCTCTGCTATCCCGCCCTGGAGGAGTTACAGGGATATTTATATATTAATAACTTGAGACAGTGTGATGGATACTGAGAATAACAGGAAAGTAATGTGGGCTTTACTCAAAGACAAACTGTATTTCTGTACTGTTGTTTAGATGCTATTTTCTTCACATTGCAAGGTATGTATTTTTGGTGAGGTGATCTCGTACGGACGGCAGAGCTTGTTCTGAATGTTAGAGACTAGAGTTAGTGGTTGGAAATGTCATTCATGTGATTTACTGAAGGTTGATAAAGTTATGACTTTAAATGTCTTTAACCGGGAATTAATATGTTCAGTTGGAAGTGTCCTAATGGTCTTCACATTCTTTTAGGTTCGGATTCAAAGGCGGATTGAGGTCCAGTGTGCTGAACTTCCTACAATGAAGAAGAGGAAGGACTATGACGTGGTTTATGTTTATGACTTACGGGCTGTAACATGATTGGCTTATGGTTGTCATGGTTACTCCCTGTGGTCCATGGGAGTTGCAGTGCTGTGTAGTGATGTTTTTTACTTTTGAACTTTGAACCTACTTTTTAATAAAAGGGAATAAAGTAATGCATAATCCTTGCCTCCGCGTCCTTAATAGAATTTTAATTTTCCTTCATGTTAACCAGGAAATTTTTCAGTACACGCCCAATCTGTATTAGAGAAGGGGTTGCAGCTCCTTCTCTAATAACGAAGTGTCCTGCGGGTGCAAAAGTAGTCGCAAACTCCTGTTGTGCAACCTTAATATGGCAATTGTAATTAGTAGGCATCGAATAACCCTACCAAAAGATTACTTTACATCGCCCTTCCTATCCTACCTGCTAATATATCATTTCAAATGAAACACAAGTTCCCATTTTTTGGGTTGTCCTTTATTTTGGGTGTGCTTGCTTAGGGACATCTAATACCTTGATAAAGTCATTATTGATGAACCACATGCTGGCTGCTCGCATGAATTAAACAGACTTTTGTTTACCTTATTGCGCTTAATTCAACTTAGAATAATACATTTACTGTACATTATTACTAATAACTGAGACTTTTATCTTTTTTAAACTATTTGATACATTTAGGGGCATATTCTCAAGGACTTATCGCCGAGTTAGCGGCACTTTATCGCAGCCAAAGTGGCAATAAATGCATCGCACCATTCACAAGCAGGTGCTAACAGCCGATATCACCAGTCTACCCGCGATAGCAGCCGCAAAAAACATCGCCACGGATGACACCGACAACTAACGCTAATGAGATGCAGGGTAGGCGTTCCCGTGCAAAAACCCGTGAAAACACCACTCCGCAACATTCTCAACGACCAGCCAGATCGGCGATAAGATCCAAAAACATGCGATAAGGCGCGTTAGCAGCATGGAATTAACACCTGCTCCTACCTGGTGCTAAGTCGGACGACAACCTGCACCATAAAAGGGAGCCCAGCCCACAGCCACACCAGAAGAACAACAGATGCCATGGAGCTCCTGATCATGCAGCTCGGAGCCCCAAGAGGGCCACAACACCCACCGCCACCACCGCCACCACCGCCACCACCGCCACCACCGCCAGGACCCCACCCCCCCCCCAGGAACCCTCCCGGACTACCACAGAGGCAGCGCAGAGAAAGACACCTGTCCTTCCGAAAACGCACCAGCCTCGGAGACTTAACGCCAGAGGAAGTCATTGCCCACTACAGGGTCAAAAGGACAACCATCCTCCGCATCCTGACCTTCATTGCCCACAGGCTGACGGTACCAACACAGTGGAGAACCAACATCCCTCCGCAGACAAAGTTGCTGGCCATGCTGCACCTGTTGGCCTCTGGGACCTTCTAACAACAACTGCCATAGTCGGAGCAGTCTCACAGCCAGCCCTGTCAAAGTTCCTCATACCTGTCTTGGATGCCATCATCAGCTTGGTACCCCAGCAACTTTACTTCCCACACACTGCGCAGGAACAGCTGGAGATCAAGCAAGGCATTCCCATAGCTGACTTCCCGCACGTGTTGGGGCAATCGACTGCACACATGTACTCCTCGTGCCCCCTGCCGCCACTGCACACAATTACCGCAACAGGAAACACACGTATTCCATCAATGTACAGGCAATAGTGGACCACCGGGGACTCTTCACCAATGTCGTCGCCAAATACCCAGGCAGTGTGCATGATTCCTTCATCTTCCAACAGTCCATCATCAACCAGCGCTTTCAGGATGGCACCTATGGAAGTGCACTGCTCGTCGGTAAGTAACAACTGAACACACCACACACCTCAACTCCACCAACATACAACTCACAACTCTGGGAATGCACACGTCATAAAATCACATACAACATGACGACCAACATCCCCACATTCCAGACACGACAACACAACTTACTGTGGCAACCTGGGCTAGCCATGTACACAAGCCATCAACGGCATGGCACCTCAACCACACAATTGCAGAATGTGGGGAGAGGTGGGAACCAGGCATGTGCGAAGGAGGCAAGAGACCCATGAATGTGAATGTACACAACGCCAAGTGTGGCGTGGATGTGCTGGACAGACCTGAGTATGCAGACCACAGACATTTCCATGTCGACATACACTGCTGGTGTCTGCAGTGTACTGGACAGTGGAAGCAACCATGTTACCGCAGCCAGTGGGGAAGAATGCAGAAATGTAGCTTGTTACATCCCCCCCCCTGTAAGCATGAGCGGAGTGGGCTGGCCCGGTGTACGCCAGGCCAGCGTAGGGGTGTGAATAAAAAGCCAGTTACTCTGGGCGTGGTTCTCTTCCGGAATGGCCAACGTGTCTGCCAGGGCGGCGCCTCTCACCCCGCCACGAGGCCGACGCCGTGAGCGGCAGTGCCTGCGGTCCTGTGCGCCTGCTGCACCCCAGGCCGCTGGTCCCAAGACCCGTCTTGCCCGCCCCAGCGCACCCAGGCCTCACTGCTCACCTGCCGACACCGGCGTGTGTCAAAGAGGGCCCACCACGTGCCGGTGCAAGCTCCAAGCCCGAGGCCCGCGACCATGGCAGCCTCCTCAGACCATCACGGCCTCCGCGACACAAGCCCCCAGTACTCCTTTCTCATTGACGTACTCCACCGCTGCCTCCGGCCTACACTGCGGTCCAGTAGGTCACACATTTGGAACTGAGTCTTGATTATACAATGGCAGAGTACATACGTTTATGGCAGATTTTATATCACCGTACTCCCTTCGATGTGGTGCCACCAACTATGTGCATTATAAACAAGCAAGGCTTGGGTCCGTGACTGCCTGGACTGGACCACTATACTATTTGTAAACAAAACAAAATGTCCAGGAAGACTATTACCATAGGTTTAATGGGTGCCCTAAACCATCATTGGAGGGCGCCTCAGCTTTATTCAGCTCAATTTTCAATATTTTATATAGAAAAACAGTTACACTCAATTGTGCACGTCGTGAAATGGATAACACTTAGTTGAAAAGGCGACATACAAAACTCATTTAAACATATACTCAATTTCAATATGTACAACACAAAAAGGTTTGTGCAACAGTGACAAATAAACATACAAGTGAGAAAGTTCATACAACAAAAATTAACTTATATAAGCACAAAACTATTTGACCAGTCCTAATTTTGCGAATAAGCACTAGGCGGACATTCTCTTTTTGTCAGAATTACTGTTACTCGTCCTGCCTGTGAATGAGAGATGGGGTTACACACATTTATAAGGGCGATGCCTGGAAGGGGAAAGAATTAGGCTAATTCCCTTATGTCACACCCCTAATGGAAATGCCCCATGGACATTTTGTTTAGTTTACAAACCAACTCTGTGCATAGCATCCCAACGACACGTGTCTGTGGGCCCTTGCTGACAACTGCCTTCGGCCTACACTGCGGCCCAGCACCGCGGGGTCACCTGTGTACTGCCTACACTGTGGTCCAGCAGGCCTCACACCAATCCAATCCAGTCCGAACCAGGCAGGGCACGGCATCGTCGCAGGCTGCACACACGCTCAGCTCTGGTGCTTCCACCTCCGTCAACCACAAATCATCGCCACATGGCATTCCAACGCGTGTGTAAGAGTACCAGGAGGAGCTGCGTGTACAGCGGTTGGCCCGCGCTGACCGCTGCCTCCGGCCTACACTGCAGTCAAGTAGGTCACACATTTGGAACTGAGTCTTAATTTATTTATGGCAGAATTTATACACATTGTACAGGCCTCATCGCAGACTGCATCCCCTTTCAGCTCTGGTGCCACTGACTCTGTGCCCCGAAATTTATGGACACTCTCTGGTTGAACTTTGGTGGCGTCTGAGTCTATGGCCTGGGGGTTGTCTTCATCATCATGTAGCTGATACTGACTTGGTGTCAAAAATTAGTCTGTAGCATTCATCTCCCCCATATTGCCTGTGTCTGCTTGGTACTGCCCTCTGTATCATGCCCTGGAAGATTACCTTCCACTGTCCCCCAAAACCCTCCGCGACATTCACCTTGGACATCGACGAGGACCCGCTCAGCTCTCGTGGCCCTACCTCAGTGCAGCGGTAGTCACCGTCCCGTGGCGGTGTCCCATGTGCCGGCCGCTGTGCATCCGGGGCCACCAACTCCGTGCAGCTCAAGTCATGGACCCTTGCTGTTTGAACTGTGAAATTCTGATTGTCTGATCACTGTTGTAGTTGTTGCCAGCACCAAACACTCCTTGAGGGCTGGCTCACACTCACCCCACACCCATCCAGCACAGGCATGTGACCCTGGCAAAAAAAGGGGCCGGGCGCACGTGCCCGTAGCCAGTTCCACGAACTATCTAAGTGTGTCCGTGTGGTCATTGTGTATGCATGAGGGCCCCGGGCCCTACCACATTGCATTGTGCTGTGTACAGCGGACGCAACCATGTCACCTCAGGCAGTGGGTGAGAACTGGGACATGTAGCTATGTCGTACCCCCCTGTAGGCTTTGCGGAGTGGGCTGGCGTACGACAGTCCAGCGTAGGGGTGTGGATGATCACCCCGGGGCTCTGGGCGTGGTTAAGTGTTGGGCTTGCCAATGAAGTACCTAATGCGTGTGTCTTTGTTGTAGTGTCGGCGCCACCCGTCCCGCAATGGACAAAGTTGCAATGTAACATGCTCCCGGAGTGCGGGCTCGGCCGAAGGGATGAATGAATTAGCGCAAGCCCGCTCGGGTCCGGGATCAAACATGCCAACTGTTGTGTGTGTATCGCTAATGCCGCAGCATGAGCCAAAGGTCTTGCCTCGACCGCATCGAAAGTTCAGCCAGCCATGAACTCTACATCTGTGTCCGCCCTATCCTTACCATAGGCCTACACACACGTGGCCGCCCACCTTCAACGCACAACATCACAGTGTTGTTGTCAGGCTTGTGGACATGCGCAGACAGGCATGACAATGGTGCGGCATAGGAGTGCAAGTGATGCAACCGCGCAGCGCACACAAGTAATTAGGCTCGGGGGGATGGAGGAGCAGCAGTGAGGCTACGTACTACACATTGATGGCGCTCATTTGCTACAAGTAGTACATGTCACACAGGATTCACTAAGACACACATATCACACGCCAATCAACTAGTGAGCCTGCCAACACATCATGCAGAACCAACTATTGACTCGTCTCTCTGCACTGTCACAGGTGATCAAGGATATGCACTCTGCCCTTGGATGATGACACCTCTCCGAGCCCCGAACACACAGGCCCAGAGGCAGTACAATGCGGCCCACAAACGCACCAGGGGCATCGTGGAATGCACATTTGGCGTGTTAAAGTCACGTTTCAGGTGCCTGGACATCACAGGTGGGAGGCTCCTGTACATCCCAGTCCTCATGTGCAAGATGATCGTTGCATGTGGAGAAGTGTGGCTCAATGGTTAGAGCGGCAGACCCTGATGCAGAGATCTGGCCCGGGACCAGGGTTCAATTCCCGCCTCGGCGGGTCTTGGGCTCAATTTCCTCGGACCTGATAATTCTCGCTTCGGTGCCTATTCTAATCATGGGTCCCACTCTGCAACTCTGGGCAATAGCTTGCTTAATCTCCACAACGGCCCCAACAGCGCTGGGATGCCTGGCTTCACCCTGGGGGTGCCCAGGAGTGGACATTTCACAGGGAAAAGCCAGGAAGGGTTCCACAGCGGTATGCGTACAGCGCCTGGACACCCCTTTGGGGGTATGGGTGCGCTTTACAAGTACAAATTTCATTTCATGTTGTGTGTTGCACAACATATGTGTACGCACCAATGCCCCATGGTTACGAGTGCCAGATGCACCGGACGATGATGAGGAAGATGAGGCAGGTGGACCACACCCCACTGCAGCTGCAGCAGGAATAGCCTGTAGGAACAACATCATTGACAATTTCTTCACATGAGGACGTCACATTGTGGCAGTCCTTGGCAATCATGAGACAGTACAAAACGACCACAGGCACAGCATGTGCAAATAAATTCATTTCAACACGCATTCCCTGAGTTTCTGTATGTGTGCTGCAGTGTGGCACGGGGATCAGGGACATGATCCAGAGTCATTGTGGGTGTGCAGTGTGCTCAACTTAATTGTGCATGTGTGCCATTGTGCCCATCTCCCCCCCGTCCCCCCAGACCCTGGTCGGTACTCACACTGTTGATGTTGTGTCAGGTCATGTTGAGCAGTGTCCCGATCCCCGACTCCTGGCACCGTATCCCGACTGATGACTCTGGCCACCATTTTCTCAATGTCATCCAGCTCCTGGTGTGCCGCTGGTCCCCCACCTCCAATATGCATTGCTGCTTTCATGTTGGCATTGAGTTTCTTCTTGGTTTTGCCCTTCACATCATTCCAGCGCCTCTTGACCTTTTCCATTGTCCTCCTCGACACTCCGACTGTATTCACGTTGTTCACGATGTGCTGCCATATTTCCGTTTGTGTTGCCGATGACACAGTGGAGGTGACGAACAGTTGTTGGTAGTGTTCTGTCACCTCCGTGACGATGATCCGGTTTTCCTGCAGACTGAACCCCGTCTTCCTCTTCCTCTTCTCCTTGCCCTTCCCCGGCCCGGGGTTCCTGGCTGGTCGTCTGTGGGGCTTGTAGGGTTGGCGTTGTCCTCTGCACTCGGTCCGGGTGCGTCCATGGTGCTACGCAGTTACATTTTTTAATCTTTTTTTTTCCTCTGCTTTTATAGTGCATTTTCCCGCATGTCGCGTGGGAATCGCAGGCCTGTCGCTGGTTATCGCTGAATTTTGTTTCGCGATTTGGGACATCGCAACTTTTTTGGCGTTCGTGTTTCGCATTTTTTTGGCGTTGCGTTACTTTTAACGCTGGAATTTGTCGCGTTATCGTGAGACTATCGCATGGTGCCGCCGGGTTGGGAATACTGCGTTAACACGGTGTTATTTTCCCGCGATAGACTGCGATGTGAGAAGTTGCGTTAAGCGAATTTGGCGATAGTTAACACACGTTCTTGAGAATATCCCCCATTGTGTGTTACATGCTATATTTGGTTATTGTAATAACAGTTTGGTAGCCATTACTCCCTTCTTTTTGGGGGTGGGGGTGAGCTATTAACTGCATTTGTGTTCTTTTATACTCCGGGGCACTGTGGGTTAGCATCCTGATGAGTCCAGTGTGAAATAGTGACATCATCAGTGATGCCATTTAAGATGTCATTAGTGATATGGTCAATTTAACATGACATCTCTGACAGCCGCAGTCCACGCAGGTAAAAGCGGTGGGGCCGTGGGGCAGTGTAAGGGGGGATTTCCAGGGACGATGCTGAGGGAAAATTAAATAAATAATGGTCCCTCGTAATCCCCCCTTACACGGCCTCACCGCCCCACCGCTGTTACCTGCACGGACCGTGGCTGATCTCTGAGGTCATGAGCGGTGAATGACGGAGGCACAAGTTAAGTTGCCAAAGCCTAATTGGTGAATTTCATTATTTTTTTTCTTTAACAACTATAATTTCACTTCAACTGTGTTTTTCAGTTAATTTCTGAGACTTTTTAAAATATAGGTTATAATAATTTTGTGAATGGTTTACCTTACCTGAAGTTTGGGTTCCACGATGAGCTGGCTGTTTCTGCGAGTTGGGGACAGCGAAGGACAACAGCCTGAAGAGAGAGTAGAAAAACAGAGAGAGAGAGAGAGGGAACAGAAAGAGAGGAAAGACTAGAAACAGAGCCAGTACTGGTGTTTCAGTTCTCTCAGGAGGAGGTGAGGAGGGCAGCAAGAGAAGAGAGAGCCCTGAACACGTCAGATGGAGCTAGATGGATATGCTGGCCTGAAAGTCTGTATCCCACCCTCTCAGAAGCAGGAGACAGCCAACTTCGACATTGCGGAAGAAAGATGGGCAAGGGAAGTAAAAACTCCCTCTTCCAGTAGGGGGATTTTCTTTTTAAATTTAGGTCCATGGAAAGTCTACAAACCTTGGTTTGAGGACTTAACTTTTTAGCTCTTTCAACCCATTTCTTTAAAACTAAGGGCCACATGCATCAAACTTTGTAATGCGATTCCTAAATTGAGATTTTTAAGAAATTGCAATTTAGGAATCGCAATTGCTTATGCATGTAGGAATCACCCAAAAAAATTGCGATTCCTACACATTCCTTAATTGTGACTCGCAAATTGTGAATCGCAATTAAGGAATTGTTTCCCATTCATTCCTATGGGCCTAGAGGCCCATAGGAATGAATGGGAATTGTATGCGCAATTTGCGAGTACCAAATAGGTACTCGCAAACTGCGCATGCAATTTCAAGGGTGCAAGGGTGCCAAAAGGACACCCTGATGCACCCCTGAAATTTGTATGTGATCACATGTTGCGCACACACATGCCACAAGGGCATGTATGTGTGCAACATGGAACTTTGAAAAATGCACTTTTGTGCATTTTTCAAACTTTCGCAAATTACCATCAACTTTGAGTTGATGGCAATTTGCGTTTCTTAATTGAGAAATCGCAAAAAAATTTGGGTTAATACATTGCATTTAGGGAATCGCAATTTGCGATTCCCTAAATGCAATCGCAATTTAAGTCATCGCAAATTTAGCGATTACTTAAATTGCGATTTTTGCATTTGGGATGATGCATCCCAAATGCAAAAATACCGATCGCAAAGGGGCAGATTCTTGAATCTGCCCCTTCGCGACCGGTATTTTGAATGATGCATGCGGCCCTAATTTCTTAAAAACTACTGCACAGATTTACGCTAAACTATACAAAGGCACTCCTTGAGTAAATTTTTAGTTTTTGCCACGTTTGGTGTATTTCTGTTCAATTCTGTGTGGACTCCCCCACCTTTCTTTTCCAACCCTGTCCTTGACAAATCAGCACAAAACATGACTTGCTAAATCAAAGGGGAACAAAAGGTGAGAGAATCCAGCAGAGGAGAACACCAAGAAGCCAGAGGAGTGGTCTGAGGACTGATGGTTCCTGCCCGACTCTGGTGAAGATTATAGTCCCACCACAGATCTGGACGGCTGTGGCAGAACCAGGTGCGTGCTGAAATGTAACCCATAGGATTTTAGAACAAAAGACAATTTGGGGACCAAAAGGAGGGTGGGTTCAAGTGAAGGAAACTTTGTCCTCCGGATATTACTGAGGTTGGGAAATTAAAGAGATTATCCCCTATCCTTGACCCTTGGAAGGACACAAGTTTGTTAAACACATCCTGAGCTGACATATTTGAAGGTGCTCTCTTTTGTGATAATGGAGAAAACGAATATTGGTGAAATAAAATATTTGCCTTGGATCACACCATTTGGGAGAGGGGAAAGCCAGGAATAATATGAGGTTTTCTTGTTTCACATTGTGCAGTTCAGCCACTAAATGGGATCTATTCCTCTTTCCTTTTTTGAGATTAAAGGTTAAAGTTATGTCTTTAATTCTTCCCACATGAGGTTATAGTGTGGGTGGCAGGCAGAAGCCACATAAAAGCTTGTTTCGTTTTGGCTCAAGGGGCCGGGAGTACCTTGAGTTGAGCCAGAGCCAGGCATCAGGCTTGAGCATTACTTGAGCTTTCAGTGGTTTGACCACCTCTTGTAGGAAGGGGCTTTCACTAAAGAGAGGCAAAGTCTCAATTGGATCATGATACCCCTCCTCAACAATGGCAATAAATGCTCATTTCAATTTTGCTCTTCTGTGGTAATTTGACATTTACAAATATTAATGAATGTGTGAATGTGTATTTAATAATTCAATGCCATGGCATAAATATTTAGATCTATATCTAGATTACAGAGTGGCAGGCACCACTATGTAGATATGGTTTAATCACACTTCCAATTGAAAAGGATTTATTTGATTTGGCTATAACATTTGACCCCTTGGACGGATTTGCACCAAATCTGGCAAACACTTGGCATGGTAAACTAAGGTCCAGAATGACAATTTTGTTGCAGGTTTGCGAAGTGGAAAAAGTTAAGGGCGGGTGGGGGATGAAAAAGGATGTGTGTTCCCACTTAAGTTCCAATAGGAAATATTGGTCTCACCTACAACTCAAACAGCTAAACTAAGTTAAAAAAACGTGGCATGATGGCAGACCCTTACTCAGAAACATGCTTTTATTGGTTTCTTGTAATTTCAGTAGTTTCAGAGATCTAAGGGTTTAAAAAAGTTGCTGAGTGAGGCATAAAGGGTTAAAACCTTTGCATATATGTGCCATATGGGATTCACAATCCTTCAGGAGCTCCAAAATTCAAAAACCCATACATGCCTGACCTTTTAGCATCAAAGGTATTGCCATAATCATGGTCAGACTTTCTGTATAATCAAAACACAGTTGCCATGGTCCACATTGATGACGATGTCCTACGCTTACTTGACTAGAATGAATCTTGCCTCCTGATCATACTGGACCTGTCAGTAGTCTTTAAAACCATCAACCATTCTACCCTTCTAAACCTTCTAGCACATAGGATGCGTGTTGTGAATAAACAACAGGAGACGGGTGTCAGTTGAAGTAATTCTGTAGGTTTATTCACCAAAGACAGCACACAACCATTCCGGCAGCTCGCCGCTGGGACACTAACAGTCTGTCTCGAAACTCTCCACCAGCATCATCGTGGCGACATTCCACCAACATATGGTTCCACTGCAAATGGAACTTAAGTAACCCACAGCACATCTTCCCCCCTTAACAGACCTAAAAAAAGTAACTAATATGCATAGCCCAAACATAAAACAAAACAAATTAAAAATTATGAAGATCAATAAATACGGCCATAAATCGGATAACTAATACAATACATATTCACGTAAATACGAGGTAAGAACTGCATGCCTTATGTTGCGTACCCTTCCAGTGCCAGATGAAGTGCACCTAAAGTCAGATGCCCCATCCTGGCCGTATTCAATAGCATCACCAGCAGGGCCAGCATCAGAACTAGGAAATGGCACGCTTCCATGCAAAGGCTGGGAATCCCCTGCCCCTTCCTTAATAACCTCGGGGTTAACCCCCACTAACACGACCTGACCAGCTCCACTCAGTAACTCAACCTGACCAGTTCCACTCACACCTTCCAACAACTAACCAAAAATCCTCCGTACGAGAGATCTTACTATGTCGTTTCTCCTCACCCGTTATGTTCTCTTCTAATGAGGGCCGCCTTACTGGTGCTCCACCATTTACCATTTTCCACCAAAATGGAATGATTCGATACCTTCACCACACGTGTGGAAAGAACTTGGAAGCTAGTCTCTTTTGCCCCCGGGGCCTTTTGATATTCACTACGTCACCAACATGAAAAACCACCTCACCTCTTTGACATTGTGAAAGGTGTCCCACCTTGCCTTGGATTTCACTTGCTCTTCACTCACCTTGCATCGCACCTCCTCGCAGCTAGGAATTCTCTTACTCACTTCAGTCTTATCTAGAACCCAAGCAGGGGATAAATCACAAGATGAGTGTCTACCTTTCAATAATACAAAAGATGCAACTCCTGTAGAGGCATGCAGCATGCTCCACAGCTTTCCTTGGACATCTCTTATCACATCTACTCCAGCCACCAAAGCCAGCTGAACGGTCTCCTTCCCCATGCGGTTAACACTTTCTACCATCCCGTTGCCTTGGCGACTATACAGAGCCACAGTGAGATGTTTAATACCATGGTCATTAAGGGATTCTTGCATGAAATTAGACTTAAATTGCACCCCATTTTTAGTAACCATAATCTAGGGATACCCTTCCTTCTCAAACAACGAGGACAAGACTCCTACAACTGCTTCTGTATTAAGTTCCTTCATAAACTTAAACTCTTTTGGAGAAATAGTCCACAACAACCAAAGCATATCTTATGCAAATTAGCAGATCAAACATAGGCATAGTGAGCAAAAGAACGATTGATTAAACCCAGATCTCTTGACTGGGGGTGAGTGGTTGAAAAAATTCAGCACTCCGGCCATCATCTTGTTGTGTTTGCTATGTTCGCCCCTAAGTGGCCATGGGTATGCCCAGATGTTGGTCCCTTGCTTGCTGTGCCACTGGAATCAAGCCAGCCTGGCTGATGAGAGGTGATAGCCCGAAACCGGTCGCAGGATGCTTGATTCCAGTCCAGGGAGGACCTGGCTTGGCAGTGCGGGCTGGACTGTTCCCATGGAGCAGGGTCAAGACTGATTTGCATATGGCTGGGTCCAAACTGGGGTGGCTTAGTGAGCAAAAGAACAATGCATTAAACCCAGATCTCTTGACTGGGGGTGAGTGGTTGAAAAGTTTTAGCACTCCGTCCATCATTTTGTTGTGTTTGCTAGATCAGACATAGGCCCAACAAAATCCATACCCAACTTCCTCCCATGGGCCTTTGGGATGCTCAACCGGGCAGAGAGGAGCTAGATAAACCCGCAGGGACTTGTCGGTCTGACTACAACTAGTCTATTGAGTGAACCACACACCCACTTCATTGTCCATCGCAGGCCACCACAAGAAATTCTGCACCCTTTTTTAGTGCTGGTTCTGCCAACGTGACCATGATGCGCATGATCAATCAAACGTTTTCTTAAGAGACATGGGGGAATAAGTCTGTTCCCAAGCAACACCAACTCGCCTTCAATGGAAAGCTAATTTTAATCTTGTGGAAGGATCTAATCTCTTCAATCACATTCCTATCATGAGGGCAACCATTAGTGATGAACTGTCTCCATTTAACTTGACAACTGTCTTTCTCAGCGTACTCCTTCCACTCAGAAAAATGAAATGGTTTTGCTAGCAATTTCCACACCATCCACCTTACCTACAACGATGGACTGAAATTGCTATTTTGACCTAGTGAAAAACCTATATCTTTCCTGTATGATACTGGTGTCATCCTTGAAATCATTCTTGAGTCTACTAATAGCTTCTGTATAAACATCCCATTCTCCGTCAGGAGGCCAAAGGGCTGGGTATAAATGGTCAAAAATGCATTGCCCTTCCACCCCTAAACAAATATAAAGTAGGGCCAACTTCCATCTTGCATTGAATTTGTCTTCATCAATAGCAACTAAGTAGCTGTCAAAATTTTGAAACCACTGAAGCCAATTGTATTTTTGAATACCAGGTTCGGCTAAAAATGGGTGCGGAATATTAGCATTTTGCATGTTGACGTACATAGGAGAGATCTTACACCACTATGATCAAATAAGACAGGTACAACAATGTGATGCGCAATACAAATTTCCTTAGACCAAGCAAATGTGCACCCCCAACCCTAACATGGCATCAAAAGTGGAGAAAGACATGAATATATTTGTCTCAGCAACAAAGTAAAGAACGTCCTTCAGCATGCCTGTCGCTGGGGAAAGCGATACAAAAGGGGATGATGGACGGAACGTTTGAGCCAATCAAACACTCACCCCCAGTCAACTGATCTGGGTTTAATCCATCATCATTCTTTAGCTCACTCCACCACCCCAGTTCAGACATGGCCATATGCAAATCAGTCTGACCCTGTGCCTCATGGGAACAGTCCAGCCCGAACTGCCAAGCCATGTCTTCCCTGGACTGGAAACAAGCATCCTAGGACCGGTTTCTGGCATTTCAGCCGTCATCAGCCAGGCTTGCTTGAATCCAGTGGCAAAGTGAGCAAGGGACCCACGTCTGGGCATACCCCCGCCAACTTAGGGCGACCAAAGCGATACAAAAGGGGATGATGGACGGAACGTTTGAGCCAATCAAACACTCACCCCCAGTCAACTGATCTGGGTTTAATCCATCATCATTCTTTAGCTCACTCCACCACCCCAGTTCAGACATGGCCATATGCAAATCAGTCTGACCCTGTGCCTCATGGGAACAGTCCAGCCCGAACTGCCAAGCCATGTCTTCCCTGGACCGGAAACAAGCATCCTAGGACCGGTTTCTGGCATTTCAGCCGTCATCAGCCAGGCTTGCTTGAATCCAGTGGCAAAGTGAGCAAGGGACCCACGTCTGGGCATACCCCCGCCAACTTAGGGCGACCAAAGCGATACAAAAGGGGATGATGGACGGAACGTTTGAGCCAATCAAACACTCACCCCCAGTCAACTGATCTGGGTTTAATCCATCATCATTCTTTAGCTCACTCCACCACCCCAGTTCAGACATGGCCATATGCAAATCAGTCTGACCCTGTGCCTCATGGGAACAGTCCAGCCCGAACTGCCAAGCCATGTCTTCCCTGGACCGGAAACAAGCATCCTAAGACCGGTTTCTGGCATTTCAGCCGTCATCAGCCAGGCTTGCTTGAATCCAGTGGCAAAGTGAGCAAGGGACCCACGTCTGGGCATACCCCCGCCAACTTAGGGCGACCAAAGCGATACAAAGGGGATGATGGACGGAACGTTTGAGCCAATCAAACACTCACCCCCAGTCAACTGATCTGGGTTTAATCCATCATCATTCTTTAGCTCACTCCACCACCCCAGTTCAGACATGGCCATATGCAAATCAGTCTGACCCTGTGCCTCATGGGAACAGTCCAGCCCGAACTGCCAAGCCATGTCTTCCCTGGACCGGAAACAAGCATCCTAGGACCGGTTTCCGCCCATCATCCCCTTTGGTTTTGCTATGTTCGCCCTAAGTTGGCAGGGTATGCCCAGACGTGGGTCCCTTGCTCACTTTGCCACTGGATTCAAGATAGCCTGGCTGATGACGGCTGTGAGCCAGAAACTGGTCCCAGGATGCTTGTTTCCGGTCCAGGGAAGACATGGCTTGGCAGTTCGGGCTGGACTGTTCCCATGAGGCACAGGGTCAGACTGATTTGCATATGGCCATGTCTGAACTGGGGTGGCGGAGTGAGCTAAAGAATGATGATGGATTAAACCCAGATCAGTTGACTGGGGGTGGGTGCTTGCAATGTTCAACACTCCGTCCATCATCCCCTTTGGTTTTGCTATGTTCGCCCTAAGTTGGCAGGGTATGCCCAGACGTGGGTCCCTTGCTCACTTTGCCACTGGATTCAAGATAGCCTCGCTGATGACGCCTGTGAGCCAGAAACCGGTCCCAGGATGCTTGTTTCCGGTCCAGGGAAGACATGGCTTGGCAGTTCGGGCTGGACTGTTCCCATGAGGCACAGGGTCAGACTGATTTGCATATGGCCATGTCTGAACTGGGGTGGCGGAGTGAGCTAAAGAATGATGATGGATTAAACCCAGATCAGTTGACTGGGGGTGAGTGCTTGCAATGTTCAACACTCCGTCCATCATCCCCTTTGGTTTTGCTATGTCGCTGGGGAAAGGCTACTATTGAGACCGCAAGGTTTGCGTGTCGCCGCAAATATGAAAATGAGGCACCAATGATGATCAAAAGTGTCGAAAGGAAAATGATGTAAGGCATACCTGTCACTGGAGACAGTCTAATGCTGGAACCGCAAGGGGTGCCTGTCTCCGCACACAGGATGATGTCAAGAATAAGGAATGATGGCGTAAGGTGTGTCTATTGATGAAAACAGGCCAAATACAACACAGCAAGGCATGCCTGTCGCCGCACGTATCCAAAACTCAAAGCAGCAAGGTGAGTATGTCACCGCAAGTATTCAAAAACAGGCAAAAATTAAGTATTAGGCGTGCCTGTCCCCGCAAGAGTGCAAATGAACCTTGCGCCAAGGACGTGCAAATGACTAGGCAGGAGGAGTGCCTGTCGCCGTGACCAGATCCACATCAAGAGAATTATTTCAAGATATGGCCACCAAGCATCAATAACATCCTACATGCGGCACATACTGACGAAGCACATCAGGACCTCCTGAAGAAACCTGACGACAGATGAGTGCACCACTGACAGGCGAAAGCATGGCAGGCTGGAGGGAGAGGGGTAAGAGTAAGTGGTTGATGTTAACTTGAGCAGGCTGAAGGCTCACACTGAAAGCTTGCGCACCAGCCTGACACCCCTAACAGCCGCACAAACAAGCCTGATAGCTGAAACTGCCCCGCAATTACTGTCACTGTCACTGTGCTCACTCTCCAACAGAGCGGTTGGAGAGTACATTAATGAAGCTTCGCACTAACCTGAAAGACGACTATGAGCAATAAAACACACGGTTGTACTGGTGCTGTGTGGGTTGTCGTGGGGCTCAAGCCACTCATCGCCAAAACATGTTGTGAATAAACAACACGAGACGGGTGTCAGTTGAAGTAATTCTGTAGGTTTATTCACCAAAGACAGCACATGACCATCCCAGCAGTTCATCCCAGGCAGACTAACCATCTGCCTCAGAACGTTCCACCAGCATCATCGTGGCGACATTCCACCAACATTAGGTTCCATTGCAAATAGAACTTAAGTAACCCACAACAATGGGCCTCTCTGGCACCATGCTGAAATGGTTCTCCTTTTTTGTACACAAGAGCTCAGCGCATCCTAATCAATCACACTCTTTCCGATCAGTCTCCGCTATCGCCGGGCGTACCCCAAGGTTCTATTCTCTCCCCGACACTGTTTAACCTATACATGGAGCCCCAAATTGAAATCCTCAAACTCTCCCACATCTCCTACCACATGTATGCTGACGACACCCAACTCTACATGAAAATCACCTCCCTTGAGGACATCTACACCCTCAACAACACCTTCACAAAAACTCATCAGTGGCTGACTCGTAACCACCTCAAAGTCAATGCTCTTTAAACTGAATTCTTACTGATCGCACTGCCCACCTCCACCCCTAACGTCAAAGACTGGCTCCCTCTTCTCAGTGCCTTGAACTGCACTCCTCACATCATTGACTGTCAAATCCCTAGGTATAACTTTGGACAAGGACCTCTCCATGCAAAAACACATCAGCGCCATGACTAGAGGAGCTAACTATCAGCTGCATATTCTTAGGAAACTAAAACCTTTCCTCCCTGTGGCAGGCCTCAAAACTGTGGTTCAGGCACTTGGGCTATCGAAATTAGACTACGGCAGCACCACCCTGGTGTGCCTCATGAAAATCGCACTTGAACCACTGAAGGCTACACTGAAATCAGCAGCTAGGCTCATCACTGGATCCCAAAAAAGTGATCACATCACCCCTGACCTTCAGTGCCCAGGATCTATCTCAAAATTGCTTGTATGACCCACAAAGCGCTGCACCAGAATACCCCCTCCTACTTGACGCAGAAACTGGCCCTAACGGGTGGAAACAGATGTTGCAGAAGCACTAGCTCCTTACTTCTTAAGCCACAAAAAATGTACAAAAAGAAACCTGCAACCGATCATTCTCCATAATTGCCACAGAAATTTGGAACTCTCTACCTACTGAGATCAGATGTAACCCATCCACATCCATCTTCAGGATGTACCATGAACGATCTTTGACATCAAACACATAAAAGCCCAACCGCAAGGAGGGGCTAGAGAAAAGGAGCTGAGGAGTTAAGAATCCCAAATAATAATGCCCCTGGGCACAGAGATCCCGTGGGGTCACAACATGGATGCAGAATTACATATTCATCTGTGATGTCAATATATGTAGTGATCATTACCTGACCAATCAAGAATATTGGACTTCTCCATGCCTATGATTATCCCCATATTTTAGTGTGATATTCTCTAACTGATCATGAAAAGAATGAAATTGGGTACTATACGGATAATAGAGTAAAATACTAAATTGTAAATTCTATCAGTGCTCACCCAAGCACAAGATAAGGTGACACGAGCCATATCAATTTCATGTATTCTGTGTGTTCTAACTGCTCAGTTTAAGAGTTTGTACCCACACAAAAATGCTATGTTATTTCAAATCTGAAAAAGTGGAAAAAGACATTTCTGTTTTTAATCAAATTACAACGAAACTCCAACTACAACAAGGCCTCATAATGGGCTAATGTGGAAGGAGTATATAAACTGTGTAGAAAAAAGACTCACCTACGTGAGAAAGACCCTGTGAGGCCAGAACGCGTTGGAAGAGAGTGAATGTTCTGAGGAATGCAGAATAAATGAAACATTTATTTGGATTTACCGAGTGTGGTGTATTTCTCGACTTTAAAATTGATGTTGGGATAATTGGTGCAGCCCCATGCCAGCACACACTGTATATATATGATGAAAAAAGGCGATACAAGTAGCCATCCTGGCTTCACTATTTTACTAAATTATAATATCACAAGCAAATTCCTTTCTTTAACTGTGCCCCAGTTCCTTTATGTACCAAAATGTATAGGGCCGAGAAACTAGCCAAACTCCACAGTTAAATGCCATACAAAGCACTGTGTGTTTGCATTTACATCTAAGGAGTGTTTAATTTGTGCCAGTGGTTGCAAATGGTGGATAGGGCACTGGCTCTCAAATTGGGAAGAAGGGCTGAATTTTCAGCATTAGACTTTGACAAAGAGCAAATGAGCTAAAGGCAGAAAAGGGATAAAGAAAGAGAATTGTTGAAAACAGTGACAAAGGGCCAATGCAGGGCTAAAAAAGAACCTGAACCTCCAGAAGTGAGATAAAGAGACCAGAAGTGTAGGATGATGGAAGAAAGGAAGAACTAGGGACTCTTTGCTGTTTGAAATTCTGGCGGTGACATCAGCAGCGCTGTCGCGTTCCCATGTGACATGAAATGCGCTGGCAGAGTAGTGATAACGAGGGAGTTTCACAAGGCCTGTGGAGCCGGAGCACGTCCCACCATCCCTTGTCTCTCCGAACCAAGATCGTCGCTGGGGAAAGGCGCCCTTATCTCTCCACATAGCAGCCTTATCAGCTCCGCGCGCCCAGGAATGGATGGAATGTTCATACCTTAATCACAAAGCAAATTTCACAAATCAGGGAGCAGAGTCCTCTTCCAGCAGTCACTGGCAGGAGAAGCAAAGTCGTGCGTTTTACAAGGAAGGAGGGGCTTCCTGTGCTGAACAACAGAGCTGCCCTGCCAGCTTCCGGGCGAGAGGTGAAGGGGCAAATACTGGCAGCTGGCACGTGGAGTTGGGGCGTGAAGGGTGGAGGAAAACCTGTGACTTTAGTGCACTAGAGAGGAACGAGGCTTCAACTTTGGGGGGTGCAGCGTTTCCATTGGTACAGGAAAGGGCTGATCAATCGTTTGGGCACTGTGGGCAGTTGGTAGAAGCCCTAAAAAGGACAGGCCCTCAGCTGTCACTCAGGCATCGGCCCAAGCCAGATTGCCTGCTTTGCCAATACGACCCTGGTTTGGGGGCGGTATCTCCATTACACACACACACACACTCACACACCCATATCACAAGGTGTGGAGAACAGTGACAGTGAGATGAACTGGTCATGGGCAGTGGTCGAAGTGGGCGGGATCGGCAGGGCACGACGTGCCCCTACTTTTTAAATTTAATAGAAACCATTCCCCTACTTTTTTATTTTAAAAATTTGTCCACGGACGGCAGAAATAGCCAAGGCCTATAGATAAGGCTCGGCTGCTCGTGGCCGTTGGGGGACGGGTGATGCGGGCAGAGAAGGAAAAGGACTCTGTCTCTTCCTTCTTGCCCAGAGAAGGACAGTGTCCACTTCTCCTGCTCTGCCGTCCCCCGTCTTCTTCTTCCACTTATTCCCTCTCTTTCTATCTCTGTCTTGCTCCTCCTCACTACCTGAAAACAGTGACTTCAAGAAACGGCTCTTAACCCCTTTTCTCTCCTTTCCTTCATTTGTTCCCCTGTTAAATTGATCCAAAAACATAAGAAACACTTTTGCTGGAAATGTCATGATTTTTTTGCCGAAGATGTGGATTTATTAAAAAATAAATAAAGGTACGTAATACATCACTGACAAAGCTGAACCAAAACGGTGGCAGAATGAATACATATTCGAGTACAAACATATATCTACTTGGTAAATTTTCAAATTGTAATGCAAGTTAAAATGGGCCTTTTCGTACTCATTTCAATATCGGTGTTACTTAAACTACTGTCGTGAAAACGTTCATGCAGCTTAGTAAGAAAAGAAACCAACTTCAGACAATTTTAAAGTACCTTGTAAACTAAAGGTTCAGTTGAGCAAAAGAAAATAATAATAATAAAACAGTTCTACTCGTAAGTTGTATGTAAAGCAGCTACATCATGACAAAAGATTCATTACGCTGCAGGAATTTAAAAAGACATTTCTAATAAGGAGGAAAATGTACTGCACAAATCCAAGCCAAGGAGCAAATCTGCTCTCCCTAGGCACCCCTCAGAAGCAGTAGCGGTCGGTGGTGGGAGTGCCGGCCGGGCGGTGACGTGGGGCAGTGTGGGGGGTAGAAAACTACGGATTACGGCATATTACAGGTACAGTACACATAATAATAAAACGAATTCGTCAGCGCGCTGCATCGCATTTGGCGATGCAGCGCGAGAAACGAAATTCGTTTTATTTATTTATATGTGTACTTACCTGTAATAGGCCGTAATCCGTAGTTTACTACACCCCACCCTGCCCCTCCCCCGTCCCACGTCACCGCCCGGCCGGCACTCCCACCACCGACCGCTACTGCTCAGAAGGCAATGCGAGGGACTGTGGAACCCCTATGGTGCAGTTGTGATTGGACCCGTGTTTCCACTCCCTGGGATTCGGGGAGCCCCAATGATCTCGCCATAGAATTCCGTTTTTTTAGGTCTCGCCTGAGCCAGCGCATGCAGTGCTCTGGCGAGACATTTAGTAGTGGGTTTCAGAAATGCGACCACTTTTTTTTTGTCCTGGCCTAGAGCATGCGAGTACGCGCACAGTAACGCACGCATTCCTCGCATGCTCCAGGCCATCTGGCTTTCCTTTCCAACCCTCCTACCCCTCCCCCACCACAGAGCGCGTCTAGCAGCCGCGCGGCCGTGTCACTTTCACGGCCGTGCGTCACTTGCTCTCCCACTCCTCCCCCTCCCCCACCACAGCGCGCGGCCAATGCTTGTTTTTTTTGCTTGTATGCCACGCACGGTGCTAATGAAGATCGTCGGTTTCTGTAAAGTACACCAGAAGGTGGCCACCACCATCTGAGGATGCATGTAGATCACATATATGACCCTCATTTGGGTCTCGTTAGGTAAAAGGTTGCGTTGTGTGCCCCGGTGATTTTAGCAGGGCCAGGAGTAAGGAATGTATGGAACGCAAATGGTGGAAGAGTATGTTGTTTTTTCAGTGCACGGGTGTGGCGCTGATGGAGTCACGTGAGCGAGCCTATAGTGTTTAGACTGCTAACCGAATTTGTCGCCATCTAACAAGGGAGAATTACTTTATTTCGCTGCATTCTGGAACTTCCCAACTGCTAACGGAACAGAAGTAAAGATAAAAAATTATTTATATACACGTAAATGTAATCAAATCTAATGCTGGCATAATTGCAGTAATATGGAGCCGAGGCTTGAAATACTTGGGAGGTTAATGTCTGTGCGAGAGTGAGTGGATAGCTGTGTTATGTATTAGCGCTGTAAATGGCATACCGGTTCGGTTCTTGGGTAATTATAACAATTAGTGAAGGGCTCAGTGGGCCGGGAGGCCAGTGCGCTTGCTCTAAAGCATCATAGTAAACACACTGTTTAGCCTCGCACACTGTGTAAAAAAAAAAAAAAAAACTCAAACCTGGTTTCCCAGTTTCAAAGTCGGCAGCTCTAGATAATACGCCACATCCTTTCCCTTCCTGAACTGGCATTTCTTTATCACCATCTCCATGAAGCTGCCTGCACCTCTTATTCACCCCCTCCCCAATCCCCGTTTCATTTTCCACCCTGTCCCTATTCCACCTTCCCTCGTGTCTGTTTTTTCTCCCCTCCTATCCACTTGTGCCCTTTTCTTGTTATTATTTGTGTTGGAGTTTTTATATAGCGCCTATCCCGCTTTTCAGCCACACCCTAGCGCTATACCTTCGATTGTAATACTATTGTATGGAATTGAAAATAATGTATGCTGTGTCCGCTGTTACGTGCCAAAAGGTAGTTTGCAGTGGCTCCTTTTATACTAGATTAAAAGGCGAAAAAGGCATATATATGGGGCCATGAGCAAATATGTTAGGGTGCTTTGTCACAAAATTACTTATAAAGTCATTTGTGTTATGCTTTTTACACCTTCAGACGCGTCAGTGCGAAGTAAATCAGTTTTGACAGTGCGTGTACTGAAGCGAAGTAGAGCAAATGTTATGTCAGCTATTTAAGGCTTTGTCCTGGATATAATCGTCAAAATATTTGTGTACAGTAATAGAAAAATACTTTGTTTTGGTATGCAAATTATGACTGTTCAGAATTTATACTGCAGGGGCAGAAACAATTGTTGCAAACCTACAACTTACACCGTCTGTGTGTGTTTGTTCCACTTTGGCCCTTCAGCTTTTTTAAAGCTATTCAATGTCCTGAACGCTTGTGGAAGTGGAGTCCGCTGTTTATGTCCATGCCCCATCTCTCTGCATTCTCCATTTTTTATTCCAATTTGGGGTGCCACAATTCTTTTTCACATCAAATTCTAGTTTTTCCTTTACTTTGTAATCCAATGTAGTGACTTAAAATTGTTACAGCTGCAGATTGCTCTGCTAAGCACTCTTCCCCAGCCCTGCACGCTTTTCTGAGGCTTCTTACACGACCACATTTTTTAAATTATGCCAGCTCCTACGGCTAACTCCTCTGCACCCCAATCTCATTCCGTCTTTCCATTTTTGTACTTATTACAAAGGTGTATGCAACAACAATGCCAGTCACTGCGTGCATTTTAACGCTGCCCCAACCCTAAATCTTCAATTGAGCCGCTCACGCTGACCTCTACAGACCTTCGTCCCTTGGTGGCTTTATGACCAACACACCCATCCTTACGAAATGTGCGTCTAGGAGGAAATCTACCCTTGGGTGGGGACCTCCGCTAGATGAGCCACTGTGCGCTCTCGGACCAATAAATCGGTGAAGGGTGAGTTACACGAATACCCAGAAATATAATGTAACGATTTCCCTTAACCCTTTATTAATGCCCATAACGTTCTTGCCATTTATTAACCACTTCCGTTGTACTATTACCCCCCGGATGCCCCACACATCACTCCCACCCTCTCCCCTATGCAACGGCACCTCGTCCCTCCCAAGGCCCACTGCTCCCCGCACCCCCCCCATCCTCCCACCTCACCTCACACTTTGCAGCAACAACCTCCCCCCCCCCCATCACCCTCCTTTCGCTGTTCAGTGTTGCTTCCGCTCAACTTGCTCTCCTCACCAGTGGCGTAGCTAGGCACTCTGCCGCCCATGGCGGTCCCTGCCTTTTGCCGCCGCCGCCGAGCGCCTAAGAGCGGGGGGGGCGGTGCTGGCGATAAATTTACCTGCCGCCCCGAATTCTCGTGCCGCCCGGGCGTACCGCCCCCTCCGCCCCCCCCCTTGCTACGCCAGTGCTCCTCACACAGCCTCTCATCTCCCCCACTTCACTTTCCGTTCTCTCCTGGCCTCGCCTGAGCGCCCCTAAGGGAGTTCCAATCTGGCGTTTCCTGCCACCGCCAAACCTAATGAATAGGGGTTGGAGCAGGCTGTCGGTGCAGTCGTTGTCTTTTAAAATAAACAGAGCATTTATTTAACATCTCTTCATAATACCTCCGAAAATATTATTAACTTTCCCCTTGTTCTCCATATGCTGGTTCTCCTCCTTCCTCTGTATTTTTCCCACCACCATGTCTACCTCAGTCTACCTCATTTCATTACCTTGCTTTTAAGGTTGAGCCTTCTTCTTTCTTTGCCAAAGCACACCTCCTCTGTTGGTTCCTCTTGCTGACTTACTATTACAAGCTTTCAAAAATGCGCTCATTTCATACCTTTAAAGCAACTACATTTCACATTTCTAGTAAGTTTCCACCAGTGTGTTGAAGTGTTTGGTCTTGGAATTATTTTCTTTTTCCCTGGCTCATGTTAAATATGTATGTTTGGTTTGCAGTCCTCCTTGCTTAGGACAAAGATTAAACAGACATTTTAGGCATTTCTGACATTTTTTGGTCGAAGCAACAGGTTTTAATTTTGAGTAAAGGCCGCATTTCTTTGTAATTACATTTCATCATTCTTAAACTTCGTAACACAATCCATACAAATACACTCCACACCATGCCACATAATTCCAATAAGCATAATTTCACTCAACGCCACACACTTCCACACCACACAATTCAACTCTACACATTTCCATTTCCACACAATCCCACTCCACCTAATTCCAGTACACTCAATACATCATAAATACTATCCACATAATTCCACCGCACACCATGCCACATAATTCCACTACACAAATCCACTCCACAAAATTCCACCACACACAAATCAACCACTAACAATTCCAATCCAAACCACCATAATTCCACTCCACACACATCCACTGTACTCCAAACCAAAATACATAGGTAAAAGACATTGTCATTTCCAGCGCCAATAGCTCTAAGTTTCACAAATGCGAGACCTATTGCATTGCAAATGCTTGTTATTATTTGTCATGCGCAAGAACATCAGAGGAATAGCTTCCAAGCTGCATGTGTGCAGGAGGGGTGGGGTGGGGGTGGTGGGGGGAAACCTTAATCGACCCTCTAAGGAAAGGAAAGGAAAATGAGAACTATGGGCTCCACTGTTGCCCTGTCTCATCAACGAAGCATGTTGCAATCAGGTAACAAGTATGGCCACTCCATTGGCAGCTTCTATAAAGGACATGGATTCCGACAACTAAATAGCAGAATAGCTGTATCTAATCAATCTTATAATTGGGGGCCCAAGGCCTGAATCCTCCGTCAATATCTAAATAAGGAGGGCTTTTTTTTTTTATTAGAGACAGGGTGCAGGGGCATGGATAGATGACCGAATACTCACTGAACTGCTACATATCCAACAAATGAGGATGGCACTGGCTAACAGATGGAAACGGATATTTTGAAACACATTTTTTACAGGTCATCACTAATATCTTTCACCGCCTATACCCAAAAATGAGTAACTGATAGCAAATATTCTGGAAATATAGCACTCGCTTTAAAAATTATGTATTTATTTTTTGACCTATAAATGATTATAAGCAATAGGAGGGAAAGAATAACCAGGTTAAAAAGAAAGCTGCAGATCTCACAAATAAATTTCATTGGGCGTGGCAATTAACTAATCTACTTCTCTGAGGAAAGGCTCCATTAAGACTAACATGGAGGAGATGAAGTGAAATCACAAGTAGGAGGTGGTGGAGGAGGTAAAAGCATTGCTGAGAATGGAGGACTCTGAAAATGTGGGGACTGATGTGGAGATAGTGGTGGAGGCATTGATGAGAATAATAGTGGCATGGATGAATATGAAGGGTTACACAAGTGGGGAGTGGAAGTAGATGGAAGTGGTGGGGTTGATGAAGGTGGCAGTGATGGGAATTGATGTGTGTGTAAAAGTTGATGAGTTGGTGGAGGAACTGTTGAGAATTGGTGACAATGGGATTGTTGATAAGGGCTTTCTGTTGCTGACATTGGGGCTAAAGGTGGTGGATTGTGTGGTGGTAGAGGAGGTGGTGGAGGCACTGAGTATAGTTGGCCATAAAAATGTGGCATGTTATGTTGTGGACAAATCATGTTTGTATTTATAGGTGGGGGAGAACTTTATCACATTGTTTCATAGACTGGTTAGCACACCTGGTTAGGTAAAGTATTTTGTTCTTGCTTTACACAAAATCCTTGCCGATAATGTGGTGGGCACATATTGGGCCTCTGGTTCCACTTGTTTGAAGGAAAATCTTTTGAACATGACAGTTTCAAACTGCTGTATTGGTGTGAGTAATATGAACTGCTCTGCTGTCTAGATTCATTTTGATTCTGATACTTTATAATTTTGAAATTTTTACACATACTAACAGTCTCTGCCAAGATTTTGCCTCATTAGTACCAGTGTAACATACAAATGCAGGAGTGAGAAAGGTGACCAGTCAAGCTTTGCAAAGGGCCCTCCACCTCTTAGCAACACAAGTCACATTTTTTAGTAACTTTTGATACGTTTAAGCTACAAACAATTTGTTTAGTTAAAATCGTCATATTATGCAGCAGATGATGTATTATGTGGCAAATATGGCAGAGCCATAATTATGTGGAAGACATTTGCAAACTAGGATATTTTGCTATTCATGTTTGAACTGCTCTTGTGGAAAAAAGAGGAGAAGTGCTGATGACAGAAACGTCATGATTCGGAGACAAATTGCTTGTGATTCCACTTTTAAGTGAATTTGGGACATTCTATGATTGGAAACACAACCAACTTTGTGAATGTATTTTAATGCCAAAAACCATAAATTAACTTGACTATCCATTGAGTCAATTAAATAACATAATAAGCTGTAACTGGTAAGTGAAATGGCAAATACTAAAAATTGGGATGTTTTGCTCTTTCTGGTCACACCTCTGACTCCGCCCCCTGACCAATCCTCAGGTTATTCCCGCCCTCTGATTTTCCACCCACAGTTCCCCTACTTTTCCCCCCCCCACTTCGACCACTGGTCATGGGAAAAATGCAGTCCCAGAGATCGGCTCTCAAGGCTCCCTCAGTGTGTGTGAGTGCCACATGTTGGACCACTCATTCACTATTGGCTACTGTCAATGGTCCAGATGGCTTCTCAAGAAGAAGTCTCATATTTCTTAATGACTAGTCATTTCACTGTTTTTTTATTAACGGCACACACTTCTTTTCAGTGGTGTTCAACCACAATATCGAAGTTTTAATTTCACCTTGAACTTATATCGACTCCACATTATCAACTACTAGCATATCGTCAAGGTCAGATGATATGGAGTTCAAATTAAAATTCTGTACTTCCCTTCACACCGTACCTTGACGATAGGTTGGCTGTCATTATTGTGGAATCAATATGTGTGCAGAGCAGTTATTGACGTCGGTATCGTGAAATACAACATTTTCTGTGAGTCAGCTGTGATCTGATTTGGATTTAGTCACAGTAAACGTCCTAAAGCGAAGCTTTATTATTTCCTTTATTTATTGCAGCTTTATATAGGGCAGACAGGGCCCAAGGGGTGCCAGAGATCTTTAAATAGCAACAGTTTTATACATGCAGTCAAAAAAATATCAGGAAATTTACTATAATATATAATTATATTAATCATTCACCGATATATATGACATCAAAAATACAAACAGTTATTCAGTGTCAGGCACAGAGGTGGCGCAGAACCGATAGGGGCTCCATCGCCACAACCGTAGTTGGGGCAGCTGGGCACTTGTGTCCTGGTGTCTGTCCTACTAATCAGTGGCGGCTCCTCGAGGGAGTGCTGCGGGCGGTGGGGTGGGGCGCGGGGAGGGGCTGGGTTGGGGGTTAGTAAACTCCGGCATACGGCCGAAAGGAGTTAAGTACATAAATAAATAAATAAAACAAATTACATTGCGCGCCGCAACGCCAAATTGGCGATGCGGCGCGCGCAATGTCATTCATTTTATTTATTTATTTATGTACTTAATTCCGTTTGGCCGTATGCAGGAGCTTACTAGCCCCCCGCCTCACCGCCCCGCAGCACTCCCTTGAGGAGCCGCCACTGCTACTAATGCTTTGGAAACTGGACGCTCTCTGTACTAGACTCCCAGGGTTGTGAGGGTGAGCAGTCAAAAGCTTCTGAGGTAGATAATGCAGGGGACAAAGATGCAGAGCTCAACCAAAAGACACAGGGGCATATTTACAAGTCCCTATCGCCACAGGAACGTCACTTTTATCGATGTTCCTGTGGCGATAGGGGCTTTGCCTTATTTACAAGGCGGTGTTAAGCCACTTAATGTGGCATAATGCCGCCTTGTAAATGAAGGCACCCTTTCATGCTATACTTAGCGTGAAAGCGGTGGGCAATTGGGTGTTGCCGTGGGCGTTCCACCGCAACACCCATTGATTTTGATGCAGCCTCCTATTTACAAGGGTGGCGTAAATAGGGGACAGCACCAAAATTAAGACCAGGGAAAACCTGGTCTTTACATGGCGAAACGAGGAGAAATGCTTTATTTCTCCTTGTTTTTGCTGTTTTAATGTGTGCTGCATAGTGCAGCACACATAGAAACAGCAAAACGGCAGGAATGATTGTCCCTTCCAGCACATAAATAATCATTACAAAAATGATGATTTGCGACTTCTATGTATGCTGCACAATGCAGCACACATAGAAGTTACAAATTGCTATACTGGATTGTTTATGTGCAGGAAGGGACACCTTCCTGCACATAAACAATCATTCCCTCAATGCAGGCTCTCCTGCACTATGTTGCAAGGGTGCTTGCGTTGGCGCTAGGCAGCTGAGTTCAGCTCCAGCACCAGGGAAAATGCAGGGATGCACCGTATTGATTTAAATATGGTGCATCCCTGCGTTTTCAGAATGGCAGTGCGCGGCGCTAGCTATTCTGGCTTAATGCCGCACTCCGCTATTCTTTCGTAAATATGCCCCACAGTACATTGCTGTCCATCCCATGGTTGTCTTTTTAGTAAAAGAAAGTACTTTGATATCACAGTGGTACCAAATACTATACAATTAGTTAGGGGTAAAACAATGTCTCCCTTGTGCGTTTTAACAAAGCCCTACACCATCTACGGTGTTGTCCTCGCTGCTCTTTGGTGTCCCCCAGTGTCTGTGTGACCTCCCCACAAGTTGAGTTCGAGTAAGATTAAGTGCAAAGTTCATTAAGCTGTCTCCACATTGGCATCATGTAGGTCAGTTGGAACAGTTATTAGCCCAAAGAGACTCACGGATAAGGGCAGCTTCCTGCTCAGTGGTGACGCGGCTTGCTTGGCGCTGGAGGTTGCCCATGTCGCCTTACATTGACAGCATCTTCTTTGAAATCCTTCAAGTGCAGTGGTGTTTCGCTCCCCTCGCTTAGACCACTGAAGGTATTGTCATGGCGAGGATGGGTGGTCGCTCCTTTCGTTTCCTGGCTGCCAAACATTGGAATAAACTCCCCCTGGGGCTCCGGCTGGAGTCTGCGGAGACACTCTTTCGTAAAAAACTAAAAACCTGGCTCTTTCCTTCTTTGAGTTCTCTTGTTTAATCGCTTGTTTCCTTTGCCCGCAACCTGATCTGTGCCGCAGCGCGGGGACACACTGGTTAGTGTAACCAAGCGCTTTATAAGCTTGTTATTATTATGGCAGCTTGGACTTGCAGGTGTTGATGTTCTTCTGCAGTTGCGGCCTAGCAGCCAGCCTGAGGAGTGCTCATCTTCGTTGGCAGTTGTGTCCTGTGGGTAAGGACATATCTCTCCCTTTGGTGGCGACGGCCCCTCAAGGATTGTGCCCTACATTAGCAATGGTGGCACAGGTGCTGGACAGCATGTTGCTGCTTGGCTCTAAATGTCATGTATGTAGTTCACCACCAGACCACGCTCCGGAAGAACAGAGGATTCCCCATGACATGGGACGGTAACATCCCTAAAGTACCTCTCAACAATAACTCTCTGTCACCATGAAGTGACAAACAAATCCATCAATTAACGCCTTCACTAGCTTCCAAGTAACCTTCTATTTGCTGAGAACCAATTGCACACATTTACATTTCTTTCAGCAAGCAGGCACCCTGGAGAGGAGGCTTGCTTCTTCTTTTGCTGTCTGTCCCTCCTCTCAGCTTCACCGGGCAGGAGACAAGTGCTTATAAAAGAATAAGTGCTGTGGGCCAAAGTTTTGCTCAGAAGCCTGCACCAGCACTTTCGAAGATCGGGGTACCGAATATCAAGACTGTGTAGTCTCGATTTCACCTCATGCCTCGTTCTTCCACCACTAGACACTCCCTGCCCTTTTATCCTACGCTTGCAGGTTCTTTTTTCATTCCTGCTTTCTCCCTTTGTCACTGTTTTCCCATCTTTCTTTTTCTTCCTTTTTCCTACTTTTGTGTTTTTACTCTGTTGGTCTGGAAGAAAAAATAAGTGCCGGTCCACAAAAATGAGTGCAGGGACCCCACCTGCAATCACCCGCTCAAGTTTTGCATTGCAGGAGACCCATTCCTTCCTTTTTGATCTGAGGCACCTCAAAGTCGTATTAACCTTTTAATAACGGTTTCTTTATTAACAAAAAATATGGGGGCTGTTTGGATAAAATGAAGAAATCCTGGAAATATCGTTCTCAATTGACCCGGTCCACTCAGACCTGTGACTTTATCCTAGTAGCTATGTACATTATAGTACACTGCTATCTGGTTTGATGATTTCTGTGCTGCATTCATGTTGGGTTTCATCTTACAGTTAAGCACTGCCTGGTACATAGTGTTTAAAACGTGGCCCTGGTTGCAGGTGCTGGGCTCCATCACTCCCTTTTGCTGACCAGGACTTATTTTTCAGCATCAGATTGATGATTTCTGTGCTGCATTCATGTTGGGTTTCATCTTACAGTTAAGCACTGCCTGGTACATAGTGTTTAAAACGTGGCCCTGGTTGCAGGTGCTGGGCTCCATCACTCCCTTTTGCTGACCAGGACTTATTTTTCAGCATCAGATTTTGGCCCAGAGAAACACAGAGAACAACAGAACGCGAACAAAGAAGGAGGAAGAGAAATATAGCACAACAACGACCAAAGGAGAAACCAAGTATGAAAAAGAACCTACGGCTAAAGGACAATCACAGGATGTGGAAGGTGGTGGAAGAAAGAGGCATGAAATGGAATCAGAATATTTTGGCAACCCCCAAGCATTCGACTGGCTAGTGACCATTTCCTCAGAAAAAACTTTTGTGCACTAATTTTCATTTTTACAAATTAAGCACGGCTGGTTCTGCACAGCTTGCAGTTTTTTTGTTATGAAGGTGGCGTTAAGACCTTCGTGTAGTGGAGCAGGTCACCGGGACCACAGGGTCCTTGTCTCTGCTGAAAGCTCGAGAGGAGCGCCCCCTCCTGGCCCCACAGGGATACTCAAGGAACAAGGGTTTGGCGGATGTCTGCGTGGAGCCTTTATTACGAGCTGTCAGTCAAGCAGCCATCAGCCCTTTCCGCGCAGAAGCAAGCATCATCACTCAACAATAGGGCAGAATGCGAGGAGCACAGGTGTTGCTGAGGTAAGTTCCCCTTGAATGCAAAGGCTCGCGCAAAAACGAGGCGTGCGTGTTACGGAACTACATTGCATGTGCTAATACAATTCTTGCATTCCTGCCATTCCTTGGGCTCAGAGTGGCTTTTATGTTTTCGGTAAAGGATTGTGCGGTATGGCGTTTGTTTGCTGCTACCCTGCCACCGCCGTTGTGCCGCGGGCGGCCCTTCGCAGGAGCTTGGCAAGGTCACCGACCATTCAAATAGGCCGCGTTCTTCCTACAGCAGGCCCCTTTTGGGAATTCTGCTGTATTCCTTCTCGTGCGCGGTTTTAGTGTCTTAGGCAAATGAGTTGAAAAGTAACTCATATTCGTAGATCTGGTTTATGGAAGCCCCAAATTATGTTCTCAAACTTAGGTCGTATCTTCAGAGCAACACCAATACGCAGACACGAAATGAAATGCCATGGGCCACACACACACCACCACGGATTCAAAAACCTCGGGCAGCCTCCTGACGGTGATTCACCACAGTGGAAGGAAGAGGCAGACACATCACAAACCCTTTAAACCTCTAAAAATATGTACGATTGAGACTTCATCCTACACTGACACCCAGAAGCCTGTATTTGCTTCTGGGGGGCTAACGAAAAAGATTGGAGAGGACACCGCTGACTGTAAACGGTGCTCTCAGGGCCTTGGTTCCTTTCTCTTCTTGTCTTCATGACCCCTGAGATGAGGGGTAGCAAGGACAATATGAGATGCATCAAAGAGTGGGCCACAGCTATACCTACTTTATGCTCATGTAGTGGCCACTTTGTATTCTAGCAAACACAACAAGATGATGGACGGAGTGCTGGAACTTCTCAACCACTCCCCCCCAGTAAAGAGATCTGGGTTTAATCCATCGTTCTTTTGCTCACTATGCCACACCAGATTGGACCCAGCCATATGCAAATTAGCCTTGACCCTGCTCCTCATGGGAACAGTCCACCCCGAACTGCCAGGCAAGGTCTTCCCTGGACTAGAGACAATCATCCTGGGACCGGTTTCGGGGTTTAATCCCTCATTAGTCAGGCTAGCTTGAATCCAGTGGCCCAGCAAGCAAGGAACCTACGTCCATCAGTTGTTCTTTTTGCATTTGTCATCCCAAGTGGGATGGGTATGCCCAGACGTGGGTCCCGTGCTCACCATACCAATGAATTCAAGCTATCCTGGCTGATGAAGGGTGATACCCCAAAACCGGTCCTAGGATGCTTCTTTCGGGTCCGTGGAGGACCTGGCCCGGCAGTTCGGGCTGAACTGTTCCCATGGGGAGCAGTGTCAAGACTGATTTGTATATGACTGGATCCAAACTGGAATAGCGTGGTGAGTAAAAAAGCGATGGATTTAGGCCCAGATCTATGTCTAGGAGTGAGTGTTTGACATTGTTCAAGGACTTCAAGTTGGATTGGAGATGAGTTAGAACACAAGCTACCCAATTTGATACATTGTGATCGATTTTGTAGATAAGATGTGAACCATTTTAGTACATTTCCTGACCGCCCCATTCTACTTCAAGCACAACTAGAAGACTGCTGTTGTTAACCATGTCGAACGCAGAGGAAAGATTGATGAAGATCAGTAGGAATGATCTGTTCTGGTCCAGAAATTTCAGTGCGTCGTCTATGATGTATAGGATGGCTGTTTCTATATGGTGTCCTGGTCTAAAACCAGATTTAACTTATTGAGCAAGTTGAAGTCTCTAATGAGCCGGCAAAGTTGGTTGTGTACTCTTTTCTCTAGTAGTATCACAAGGAAGGGGAAGTTCCAAAATTATTCAAATCTGTTGGATCTGCACCTGTTTTTTTTTTAATAGGGTGCCATTTATCTGATCTTTAGGCAGTCTGGGATTGTGCCTTGGGTAACTGACAAATTTACGACCATCACCCAGAGATGGTCGAAAAGATGACTGAGATTCTTTGTGAGTGTTGATGATATTGGGTCGTTGAAATGCTAGGTTGATTTCATTTCTGCTATCACCTTTAGAACCTTACATTCATTGAGGATTTTGAATTGGCTTCAGGTGGCGGCATTTTTGGTCATTTTAGGATGGGTGGTGGTTTACGCCTAATTGGTTATTGCCATTTCTCATTTGGAGGAATGCATGCCTCTCTCCTGTGTTGTCACTGTGTCAGCAAAGATTGTTTTTGATTTTTCTTAATTTCTCTTACAAAACGGTTGAGAATGCTTCACAGTTCTCCTTAGAGGAGTTACTGATCGCTTAGGTGTTATAGGAACTTTTCTGTTGTTTGACAGTTTCAAAGAGTTTATTACGTTCTCGAGCTGTGATCCGAAGAATGAGGCCTTGGCATTCGATATGATCTTCGTATAATCATTTATTCTCTGCTGTGCTCTCTAAAATGCATTGTGCAAGGTTTTTTCCTCCATAATCTCTCTGCTAATCTGAGTCTCCTCATTTTTAGGTCTCGCCTACGCAGCGCGCATGCGCTACTTAGGAAAAAAGACCTTTTGTAATCGACACAGCTTCGCAGGCAAAAACGTGCACGCGTTGCATTGCTTTCAATGGCAACGCGTGCACGTTTAGCGATTCCTCTTGCGGAGCGAGCTTTGGCGCCATGTGTTAGCAATTATCTCTCCTGGCGCTCGCTCGCTCCCGCAAGGGAAACGCTGCCTGCTCTCGGCCACACTCCCCCCCCCCCACCTCCTACTTGCGCGAGGCGCACGCGCTTGTTCTTATTTATTATTGTTGCTGGCGCGGAGCATTTGGCGCTTTAATCATCACCCGCAGTGCTGCCCAGCACGTACACTGCTCTCGCATTTACAGGGAGCGGAGGCGTGCAGAGATTAAAAGTCCGGCGCAGAGTTTATCACAGGTCCGTCATGTATTGTTTCTGATCAGTGCACTGAAAAGGCTCCGGCACTTCATAGCAGAAGGCGACGAGCGTTATCAAGATATTTTAACCTGCAATATGTCAGACATCCCCAAATTATTTTTGGTTTCCGGATTTCAAAAATACATTTAATCAACTGCTGCTTGCCTAGACATGCAGCCCTAGCGCTTCTCGTCATCATAGCATGGCGGCATGCAGGCCTTCCTTTTTCTATTCTCCCAATCTGCTTTTGGAGGAACTGGTTTGCTCTGGGTCATCCCGCCTCAGATTCCGCTGGTGCTGTACACCTGCTTCGGTGCATGCTACTTCAGGAGACTCCAGTAAACCCTCGAGGCTTGGTGTACTCTACCCGACATTTAATGACACAGCGGGAGCAGAGGAATGATAGCAGAGGGCCCTCAGTGCTTTAAGGCCTTCGACTCTCGATGCTCCTCCCACAGTGGTGGCCTGTGGGGGGCGGGGCTTTAGAAGGCACAATGAATCTTGGGCATATGCCAGAGGTAAGGAGCATCTGACTCTGGGAACCTTTGGTTTCACAGCCCCATGCTAACATCCATGATAACCTGTTGCCCCCTCAAGCTCTTCGGACACTGGAGACCCCACCTCCACCACCAGCGCTATCTGGGACTGACTAGCAGAGTATCAGCCTATCTTTATCTCTCCCGGCTCTCTGTTCTCATTCCTCCAACCTTGTGCCCCTGTCTCCCTCACTCCTTCACTGTACTCCATCTTTCTGCCTCTCCTGTTCTTGCCCCCCCATTCTCTTTCCCTCTTGCCCTCCTGCCTGTCTTCCCTCTCTACCTTCCTCTAACCGACTCTCTCACCCTTTTGGTGAGCTTCCTCCCTTTCTCTGTCTTTTCTGTTTTTCCCTCACTTCGCTCACCCTCCTTCTAAGTCCATGCGCGTCCCTGTCCTTCCTCCTTTCTCCTGCTTCTCTCACCCCATCGTTTCTCCGCCCCCTCCTCCCCGTGCTGCTGTTTATTCGGTGGCTCGTCTTTACAAGGTGCCCTTCAGTTCATTCTCTTATAATGCTCCTCCCGTTCTCTTATCAATTTTAATCTCTATTCAGCTGATTCAATAGCACTGTACTTTAGCAGCGTGACAAGTTAAACACCCTCTTCTGAGGCAAATGCATACATTACACCAACGACACGCCTCTCTACCTCCCACCTCTACTCACATTTCCCTCCTTCATCTCTCCCTCTCTTGTTGTAAGTTAACTCTCTTTACCTGACCAGAGACTAAATCCCTGCCCTTCTCTCTAACTTACTTCTCTACATACCACACTCTGTGACTAGCTGTCACTTCTCTATACCACCCAATACATTTCTTTCTCTGTCGCACCTTTCTGTCCCATGTCTCATTCCTTTACCGAAACACTCTCTTTTTACCTGTCTATTTATACATGGCTACGTACCTACCACACTATTGCTCTACCTTTAAACTCGCTCTGTACGTCACACCTCTCTTTCAATAAACCTCAGTGCCCCACAGCACTTACCTCTCATGACCTCAACTTGCAACCTCTCTCCGATCCTACCTCTAGATCTCTAGCTCTCTGCCCCTCTCTTCTCCTCAAGTGCCCCTCTCTCTCTCTCTACTTTCTCTTCTTTCTGCATCTTGCTGCTCTGTTTGCATCTCATCCCCCTTCATTTCTCTTCCATTTACTTCACCTCCCTCTTAATTTCATCTCTTTATCTTACCCTTTCTATCATTTTTGCATTCTATACCTTACCTTTGTCTACCTCTCGCATGCCTCTATCTACCTCACCATTCTCTCTTTCATTTCTCTCTCTGCCTCACAACTCACTGCCTCATCTCTCTCTTCCCCACTTCTCATACACTATCTAGCCTCTCAATTTACCTCACCTATTGGCCTTCTATATCTCTCTTTTTATTGATGTCCTCTTTCCCTCACCTTTCCCATTATTTTATTTCTTTTTCTCTACAATGCTCTCTCTACCTCTTCCACTCCATCTATCACTCCCTTTGCTTTCATCTCTCTTTCTATCTCCTTCACTGTTTCCGTTCACTCTCTCTGCTTCCAATGTCTCGCTCGTTTAATACATCTGTCTTACCTCTGTCTCTCTCTCCCTATTTCACCATTCTCTACTTCTCCCTCGCCCTTCCTCTGTATTAGCCTCATCTCTCTACCTCATCTGCACCTCTTTTCTCTCTACTTCTCCTATCTTTCTATTTTTCATCCCACCGGCTCTACCTGCCTCTCTGCCTCGCTACTTTGTATACCTGACCTGTCATTCTGTGCTTCACCTTTCTATTTGTGCTATCTCATTATATAACTCGCCTCTCTTCCTATCTTATTTCTCTCTAGACCTTGTTTTTATAGTGGTTTTTACCCATGTCCTTATCCATTTGTTAACTCTTTTTTTATTTTACTGGTTTGACAATTTTGTTTTGTGTTAACTTTAATACTGTTTGATTCTTCCTGGTCTTAGCACACATGCCTGCTGCTTTTGCCATAGCTGTAAGCAGAGATTTACTTCCAACTAGATTCTGTTTAGTAAGTTGGTAGATGCACCCCTCCCAAATTAATAACACATCGCTGACAATAGGCATTGCTTGAAAGACGTGTTTTCCTCTATTAAGGTATTCTGCGATCCCACGTGTGTGCAGAGATATTCGAATGTGTATGAATATTATTGAAGATGCCATGATAGAGAATAGACCGGCTTTGTTGCACATCGTTAAGGTTTACATATTAACTGACAGTTTTATGGAGTTGGTTTGTCTCTAATAGTTGATCACCTAGAAGCTTGTTTACTTGTCTCATATTCTGCTTCTGTTGTCGAAAATGATAGCTCCTTAGATTCACAGACAAGGGGTTACCTTCCTTCTCCATCATGTACGAATCTGGATCCTTAGGTGTCATAACAACATATCTGACTAGAGTATGTTTGAACAAGCATTGGCATAGCCAATAGGTCTCACCTTTGGGACCTTATAAGTGTTTCGCCATGCAACAGTTGATGTTGTTGCACCAAGGATATTGTGCTGGATAACTAAACACTTATAAGGTCCCAAAGGCGAGACCTATTGGCTATGCCAATGCTTGTTTCATTTAGGTTTTGGTTGTATCAGGGATGGGACATTTGTTTTTGTGTCTTTTTAGGTGGAGTGGGGATACTGCCTCCATTATGTCTGCCGTTGTCTGGTTACAATGAACAGTTAGTTCATGTACTCCAGCACTTTACTTTTGAGGGTGTGAGGTTCCTCTGGCACAGTGAGGATAGTGTTTGGCTTGCCTTCTGGAGCTTTAGCTTTCTGTGTTGGTGCTGTGAAGTTGAATATGATTGGGTTGTGGTCTGACCATTCAATAGGGATGATGGATTTGATGTTTAGAACCCCTCCAATGGCCCCTTTAGTGTGTGTCAGTTCTGTGAATGCTTGCACTAGGTTTTGATCAGCGAGGAAATATTTTAAGGTGGAAACTTGTATGTCATACTTGTCCTGTCAGTAGAAGTTGCAGTCCCCTAGAAAGATGGCGTTCAGGTGTAGCTGTCAAACCCACTGGAACTCCTCGGGATCCGGTCGATGCTCAAAGGGGTCCACCTCTCGATATCCCCAACTCTAACACAAGAGGTACAGAGTATTGAGGCGATCAAGTGAGGGAAAGGAATTAGGGTAGGAACAGCCGGGAAAGGGAGACCTGTAACCAAAAATCATATAGATTAATACATGCCTACAATTTATAGCTACTCTCATAGGGTCTCACTAACGGGACTAGTACCTGTAAAACAAGTTCCACCTGCCACGGTGTTTCTCTGTAAACTCTCTACCTCAGGAACGATACTTCTCGTACTGGGGGAGGGTACACCCTTGTTGTCCAATTCCCTTATAAAAGTATATTGTGAACACAACAGAAATGTCACGAGCTGATATAGGTGGTTGAAAGTAGAAAGAAAGGAAAAAGGTATAATATCCGGATTTCCAATGGATCCTATAGAAACGAAAGTCAAAATCCTCTGGACAGAGAACCAAGCAAATTACAGCATTCACCAGTTCCTGAAACAGTCCAGATCCTTTAATCAGGTATAAGGAATTCAAAGTATTTAGACATTCAAATGCGCCAGCACACAGCACCCTCCTGGGCTGCTTCTGATTTACAGTCAGAGCGGGAGCACAGTCTATCCCAACCAAGCACCACTCAAGCCCGAGCAGCGTAATTACCTCAACAGCCGTTGAAGCCTCAACTCGGCTTTTCCCGATGCCGCTTTCAGAACGCCGAGACGCCTCCCCTTGCAGCAACGCCACCCTTGGCGCTCACAGTCTCAAAACTGCAGACTCCGGATATCACCAACCGCGAGTCTGCGACGAAACCAGTAACTGCTCACCAGTCCCACAGGCAGCCGTGGAACAAAACGATCCGCTCCTTCCTTCAGGACGTACAAACCCTCTCCACCATCCCTCCCGGATACAGAATTATGCGCGCCGCTTGATGTGTGAAACCGGTTAAAACACCAGGAGGCCCCTCCTACCAAGGCCTTCTGGGAAATGTAGTTCCTGGGGGGGGTACTCGGAAACATCACGCTTTGCAGGCGCACAGGGTCATACCCTGACAGTATGCCCTCCCCCCATGCGCCTCCTAGGACCTGGCTTGCCGGGGCAACGCGCGTGAAAGCTGCGCACCGCACGAGGCGCGTGAACATTCGTGCTTGGTTCCCAAGAATCATCCTCCGAGGGGTACCCCTTCCAGGAGATGAGATACCACAGGCGCCCCTGGCGATACTTGGAATCCAGCACCCGATGCACCTCATACTCCAGCTGCCCATCCCAGAGTACCGGAGGAACTGCTCTACGTCATGCCCCCCTCGCCGGTTTCAGTAAGCTGACGTGGAACACAGGATGGATCCGTAACGAAGCGGGCAATTTGAGCCTATAGGCGACCGGGTTGATCTTGCGCAGCACGGAGTACGGGCCAATGAACCTAGGATGGAACACACTGCGCACTTTGAATCGGATGTTTCTAGTGGACAGCCATATGCGATCCCCCGGCTGATAGCACGGACCCTCTTGTCGGTGCACGTCCTCCCACTTCTTGTATGCTTGTTTGGCACGTCTCAAACTGGCCTGCACCTTCTTATGTGCATCTTGCAGCCTTTTGATGTGCTGCATCACCGTAGGTTGAGTCACCACCTCACTCGGGATTGTTAATGGTAACACCTTAGCATGGAATCCAGTATTGGCTCTAAAGGGCGTTTCTTTGATCAAGCAGTGCCATGCATTGTTGTAGGACAGTTCAATCAATCAATCAATCAATCAAGCATTTGTATAGCGCGCTACTCACCCGGAGGGTCTCAAGGCGCTAGGGGGAGGGGGGGGTCCGCTACTGTTCGAACAGCCAGGTCTTGAGTTGCTTCCTGAAGGAGAGGTGGTCTTGGGTCAGGCGGAGGTGGATGGGTAGGGAGTTCCACGTCTTGGCAGCCAGGTAGGAGAAGGATCTTCCTCCCGTTGTGGTTCGGCTAACCACAGCAGGGATACCCAGGATTCGTTGGCTTCCTTAGAATAGCAACGGTGGTATTTCTTGAGTGACTGGTTTAGCCTCTCCGTCTGTCCGTCAGTTTGTGGGTGGAAGCTGGTAGATAGGGCTGCTTCGACATGGAGGGCCTTGCACCACATTCGCCAAAACCTTGCGATGAATTGCGGCCCTCTGTCGGACACAATGACTCTTGGGAGCCCATGTAACCGAACCACGTGAGACGGCAAAAGCTGAGCAGTCTGCCCTGCTGTTGGTAAGTTTTTGCACGGAATGAAGTGACCCATTTTAGTCAGGCTGTCCACTACGACCATGATGGCATCATACCCCTGATCCTTAGGTAGGCCAAGAACGAAATCCATGCTGATGGTTTGCCATGGCTGCTCCGGTGTGGGCAGGGGTATCAACTTTCCTTTAATCTTAACCGGCTCGCTCTTATTACGGGCACATGTCTCACACTGTGACACCCATTGGGTTATATCCTGAGCCATTCTTTCCCACCAGAATTGTCGTTTCACCTAGTGTAATGTTTTAGTGCTTCCTGGATGACCTGCCAAGAGTGAGTTGTGGCACCAATTGAACGCCTTTAGCCTAAGTTCTTGTGTTGGCAAGTACAATTTGTTCTTATACAACGGCAATCCATGTTTGAGAGACCGATGAACATCCTGTTCAGCCCATCCTTGCCACCAGGCCGGGGCTCTATGTTTTGCTATTTCTTCCAGGAAGTGATCTATTGTCACCTCACAAAGCACCTTGCTGGGAGCGACGATTGCTTCTGTGATGTTTTGTCGAGGTCCGACGACCTCATCCTGTCGTGACAAAGCGTCCGCCTTTCGGTTTTCTGACCCAGGATGGAAGGTAACCACAAAATCATAGTCCGCAAAGAATAACATCCAGCGCAATTGTCTTTGTGTGAGTTGTCTGGCCGTTTTCATATATTGCAGGTTTTGGTGATCCGTGTATACCGTGACTGGATATTGGGCCCCCCACAAGTATTGCCTCCACTCCTGGAATGATTTCTTGATGGCTAGCAGTTCCTTTTCTGCCACGGTATAGTTGAGTTCAGCCGCGTTCAACTTCCTGACAGAAAGGCCACCGGATGTAACTGTCCTGTATGTCTGTCACGTTGTGACAATACCGCCCCTATAGCCTCATCGGAGGCGTCGGCCTCTACGATAAATGGGGCCTCATTTTGTGGATGTCTCAGTATAGGAGCAGTGGTGAATGCTTTTTTCAAATAAGTGAAAGCGTCCATGGCCTCAGTGCTCCAACAAAATGTTATTCTCTTTCTCAACCGAACGTGTGATGGGAGATACCAAAAGGGAGAAATGTGAGATAAACCTTCGATAATAGTTGGCAAATCCCAGGAAACACTGCACCTCTCTCACATTCCTTGGGACAGGCCACTCTTGCACCGCTGGCACCTTTCTCTCAGCCATACTCAATCCAGACGGGCTCAAGATAACCCCCAGAAACTCCACCTCTGTTGCATGAAATACACATTTGCTCAACTTACAATACAAGCTATGTTCCCGGAGTCTCTGAAGTACCTGCGAAACATGCTTCACATGCACATCCTGATTGCTGGAATAAATCAGGATGTCATCTATATAGAGAACCACAAACTTGTCTACAAAGTCTTTAAGCACATCATCTAAGAAGAATTGAAAGGCCGCCGGGGCATTGCATAGCCCAAAGGGCATGACTAAGTACTCGAACAACCCATAGCGAGTCTTAAAAGCCGTCTTCCACTCATCTCCCTCACGGATACGAACCAGATGATAAGCCCCCCGTAGATCTAGTCGGGTGTAAACCACCACTTCCCTCACCTGGTCCAGTAACACTGAGATGAGCGGAAGAGGGTATCGATTCCTTACCGTGTTCTTGTTAAGCATGCGGTAATCGATACACGTCCTCAAGTCTCCATTCGCTTTAGAAATGAAGAAAAGAGGCGAAGCCGCAGGAGAGCGGGAAGGCCTAATGAAGCCAATATCTACATAATGTTCCAGGTACTCCCTTAGGTGTTTTGTCTCTGGCTCTGACAAAGCGTATACACGACAAGAAGGGATGGTAGCCCCAGCAATTAGATCTATTGGCAGTCATAGGTCCTGTGAGGGGGAAGTCTTTCTGCCTTTTCTTAACTGAAAACCTCCATGTAAGAAGCATACACGGAAGGAAGCACCATCTCTTGTTCCGCAGCAGTAGCTATATGGAACCTCTGTGAAAGAGCCAGAAGATGAGAACCAGGAGTATGCAAACAGTTCATCCTACACTCCTCTGACTGAAATGCTACAGTCTTCTTTTTCCAGTCGACCCAGGGATTGTGCTGCCATAACCACAGCATTCCCAATATCACCTCATATTGTGGTGCTTCGATGATGTTCAATGTAATGTCTTCTACGTGGTCTATTGTTCCCCCTTCAAAACCAACCCTACTCTCTCCGTCTGTTCGATAATGGGACCTGACTTGATGGGTTTACCGTCCACGGCCAATACTTTCTCGGGTGTCTCTCTAGGTATGCGTCACAGCTCTTACGTTCTACTAACCCAGTGTCAATAAAGTTCCCTGTGGCCCCTGAATCAATTATCACCCACACCTGGTGCATTTGGTGACCTGCGGTAAGAATCATAGATAGCACCATGTGGGATTCAGTATCCTTTGCGTCTATAACCGCCAGTGAAGGCAGCATTACCTCCTGTCTATGTGATGCTTCTACCTCTGCTCCCACCATACTGGTGTTCTCAGTAACACTAGCCGTGACTGCCACCTTTTTGTTGGAACGATATAGACCCGACCCCTTGGGTTTATGGGGCATTCCCTCACGTAATGGCCCTTCTTCCCACAGTACATGCAAAGGCCCTGTACTCTGCGACTCTCTCTCTCTGCTCTGGATAAAGGTGCTCTGATAGCTCCTACTTCCATTGGTTCTGGTCCTGCATCACTAGAAGTGTTCAGTGGTCTGTTCCCTTTCTTAACATAACCACTAGTCCTGTCTCCTCTCCTGCGCTCCCCTCCCCTTTCTGCCAGTCGGTGATCCAACCGTAGAGTCAAATTCATTAAGTCAGTGTATGTGGTGGGTTGGGGATCAATCTGGGCTAACACGTCTTTCATGTCGTCTCATAGTCCCTGGTAGTAGAGTGACATACGCTTTTCTTCCGGCCATGCGGTTTCAGCTATCAACCGGTTAAAAGAAGTCAAGTATGTTATTAGGTCCTGCCTTCCCTGCTTCAGCTCCAACAGCTCCCTGTCTGCACTGAACGTGGTCGCCCGTCTATCGAACACCCTTTCAAACTCCCTACGAAAGGCGTTCCAATCGGACAGTACCGGATCGTCACCCTTTACCAAGGGGACCGCCCAATTGGCAGCATCCCCGGTCAGATATGATATGGCAAACGCCACCCTTGAGTGATTACTAGGGAAGGAGGCGGGTTTGCACGAAAAGTGCAACGTTATCTGTGTCAGAAAGGTCTGTATTTTCAAGGGATCCCCTGAATACCGTTCTGGGCTAGCCAAAGGTATAGGCGGAGGGACGTGTACTTGGATCTGAGAGGTGGAAGCATCAAACGGGTTCCTAGATTGCCTATCCACTCGTTCCCTAAGGGCGGCTGTCTCAGCTCTAGAAGCTGCTAATTCCTGTTGTACTGCAACCAAAGCCTGCAGTACCTCGTCCAAAGACGCCATCTTTGTGAATCGCTCGGACCGGGAGGAGTGTATTTCGTGGGTGCGTAATTCTGTCAAACCCACTGGAACTACTCGGGATCCGGTCGATGCTCAAAGGGGTCCACCTCTCGATATCCCCAACTCTAACACAAGAGGTACAGAGTATTGAGGCGATCAAGTGAGGGAAAGGAATTAGGGTAGGAACAGCCGGGAAAGGGAGACCTGTAACCAAAAAACATATAGATTAATACATGCCTACAATTTATAGCTACTCTCACAGGGTCTCACTAATGGGACTAGTACCTGTAAAACAAGTTCCACCTGCCACGGTGTTTCTCTGTAAACTCTCTACCTCAGGAACGATACTTCTCGTACTGGGGGAGGGTACACCCTTGTTGTCCAATTCCCTTATAAAAGTATATTGTGAATACAACAGAAATGTCCCGAGCTGATATAGGTGGTTGCAAGTAGAAAGAAAAGAAAAAGGTATAATATCCGGATTTCCAATGGATCCTATAGAAACGAAAGTCAAAATCCTCTGGACAGAGAACCAAGCAAATTACAGCATTCACCAGTTCCTGAAACAGTCCAGATCCTTTAATCAGGTATAAGGAATTCAAAGTATTTAGACATTCAAATGCGCCAGCACACAGCACCCTCCTGGGCTGCTTCTGATTTAGAGTCAGAGCGGGAGCACAGTCTATCCCAACCAAGCACCACTCAAGCCCGAGCAGCGTAATTACCTCAACAGCCATTGAAGCCTCAACTCGGCTTTTCCCGATGCCGCTTTCAGAACGCCGAGACGCCTCCCCTTGCAGCAACGCCACCCTTGGCGCTCACAGTCTCGAAACTGCAGACTCCGGATATCCCCAACAGCGAGTCTGCGACGGAACCAGTAACTGCTCACCAGTCCCACAGGCAGCCGTGGAACAAAACGATCCGCTCCTTCCTTCAGGACGGACAAACTCTCTCCACCATAACGCCACCTCCCGGATACAGAATTACGCACACCGCTTGACGTGTGAAACCGGTTAAAACACCAGGAGGCCCCTCCTACCAAGGCCTTCTGGGAAATGTAGTTCCTGGGGGGGGGGTACTCGGAAACATCACGCATTGCAGGCGCACAGGGTCATACCCTGACAGTAGCAGGGAGAGTATTGTAAACATTTCCATTATTTGTTAGAGGAAAACTTGGTATTCCACTGGGGGTGGTATATAAGGTTTAGTTTAGGCAGTGACTTGCTTGCTGTGAGAATTTTGACTCCCAAGCATTCACAGGAGGAGAGGTTTTTTACAGGGAAGGGATCAATATGTAGCGAGTTACGGAGAATGACAGCAATCCTACCGCGTTGACTTTGTTGTCGTTCTATCCATTTTACGGTGAAGTTCAGGGGTACTACCATACATCCTTACTCTACTGGCAGGTGGTTGGAGTGCTGTATGTTTGTCTGTTGGTACCCCACTGCATACATGGCAGCTTACTCTACATGGGTAGTGCATGAGGGCATTTACATCTTGGAAATGAGGTGAAATGTGATGAGTTACCAGAGGTTATTGGTGATGTCCTTATGGAATCTATTTCACTGAATGCATTTCCATTTAGTGATTTACTGTAAAGTAGTATTTTATTGGATGCTCTTTTTCTGAAGCTTTTCTCCTTCTTCTCAAAGTCAAAATCATCTTTATTTGGCTTGGAATAAAGCTATGGAAGTGCAAAAAACGCGTAAAATTCAAAAGTACAATACAAACAGATAATAAAATCTGCTAGCTTAGAATAAAATTACCCCTTATTAAAATGTCGTAACAAAATTGTAATTCATGTACATGATCCTTAAAATGCAGACAGCATTTGAATACATTGTCGCAGTACAAGCAGATAATAACACTTGCTAATTTATCATAAGGTTGCCACCAATAAAAACCACATACAGATCTTAAGCCACGTTTGGGCGTTCAGAGACCCCATATCTGGCCCTTGTAAACAATGACCAACTAATGTAGTTGATTACTGCGCGACATGTGCGCAGCCATCCTAACTCCTTCCTCTCATGAATATGAGGGTCACGCAGAGCTGAATCTCTATGTATGCGTAAAGGTTCTACACAGTTGTTTCAGAGTGCGCTGGATCCAAGGTGGTGGTGGTCGTCAAGTAGAATATTTACATTGACTTAGGGGCATATTCACAAGGAGCTATCGCCAAATTAATGGCACTTTATCACAGCCAAAGTCGTGATAAATATACCTCCCCATTCACAAGCTGGTGCAAACAGCCCACAGCACCAGTTTACCCTCGATAGCAGCCGAAAAAACATCGCCACAGAGGACCCGCGCAACTATCGCTAATGAGATGCAGAGTGGGCGTTCCCGTGCCAAAAGGCGCAACAACATCACACCTCAACATTCTCAACGACCAGCCACATCGGCGATAAAAACACAAAACAGGCGATAAGGCGCGTTAGCACCAGGAAATCTACACCTGCTCTGACCTGGTGTAAAGTCGGACGGCAGCCTGCAAACCAAAAGGGAGCACAGCCCAGGGCTACATCGGAAGGGCAACAGATGCCATGGAGCCACCCATCATGCGGCCCGGACACCCAAGAGGGCCACAACACCCACCGCCACCAACCCCAGGACCACCCCTCCCTGGCACCCCCCGACCAAAGACATGCCACATCAGCCACACCTAAACATGTACAAAATATTCCACTTGATGTCACACAATCACAACTGGTGACATGCATGTGTCGTCACAGAAATGAGCAGCACACATTCACTTTCGAAGCAACAAATGAAACTTTATTAAAATGAACACCGAAATGAAATGAAGACACATGGCCGCTCCCCTCGGGACAATACGTAGGTCACAGCTTGTAAGACAAAAAACATGATGAGAAGGTGTGTCCTGCGCACATCAGAGGACAGAGAGAGAGCGAAGGAGAAAGAGAGGAAGAGAGGGAGGGAGAGAGAGAGGAAGAGGGAGAGAGAGAGAGAGAGAGAGAGAAGAGGAGAGTGAGAGGAAGAGACGGAGCGAGAGAGGAAGAGAGGGAGAGAGAGAGAGAGAAGAGGAGAGAGAGAGGAAGAGAGGGAGAGAGAGAGAGAGGAAGAGAGGGAGAGAGAGAGAGAGAGAGAAGAGGAGAGAGAGAGAGAAGAGGAGAGAAAGAAGAAGAGGGAGAGAGAGAGAGAGGAAGAGAGGGAGAGAGAGAGAGAGAGAGAAGAGGAGAGAGAGAGAGAGGAAGAGAGGGAGAGAGAGAGAGAGGAAGAGAGGGAGAGAGAGAGAGAGAGAGTGCTGCCCCTGCGCACCCAGGCCACACTGCTCACCTGCTGCCACCGGTGTGTCTCCAACCACGTGCCGGTATGTATAGCAGGACACCAGGTCACACATCTGAGTCAGAGCCGTCAGCTGAAACAGAGTCCAGATACATGACTGGCACAGTACACACACTTGCACAAGCCAACATCGAATGCCCGCCCATGCACACCCAGGCAGAGGCACCCCAACCCCTCCCGCCGCCCATTGGAGCATGCCCGCCCATGCACACCCAGGCCTCAATGCTCACCTTCTGCCACCGGCGCGTAGACAGGAGGTCCCACCACGTGCCGCTGCAAGCCACAAGCCCGGGGCCCGCGGACATGGCACCCTCCACATCATGCAGCCCCGCTCCGCAGGCCACCAGGTTTCACGTTTGGTGCTGGGTCTTGATTACTCCATGGCATAGGACATACCAGTGCACCCTGCACCATCGCAGGCTGCACACCCGCTCAGCCCAATGGGTGCCACCAACTCTGGGATCCCGGAAGCGACGCCACGTGGCGGTAGGCCTGTGCTGCCCGCTGGCTCTGGCCTACACTGCGGTCCAGCAGGGCACACAAAACCTGAGCTGTCCGGACCGCCGGGATGGGGCATCATCGCAGGCTGCAGACCCGCTCAGCAGCTTAAGGTGCCACTGACTCAGTGCACCCAAAGTCACCGTCCCGTGGCGGGGTGCCTGTGCCGTCCGCAAGGCCCCGTGTGCCACTAACCCTGTGCAACCCCAGTCTGCGCCACGTGGTGGTAGGCCCGTGCCGTCCACAAGGCCTCGTATGCCACTAACCCCGTGCGCAAAAACTCATGGGCCCTTAATGATTGAGAACCGTGGAGGGTCCGTCATCCAGTCACCACCGGCAGAGGGGAATGTGACGTTGTCGGCCCCTTATGTTGGCGGAGTCACATGGCCTGTGACGCCTGTGCCGGATGGGTGTGGTGTGCGTGCAAACCTGCCCTCAGGGAGTGGCTGTGACATGCTGACAACTAGACCAGTGACCTGCACACCACCAGCGAGTACGCCTGCGACGGGTAGCAATGAGGGCCCCCCCTCGGAGCGTTAGCGGAGTGGTCTGGCCTGCCGTACGCCGGACCAGCGCAGGGCTTGCAACAATGACTCGTGGGCTCTGGGCGTGGTTCAGTCCATGTCCGGACAAGGAAGTGACTGATCCGTGTGTCCCTGTTGTAGTGTTCATGGGACCCGGTACACAAAATGCAATGTAGCACCCTCTGACTGGCATCCCACAGGATGAACATCATTGACGCAAGGGAAGTCACTGTCCCTACATTCATCCACACATTCACACATGAATGATGAAAGGCATGACACAGCAGTGCGTCACTGGATGTTTATTGCACATCCAGTGCAGTTATGCAGCTGGAGCGGTACAGGGCAATGCCGAGCACACTACACAATATGGGCACGTGGAGGGCCAGCCAGAGTCCATCCGGGGATGACATGTACTGCGGAAGAGGAAGGGTACAGTTCGCAGTCTGGTCGCTGTGTCATTGGTCGTCAAACAGGATGTGGCAGTCCATGTCGCTGTCCAAGGTGAGTGCATCGGAGTGTTTTGGGTGTCAGTGGAAGGTCATGAGGCCATGTGCGGGACCAAGCAGAAACAGGCCAGGTGGCGGAAATGTATGCTAGTGCCTCCTTCTGAGAGCCAACCCATCCACGTCCTCGTCCTCGGATGTGTGCTCTGCCCCACCTGTGGGTGTTGCAGTACCGGCTGCGGCACTGTGTGCCACTGACACATCAGGGGCCTGAGTGGATATGCCTGCCACACTGGGAGGCACTGACACACCAGGGGCGGAGATGTGGATGGTGTGGGGGCAGCCGCATTCATCAGCGACACGCCTTGTGGCAGCAATGCCATGATGAAGTACTGCAGGGCATGGTAGATCCCTGCTACATTTCGATGGTGTGCAGCGGTGGCTGCCATCCTTTCCGCCTCCATCCGCACCATGTCCTCCATGAGCCTCCGCATGTGTGCCAGCTCACGGCTGGCATCGCTGGAGCCACTCTGAGCGGACAGGTGTTCTTCTCTCCACGTCATTACTCCAGCGATGTCAGTCAGGGCTGGTTGGAGACCATGGGGCGGACGTAGGTACCCATGGATGGCGTCCAGTTTGGTAGCCATGAGGTCGAACCCCACCCGCACCTGCTCAGCCGTCTCCCTCTGGCCCTCCAGCACACGGCATTGGAAGGCCATGTGTTGTTCCTGGGGGTCTTGGGAGAGTGCCGGGGCTGTGGGGGCCTCCTGCTGGGTGATTTGGGTGGTGGGTGGGGTCTCATCGATGTGGCTGGGCTGCCCTGATCCTGGAGGTGAGTGGCGGATGAGGTCAATGATGTCTTGGATGGTTTGGGTGTCAATGCTGGTGTTGTCCTCCTCGTCATCAGTGAAGAGTGGCTGGGACTGCTCTGCAGGAGGTATTGACGATGCCCCTGCGATGTGAAGGGGAGATGGTGTATTACAATGTGTCCACATGTATGTAGCCGCATGGTACAGGTTGACATTCAGACAGCATGGCATTGTACATTGTGACAGTCTGTGGGTCTGGGCGAGGACCCAGGGTCATTGTGGGTGTGCATGGGCCCTACTTGCTTGTGCATGTGTGCCATTGTGGCCATCTCCACCCGTCCCCCCAGTACCTGGTGGTCACTCACCCTGTTGCGGTTGTGTTGTGTCCTGTCGAGCAGTGTCCGGTCCCCCGACTCCAGCCACAGTCTCCACACTGATGACTGTCGACACCAGGTCCTCCATGTCATCCAGCTCCAGCTGTGGCGCTGGGCCCCCACCTCCGGTCTGCGTTGCTGCCTTCTGGTTGGCGGTGAGTTTCTCCTTGGTCTTCCGCTTGATGTCATTCCATCGCCTCTTGACCTCGTCCATTGTCCGCTTGTGCTCTCCGACGGCATTCACCTTGTCGACGATGTCCCGCCATATTCCATTTTTGGTGCCCAATGACACGTTGGAGGTGACGAAGAGTTGTTGATGGTGTTCCATCACCTTTGTGACTATGATCCTGTTCGCCTGCGGACTGAACTTGGTCTTCCTCGTCTGCTTGTCCTTGCCCTTCCCTGTCCCCGAGGTCCCAGGCTGGTTGTTCGGGGTGCTTGTGGGGTTGCACCCGTCCTCTACGCCTGCTCCGGCTGCCTCCATGGTGCTTGGGTGTTGGTCAGTTTGTGTGTGGGTGTTTTTTCTACTTTTATGGTGATTTTTGACGCCTGCCAGGTGTGTGTTGCAGGCCTGGTGCTGCTTGTCGCTGATTTCCTCATCGCGCTTTGGCCCATCGCGTGTTTTTTGGTGTTCTGGTTTGTGTTTTTATCTCCATCGTGGTGTTTGTATCGCGGACATTGTCACGGTTTCGGCAGACTATCGCTTGCTACCGCCTTGTTGTGAATTCCACGTTGACACGGGGTTATTTTCCCGCGATAGGCTGCGATATTGAAAGTTGCGTTACGCTACTCTTGCGGTAGTTATCGCACGTTCTTGTGAATATACCCCTTAGTGCATTGCTTGCAGTCTCGTCAGTGTGATGGTGACCCAGGTGGAATTAGTTGTGCAGTTGTTGCTGCTGCATGCCAGTGTCTTCCATGTGCAAGCCCTCCATTCATCTGCTGTGGATTTAAAGTGATGTGACATATGTTTACAGGTATTTTCCCTTTAGATGTATGTTCCAGTAAGTTTATGTATACTTATGCCATGCATTTCATACTTTGGAATTTTTGCTCACCATAATGTACCATATTATACCATATTCCACGGTGTGTCGTGAATGAGCCATAATATAATTCATTTTGGATATTTCTTTTTACGTGACTGAATGCCTGAAAAATAGGATTTTGTATTTAGCGCACTTTCTTTGGGCCATGCTTTTGATTATTCATTTCCTGGGTTGGGTGTGATCATGAAAATGGGATAGTAAACACAGGCGTTTCTTTCCTGTTGATTTAGCCAAACATAGGGGTTGTGGTGCGTTGCACAAAAGTGAAGAAATTATTACAGAGACATATTTATCAATAGAAATGGGCTGCTGCTCCTCTCATTCCCTGCACTGGCACACAAACATACTGCCTAGTGCCACGCATAATCTTTGCACCATGATGCAAAGGTGTGTGTGTGATGTCTTACATAGGTTTTGTACTGGAAATATACCACTCCAGTTCTGAATCCCAGGCCTACACAACGTCTATAACATTGCACACATAGGATGTGTGCTATACAGCGTACTTGCAATTTGTAGAATGTTTATAGAATGTAAAACATTTCTCCAACTTTGTGTCTGGTTCAAGAAAGTATTATTCTTTGACCCAAAGCTGACTTTCTTAGTAAACAATTCTTTGCATCAAATGTGTGCTGCTGTTTACTTGACTGAGCATTAACATTTAGAAAGATGGTAAACAAGCAGCAATTATGCACTTACAAGTTAACTGAAGTAAAGGAAATGAAGCAAATAAGGTGTTTTGCACTCCTTAACTATAGGAACACCTTAATTTTTAAAGAAACCTTGCAACAAACATGTAAAAATAAGATAATATCTTTTCAAAATTCAAAAGTGTATTTAATTAACATGCAGCTGTGTTTCACTTTAGTACATCAGTTTATATCACTACATTGAGAGGCATTTACTAAAAGTGATAGTTTTCAAACACATACTTAAAAACATTCATGCCTCCCCCTGCCCTTACAACAATGCCATTAGTGAATCAAGAGGAACAGCATTTGTCATGTGTAGTCTGTGGGCTGCTTAGGTTGTTATTATACATGTAACAACATTATAGACCATTACATCAGACACAAGAGAAGGTGTTGAACAGTGCTCATTCTGAACTTATGTATTTCAAGTCCTCTCAAATGTGATAACAAACGAAAGGGAGGTAAAAAGAAATAAAATAATTGGTTAGGATCACACAGATTGGTCAAGTAGGGAAGCCGGGAATGATGGCAGGTTTTCTGCTCCCACATTGTGCAATTCAGCCAGTAGATGGGAATATCTATTCCTCTCTCGTTTTACATCAAATGTAATTGCTTTGTCTTCAATTCTTAGTACATGACCATGGGTGGCAGACAAGGTTAGACTGGGACAAAAAATAGATCCAGGCACCAATGTAAAAGTAGCTCCCATAAGTGAACCAGATAGCAAAAAATTGGTCCACACCTGCAAATCAGTCCAGTTTTGGACGTGTATAGACACACTGTATGGGTATTTTGCAAGGTATGGGAGACTGCGTGCATTTGCGGTTGCTGTAGGCAATGCGCTTTGGTAATATCAGGCAAATCAGCAGTAAAAACTGGTCCCCTGTTCATAAAACAGGCTGCAAACTGCTAAAAAAAATCAGGCCACACACTGATCTGTGAGACGAGCCCATCAGGTACTGCCTGATTGCCCTATAGGCTAGTCCGATAGAAGCCACATGAAGGCTCAGTTCATTTTAGCTGGAGGTTCCAACAGAACCTCGAGCTGAGACAGAATCAGGCATCTATCTCGAGCATTTAATGGTTCTATCACATAATGACAATTAAGGGGATAAAGGCAGTGGAAGTATATGATTTGACAATCATCAAAGAGCAGTGCCAACACCACGGTGCAGGACTTTTGTTTAATCAAGATTCATACCTTTCTCCCTACACCACATTTTAATGGGTGGACTATGAGGCTGTGTGTTCTCTCCCCATGGGTAAAATCAAATGATTGTTGGGTTAAGGTACTGTTTTCTTCCCATATACTAGTTAATAGTGTTTAGTTTAATTTAAGCTTTTCCTATCTCCGTTTAAAAAAAAAAAAGGAGCTGAGAAATATGTTCAAAAAGTGATTACCCAAAAGCACACAAATTGTCACAATGGGAGGCATAGATAAAAAAAAATGCCTTCTGATTCCATAGTTTCCATCTAACTCATTACACAACAACAACTCGTGCGCTGTACTTCAGATATTGTCATATTACTCGGGCTCAGCTCATAATCAGATTCCAGGACTTTGTCCACTGTACTTGGCCTAGTTAATTACTCTGCTCCCCAGCACAGGGGAAACGGCTTCTCCACATAAAAGGAGCAATTATCAGTGATTGACTCTGCCCATGGGAAAGGAAGGTGTGGGGAGGAAATCTGCATGTGGTAATTAGCCTGTTATACTGCACCTGAGCTGAGACAAGCTAGGCCTACTAGAACAGAGGGGGTGAGTTAGACCTCTAGAGCCAACACAGTAGGGGCTCACCTTTGAAGTTTGGGGAGAAGGGATCTGGCAGTTATGTCAGCTAGATGCGAAGCTGAGGCTCTCAGATGAGCTCTGTCCAGAAATGTCACCATGATGGATTGTACTAGAATACTGTTCAGAACGGTTTGGACAAGGGTGGAGGGATGATGTGGCCTCCTAGAAATGGCCAGGGTGCATGTTATCTAAAACACTCCACCCCCACTTAAACCTGCACAAGGGTGAGGCGAGAAAAGACCTTGTACCTGGGAAGCGACAGCAACAGAAAGGATGCCTTGCTCAAAAGAGATGCCACCAGATGCCCTGTAAAGATCGACTAATTACTTTGTTACCAGTTGACCCCCCAAGACTAGGATGGGTCACTCCAGGGCCAGTGGCACTGGCCCCCTTCTTCCGCCATGAACAGTGATTAATAACTGCCACCCAAGCCATTCTTATAGCTGTGGGGACCTGGAATTGTCACACTTGTGAGAGTGAGATGGTTAGTAGTTGAGTTGGTATTGTCATTGGCAGCAGTGGCAGAGGCAGTGGATAATGCATGCTGTAGTGGCCTCCTCGCGAGGGCCCTGGCACTTATGTTTTTTACAAATTAAGCACTGGGTGGAAGATGGGAACTGTTTAGGGAGTGGGGTGGGTTAGTTGATATTTGTTAGAACATTGTGATGGCATTTTAGTTTGTATGGCAAGAAGCCGACGAATGTTCTTTGCTCGGGACTAAAGTAGCCTTTTGGCGACGCAACTATGGCGCCTGTGGTGATTTTATCTTCCAAAAAACCTGGACTGAGTAAGTAACTCTTGTATGAAAGTGGGAAACTTTGGAGCTTGCCAAGTTGTAGTAGGAAAACTGAAACTGTAGGTCAGAGCATCCCTAGGGCTCATCGCTTAATAACTAGAACTGGCTAAAACGTCCCCTCATGACGTGGGGCTAGTAGTGAGCCATGTCAGCAACTACTGATAATTTGTGGTAGAAACGCAAGCTAATGTAATGATTGTAAATGAATCAGGGTGGCTGGACAACACTTTTTAGAACACACCTCTGATCAGACCTTACCCCTAAAAGCCAGTTCTTCATTTAAAATACAGCAGGCTCAGGCCAAACCAAGGTAGTACATTCTGTTCTCTTGAAGGCTCTCCATACAGTAAATGTAAAGAATTTAAAGAACTCACGCCACTTTGTGTGCCTGGCCTGTGATTGGAGTCCTGCATTTAGAGTTAGCCTGTGGCACAGAATGCAAAGCAATGCAGCCTAAAAAACAGAAGTGGCTGGACGTACCGCATCGGACAATAGACAACTTCAGATTGGAGGAAAAGGAAGTATTCATCTTTTTTTCTTCAGATTTTAATATTCAGTTAACGTGTAAGCATTTCATTCATAGGGACTCTAACTAGTTTCCACTCTTGTTGACAATGTGTTATATTGAGTCAATCAATCAATATATTCTTTATTCGATTTTAAAAATAAAATCATAAAAGACAAATACAGATTAAAACAGAGCACAAAAATCAGCATAGGTTAAAAAATTATACTTGCTTTAAAACCCCCAAAAGATAACGTAAAAGAAAATTCGGCTATGCAAAGTCGTAAGACTGACACCAAGTGCTAGAAAAATATTTGTATTATTATTTTATTATATTTTTGTTTTTATTAGACGTGTAAGAGCCCCAATATGCTAACGTTATCATTAACAACATTTGTTATTACATTTACATATTCAGAGTTGATTTCTGTGTCTCGCAAAACTTAAAAGCATACTTTGAAATTTCTAAACAAAATACACGATCTAGCATTTGTTTTTCCAACTTTTGCAGAACAAAGTGACTGACGTTCTTCGCTTTCCTTTCTGCCATCAGGTGAATTCTCTGTGCTGCGTGCCCGGCATAGTTTCCAGATTAGCGGTAATCTTGTTTATAAGGACCTGGGAAAGAAGAAAGATTAGATTCCATTGCAGGATTTATCTCGCACGTCCTCGGCTCTAGAAAACAAGCACTGGCAACTCCAACAGTTTTAGTTTCTGTGAAGTGAAAAGATTATACGAAGCTTCACTAACAAATAGGCAGCGGGGCACCAGCAGTGGAAGTTCCGGTAACACACACACAACAGTTACAGTGGGAGTGCAAGCTTCCTACATATACAGTGCCTGGGTACATACAGACAGAGCACTTTAAACGTACGTCAAATACTCACAGCTATGATGGTACATGCACTGGCAGTGCAGACATCCCTTAGGCATCAGTCACAATGCAGGTAGATGCAGTGTAAGCTTCACTCAGCTACAAAGCAGGTAGATGCAGTGTAAGCTTCACTCAGCTACAAAGCAGGTAGATGCAGTGTAAGCTTCACTCAGCTACAAAGCAGGTAGATGCAGTGTAAGCTTCACTCAGCTACAAAGCAGGTAGATGCAGTGTAAGCTTCACTCAGCTACAAAGCATGCAGTGTAAGCTTCACTCAGCTACAAAGCAGGTAGATGCAGTGTAAGCTTCACTCAGCTACAATGCAGGTAGATGCAGTGTAAGCTTCACTCAGCTACAAAGCAGGTAGATGCAGTGTAAGCTTCACTCAGCTACAAAGCAGGTAGATGCAGTGTAAGCTTCACTCAGCTACAAAGCATGCAGTGTAAGCTTCACTCAGCTACAAAGCAGGTAGATGCAGTGTAAGCTTCACTCAGCTACAAAGCATGCAGTGTAAGCTTCACTCAGCTACAAAGCAGGTAGATGCAGTGTAAGCTTCACTCAGCTACAATGCAGGTAGATGCAGTGTAAGCTTCACTCAGCTACAAAGCAGGTAGATGCAGTGTAAGCTTCACTCAGCTACAAAGCAGGTAGATGCAGTGTAAGCTTCACTCAGCTACAAAGCATGCAGTGTAAGCTTCACTCAGCTACAAAGCAGGTAGATGCAGTGTAAGCTTCACTCAGCTACAAAGCATGCAGTGTAAGCTTCACTCAGCTACAAAGCAGGTAGATGCAGTGTAAGCTTCACTCAGCTACAATGCAGGTAGATGCAGTGTAAGCTTCACTCAGCTACAAAGCAGGTAGATGCAGTGTAAGCTTCACTCAGCTACAAAGCATGCAGTGTAAGCTTCACTCAGCTACAAAGCAGGTAGATGCAGTGTAAGCTTCACTCAGCTACAATGCAGGTAGATGCAGTGTAAGCTTCACTCAGCTACAAAGCAGGTAGATGCAGTGTAAGCTTCACTCAGCTACAAAGCAGGTAGATGCAGTGTAAGCTTCACTCAGCTACAAAGCATGCAGTGTAAGCTTCACTCAGCTACAAAGCAGGTAGATGCAGTGTAAGCTTCACTCAGCTACAAAGCATGCAGTGTAAGCTTCACTCAGCTACAAAGCAGGTAGATGCAGTGTAAGCTTCACTCAGCTACAATGCAGGTAGATGCAGTGTAAGCTTCACTCAGCTACAAAGCAGGTAGATGCAGTGTAAGCTTCACTCAGCTACAAAGCAGGTAGATGCAGTGTAAGCTTCACTCAGCTACAAAGCATGCAGTGTAAGCTTCACTCAGCTACAAAGCAGGTAGATGCAGTGTAAGCTTCACTCAGCTACAAAGCATGCAGTGTAAGCTTCACTCAGCTACAAAGCAGGTAGATGCAGTGTAAGCTTCACTCAGCTACAATGCAGGTAGATGCAGTGTAAGCTTCACTCAGCTACAAAGCAGGTAGATGCAGTGTAAGCTTCACTCAGCTACAAAGCAGGTAGATGCAGTGTAAGCTTCACTCAGCTACAAAGCATGCAGTGTAAGCTTCACTCAGCTACAAAGCAGGTAGATGCAGTGTAAGCTTCACTCAGCTACAAAGCATGCAGTGTAAGCTTCACTCAGCTACAAAGCAGGTAGATGCAGTGTAAGCTTCACTCAGCTACAAAGCAGGTAGATGCAGTGTAAGCTTCACTCAGCTACAAAGCAGGTAGATGCAGTGTAAGCTTTTCTTTCAAACAAACACACGACACCACAGGATAGTTGCATTGTCACCTCAGTGCCGCTCCACTGTGCTTCCTTAAGAAATTGTATCTGCTTCAACACAATGTTGATGTAGTGTGGATAGGTGTGCTCATAGCAACACAATACTGCTGTGCTGTGTCCTGGAAAGCTGCACTGTGATCTTTCCATTGCTGTACTGTTCGTAATCAGGAATCTGGACTTGTATCAGCCTGACCCTCAGGTACTGGGTGACACAAGAGCTGGGACTTGTAGTATGTCCGTGTTGATATTCTGAACGTCTTCGAATGTTAAGCTTCAGCCACTGCCGTAGCTAGACCTTTTGCCGCCCGTAGTGGTCCCTGCGTTTGCCGCCCCGCGACGGCCGCAGGTAAGAGTGAAGAGCGGGGGTGGGTAGCGGGGGAGGGGGGTGGCGGGGAGACAGACGACAACAAGGATAAAAGTGCCGCCGCCCCAAAAACTCGTGGCGCCCACGTCGGGCGCAGGTAAGAGCGAAGAGCGGAGGTGTGGCAGAGAGACAGACAAGGACGAGGGTAAAAGTGCTGCTGCCCCCAAAACTCAACTCTTGCCACCCGGGGCGCCCCCCCCCCCTCCCCCCCTTTGCTGCGCCACTGTCTTTAGCTAATAACTACTTCATGTTACCAAACAAACATGGTTATACCAGCCACCTTGGCATAGTGGTGGAACTGTGGGAGAGCCTCTGTAATCTCGAGCTAGGCTCCAGCCAGATGCCTGCCACTGAATCAGCTCAAAGTACTTTTGGAACCACGAGCCCAAAACGAGCCAAGCTTTCAGGAAAGGTGATGTGGCCTAGCGGCTACAGCTGCCAGCCATGTAACACGGGAAACCAGGTTTGAATACTGGCCTTGGCTCAACATCCTGTGAATCTTTATAAATCTTACTCTGGTGAAAATAAAACCATTCGTAAATCTGTGCCCGTAGTGACACATTCATTTGTCCTTGCGTTGTATATAAATGTCCAAAATAAAATGTGAATTATGCCCGTCAGTCATGCTCTAATGTCGTTGTCATCGTCTAAGAATTAAGGAAGATGCTTTAACATTTGATGTGAGAAAGAGAGACTCATCTGGTGGCTGAACCACACAGTGTGAAAATGGGAAATCTGGGATCAATTCCGGCTTCCCTGTTAGACCAAATTGTGTGATCCTGGGATGACTCTTTATTTCACAGAGATTCCCTTATACATATGAGAGCACCTTCAAGTACGTGACCTCAGGATGTGTGCTGTCCAAAAACCTTTGTTTTGTTTAATAGACTATAATTTTGCTATATGTGTAATACAAATCTAGCCCAAATATAGGCTACATTGAACCCAAACTTGCATCACAGTTCACTAATAGTATTGTCATCGGGGCTGGGGCAGGAATGTTTCTCAGTTCTTCATTAGAAACTCTCCTTTTATTATACTTCACAATGCAGTGATATAATCTGATGTGCTAAGTTGAAACACTTCCACATATTAAAGATACACATTTTTTTGAATATTGAAGACATCATGTTCCAACATGATCTTTGTTACATGATTTACATTTAGATATTTTTAAGGCTCGATTTGTGCAGCAGCTCTGGCTCGGCTTTCCCTGTTAATTTGTTGGCTCACCCATCTCTACCCTGGAACCAATTTAAAAAAAAATTGAGTCCAAGTAGTATGAACGGAGAACTTAAGGTTAAATATAAAGGACAACTTTTCATATAATATATAATATATTTTCATATAGTTTATTAATGGGGGTTAGCATTGGTTGCCCCCTATTTTTGACTGATAAGGGAACTCAAAGTACTGGTAGAAAACATGATCTGTTCAAGAGCACACAATGTGGTCTTTGGTCAGTGTGGTTGGTTTTCCCAGCTCCACGGTCAAGATCTTAACCACCAGCTGCACTTATCCTTGTTTGCTCTCAACAAAGAGGAGAAGTTCCACAAATGGAAGGCTGGAGGTGGGCTGAACCAGCCATGTATCGGAAGGCAATGTGAAGAGTGTCTCAAGGCAGCTAAACAAGACACACATGGGGGCATGGCCGAGTCATCGACCAACATCCACAGAATTTGCATTTCAAAACAGGCTGGGGTGTTGCAGGACCTTCGTGGCAGTTTAGCTCGAGTGGAGGGCGAATTGGTGTCCAAAGATCTTCCTTGTCATCACTTCGCAACCACAGGTCTCTTTTTGAAGAATTCAACGACCTAGCGGATAGGGTGGCTACCTTACTGGGCAAACACGCTGCGGCGCGCAGATATGGCGAGGGGGAATGCCCCGGGAGGACACTGGCTCACCTTTTGCTGCCCCCACGGGGTGCAGGGCATATCACGGATCTCCGCCTGGATGATAGCACCCATGTATCGGACAATAGAGATATCATCCGTGAACTAGTCTCATATAATACATCTCTATAAACCACTCGGCTGCTCCCTGATTCGGCGGCATGCCTAGCTTATCTGGAAGAGGTGGCCATGGTATGGCTCACTACGGGGCAGGCCCAGTTCCTGAGTGAACCTTTTTCCGCTGAGGAACTTGCCCAGACAATAGATTCCTTAGATGGCAGCAAGGCCCCTGGCCTTGACGGCCTATCCGGCGCCTTTTATAAGGCATACAAAGATATCCTGATATCTCACCTGTTGGAGGTCTACGCTGAATCCTTGGACAGAGGGGTCCTCCCCCCTACGATGCGCGAAGCATCAATTACTCTGCTACTTAAACCCGGCAAGGACCCCACCAAATGTTCATCCTGCAGACCTCTATTGCTACTTAATTTCGACAATAAGATATTGGCCAAAGCGATGCCCAACAGGCTATCGCTTCTTCTAGACCTAATTCTTTCTCCAATCCAGACAGGTCTCATCCCGCATAGGTCCACCACACTCAATCTTGGAACAATCTTTTCCATCCTGAATAGAGTGTCTCCAGAGACGCCCGCTGTGGTTGCCCTCCTGGACGCAGAGAAGGCGTTCGACTCTCTCTTCTCCATGTGACGCTACGCAAACTCGGAGTACCTAATGGTTTCACTGCCCTGGTCTCCTTGTTATATTTGGCTCCCATTGCACACATTCGGATCAAGGGCTCGATTTAGGATTCCCTTTCCCGTCTACCGGGGCACCAGTCAGGGCTGCCCACTGCCCCCCCTTTTATTTATTATTGCTATGGACCCCCTGATCCGTCACCTTCAAGAGCGCCATTTGTATTCTGGCCTCCAGTTTCGGTCTGGTCCCCTCTTGATGTCAATGTATGCAGATGACATCTTGCTGTTCATCAGGCACCCCTCGGAAAATCTAGATCCTATAGTGTGGGAAATTATTCGATTCAGTGACCTTTCGGGTCTCCATATCAACTGGGCTAAATCCGAACTGTTCCCACTGACGGATGCCACAACCCCCCCATCATGCGAACACCCTTTCCGGTGCTCTGCTGACTCCACTAAATACTTGTGGATCGTACTACACAGGGACAGGGAACAAATTATCCGCTTGAACTACGGCCCACCATGGACAAGCTTTCTATGCAAATAGATCGCTGGATTCACCTTTCTCTTTCCATGGCTGGCTGAATAGCTATCATTAAAAAGAATGTACTCCTCCCTTCTTGTACCTATTCGTGAATATCCCCATCCCTTTGACAAACTCTTTCTTCACTTAACTGCGCAGCCTGTTGTTGAGGTTGGTGTGGGCAGGTCGTAGGGAGACGTTCACACCCCCCTACACCCGTGGCGGGTTTGCTGTCCCCGGTCTCCGCCTATACTATCTGGTCACACAGGCACACTTTGCTTATTGTTGGTTCCACCCAGATGCCCGTTTACCCTACAATAGACAGGAACAGGATCTAGCGGACCCCATCCCACTTATAGCGCTACTGCTGCGGGGCATCAAGTTTGACCCAACGGACGTTCAGACCCTATCCACGACATGCTGGGCATGGCGGAAACTTTGTAGAACTTTGGGCTTTGACCTCTTATACTCCCCCGGGCTCCCCCTATCCCAGAACCCCTGGCTGCCACTCTCAATGGAAAAGCTTGTACAACGCACTATGCTGAGGTTACACCTACACACCTTTGGGGATCTCTTCCCAGATGGACATGTTGGAGCGCACCCCATTGACACTAAGGAGGGAGTGATAACAAACATGACAGATTCGTCCTTAATAGGCTTCACAGTACGCTGTGGCCCGCATGCCCTCCTATACCCTGTGGACTTCCCTCCGCTCACACTTTTAACCACGGATCCAGAGGGCTCTCACCTGATCGCTAAACTTTACCGCTCGTGCATGGCTCTAAAACACACACATGATAGTGGGGTCCGATGCCGCTGGGAAGAAGATTTAGGAAGATTTAAGCCACCCCATCTCTGACAAAGACTGCGCGTTTAGCTTTAAGAAAACTAAACTTGTGTTCCCCAACCACTGCCATAAGCTTCTTCATTTCCATTTTTTGCATAGGTTTTAGTCCCCTTCCTCTAAGTCGCCAAGTTTGACCCCACCAGATCCTCACACTGCCTCAAATGCTGCTCCTCGGAGACTGACTTTGCACGCCTGACCTGGTCCTGTCCAATCATCACCACATACTGGACGGCAGTGTTTAACATTCTGTCACAAATTATCCCAGTTACCTTTGAGCCATCTCCGGTGCTCGCTTTGTTGGATAACGTGTCCTCCATCCCAGCGTGCCACCGTAGATACGCGGCCACCGCCCTGCTGTTAGTGAAGAGAAAAATCACATTACACTCGGGTAGCAGAATACACCCCAGGAGGGGGGCCTGGCTCCACAGCATGACACAATGTGACTTGACAAGTGAGGTTTATTCCATGCTGCAACCCCCCTCTGCGCAGCCAAAAGACATATGGCAACCACTCTGCGCTTATCTGCTTACCCTGCACTCCTACTCCCCGATGCCATCCCCCCAGTTGCTCAATCACGTGCCACCATCATGCCCTGCCAGCAAACTCATCGACTCTTAGATCTGCCCGGGCCCTTGGTCCCCCTTCTCCATCCCAAACTGGCTAACATTCAACCTTGCAGAATGATGGTCTAGGAACATTTCACCTTTCCTGTTGCTATTGCATGAAAATGTAATGTTGTACGACATGGCATAGCTGCCCTATATGTAACGCTCGTATTGTTCTTTCCGATTTCTCCTACCCCCTCCTTTTTCTTTCTGTACCATGCTTTTGCAAATCTTAACTAAAGTAAAAAGAAAAAAAACAGGACACACAGACGTGGTTGGTGGGCCAAATGGGATGCAGGAATGGAAGGAGATTGGGAGCTTATGGGAGTATCAACAAACAGCTCCATTGCCAAGTCATCCATCCTCTACCCTTTTCCATTCGTAACTCTTTAAGGAGAGCCCTCCTCCTCGGGCATACATTAAGTTATCCTACTTCCATTTCCTAACCGTATCAAACTTAAAAATCACCCTTGCTGGTAACAAGATGGACAAAGGCCTCCAAAATGGAAGGCATCAAAAGTATCTCCAATTTGCATTTCAGAATCACCGCTTTTATTTATGTGCTCTTCCTGAAGTGAGCTCTGAGGGTATTTACAAACTGAGGGCTCCTTTGGTAGGCCTGCTGCACAATCAGGGCATTTTTACTGCACCCTTCAATGATTAGCTGATCCACTCATCATCAAAAGCTCAAAAACTCAAACAGAGAGCCATTTTCAGCGGGTTATCTCCATCCTTCAGACCCATGGCTTTCCAATCAACCAGAAGAAAGACAAGCTTACCCTGATGCGGAATATAGAAATCAGAAGAGCAAGATTTTGTTCAGACAAGAGAACACATTTCTGAAAGTACAGATACATGAGTCAGCCATCCTGGAACAGAATCATCCCAAGGTCAGATCCTGGCTTCAGGTGTAGGGAGACATGGCAGCAACAACGATGATTGTTGACTGGGCATTTTGTAATCTCCTTTGACATCTTCTGGCATCCTGGAGTGGAGCCTCCATGGATCTCGAAGCTCAAATCAATGTGCCACATTCCATTAGGAAGGAACTTTAGTGGTGGCTGTATCCAGTACATCTGAGAAGCGGGACTTCTTTATGGATGCCCGTCCCAAAATCTACCACAATAGGCTCCATTGGATATGGATGGAGATCTACGATTGGCTGTTGTTCCCTGCAGGACAATTGGTCCCTGCAGTCCAGACCACTTTCTTCAACCTGGAAGAAGTTAGAGGTAATCAGGGGGTCACTTCTAGGTTCTACCTCTCAGATTCGATGGTCTGCAGTTCTAATAAAAACAGACAACATGGGAGCCAAGGACTATATGAACACACATGGGAAAGTTCAGTCCCGGAGTTTGGCGACCTGAGCATTTACTATCTTTTGATGGGCCGAGCAGTACCTGTTGTCCCTTTCAAAAGTATATATCAACAGAGTGGACTATACAGCACCTGGCAAATTCATTAGGGTATTGTTAGAGTCCTCTGACTTCCATGCAGATCTGCAGGAAATGGGGTCAGCCAGTAATAGCTCTTTTTGCCAGCAGAGTAAATACTCTCAATCTGATGTTTTGTTCCAGGGCCAGAGACACAGGAACTTGAGCAAAAGATGCACTGATGTCTGTGGCCTCAGGGCTTTTTCTGTGCTTTAACCATTTCCTCAAATTCCGAGGGTTCTGGCAAAGATCAGGAAGGTGAAAGCTCTGGTGATCATGATGGTGCCTGTTAGAAATGGGATCTTTGGTTGGCTAAGGCTTGCGCCAAAGCCAGGCAGAGACCACCACTCTAGTCAGGGCGAGGGAGTTACACGCCAAAGATAACCCCTGCTCACCCCCTTGGTAGCTTGGCACGAGCAGTCAGGCTTATCCCGGAGGCAATGTGTAAAGCGTTTGCGCACGCGCACAGCAACAACATACCAGGCACACTACAAAAAGGAACTCCACACAAGGTTATATCAAAAATAGCCTTTGTATTCTCATAACACATTAGAATAGTACTCACACAATATACATGGTGCCACCTGGCACTAGGTCATATTTACAAGGGAATTATTTACACATGACAGGGCCACTTGGACCACTGTCAGAACCATCACAAAGTGAACTTAGTAAAAGTAAAACAGATCATAACCGTACAACCAGTAAACACTGGTAATCACTGTACTTAGCATCAGCCTGTAACATAAACTACATTATGCACAGTATCACATCAGGCGCGAATTACATTCTGCGCCAACCTCACCAGCATAAACACATTATGCAATCACCTCACAAGTCTAAACGCATTAGACCCTAACCTCCTAAGTATAACTCACATTAGGGGCGTGAATCACACAGTGAAACATAATCTCACTAGCATAAACCATGATATGCAAAACAACCTCATAATCATAAACCACAGTTAGAGGTATAACACAGGGTGCGTAATCATACTACATACATTACATTTCCTAGCACCACATCACATTAGGGCCTGGCGCCCTATAATCCTAACAGTCCCCCTGGCCAACTGGCCATCTCAGAAAGGGGGCTCAAATGCCCTATGTTCCAAGAGTCAGGGCTGCTGCCTATGCAGCGAGAGTCCAGGGTGCGCCACTGCGCAAACCTAAACGTAGCAGCTGCCCACTACTTGCTGGGCAGCTGGTAAAGTGTGGGGCAAAAGGAGTGCATCTCACTCCTGAATTCAAAACATGTCCCCTAAAAGAAAGGCCTAAACGGTGCAGCTGCCCACTACTTGCTGGGCAGCTGTAAACATTCAAATGAGGCATGGGCTCTCAATGGCCCTTTAAACAGATATGCCCAACGTTGGAGCCACACGGGCTCTGAGGCAAATGGTGCGAAGCGTTGGAGCCCCCTAGGCTCTGTGAAGAAACTATGCCACAACTGGGGCAACCACGGGCCCCTCTGGCCCTGGAAACACATATGCCCCCTTGGAGCGCACTGGCACTGTAACCCCAACATGCCCATGTTGCAGCGGCCCGCAACTGCGGTGCCGCTGTGGAAATCAGCCTAACACTGGGGCGGGCACCTGACTATGTGCCCCAACACCCCCAGAACATTGCACGCTTCAGCCCCACTCACCGGGCTGTTGTGTTGCGCTGCTCCGGTCTCCTCTTCTGGCGCGGGGCTTCCCTCACTCGCGGGAGCCCCGCCGATCAGCCGGCTTTGCTGGGACCGGCCGCACTTCCCTCCTTCACCCGGGCCCCCTCCTGGGACCCAGGACTCTGCACGGCTTCACCCGGGCCCCCTCATGGGACCCGGGACTTCTCTATGGAGCCTGCGAGGCTCCGGGACTTATCTTCTTCGCCCGGTCCCCCTTCTGGGACCGGGGCTTCCTGTGGAGCCTGCGAGGCTCCTGGCACTGCCTCTCGGAGGCGGGGTGGGCTCCCGTCCTCCTTCCGGCGATTCCGTGGGTGCGGGGCTTCCCTCGCAGGAAGCGGAAGTCCCGCCCTACGTCAGGCAGCTTCGCCTGATTTCCGGTTCGCCGCACGATCGCGGCGGCCGGCAGCTCTCTTCTTTTGGCCGCAATGCGGGGTGGGCACCCGCTGAATTAATAGAACATAAAGCGGGGTGGGCACCCGCTCAAAAAGGCGCCAAAAAGCGGGGTAGGCTCCCGCCGTCAGAAATAAGCAAAAAGCGGGGTTGGCTCCCGCTCGGCATCGCAATGCGGGGTGGGCTCCCGCCGAATAATGCACAAACTGCGGGGGAATCCCTACGCTGGGGATTCCCTCCCTCTCCTCCTGCAGTGCAGCGCTGCAAACTCCATCTCCTCTCTCCTGGCAAAATCAAAATAAAGCGCTCACAGGGCGCTGAATACAGCTAAAATGTCCTGAAGGTCCTGGAGGATAATAAGGAAGCAGGCAAAGTCCAAGGAAGGGGTTCAGGGGCAGAGCTGGGCCCAGGGGCCAGCACACAGGGCCCTCCAGCAGGGAGGCAGCCCCCATGGCGGTCCCTCCTGGGCCTCAGCAGCAGCAAGCCCCCCCCTCCAGTCAGGATCAGGAACTGAACAATTTCATGGGGTCACAGCCCCTTCTTTTATACACACATTTCCTTTGTGCAAAGGTGCAGGGTTTGGGGGAACCATATACAACTGGTTATGGGGAGCTGTTGAGCACTTTGTTTTGCTCAGCTCCTCTCTCCCTTTCACAGGACAGGCCAGGGACATCAGACGCACCACAGGAGGTGGCGCCAGCATTGTGGAGGGAAGGCACAGTCCTATTCAGGTCCCAGGTGCAACTCCTCCCACCCATCTACATGGAGATCTCTCCATTCAGCCCTGCGCTGACTCACCCTGCCCCTCCTGGAGCCACACACACCTCCCAGCCCCTGTCACTCAAAAGCCAGACATGCAATTCACATCAGGCAGGCAGACACAGAGCACACAGAAATGCCCACTTCTAGAAGTGGCATTTCTCTACCAGTCACCATAAATCTGCGCACACCATTGTGCAGCATTTATTCTCACGATTTCGCACATACTAAACTCGACCCTGCGCTCCCCTCATACCAGGAATTACCATGGACACACATATCCCCCATGCATTCCTATGGGAGGGCAGGCTAATCTCACCACACGCACTCAGAGCGCGCACGCACTTTACACTGGGCCACAGTGCTAAAGTGCGCAGAGGCCAAAAATCACTACCACTATGTCAGAGCTTAAGGCAAAAAGTTCAGGGGTGAACCTGCCAAAAAGGGCCAAGTCCAACACAACCCCCTTCCAGCCAAAACGCAGGGCAGACCAATCACCACTGTGATGGGCTTCCCTGCTTGGGGCGATAGGACACGGACGTGGGCCCGCACTGCAGGGACACCCTCCGGTTCTACGCCACTCTGAACCCATGTGGTTCCCTCTGAAAAAAAACTCAGGACCAACTAGGCTACCCCACTGGTACTCCCTGGTTGTCCACGGCCAGGACCAGGCCCTAGGCCACCCAGATACCACTGGTCCTTGCCAATCCACAGAGTGGGGGGCAGTAACCCCTGGCATCCAATAGCCATTCTCCACTCTCCCTCTCAGTGTAGTTCCAAACTACCACTGATCCTTCAACCTAGGGTCCGCACCCTCAGGCTGACCAGAGGTCACGGGCGAAGCATCTCCTCCCCTACCTCTATTTCTGGGGTCGCGCACTCTCCCAGGAAAAGCACCCTCCAGAACACAACTCTCCCACCAGTTCAGGACCTCTCTCCATCAACTGGTCTACCACCTGGGATCCAAATTCACCGGCGGCACCGGGGTCAGAGGCAGGTACTCCCTCCCTCTGCACCCCCTTCCAGAGTCCGATACCCCCCCAACTGTAGTGGTACCCCCTAGAAGGCAAACCGGCCAGGACACTGACTACAGTCGCCCTGCCGTCCAGATCCGGAAACACCGGCTACTGGCTCCCCAACCCAGGGACGTACCCTTTGGTCAGATGCCTGGAAAACCAGGACTTCACAAGGGTGACACATCCCTAGCATGTCGTGTGACAGTCTGCCGGGCACAAACCCAGGGCAGAAGTGGTGTCCCCATGGCCCCTTCTGGACCCACTGGTTTTTCCACTGGGGAACCTCTCCCCCTCTCACCCCTCAATCAGGACTTCTGCACCCTCCACTTAGGAGCGGTGCTGCCTAGCACCAGGACTTCCCAGGGAGCACGCATGCCTTCCCCGAGGGTGACACATAACTAATGTGTCGTGTGACAGTCTGCCGGGCACAAACCCAGGGCAGAAGTGGTGTCCCCATGGCCCCTTCTGGACCCACTGGTTTCTCCACGGGGGAACCTCCCCCCTCTCACCCCTCAATCAGGACTTCTGCACCCTCCACTTAGGAGCGGTGCTGCCTAGCACCAGGACTGCTGGAGCTCTGGTTACAGACGTTCCACGTCCTCTAGAGACTAGAAGATCCTCCTCAAATGGCCTACAAGTACATCCTAGGCCCCCAACCTGGTGTTCCCTGAAGAAACCATCCAGGCCCTGGGACTGGGTTTCGGGCACACTCACTCCTTCTCCTCTGAGACAGGACGTGAGCCCCTACACCCCTCCCGCTACACTGGGACCTAGCTGGGCTACACTGAACCTCTTCCACCACACAGGACCGGAAGATACCCGAGCCACTCTTATTGGACTCACTCCCCAATGCTTCTTCAGATCCTCTACCACGGGGAGGTCCCCCATACAGAACAGTCCAACAGGACAGACTAGGTTCCCAACCTCCTCACTATAACGGTTCCTAGATGGGTTCATTTGAACCATCTCCGCCACGCGGGTTAGGAGACACCTGCACCATCCCTCAAGGTTACTCCCCCATGCAAGTTCCTTATTTCAGAGAACTCACACTCAATTATTCAGCAAGCTCCTTATTTCAGAGAACTCACCCCAGCGTCCAGCAGCACATCACTCATCCACACACACCCCCCCAGACCGGTGAGACAGTTCCTTACTGTCCCTGAATCTCAACCTGCACCCCTCTTACTGAGCACCAGGTACCATACTCTGGGAACGGGACGGGGACTTCATGCACTGGACACACACTTCGCTGCCACCACTGGATCCCACCCTTACTGGTGAATCCAAAAAACTCACACTGCACTTAGGGGATAATCTACCCTCCCGAGCTAGTGACTCCGTGCCAATTAAGTTACCACTGTAGGCCAACCCCACCAACCGCAGCATAGGGGCAGTCACTCCTCCAGATTCTCTGGTTTCTGTCCTTGGCAGGACACTCAACTCACAGTGCAACAAGAACACATATTTCAAAAATGAAATGACACTTAAAACAATCTTAGACCAATAATCCCTTTCCATGTGACTATCTAAAATGCAGAGTTTTGTAGTGCAGCCAGTTGTCGGTGTGGTACCGCACAAACGCAAGTCCTAATCCCCACCGCTGACAACCAATGTTAGAAATGGGATCTCTGGTTGGCTAAGGCTTGCGCCAAAGCCAGGCAGAGACCACCACTCTAGTCAGGGCGAGGGAGTTACACGCCAAAGATAACCCCTGCTCACCCCCTTGGTAGCTTGGCACGAGCAGTCAGGCTTATCCCGGAGGCAATGTGTAAAGCGTTTGCGCACGCGCACAGCAACAACATACCAGGCACACTACAAAAAGGAACTCCACACAAGGTTATATCAAAAATAGCCTTTGTATTCTCATAACACATTAGAATAGTACACACACAATATACATGGTGCCACCTGGCACTAGGTCATATTTACAAGGGAATTATTTACACATGACAGGGCCACTTGGACCACTGTCAGAACCATCACAAAGTGAACTTAGTAAAAGTAAAACAGATCATAACCGTACAACCAGTAAACACTGGTAATCACTGTACTTAGCATCAGCCTGTAACATAAACTACATTATGCACAGTATCACATCAGGCGCGAATTACATTCTGCGCCAACCTCACCAGCATAAACACATTATGCAATCACCTCACAAGTCTAAACGCATTAGACCCTAACCTCCTAAGTATAACTCACATTAGGGGCGTGAATCACACAGTGAAACATAATCTCACTAGCATAAACCATGATATGCAAAACAACCTCATAATCATAAACCACAGTTAGAGGTATAACCCAGGGTGCGTAATCATACTACATACATTACATTTCCTAGCACCACATCACATTAGGGCCTGGCGCCCTATAATCCTAACAGTCCCCCTGGCCAACTGGCCATCTCAGAAAGGGGGCTCAAATGCCCTATGTCCCAAGAGTCAGGGCTGCTGCCTATGCAGCGAGAGTCCAGGGTGCGCCACTGCGCAAACCTAAACGTAGCAGCTGCCCACTACTTGCTGGGCAGCTGGGAAAGTGTGGGGCAAAAGGAGTGCATCTCACTCCTGAATTCAAAACATGTCCCCTAAAAGAAAGGCCTAAACGGTGCAGCTGCCCACTACTTGCTGGGCAGCTGTAAACATTCAAATGAGGCATGGGCTCTCAATGGCCCTTTAAACAGATATGCCCAACGTTGGAGCCACACGGGGCTCTGAGGCAAATGGTGTGAAGCGTTGGAGCCCCCTAGGCTCTGTGAAGAAACTATGCCACAACTGGGGCAACCACGGGCCCCTCTGGCCCTGGAAACACATATGCCCCCTTGGAGCGCACTGGCACTGTAACCCCAACATGCCCATGTTGCAGCGGCCCGCAACTGCGGCGCCGCTGTGGAAATCAGCCTAACACTGGGGCGGGCACCTGACTATGTGCCCCAACACCCCCAGAACATTGCACGCTTCAGCCCCACTCACCGGGCTGTTGTGTTGCGCTGCTCCGGTCTCCTCTTCTGGCGCGGGGCTTCCCTCACTCGCGGGAGCCCCGCCGATCAGCCGGCTTTGCTGGGACCGGCCGCACTTCCCTCCTTCACCCGGGCCCCCTCCTGGGACCCGGGACTCTGCACGGCTTCACCCGGGCCCCCTCATGGGACCCTGGACTTCTCTATGGAGCCTGCGAGGCTCCGGGACTTATCTTCTTCGCCCGGTCCCCCTTCTGGGACCGGGGCTTCCTGTGGAGCCTGCGAGGCTCCTGGCACTGCCTCTCGGAGGCGGGGTGGGCTCCCGTCCTTCCGGCGATTCCGTGTGCGCGGGGCTTCCCTCGCAGGAAGCGGAAGTCCTGCCCTACGTCAGGCAGCTTCGCCTGATTTCCGGTTCGCCGCACGATTGCGGCGGCCGGCAGCTCTCTTCTTTTGGCCGCAATGCGGGGTGGGCACCCGCTGAATTAATAGAACATAAAGCGGGGTGGGCACCCGCTCAAAAAGGCACCAAAAAGCGGGGTAGGCTCCCGCCGTCAGAAATAAGCATAAAGCGGGGTGGGCTCCCGCTCGGCATCGCAATGCGGGGTGGGCTCCCGCCGAATAAGGCACAAACTGCGGGGGAATCCCTACGCTGGGGATTCCCTCCCTCTCCTCCTGCAGCGCAGCGCTGCAAACGCCAGCTCCTCTCTCCTGGCAAAATCAAAATAAAGCGCTCACAGGGCGCTGAATACAGCTAAAATGTCCTGAAGGTCCTGGAGGATAATAAGGAAGCAGGCAAAGTCCAAGGAAGGGGTTCAGGGGCAGAGCTGGGCCCAGGGGCCAGCACACAGGGCCCTCCAGCAGGGAGGCAGCCCCCATGGTGGTCCCTCCTGGGCCCCAGCAGCAGCAAGCCCCCCCCTCCAGTCAGGATCAGGAACTGAACAATTTCATGGGGTCACAGCCCCTTCTTTTATACACACATTTACTTTGTGCAAAGGTGCAGGGTTTGGGGGAACCAGATACAACTGGTTATGGGGAGCTGTTGAGCACTTTGTTTTGCTCAGCTCCTCTCTCCCTTTCACAGGACAGGCCAGGGACATCAGACGCATCACAGGAGGTGGCGCCAGCATTGTGGAGGGAAGGCACAGTCCTATTCAGGTCCCAGGTGCAACTCCTCCCACCCATCTACATGGAGATATCTCCATTCAGCCTGGCGCTGACTCACCCTGCCCCTCCTGGAGCCACACACACCTCCCAGCCCCTGTCACTCACAAGCCAGACATGCAATTCACATCAGGCAGGCAGACACAGAGCACACAGAAATGCCCACTTCTAGAAGTGGCATTTCTCTACCAGTCACCATAAATCTGCGCACACCATTGTGCAGCATTTATTCTCACGAGTTCGCACATACTAAACTCGACCCTGCACTCCCCTCATACCAGGATTTACCATGGACACACATATCCCCCATGCATTCCTATGGGAGGGCAGGCTAATCTCACCACACGCACTCAGAGCGCGCACGCACTTTACACTGGGCCACAGTGCTAAAGTGCGCAGAGGCCAAAAATCACTACCACTATGTCAGAGCTTAAGGCAAAAAGTTCAGGGGTGAACCTGCCAAATAGGGCCAAGTCCAACAGTGCCTTTTTGGCTTTCCTCATCCTGCTTTCCTCTTCTGCGTCAAATGGCAAGGGGTCCAGCGGTGGCCTTTCTAACTCTTCCATCACTTAGTCTATTTGCCCGTCTGATCCAGACAGGGTTGTTGCATATTGCCTGGATGGCCTGGAAATTGAAAGGGTAGGCCTTCAAAGGCCAATCTAGAAAGCTGGCGGTTGCTGTACTGGCTAATGAACTTTAATATTTCGCTCTTACTCTCATCACTGGTCAACTTTTCATAAATGCTGTATAAACAGTTAGATTGATCCAGTATCATGTGATGAAGTGTTCATCTTCTGTTTATGTAAGATGGGCATTCTTTACGTTTAGAAGGTGCTACCCCCAATGCTTCATTGGACGGCTACTAAGGAGTTCAGAGAAACCCAGATAGGAGCTTGGTCCCTGGAACCTTGTGTTCTCAGGTTGCTTAAAAACGTTTCTCTCTCTCTTCAGTTAAGACCTTGATACCCAATTGGAATTTCTTAAGACTTATATTGTTTCTTCGAAAACATCTCTTTGATCTATTGGATTCAGCTGCTCTACAGTATTTCTTTTTTTCTGGTGGCCTTAGCGTCCGCAAAGTGGTTGACAGAATTGGGTTCCGTCTTGCGTAGCCCTCCCTTTTCAGATTTTTCCCAGATAAATTGGTTTTAAGCTAGGTACTTTCTTTGTTCGTACTTAAATGGCTTTACCTGAATGTACGTGCCTAACCTTTCTACACCAGAACATCAAACTCCACATTGTTTGGATGTTAGAAGGGCTGCTTTGATGTATCTGCAGCATGTGACTTCCTTCAGGAGGGTGGATTAGTTGTTTGTAAACTTTGGCAGTTAGAACAGTGCTGAGACCTACTCCTTCTATAAGTTTTTGGGTTTTCTACACTATATCTAGAGCCTATGAGGAAAATCGATTGCCTTGTCCTGCTGAAGGCCCAAGGAGAGTCAACAAAAAGCACATCTGAGTCTTGGGCAGAGGCTGGGGTTCATCCATTTTGGAGCTATACAGGGCTGCGACATAGGCAGTCTATTCAACTTTACATTATTGTATCCAAAGTGAGGATGCTAGATGCAGTGATTTTGGGTCCAGATGAGGATGAGTGGATTCAGAGTAATCAAATTTGCGGTAAAAAATTGAAATAGTACCGCCCTTCTGAACAGATTGAATTAACTGGAATGGAGTTCCAGATCTTTTACGATTGGATGAAATACATGTTTTCCAGAATGACGTCATTTGTGATGAATGTTTCAAGCAGAAAATGACTGGCAGATGTTAAAGACAGTCTTCTCATTTCTGGTGATATACTCATTTATTTGTTTGGAAGGCACATGTTTATGCAGCCATGTTGACCATAGTATGAAGCCAGTGAAGGTCTCCACGCTTTTGAGGTATGGGTTTATCTTGCAAACCAAAGGCCAGCAAGATGGCTGCATTTTTAACCATTTGCTATCTGATCAGTAAGGAGCTAGGAAGGCCTACATATGGATTGGCGCAATAGTACAGCTTAAAGCTTCCAGCACAAAGCCTTGTTGATCTTTCCAGTTTGGAGGATGGCCCACCCTTCTGCCATGAGCTCTGCTCCTCTGGCGGAAAACCGCTGACATATTTAAAGATCCCTGCCAACCAGATGGGAATGTTTGGGGGTTAGGCAAACCTGCCACGGCAATGGCTCTGCTGAAAGCACTGAAGCTTTGGTGAAAGGTTAACATATTTAATATACCTGTTTGGCAAAGCTTTTATTTTTCAATAACAAACACCCAATTCAGGAGTTTGTCACTGAAGAGCAAAAAGGTAATGGCTCTGAAGCATTGGAGGTTTTTCTCCCAGTATGTGGAGTCATTTTTTTGTTTCCTGTTCAGGACACCAGCCTTCACTTAGCTGTCACAAACAGGAATAACCTATGACTTAGCAACCACCCTAAACAGGGTACCAACAACCCTTTGGCGTGTGGGTCATTGGTCAAAGGTTTCCGCTATTGGAGCCAGCTGATGGTCCATCAACAGGAATCTGGTACATACTTCTAAGTAGAGCAGGGAAACAGCAAGTTTTAGGGAATGGGGCATCTGCCAACCCCGAAGCGACCTGCTTGAGCTTCTTTTGCAGGAGCGAAGTAGAAGACTTTTTTCAGCAAGTGTATTTGAATAATTAAGTTCTAAGGACCTTTACATTAACGTGGAACGCCGCCAGAAGCGATGATCATACTGATCTCTGTATAATGTGCTCTCTGTCAACTACGGAAAGTTTAAGCTACATCTTGTTCTTTTGCCCTGCTTATAATAAGCCCAGAGGTAAATGGATTCGCTCACTGTGTAATCACTTAGGGCTAGATGTACAAAGGTTTTTTTGTGGGCGCAAATGGGTTTTAGACCCATTTGCGCCCGCAAAAAACCTGTGGCCCATGTACTAATCCTATTTTGCGAGTCGCAAATCAATTTGCGACTTGCAAAATAGGATTAGCGACTCGCTATTAGGAAGGGGCGTTCCGATACCGCTGGGAAGAAGATTTAGGAAGATTTAGGCCACCCCATCTCTGACAAAGACTGCGCATTTAGCTGTGCGAAAACTAAACTTGTGTCCCCTGATGGAGCAGGGTAAAAGAAAAAATTTAACCTCCTAATAATTTACGTAAAATGATTAACAAACAAGTTCGTTTAAGTAAATAACCAACAATGTATGTTACATGTGAAGGGTTAAAGGTAACACGCTATTTTGTGTGCAAACTAATTTACTTATAATTGTTGACGTGGCTAACATAACCTAATATTTGCGTATTAATAGAATAATAAAATGCATGATTTGTGCTTTGAAAACAAAACGTGTAGTGGCAAAATAAAGCAATGGTAAGTATAGGGACGGCTTTATATGTTGCTTTTTGCTAGGTAATACCTAATTGGGGTACGTAGAATGACGGGAGGGAAACGAAAGGGTTTATATTTTTTATTCTTAACTATATTTTGTTTATCTTTGTAAATAGTGCGCTTAGGCCTGTTGAGCAGCGATATAAAATGGCCGCCATGAGCTAGAATACGCGTGCGCGAGGAGAAATGTAGACAAGGAGAAAGGCCGTGAACAAGAATGACCACGTGATCGTTCCAAGATCCTAGGATGAAAGTATGGTCAAGGCTATTGTGACCTTACTGAGTAAATGTGTGCCAAGATGGGTCAGCAAGAAGCGTGAGAAGTCAAAAAGAATAAATGGACAAAAAGAACTGTTGAACCTAAAAGTATCGGAAAGTGATACAAGTTGGACTGATCGAAGCGGATGAGTAATGTCACGAACTGTGGGAAACGATGCAAGTATGGACATTCCACAAAGAACTGGTTAGAACAAGGAAGTTTGATAAAAAGATGTATATGGACTCAAATGGACCAATTAGAGAGAATCTCGACATAAAGATGCAACATTTTTATTTTAGTAAGCTAGAATTAGGGTATAAGAAGACCTACTCTTGGTGGGGAGGGTTGATGATTATGAGAGATGCTGCTGAATTGCTGGGAGCTGTTTTTTGCTGTTTTTGGCTGCTGTTAGCTGCGTATGGAGTTGCTGCTGCTGATGCTGACGAGCTGAGGCTGCTGCTGCTATTTTATATTTTTAATTGAGCATAAAGATGCTGCTTTTTGAAGAACTTTTATTCTTGATAGATTTTTCCATTTAGAACTATTAGACTTTTATTCTTAAATTACTGAAGGGGAAAAGAACGAGAAGGCCTGTTTTCCAGAACAGATAGATAGAGATTTTGGGAGTTCTTGCCGTGACGAACTTTATTCTTCCATCTAATAGGTATGCATTGCAATTTCAATTTATTCGTATAATGATAACAAATGTAATAATCTGAATAATAAACCTAAAACTTATTTCATGCTTCTAAAACTTTATATAAACTTTATTATCTTTAAACAAATGACTCAGTGGTTCTTTAGCTCAATGATTAATGTAAAATGTTAAAAGGTTTATTGTGATTGAGCTGGTCTTAATCACCATCAACTGATTCCTACTAGTTGGTCCATCGACCAATGAGCGGAATACCTTAAAACAATGAGAATTATTATGTCGTGTTAAAAAGAGGTATCCCGTCTCCTTCCAGCGAATCGTTTTACTGTTTTTCTCCTAGGTTACTGACGGAGGAAATCCAGGGAATAAATGAGTGAGTGAATGCATGTGCGGTGTTATGGGCCCCACCGTCATATGGATATAGTCTGTGTATTGGAGGGATAGTTGTACCTGGATGACCGAAGCATATAGGAGAAGAATTTTTATTGTTAGCGCTGGATCACCCCCAACCACTGCCATAAGCTTCTTCATTTCCGGTTTTTGCATAGGTCTTACACTACCCCCTTCGAAGTCGCCAAGTTTGACCCCACCAGATCCTCACACTGCCTCAAATGCTGCTCCCCGGAGACTGACTTTGCACACCTGACCTGGTCCTGTCCAATCATCACCACATACTGGATGGCAGTATTTAACATTTGTCACAAATGATCCCAGTTACCTTTGAGTCGTCTCCAGTGCTCGCTTTGTTGGGTAACGTGTCCTCCAACCCAGCATGCCATCGTAGATATGCGGCCACCGCCCTGCTGTTAGTGAAGAGAGAAATCCCATTACACTCGGGTAGCAGAACACACCCCAGGACGGGGGCCTGGCTCCACAGCATGACACAATGTGACTTGACAAGTGAGGTTTATTCCATGCTGCAACCCCCCTCTGCTCAGCCAAAAGACATATGGCAACCACTCTGCACTTATCTGCTTACCCTGCACTCCGAATCCCCGATACCATCCTCCCAGTTGCCCAGTCACATGCCACCATCATGCCCTGCAAGCAAACTCATCGACTCTTAGATCTGCCCGGGCCCTTGGTCCCCCTTCTCCATCCCAAACTGGCTAACATTCAACTTTGCAGAATGATGGTCTACGAACTTTTCACCTTTACTGTTGCTAATGCAGGAAAATGTAATGTTGTATGACATGGCATAGCTGCCTTATATGTAACGCTCGTATTGTTCTTTCCCATTTCGCCCACTACTCCCCTCCTTTTTCTTTCTGTACCATGTTTTTAAAAATCTTAACTAAAGCAAAAAGAAAAAAAACAGGACACACAGACGTGGTTGGTGGGCCAAATGGGATGCAGGAATGGAAGGAGATTGGGAGCTTATGGGAGTGTCAACAAACAGCTCCATTGCTAAGTCATCCATCCTCTACCCTTTTCCATTCGTAACTCTTTAAGGAGAGCCCTCCTCCTCAGGCATACATTAAGTTATCCTACTTCCATTTCCTAACCGTAGAAAACTTAAAAATCACCCTTGCTGCTACCAAGATGGACAAAGGCCTCCAAAATGGAAGGCATCAAAAGTATCTCCAATTTGCATTTCAGAATCACCGCTTTTATTTATGTGCTCTTCCTGAAGTGAGCTCTGAGGGTATTTACAAACTGAGGGCTCCTTTGGTAGGCCTGCTGCACAATCAGGGCATTTTTACTGCACCCTTCGATGATTAGCTGATCCACTCATCATCAAAAGCTCAAAATCTCAAACAGAGAGCCATTTTCAACGGGTTATCTCCATCCTTCAGACCCATGGCTTTCCAATCAACAAGAAGAAAGACAAGCTTACCCTGATGCGGAATATAGAAATCAGAAGAGCAAGATTTTGTTCAGACAAGAGACCAAATTTCTGAAAGTACAGATACATGCGTCAGCCATCCTGGAACAGAATCATCCCAAGGTCAGATCCTGGCTTCAGGTGTAGGGAGACATGGCAGCAACAACGATGATTGTTGACTGGGCATTTTGTAATTTCCTTTGACATCTTCTGGCATCCTGGAGTGGAGCCTCCATGGATCTCGAAGCTCAAATCAATGTGCCACATTCCATTAGGAAGGAACTTTAGTGGTGGCTGTATCCAGTACATCTGAGAAGCGGGACTTCTTTATGGATGCCCGTCCCAAAATCTACCACAATAGGCTCCATTGGATATGGATGGAGATCTACGATTGGCTGTTGTTCCCTGCAGGACAATTGGTCCTTGCAGTCCAGACCACTTTCTTCAACCTGGAAGGAGTTAGAGGTAATCAGGGGGTCACTTCTAGGTTTTACCTCCCAGATTCGATGGTCTGCAGTTCTAATAAGAACAAACAACATGGGAGCCAAGGGATATATGAACACACATGGGAAAGTTCAGTCCCGGAGTTTGGCGACCTGAGCATTTACTATCTTTTGATGGGCCGAGCCGTACCTGTTGTCTCTTTCAATAGTATATATCAACAGAATGGACTATACAGCACTTGGCAAATTCATTAGAGTATTGTTAGAGTCCTCTGACTTCCATGCAGATCTGCAGGAAATGGGGTCAGCCAGTAATAGCTCTTTTTGCCAGCAGAGTAAATACTCTCAATCTGATGTTTTGTTCCAGGGCCAGAGACACAGGAACTTGAGCAAAAGATGCACTGACATGTCTGTGGCCTCAGGGCTTTCTCTGTGCTTTAACCTTTTCCTCATATTCCGAGGGTTCTGGCAAAGATCAGGAAGGTGAAAGCTCTGGTGATCATGAAGGTGCCTTTTTGGCTTTCCTCATCCTGCTTTCCTCTTCTGCGTCAAATGGCAAGGGGTCCAGCGGTGGCCTTTCTAACTCTTCTATCACTTAGTCTATTTGCCAGTATGATCCAGAGAGGGTTGTTGCATATTGCCTGGATGGCCTGAAAATTGAAAGGGTAGGCCTTCAAAGGAAGGGGTTATCTAGAAAGCTGGCGGTTGCTGTACTGGCTTCTAATGAACTTTAACATTTCGCTCTTACTCTCATCACTGGTCAACTTTTTCATAAATGCTGTATAAACAGTTAGATTGATCCAGTGTCATGTGATGAAGTGTTCATCTTCTGTTTATGTAAGATGGGCTTTCTTTACGTTTAGAAGGTGCTACCCCCAATGCTTCATTGGACAGCTACTAAGGAGTTCAGAGAAACCCAGATAGGAGCTTGGTCCCTGGAACCTTGTGTTCTCAGGTTGCTTAAAAACGTTTCTCTCTCTCTTCAGTTAAGAGTTTGATACCCAATTGGAATTTCTTAAGACTTATATCATTTCTTCGAAAACATCTCTTTGATCTATTGTATTCAGCTGCTCTAAAGTATTAGATTTTTTCTGGTGGCCTTAACGTCCGCAAAGTGGTTGACAGAATTGGGTTCCCTCTTCCGTAGCCCTCCCTTTTCAGATTTTTCCCAGATAAATTGGTTTTAAGATAGGTACTTTCTTTGTTCGTACTTAAATGGCTTTACCTGAATGTATGTCCCTAACCTTTCTACACCAGAACATCAAACTCCACATTGTTTGGATGTTAGAAGGGCTGCTTTGATGTATCTGGAGCATGTGACTTCCTTCAGGAGGGTGGATTATTTGTTTGTAAACTTTGGCAGTTAGAACAGTGCTGAGACCTACTCCTTCTATAAGTTTTTGGGTTTTCTACACTATATCTAGAGCCTATGAGGAAAATCTCTTGCCTTGTCCTGCTGAAGGCCCAAGGAGAGTCAACAAAAAGCACATCTGAGTCTTGGGCAGAGGCTGGGGTTCATCCATTTTGGAGCTATACAGGGCTGCGACATAGGCAATCAATTCAACTTTACATTATTGTATCCGAAGTGAGGATGTTGGATGCAGTGATTCAGATGAGGATGAGTTGACTCAGAGTAATCGAATTTCTGGTAAAAAATTGAAATAGTACCAGCTTTCTGAACGGATTGAATTAACTGGAATGGAGTTCCAGATCTTTTATGATTGGATGAAATACATGTTTTCCAGAATGACGTCATTTGTTTTGCATGTTTCAAGCAGAAAATGACTGGCAGATGTTAAAGAATGTCTTCTCATTTCTGGTGATATACTCCTTTATTTGTTTGGAAGGCACATGTTTATGCAGCCATGTTGACCATAGTATGGAGCCAGTGAAGGTCTCCACGCTTTTGAGATATGGATTTATCTTGCGAGCCAATAGGCCAGAAAGATGGATGCATTTTGAACCATTTGCTATCTGATCAGTAAGGAGCTAGGAAGGCCTACATATGGATTGGTGTAATAGTCCAGCTTGAAGCTGCCAGCACAAAGTCTTGTTGATCTTTCCAATTTGGAGGATGGCCCACCCTTCTGCCATGGGCTCTGCTCTTCTGGTGGGAGACCGCCACCATATTTAAAGATCCCTGCCAACCAGATGGGAATGTTTGGGGATTAAGCAAACCTGCCATGGCAATGGCTCTGCTGAAAGCACTGAAGCTTTGGTGAAAGGTTGATATGTTTAATATAACTGTTTGGCAAAGCTTTTATTTTTCAATAACAAACACCCAATTCAGGAGTTTGTTACTGAAGAGCAAAAAGATAATGGCTCTCATGCATTGGAGGTTTTTCTCCCAGTATATGGAGTCATTTTTCTTGTTTCCTGTTCAGGGCACCAGCTTTTCCTTAGCTGTCGCAAACAGGAATAACCTATGACTTAGCAACTACCCTAAACAGGGTACCAACAACCCTTTGGCGGATGGGTCATTGGTCAAAGAGTTCCGCTAGTGGAGCCAGCTGATGGTCCATCAACAGGAATCTGGTACATACTTCTATGTTGAGCAGGGAAACAGCACGTTTTATGGAATGGGGCATCTGCCAAATCTGAAGCGACCTGCTTTAGCTTCTTTTGCAGGAACAAAGTAGATGACTTTAATCAGCATGTGTATTTGAATAATTAAGTTCTAAGGACCTTTACATTAACGTGGAACGCCGCCAGAAGCGATGATCATACTGATCTCTGTACAATGTGCTCTCTGTCAACTAAGGAAAGTTTAAGCTACATCTTGTTCTTTTGCCCTGCTTATAATAAGCCCAGAGGTAAATGGATTCGCCCACTGTGTAATCACTCAGGCATTAGGAGGCATACCGAGGCTCAAGGATACTGAAAGGTGATTCCTCTATATACACTGTGGCCATCTTAAGTAAATGTCTCTTCTCAGTAGGGCTGCTAAGGAGAGGTAAAGGCCAGACATTTTAGGGGCGGCAAAGGAGCATGGTTGAAAAGCATGCTGAACTTCACTAAGTATACTTGTCTCCCCTATTATGACAAGTAATGGAATATTGATTTATCTACCAATTCAGGAATGATGAGTTAGCCTCAGGTTCATCATTTTTATTCATACTTTTAATTGAAATTAAATTGAATTTTACTATTTTTAAGTGCCTACAATTAGCCTGCAGGAATATGTTAACTGAACAGTAGGCTCGATTGATGCAATGAAACAGCATAAGGTAGCAATTGTTGTACTGTGTATTACTTTTTGTATCATCGATTTTATAAAATATGTAAAACAACTTAAAACCCCATCAGCACTTGAAAGAGGGGCATAAATCGGACGAAAAAATGTATCATTGTTACATGAACATTGCACTTTTTCAATGGTTCCTGATTTTAATGTAGTATCAAGTGTTGGGTCACTTTACAGAATTACATGTTTTATTGAGTGTATGTTATATGGAATGACATTTCCAAAATAAACATTTACTACTGCAATTAAGTTCTAAGCTATTACATTAATCTGTAGTTTTAACATGAGATCATTAACAAGCCACATTTCAAAGCCCTTAAATTTATCAATCATGGGGTCTGATAAGTAGCAAGAAATTCTCCAATTGGCTTTTTAAAATCCTCTTGACCTGGGTTGGTGTATTGAGTCAAGTTAACTTGTATTCGTCTTTGCTTGAACATGCTAAAGGCTATTGATTAAACTATCATATGTTCATGTTGACTGGTGTTTCTTGTGTCTCATTTTGTGAAAAGGCCACTTCAATGCCTGCTGCTAAATGTATGTAAACCTATGATACACAGGACATCCCTACATTCTTTTGATGGAACCTGAGTAAACTTATAAGACAGAGCTATGATGCCTCTGGTGGTGTTTATGTAGTACTTCAGAATTCTCATGCAAATTTGAATAGAAAAATATCCATGGAGCAGCGTAATTTTGGCTCCACCCTTACAAGTCACAAATATGCAACATAAACGTGTCCTTAGCACATCTTTTCTGTGTGCCCTAACAATAATAATGTAAAGTGTTGCACTTGCACTTGGCATGATTATTGAAGTGCATTCACTGTAGGATTAGAGATTCATACATAAATTGTGTGTCTTAACCGTATTAAATGATATACTCTCCAGGGACATGATGAAAAACCATCTTCACCTACTTTAAAAGTGTGTTTACTTTAGAAACAAGAATGATTTATGTAATGTGTGCACTGATGTTCCATATTTGCATTTAAATGTAGCTCTCAGTCATACATATACACACGTACTTAGAGATTTCACTGTATGCTACATGTAATGTTCTGACAGTTTTATTCATTTGTGTTTGAATGTGCACACACATATTAAATGTGCACCATTGATTTAATACATTAAGTTGTCCTGACTTGGGCCTGTTTTACATTCTGCATAAAATGCTGTTTCCATTTCTGCTTGCATGCCTTTTTCCTTGCAGGAAACCATGTTCACATGGTTTGTTAGTTTGAGAATAGATACAACACTGTACTAGAGGTAGATAGAGAGCCTGAGAAGTAGTCCTTGACAAGGAGCATGGAGAGCCAGAGTATTAACTGACTGCCTCTATTCATCAATGTATTGAGGAGTCACAGGTACCCAAGGACGATGTCGTTCCCATGTTCAGCCTGGGATATTTCGCTAATGTATCAGATCACAACGTGACACTGGAGTCCCTGATGATGCAGTCAGAGGGGTGTTACCTGGGATATTCTGGTTGAAATAACTAGTGTTCACACTGTCTGAGTGTAGGCTACTTTCCTTTGGACGTTGAGAGATTTAGACCTCTATGCTTTCCCTTTGATTCTTTGCTAAGTGTGCCTCAGGCTAATACTCATTCCTCTATCCCAAGAATACTGTTGAACGAGCTTCTGAGACGCTGACACCTTCCCTTACTTCCCACACTTACCTTTATTTTTTCTATTTTTCTGCATTTCCCTGATTTTTGAGATTTTTAAGGGTTTCAAACTGTCCTCTTAAGTTTAGATTTAACTTAGATGATTTTATATTTTACTCATGTATAGAAGAGAGAAGCAGAAGCTCTTCTCCGAGCACCAAATCCTGTTGCTGATCTTTTGTATTGCTGTGACTAAACTACTTATTTCCCTTATTCTGGTATGCGTAAACTTCTTTAGAAGGCTGGGTTTCCTGGTTGTTATTCTGTAACTTTACAGCATGGTGCTGAGATTTGTTTATCTTAACTTGACTGCTAACTTGCAATAAACCTTCCCAACTGTAGTCACTGATTGTGTAGCCAAATGGGTTACCACTGTTAAACGAAATTGATTGATTTAATGCTAACTCCCTTCACCTCTCAGGCGGCGAAGAAAAAGGTCCAAAGGAGGACAAATGGTAAGAGGGTTGGCCCAGAGAGCTGCACCATCCACATATCCAATAGAAGTAGATTGTGAACAATTAGATGAGTAAAAAATGACAAAATGGCACAAGGGTTTAAAATGTTCCGATTTGTAGTATTCATAACCTTGCATGAGAATTCCTACTGGAATGAACACGTTGACCATTTCGGCCTATACCCTGTGAACTCTGATATTTATGCTGTTGCTTCTTCGTTTTTGTTATTCTCACAGCCAACTTTTGTTTGGCTGCTGAGACTTTGCGTCCTGGTACATTTACACTACATCACAACTTTTAGCTGTGCTGCAATATGATTGCTGTTGTAAATGCTGAAAGAAATATTCGTGAATATCTGACCTTTTACAAGAGTGATGAGACTTTTTAGCTTGAACTATGTTTTTCTTGGTTCTTTTTAGGGCTAGTGTAAGCCACGATCTTTCGTTTTCACAAGTTTAAAAAAAAACATAATATACTTACTTAAAGGGATGTTCAGTCAGCCTTCTTCATCTATTGGTTTTCTTCCACCCACTACAGCATGTACCAAGGGGAAGTTGGTGAGCCCAGTTCAACCACTGGCTAAATTCACTGAGAGTGCCGTCATTCTGTTCTTTTACCAATATCATCTCCACATACAAAGTAGTTCTGTTAATGCCAGAGGCAATAACTGCAATGCGTGCTTTTTGAGGCAAAAAAAAAAGTTTTCTTTTAGGCATTTGTTTAATGTTGCTGTGCAACTCCACCAACAATAACATTTTACAATAGCAATGACAAAACAAAACAAGCATTGGCAAAGCCAAAAGGCAGGCATCTTACGCCAGATCTACTGGCTTTTCCAAAGATTGTTTTGCGTATGATTGCACCAAACAGTAAATCCTTTCTACAGTAATATCCTTTCTGCAGAAGATTTCACTGGCCATTCTGTTATTCAGTATATAAATGACGAGATATTGAGCACAGGAGTGTTAAGTAGACTTCCTAGTCGTTCAGCTGGTTAAAGGAACTTATTCGGTATTTAAGTACAACACACCAATGCGCAGGAGCTCAATACAGGTCACTGGCAGGGACCAAATCACCATCAACTGTCAACTGTCAACCGACAAGAGGGAACCTACAGCTGGCATTCTAGAATGCCAGCTGATGTCATGACAAGCTGGCGCGAGGGCAGGGACGCGCGTGGAAGGGGACGGGAGCCTAAAGGGGACAATAGGGGGAAATAGAACAGTACAACACAACACATCTCCTTCCCCAGGAGAAGAGGAATAGAAAGACAGTCTCGTGCCAGAAGTGCAGAGAACTTAAGCTGGGCAAAAGTGTGTTAGTCACAAACATAGTCCTTGTACTTGCAAGGTTTTACAACGCTGCAACCATATCTACTGGCACTGCCTGCTTCCATCACGGTTTCTCCAACTGGCTCACACATTTGCTCGTACAGGTTTGTGCTCCCTGCACCCGGTGATTCGTCCGTGTCACTCGTGATGTGGTCTCCCTCTTTCGCTGTGTCTTCCTCTCGATCTTGTTCTTCCTCTGACTGGTTGGTACTCCCCACAGCAGGTGATTCGACTGAATTACTAGAGCAAGTGTCTCTGTATTCTCCAATAGATTCAACGGGCTTCCAGTCGGAGCCAGCATTAGATCTATTCGTAATGGGTGAAACAGTTAAACCGTTCTCTTCTCCCTCTGAATCAGATTCTCCGCTAACTAACCAGTCCCAGTCATCTTTCCTACGCGTGTTCTCATGTTCTTCGTTGTGCTGTGTTCCAGTAGTGCCCTGTTTACTAGCACATACACCTTTACTGTCACCAGTCTTGGCACATGCGGAAAGTGCTGAAGCGTGCCACACCTTTCCATCGCTGAGGAGAGCCGAGTTACAAAAAACCTTCTCTACCACCAACGGTGAGGTAAACCTACTCTGACCTTTCTCAATCATTCCACTTCTTTTCACCCTTACTCTGTCTCCTACTTTGATGTTGATTTGTTTACATTTATGTTTGGTATTGAACCTCTCCTTACATGCTTCTTGTACTTCTTGGATACTTTCCCTTACCTTGTCCGCAGACCACTCCACTCTCCTTGCTGTCTTTAGCCATCCAACATTGTCTTTAGACAAAGGCGTTCTACCTCTCATAAGTTCAAAAGGGCTGAATTACGTACTTTCCCCTGGTGTTATCCTATACGCCCAAATCATTTTGTTTACTTCAATCTTCCAACATAGTCCATTGTTGTTGGCTAGTTGTATTGTTCCTTTTATTACTCTGTTAAAACGTTCAACAGCACCATTCCCTGCGGGGTGGTACACAGAAGTGGTCTTGTGTTTTATTCCATTTTTTTCCATTGCCCTTTTGAAGCTCACAGAGGTGAACTGGCTGCCGTTGTCGCTGACTATAGTCTTAGGTATTCCTTCCCTCATGAAAATGCTGTCAAGGAATGCCATTATGTCTTGTGTTTCAACCTTGCGGCTTACCTTAATCTCCGGCCACTTAGAGAAGTGATCCACTAAGACCATGATGTACATTTGATCTTCCTGGTACCGTATGGGTCCCATAATATCTATGCCTACTCTCTCCCAGGGCATGCCAGGACAGTCCAATGGTTGCAGAGGGGGTTTAAGTGTGACCTGAGTCTTGTCTGAGTTTTCGCACTGCACACAGTCCCTTACAGTTCTTTCTATCTCTAGATCACACCCCGGCCACCAATACCAACACCTAACCCTGTGTTTGGTTTTGTTGATGCCCAGGTGTCCCTCATGACATATTTCTAAAAGTCTTTTCCTTAGCGTAACTGGAGGTATTACCTTACCATGCCTCAAAATGAGTTCACCTTCAACCGACAACTCATCTCTGAGTTCCCAGTATGGTCTCAATTCGTGTTTTATGCTCTTCTTGCTGGGCCACCCTCCCACAATGAGTTTGTGCACTTCCTGCAGGATCTCATCTTTTTGATACTCACTCCCCCAAACTTCTCTGCGTATGCTGGGGAACTCCTCATTGATACTTGCCACACAACATTCCTCCTCTCTACCACCCAGGTTGCCATAGTCCGGAAGGGGTAGTCTACTTAGGAAGTCCGCTACCACATTCTTGGCACCAGGCAGGTACTGAGTGTCGTAATTGTAATCTAACAGTCTCATGGATAAACGTGCTAGTCTTGGTGACGCGTTATACAAACCTTTAACAGTGAGTACCTTTGTGAGTGGTTTGTGGTCACACCGTAAAGTTACCTTCTTCCCCCAAATGTATTGGCGGAAGTATTCTAGTCCCCACACACAAACCAATGCTTCCCGCTCGATAACCGAGTATCTCTCCTCAGTAGGAGTTAGTGAGCGGGATGCGAATGCAATGGTAACTTCCTTCCCCTCGCTTTCCGCTTGGGTAAGGACTGCTCCAATTCCTTTTCCGCTCGCATCCGTGGTCACAATACTGTTAAGACTTGTGTCAAATCCTTGCAGGGGAGGTGCCATACAGATTTCTTGTTTTAGAGCATCAAAGCTCTCGTTGCAAGCTTGAGACCACTCAAACTTGTTTCTTGACTTTAAAAGTTGCCTTATACTATGTGTTTTGGCAGAAAAGTTTCTCACGAACTTTGAATAGAATTCCGCCAGACCTAAAAATGCTCTTACTTCCTCCTTGTTTTGTGGACCCGGAGCATCCCGGATGGCCTTGATCAATTCTTTCTTGGGCTTTATTCCTTCAGGAGTGATTTCATGTCCCAAGTATGTGACAATTTTTTCTGCAAACTTGCATTTCTTGTACTCTGCCGTCATGCCACACCTTTCCAAGATATTAAGGACATGCACTAATCTGTGATCGTGGTCCTCTTGGTCTTTTCCCATTACAAGGAAGTCATCCTGAAAGATGAGCACTTTTTTTACCCCTTTAAAAAGTTCATGCATCAGTCTTTGGAATAACGCCGCTGCTGAAGCTAACCCAAAGGGTACTCTCTTAAACCTGTAACACCCAAATGGTGAAATGAAGGTGGTGAGGTGCCTGCTTTCAGGGTGCAGAGGGACCTGGTGGTAGACTGCGGCGAGATCTATTGTAGAGAAAATGTTCATGTCTTTTGTCAGGGAGAGCATCTCGTTCATTTTGGGGAGGGGGTACTGGTCAACTAGGATATTTTTGTTGAGGTCGCGTAAGTCTATGCATAACCTCAACTTCCCGTTGGGCTTGCGTGCGACAACCAAGGGTGCGACCCACTCAGATGATTCCGTGGGTTCTATGATGTCTGCATCTAGCAAATCAACAATTTGTGCTTTGACCTCCTCCCTGATAGTGAAAGGAATGTGTCTTACCTTGTTTATGCTAGGAACAGCATTCTACTTAAGCCTGATTTTATGTTGAAATCCTTTCAACTTTCCTATGGTGCCACTGAAGACTTTTTTATACCTGTCCAAAATGGGGGGCCCGGATACCCTGTCCTGTTGCGTAACCAGTACGGGTTCAGAGCTGTTGGGATTCAGGGTAATACCTAATTTTCCTTAGTCTTTCCATCCTAGAACAGAGGGACCCGTGGCAGAGATGTACAGTTTGCTTATAGTTGCTCTGTCCTTAAATGCAAACTTAAGTTCCCTGCAGCCTACTAGCTCTATAGGTTCCCCCGTGAATGTTCTGAGTGTGATATCTGGTTTTTCCATGCCTTGGCCTAATGTTTGTTGTTATTTCTCCTTCCATACCTTTCTGTTGATAATAGTACACGGTGATCCTGAGTCAGCAACTATCTCAATGCTCACCCCCCCAATGGCAACCCTGCATATAGGTTTCTTCTTGTTACTTTTTTCTTGTGCGTCATTTTCAGTTGCATCTGTTACATTAAGTACACATAAGTTGTACTCTGATTCATCAGATGAATCCTGCTCCTGTTCCTCATTATCCTCAACCAACTTAACTTTTGCTTTCACTTTCCTCTGACACGCATTTTGAAAGTGTCCTACTAGTCCGCATTGTGTATTTATTGTTCCGTGCGGGACATTTCCGTCTGTTGCTATTACAACAATAGCATTTAATTTGCGCCGATGTTTTTGCTCCCCTTTTATACCCAGTTCTGTGACTCTGCTTTTATAAACCATATTCTTCTTTTTGCTCCCACATATTTTCGCTACTACACTGGGTTCCTCAGGTTTGGTTTTGTTTTCATTTATCACCGCTTTGGCACACCTTCCAGTCATTTCTGCCCTTTTTACTATCTCAATCACTTCTTGCAGTGGTTTCTCACCTTTGGCCCACAATGCGTCCTATATATTCGGGTTCGCCGCACACATCACAATTTGATCTCTTATGAAATCATCGTGCATATTCTCAAATTTGCATGTGAGTGCTAAGTTCTTAAGTGCAGAAACATAATCCTCTATACACTCCTCTTTGCCTTGTTTCCATCTGTAAAATGTATATCGGTTGACTGCCACGCAGACGGTGGGTTTGTAATAACAATCCAAATCTTCCATGGCATTAGTGTAAACATCACCTTGTTCACCTACTCTCACCTTCTTGTTAATGCTGTTATAAACCTTGAGTCCACCAGCCCCCAAACAATGCATAAGTATTTTTTTTTTCTCGTCTGCCGTAAGTTCTTTTTCTTCATCATCAAATGTGGAGATATAGGGGCCGATTCCGATCTCGGTCGGAGGCGCACCTAACACCATTCGGTCGGGAAAAAAGCCATGCGAATGCCTGTTTCCCGACCGATCCGCACATTAATCCGAACGAACAAGTACGATGCGCACAACAGCACAGATTCCGACCCAGTCGTACTCACCCAATCCAGGTCCTGTTCCCCGACCGAGCCGGATCCGTAAACGCAGAATCGAGTCGCCCGGAAGCCAAAATGCAGCCCCGTCCGGCCGGACAAGTACGATGCGCTTCCGGTACGCGCCGAACCCGTCGCTACACACGGCACGTCAAAGCATCCGGGAGAGGCGCACATAAGCTCCGATTCGCGCCACAACACGATCCACGGCTACGAGACGAACACGCCAGCGACGAGGACGAGGCGAAGCAACGAGAAAGACGAACGAGACGAACCAACCATGAATCCCATCGTTCCGATCCTACCAATATTCTACATCTACTACCGGAACAGGCACGGACGCGTACGGCGCAGAAGGTAAGCCAGACACCAACCACAAAAACAAACTACACGTACCCGACATATCACACACACACAGAGGGATGCAGAAATTACTTGCAACAGCAGCACCATAGGGGCGGGATGCCCATCACCAATTCCACATATACACATAGGGGCCCGGATGCCTGTCACTACTACCACCCTTACCCAGGGGTGCCAGATGCCTACCACTACTACCATCTCTACCCATGGGGTGCCAGATGCCTACCACTACTACCACCTCTACCCATGGGGGCTGGATGCCTGTCACTACTACCACCCTTACCCAGGGGGTGCCAGATGCCTACCACTACTACCATCTCCACCCAGGGGGTGCCAGATGCCTACCACTACTACCATCTCTATCCAGGGGGTGCCAGATGCCTACCACTACTACCACCTCTACCCAGGGGGTGCCAGATGCCTACCACTACTACCACCTCTACCCAGGGGTGCCAGATGCCTACCACTACTACCACCCTTACCCAGGGGGTGCCAGATGCCTACCACTACTACCACCTCTACCCAGGGGGTGCCAGATGCCTACCACTACTACCATCTCTACCCAGGGGGTGCCAGATGCCTACCACTACTACCACCCTTACCCAGGGGTGCCAGATGCCTACCACTACTACCACCTCCACCCATGGGGGCTGGATGCCTGTCACTACTACCACCCTTACCCATGGGGGGCTGGATGCCTGTCACTACTACCACCTCTACCCAGGGGTGCCAGATGCCTACCACTACTACCACCTCCACCCATGGGGGCTGGATGCCTACCACTACTACCACCTCCACCCATGGGGGCTGGATGCCTGTCACTACTACCACCCTTACCCATGGGGGGCTGGATGCCTGTCACTACTACCACCTCTACCCAGGGGTGCCAGGTGCCTACCACTACTACCACCTCTACCCATGGGGGGCTGGATGCCTGTCACTACTACCACCCTTACCCAGGGGTGCCAGATGCCTACCACTACTACCACCTCTACCCATGGGGGGCTGGATGCCTGTCACTACTACCACCCTTACCCATGGGGGCTGGATGCCTGTCACTACTACCACCTCTACCCAGGGGTGCCAGATGCCTACCACTACTACCACCCCTACCCACGGGGGGCTGGATGCCTGTCACTACTACCACCCCTACCCATGGGGGCTGGATGCCTACCACCAACAACACCCCCACTCACAGGATGGCTAATACATGACACCACAAGCACACACCAACATAAAGAATGCAACATAAAGACATCCCCCAACACCATGACAAGCGTGTGTAGACTGTGTCAAATGCCTACAACACTGAACATGACTTTGAACCAACAATGTGACCCCCTATCACATGTGCCACACATAAATGTGTGTGGCCCCCACAATGCAAGCAGGCCATGACCATTGTGGCAATGGGGTCCAAACCCCCATCATCACAGTGACCAAAATGTAAGTGTGGGGCCCATAGCTGAAGCACATCTTGAACATTGTGGCAATGGGGTCCAAACCCCCATCATCACAGTGACCAAAATGTAAGTGTGGGGTCCATAGCTGAAGCACATCTTGAACATTGTGGCAATGGGGTCCAAACCCCCATCATCACAGTGACCAAAATGTAAGTGTGGGGTCCATAGCTGAAGCACATCTTGAACATTGTGGCAATGGGGTCCAAACCCCCATCATCACAGTGACCAAAATGTAAGTGTCGACAAAGAAAAAGCTGCAAGGGCCAAACTGCATGGATGATTCCTGGCCACAGAACAACAAACACATCAGTGGCAAAGTAGTGCTTGTGTCCCATAGCAACATAGATTGGGGGAGGCAAACAGTGCAGTGCAAATAAGACATACCTTTGGCCATGTGCAGACAAACATCACCCATGGGGGCTGACACTGTCAACATTCATCAATGACACAATGACAGAAGTGACCATCAGAATGCAGACCCACATATTTGCACCAATGGGCACACAAATGCAGATACCCTGTGGAGACTGTAGATGTGAGGTGAACAGATACCATACCATGGCAGCAATGGGACACACAAACAATGATCATTGTGCTGACTGATGACCTAGGAGTCCCAGGGACAGCAGGGGAAACACACCAAACAACATACAGACAATGGCACACTAAAGATATGCCAATGCAGTGGTGCAGATGCACAAACACAAACAGGCAGACCCACACTGCACATCAAACACATCAGGTGAGGGGGGGTACCAGTGTCCCCAGGCAACCACACAACACATGAGGAGGCCTGAATACCAATTACACAGATGTGCATACAGTGCCACACAAAGGCAACTCATGGATCCAAATCCCCTATGTGGGCAATCAGGCATTGTCAGATGAGAGGGAGCACAAATCACACATGTCACACAAGCATGTAGGAACAGCAACTGACACAGCAAGACACAGACACACCACAGCACTACCCCCAGGGCCCCCACAATGTGGTGAGCCTGGGCTGCATTACAATCCCACTCTGATGACAAAGCTAGATGTCGTTCACACTGTGAACCACAGTCATGTGTCCTGAGCAACAAACTACCATCACACCTACACAAGCACAAATCAATCAGCACGGCCAGTAAGCCAAGGGCAACATGGAGGCAGGGGACTAGCCGGGCAACAACTCTCATCTGCACACACTCAACACCACACACCTCGACCTCCAACAATGTGCACCAGTGATGCTCACATGCACTGGTGACATTGCACATGCACCCATGACAATCCCAGGGGGGGTGGTGGGAACCAAGGTGCAGAAACACATCACACATGGCCACTCAACAAGACTCCTGAATGTCTGACCCACTGCACACTACGCTGTACATGGACATGACGGCAATACCACACGAACCAATGGGATCCCTGCCACAGTCACACACCAATGAAGAAGCCAAGGTCACTCACAAAGAACACACATAGACAACTACCAACATTGCAGCCCTGAAACCGAGGAGTGCCAGCAGTCACACACACAACGTGTCCCAACCAATGACAGCTAACACAAACCGGAAATCACATGACAGGTGTAAACAACAAGTGCCAAGGGGAATCCTGACTGTGACCCATCAGCGTCTGCCCACAAACTCAGCCCTGACAGCAAACACACCTATGGGTGACACCCTGATGACCAGTAATGTGCCATGCACCCACATCACAGAGAACCCAGGGAGAAGACTTTGGGGGAACATAGGTCAACTCAGCAAGCATCTCAAACAGGAACATCACTAGGGATCCCAGCATGCACAGCAACATGGAAGTGAACACACAGACATGCTCATACAACACACACCTTGGGCGCAGGCGATCTCACAGGAGTACACACTGCCATGAGGGAACTCCACTCCTGTGTGAGGAAAGCTGTGCCATATGTCGCATCAGTAGGGCTCCATCATGTCAGCAGAACACTTGGTCACACAGTCAACAATTAGCACCAAATGAAGGCTCCCGTCACATCAGCCTGGTCATGGGAGTGTCAACGAAATCATCAGCACAGATCCAACACACATGTATAGCAAGTTGCACTGACAACACAGATGAGTCCTTCCCCATTGATGCCCAAACCTGCATGTCCAGTGGAGATGGCCACACGGTCAGGGAACTAGACTAATTGAACAATGGCAAGCACAACAGATGTGCAGGGGTGGAAGCCACAGATGTGACATTGCAAATGTAAGTAGGAAATCCCATTGCCAAATATTGAAAACATGACACCCTCAGATGCTGCTAAGGATGACATGGATACACCACAGGATAGGACACAGTCCCCCTGGACCACATGGGTTCCGGCACAGTAACACTTCATTTTCATGAGACCAAATATCACCATCACTGCAGCAAGGGCATGGTTAGCATCATCAACATCATGTACATCAGAAGCAAAAGCACTAGAGAACAGAAAGTTGCTTTATTCAGCATATGTGGGTTCGAAACTTGAAGTCATTTAAAAAATAACAAAGGCCAATGGCCAGTCCATCATGAAAGTCAAAACAGGGTGACAGTGGCAGATGTCACCCTACGCATGCCTGCACTGATAAAAACCCGGGACAATCCCCTAGGAGGGGCATAGGGGGGGGCAGGCCAGGCACCGCAGGGACAGGATCAGGGCTCACCAGGAGGAGGCAGGGAAGGGGTGGTGGGTGCTGGAGAGCCACTGACAACTGCAGTGGAGGTGTCTGACATGGTGTGTGCCGGCACAACTGGGGGGCATGACTCAGATGGTGTGGGTGCCGGCACGACTGCAGTGGACCGTGCAGATGGAGTGGACAGGTTCGCCGCTGCAGTGCCCAAGTCAGACAGGGTGGTAGTGGACTCCACTGCAGTGCCTACCTCCAGGGGAGGAGAATGGGGATCAGGTAAGGTGGGCAGGACAGAGGGGGAGGACACCCTCACCACACCAGTGGCACAGACAAACGCAGCGGGAGTTGTGGGGCCGGAAGAGCAAGTGGCAGGGGGAGAAGGCCTGATCCTTTTGGGGATGGTGTATCTGTGGGTGGGGGAACCTGGGGCAGGGTGTGGTGGGGGCACCTGTGGAGTGGGGGCCTGAGGGATGGAGGAAGGAGACTTGGTGCCTGAGCTGCAGGGCGGCGGTGGGGTCTTGCTCTTCCGGGTCCGGGGGGACTTGCGGGTGGGGGCGTCAGTCGGTCTGCGCCTGGGGGGGGGTGTCCGGGGGCGAGGGGCACTCCGCTCCGTGTGGGTGGGTTTCCTCTTCCCCCTGAATGCTGTATCAGCTGGATCGGAGGGGAAGAGGCCGAGGTCACTGAGGAAGAGCCGCTGTGTCTTTGGGGTTGCAGGTGAGGCAAGGGAGGGGGCTTTGGAGGGAGAGGCAACTGAGGACTGTGCAGTGCTCGTGGATGCGTGTGTGTGTGCCTGGGCCCCATCCCCTGTGAGTGTGGTTTCAGTCCCCTGACTGTGCGTGCGTGTGCGTCTTGTTTGTGGCGTGTGTGTCTGTGTGCTGCACGTGTCTGTTCTGGTGTGTGTCTGTGCCGGTGTGCGTGTGCTTGGGAAAGGTAAGGTGCTGGGGAGTGTGGAAGGGGCAGAGGCAGGAGGGGTGAGGGACTGTCGGAGGAGGGACACTGCTGCCGTCAGGGAGGAGTCCATGGACCTATTGCCCCTCTGTAGGGCAGACATGCCCGATGAGATGCCCTCCATGAACGACACCAGCTGAGTTAACAGAGTGGTGTGTGCATGGAGGACAGTCAGCATCGCTGTCTGCCCTACATGGAGCTGGCGATGGAGGTACACAGACTCCTCACTCAGGGCAGCAGGGGACACAGGGGCAGGGGGTGCGGTGCCTGGCCCGAAGGAGACACGCTCCCGAACATGGGAGCCTCCACGGACCTCGGGAATGGGAGCCGATGGGAGGGCGGTGGTGGTGGTGGTGGTGGTGGTGGCGGGGACAGCAACACTAGCTGGGGTGTGGTGGCTGCTGACACCCGCCTCCATAAGGGAGTCATCCTCCGAGCTACTGCGGTCCTCAGCTGAAGTGGATGGTGCTGAGGACTCCTCGGTGTGGCTCCCCTCGCCCTCCGTGCCACTGGGTCCCTCCGACCACTCCTCGGCTGCTGAACCAGTCTGGCTCTGCGTCTCCTCCTGGTCCGTGGAGCTGTCCCCTCCTGTGGCCGTGGATGTATCTGCAATCAATAGGGAAACAGACAGACATCAGTCACCTGCACCGAACGCACACACCACAGTAAGTACAGCACATTACAGAGCAAGCACTGGCATCCTTAGTTGAACATTGCTAAAAGTGCCCAAACAGAACAGGAGAAGCCAATTGTCAGTCTGATGGTCAACCATGGCACTCACATCCCACCTGGCCTTGCACCCATCTGTCTGGTGTCTGTTGGATGGCAATACCCCAGTGTGGACACATGCACCACCTACACAGTAGTTGGACAGTGCAGAGAACACGGTGAAGCATGTGAACATGCACACATCACAACTCTTGCCACTGAGTCAGTACAGGTGTCCGGATGAAAGGGATGCCCAGAGTCAAATAGGAAATGCATGTGATGCATACCAGCGACAGACACCATGATGCACCCATGTCCTGATAGCCATTGCCACAATGGTGTGCATGTAGCACATGTCACTACCCTGCAGGATCACTAATAGGAAGTCACATGCCATGGCACAGGCATGCCTGCTAAGTCATACATCACTGTCTCCAGTCACATGGGCAGGGCAGCCAGACAACAACACTCTGCACTGTGTCACAATAGTAGGTCATGGGGAATGCAAGTCCTGGAGCTGAACAAGTGCACATGTACATCCCCCACACACCACATCATCTGAACACTTATCTGTCCAGGTCATACCGATTGGACATATGGGAGACCTGTAACACTACCCTCTGAACCTGAGCACCTCACAATCTGCTGTGAATGGGAAACAGCTGCCTGAACTTCACATTCGCATACCCCAGTCTCCACGGTCAGGTGATCAAACACCTATGTGTCACACAAGTATCGTCTCCTATGGTCACATCTCCGGTGGCATGCTGAGCCCCAACCGAGAAACACCCCAGCAGACCTGACAACGAAGCCACAGCACACTGACACAGAGGCAGACACCTGAGGGGACAAATCACTGAGCACAACGTGTCAGCTGATACACGGGAGTGGGAGTACAGAGTGTATTGTATGGCCTGGAGTAGGCATGACTGTCCTGCCCCACATGAATGAGGGATGAGCCCTGGACAGTAGGCAGCTGGCTAAGTATGTGTGACACACGTAATATACACACTCCTGGGGCCCAAACATTGTTCCCACCCGCAGCATGGGTGTGTGCCAGATACCCCAGGCACATGTGGTGGATCAGCTCTGCAATTGGACCACATATCAAAGTAACACGCAGATTATATGTCAGAACACAGCCATTGTGTAAGCAATGGACCCACCCATGATGCCCACCACAGAGTTAGGGAAACAGATGCTGTCCCCCACCTTGAGTCAAGCAAACTGCAAGGACACAGTACCCAAGTGACACAATTCCCTTACTGTAAGGGCCACACCAGGGTATCAGATGAGGAGTGGGCAGTGCACAATAGAGGGACATGGGTCCTGGACCACATGACTGATGTACTGTGGATGTTTAACCAGGCCAGAGGAGGGCACATAGCATGGCAGACATAGTTCACAATGCAGTCATGGACTCACCCCTCCTTGCTGCTCTCTGGCCTTCAGCTGCCCATCCAGATCAGAGAAGACCACTGCCAGGATCCTGAGCATGTGGGGGTCAGGGTCCGGTGTCCGCCCCTCCTGCGAGGAGGCGACAGCTTCAGCTGGACCCGTGCGATCCTCCGGGTCCAGCCCCGAAGGTCCTGCCACCTCTTCTGGCAGTTGCGGATCCGGCGCTTGTAGACCCCCACGGATCTCACTGCCCGGACGATGGTCAGCCATATCTGCTGCTTCTGGTGGGCATCAACCTGTGAGGATGACAAAGTGAGAATGCCATTACTACACATGCAACATATCCGTGCATTACACAGTTGTATATACATGTCTCAATCACAGGGGCACATGATGTACACAGGCAGTGCAACGATGGCCATGGACAGTATGCCAGCAGTTACTACATGGTATCATTGCCTGGGAAGTAAAACCTTGTTTAAATGCACTGTCACTGCACTATACCTGTCCACTGCATGTAACTACACACTATGGGGGTGACAACTACTCAGTGAGCCTGCTAGCCAGTGGCGTGCAAACTGTTAGCCTTGCTAGTCAGACAACATGCACATTTAGAAAGGCAGTGGACAGAACACTCACCTGCTCCCCTGCTTTCCCATACAGCTTGCTGTACTGTGGAAGGAGGTTGTCCAGCAGGGCCTGGTTCTCCTCAGTGCTGAAGGCTGGGGCTCTCTCCACAGTACGTGCCATTGCAGGGTCAAAGAGGGTGCAAATACAGCAGCAGTGTAGTGGCAGATGTCGTCCTGGAGCATATAGTGCAGGCAAGTGAGCTCTCAGGGGAACAGCCAGCATTATATGTGTGCTGCAGAGGCAGATACTCTCCCATGTGTCCAAGGTGATAGGTCCAAGTCGTTTGCATCTTCTGAATCTGGCCAATCCATGGAATTGCACCACTTACACACGCCCCCAGCATCCTTCAAATGTTCAACTTCATGACACCCATGAATTTGCAACATTGTTGTGGGTGACCAACTGAATTTACAGCATCAGACTCGTTCAAATTTTGGAAACGCGTCCGTTGCCAGGCCAGGCCATAGCCAATGGGTGCGCACCGATCGGTCCATTGCTGTTCAACGCGTACCTAGGATACAACGCGTACCCGCACACATTGAATGCAATGGGCCGGCCGGGCACACCGATCGGACCATTGCTGTTCAACGCGTACCTAGGATACAACGCGTACCCGCATACATTGAATGCAATGGGCCGGCCGGGCACACCGATCGGACCATTGCTGTTCAACGCGTACCTAGGATACAACGCGAACCAGCACACATTGAATGCAATGGCCAATGTGTGCGCACTGATCGGTCCATTGCTGTCCAACGCGTATTGCGAATACAACGCGAACCAGCACACATTGAATGCAATGGCCAATGTGTGCGCACTGATCGGTCCATTGCTGTCCAACGCGTATTGCGAATACAACGCGAACCAGCACACATTGAATGCAATGGCCAATGTGTGCGCACTGATCGGTCCATTGCTGTCCAACGCGTATTGCGAATACAACGCGAACCAGCACACATTGAATGCAATGGCCAATGTGTGCGCTTTGCTGTCCAACGCGTATTGCGAATACAACGCGTACCAGCACACATTGAATGCAATGGCCAATGTGTGCGCACTGATCGGTCCATTGCTGTCCAACGTGTATTGCGAATACAACGCGAACCAGCACACATTGAATGCAATGGCCAATGTGTGCGCAGTGATCGGTCCATTGCTGTCCAACGGGTATTGCGAATACAACGCGAACCAGCACACATTGAATGCAATGGCCAATGTGTGCGCACTGATCGGTCCATTGCTGTCCAACGCGTCCCTGTACAAGTCACTGGCATATGTCACCATGCCTGTCACAGGTGAACATATGCCAGCCACATATACTTCCCAGGGAGTGAGGGGCACACCTACAACACCACAGCATGTCCAAACTGTATCCTGCATTACCTATTCCGTGTATGGGGGTGAACATGTTGTTCTGTGGGTGTCACTTGGGGGCAGCCACCCCCAGGCTGTGCATGTGTTCATGGGGACAGAATCCTTGGTGTTTCGTGTACATGACCACTGTGATGTGCAACTGTTCATATCTGAGCATGTGGCATGGTCACATTTCACGGTGGTGTATGTGTATGTCATGTCACATACCCCCTGAGTCCCATGTGGGACGGTATGTTTAACCCAGGGTGACCCATTGGCACAATGGTGATGGTCCTACACAGTCTGTGTGCATGTTGTGTTTACAATGTCTCTGATTTCATGTGCACAATGGGAGGCAGTCTCCACATCCACGTTGTTTGTGCATGGACTTTGATGTTGTGCGTGTGTGTGTCACAGACGTCCATGTCTGTCCTGCCGAGGCAACAGGGAACACTACCTGTGGGGGTCATGTTTGTTTTGCTGTGGTGTATACATGATACACCATGTCATGCCAGTGTCCATGTGGCAATACAGGGTCCCTGGGAATGTACCTGTCGTTGAGCTGTGATGCCTGGGGCACATCTGTCCTCACATGTCACTGTGGGGTGTGTTTGTAACGTGGCAGCAGGAGATGGGAACTGTGACACGGCCTCATAATATCCAATGGCACGACCTGGGACTTATTGATGCCACTTGTTGAACTGTGATGTTAGATGTTGGCCATGTATGTGCCATACATATCCTTACGGAACTGCACACATCATGTACTTGTGCCTCATAATGATGTATCATGTGATATTGAGTGTGTTCAATGCCACATATGTGGGGTGACTGACAATCTTGCTTTCTTCACCTATGCACTGCACGGCACCAGCTGTCCTTAGACCATTCCCTGACCTGGCAACGATGGTGGAACGTGACAGCATCCGACGGTACCGCTTCACCAGGCAGCTGATTGAGGATTTGGCAGTGCGCTTGGCACCACATTTGCAACCTGGCCGGCCGTACCCTACAGCGCTGACCCCCAAGGTGAAGGTGATGGCAGCCCTACACTTCTTTGCCACCGGTACCTTTCAACACACTGTGGCGACTGCTGGTGGGATGTCACAGACCATGTTCAGCCGTGTGCTCCGGGATGTTTTGGAGGCTATGTTGATATACCTGAACCAGTACATCTATTTCCCTAGACTCCAACAACTCACTGGTGTGAAGAGTGACTTCTATGCCCTGGGGAGGATGCCGCATGTCATTGGCTCCATTGATGGTACATATGTGGCTTTGGTACCACCCCAGGCCCAAGAGCAGGCATACAGGAACCGCAAACACTACCACTCGGTCAATGCACTGGTGGTCTGTCTTGCAGATATGAGCATCTCACACGTGTGTGCCCGTTTCCCTGGTTCTGCACACGATGCCTACGTGATGAGGAGTAGTCGCATCCCGAGGATGATGTCACAGATGCGGAACCAGCGTGCCTGGCTTGTTGGTGTGTACTGACTTTGTACCATTGTGTGTGTTCTGCAATGTAGTGTTCCACCCTCTTTTCCAACTCTGCTAATGTGCAATTGTCTGTATGAAGGTGACTCCGGATACCCCAACATGCCGTGGTTGCTGACGCCCCTCAGGAACCCTGTGACACCAGCCCAGATGCGCTACAATGAGGCACATGGTCGGACCAGGAGAGTGATTGAGCGGACATTTGGTCTCCTGAAGAGCCACTTCCGCTGCCTGGACAAGACAGGAGGGTCCCTCCCATATGCCCCAGCAAAGGTGTGCAAGATTGTCATCGTCTGCTGCATGCTACACAACCTGGCAGTGCGGAAGGAGTTGCCTCTCATCCTGGATGACGATGACCAACGTCCGCCACCTGTGGAGGATCCTGGCCTGGACCACGATGCCAGTGATGATGATGATGATGATGATGGTGATGTCCGCACACAGCTCATCACCAACTTCTTCAGCTGAATGTGAGTATCCAGAGATGTCATGTCAATGATGTGAGTTTGCATGATATGTGTTGGTGGTGCTCTGGTGCTGTTTGAGTGTGTCCATGGGCTACATGACTGTATGCGTGTAGCGATGTGTCCTTACAGGTAGTCTGTACTCCCCAACAGTGTTGACATGCTAACTTGGTTCTGGGTGGGTATCTTGTGACATGTATTGGGCATGAGTATTGCAGTTCTGTCCTGTTCTTCAGTGCTTTTGACTGTGTGTCATTTCTGTCCTTCACAGGGTACTTTCAGAGTCGTTTGGTCAACTGTGATCCCCGACACCGTGATTCGACTTCCAGGGTGGTAGCTGTCGTGTCCCTACAGGTGATGTGCACCACACCCATGGACTTCCTTCATCTACACTTGTTGACTGTGTGCCCCCTGCCAGGTGGGATTAACTTGCATCTGTGGTGGTTACAACATGTGGCAAATGTGTAATAAACCTGTGCTTCACTTTGTGATGTGCGTTGTCTGTGGTCACACATCTGACTGACATTTGCTTACTGCACCAGTGGGCTAGTTAACACAGACTGTGAATAGGTGTTGGGTCTGTGCAATGCAACGTATTTCCTGGCAACATCAGTGTAGGCGATGAGTCAGATGGCCATGGTGTGTATGTGTTGTGTAGCCCTGGTGGTGTGCCTCCCTCATATGTGTGACGTCGCCATGACTCACATGCCGGTGTTGTACTTGCTGTAGCAGTTAGCATGCACAGTGTCATTTCCCAGATCATCATCGCCACTTCAGAGACAACGTAGGAATCACAACAGAGGCAAGTATGGTGTATTAGTGAGTTTATTGACATACATGTGTGAGTATAGTGCACAGGATGGTGGGTGCTGTACATTGTGATTATAATCCAAAGTTCCTAGATGATTTGGAAGTCCTGGTAGCAGAAATGTCCAGAGTAAAGTCCACAGTCATCTGAGACATTGGTCCAACTTGAGCTCCCCATGTCATGTAGGAGAGTTGTGTTGCAGTCAACAGGGTGAACAGTTTGCGCACAAAGGTGATTATCCAGAACAGGTTTTGGCTTCCTGGGGGTTGCACATGGCCATAGGCCTCTCAATTGCCCCTCCTCGGACGGCCCCTCTTCTTTGGGGGGGGACCCTCAAGTGCAGGCTGCTGCGGTGCAGGGGACTCTTTGCCAGAGAGAGGCATCTCATAAAAAGTTTCGGACTGGCCTCACACACCGCCCGGTGTCATGCTTCATCATAGGCTGTCCTCGCCCTCTAAAAACTTCGTTTGATAGAGGGCGGGCATACACCTGGAGACAGGGATGCACTTCTACAACTAAGTGATGGCCGTGTGAAAGTGAAAGGTGATTTAAAAACCATCACACCTGTCACTCAACAGTGTTTTATTCAGGAGCAGATGTATGGTATTAAAAATAGTATACGGTGATCTGGGACATTATTCTCCTTCACCGTATTAAGTGTGGTCACACTTAATACGGTGAAGGGAGAATAATGTCCCAGATCACCGTATACCTATTTTTAATACCATACATCTGCTCCCTGAATAAAACACTGTTGAGTGACAGGTGTGATGGTTTTTAAATCACCTTTCACTTTCACACGGCCATCACTTAGTTGTAGAAGTGCATCCCTGTCTCCAGGTATGCCCGCCCTCTATCAAACGAAGTTTTAGAGAGGCGGGGACAGCCTATGATGAAGCATGACACCGAGCGGTGTGTGAGGCCAGTCCGAAACTTTTATGAGATGCCCCCACTGAGGTTGCATCTCAACAGTAGTCTGTAGGAAATTGTAGGAACCCACGTGAGGGGCAGCCTTTTTGTGTTTGCATATAAGATTGGAGGCTGGCTTGCCCTTTGGCCCCGTGCCTCTAGTTCCCATCCTCAGCCCAGTCTGAGGTAAGTGTGTGTGTATGACTCTTTGCCAGAGTCATCCGCCCTCCCTGTGGCAGTTGCAGTTGTTTCAGCACCAGATGTTGTGGGCACACAGGGAGGTGTTGACTGGTTGCTGCTCATCTGGCGGAGGCATTGTAATATGTCCCTATGCACCGCCGTCATCTCTTGCAGTGTGTCCCACTTGGACTCCACGAGGGACATGTGTGAGTCCAAGCGGGCATGATGGGCAGCCTGCTGCTGTTTAATGTCCCTGAGGAGCCCCACTACCTGGCTGAACTCTCCGGTGCTGGACTGGTACGCATCGGCTATGCGTGCCAGTTGTGGGTCATCATGCAGTCCAGACCCCTCTGCGAGCAGCGACCTATGTCTCCCACCCCTCCCACCACCCCTGGCGACACGTGCAGTACCTGAGGTGGCACGCACAGGTGACCCTGGGCCACCTTGGGGGTTGTTGGTGGTGGTGGTGTCCATGGCCCCACGTTGGTCCAGGGTCCCTGTGCTGGTGGTGGTGGTGCTCCTTGGTCTGTCCATGTCGGCAGGGGTGGTATGTGTGTTGACAGTCGTTGGAGGGGTGGGTGCAGGGGGTGCAGCTGGTGGTCTGGTGCTGCATGATGACTTGCTCCGGAGGTGCCAGGTGGGTCTTCTTCATCCGAGGAGGGCAGAGGCTGTTCCACACCAGTGAGCTCTGTATCCTCTTGAGCCTGGGACGGGGACTCCTCAGCGTCTGCTGCTGTGTCCCCAACATCACCTGTTTTTGGGAGACACACACAATGTATGTTATGTTTCTGCAGGCATCAATGGTTGACACACCTGACAGTTGTGACTGCCTCTGGATGCGGGCCTGTACATTGCATTGTCCTAAGTTGTCACAGTCAGGGGTTGATATTGGTGTAGCACATTGTCCTGCATTATTTGGGCATTTCTATGTGAATGTTGGGGTATGTACATGGTCTGCATTGGTTGTATTTGGTTGACATCCGGCCCTCCTTCCCACCCAGCCAGATATTCCACCATGGAAGGTGCTTTCATTGCAGGGAGTGCAAGTTGTCTTTCAGGATGTCAGTCAGTGGTGTCCTGCTGTTGGTTGGTGCACAGTTGCCAGCAGGGCCTTGTGCTCCCCACAGCAGTAGCCAGTGTCAGCCATCTTGTCAGTTGTTTTCCACTCCCTGTGATGTGCGCATGGTTCAGGGTGGTGTTGATGGGACAGTTGTGGGGGTGACCAATATCTGTGACTACCACTCCCATCATGCTATTGCCTCCACCCCACTTCCCAGCATGCCCATACTTACTTGCTTTTGGGTGGACTTCACTGTGTGTGAGTGTGAGAGCAATGGCAAGATGGCTGACAGTGGTGTCCTGCTGTTGGTTGGTGGCCAGTTCCCAGCATGGCCTTGTGCTCCCCACAACAGAGCACCAGTGTCAGACATCTTTGATGGGGCTTTCCACTCTCTGTGGGGTGTGCATGCTTGAGTGTGAGCTTGCTGGGCCATGTGGGTGGGGGATGTTGAGCTGTGACTACCACTCCCATCATGCTATTGCCTCCACCCCACTTCCCAGCATGCCCATACTTACTTGCTTTTGGGTGGACTTCACTGTGTGTGAGTGTGAGAGCAATGGCAAGATGGCTGACAGTGGTGTCCTGCTGTTGGTTGGTGGCCAGTTCCCAGCATGGCCTTGTGCTCCCACAACAGAGCACCAGTGTCAGACATCTTTGATGGGGCTTTCCACTCTCTGTGGTGTGTGCATGCTTGGGTGTGAGCTTGCTGGGCCATGTGGGTGAGGGATGTTGAGCTGTGACTACCACTCCCATCATGCTATAGCCTCCACCCCCCTTCCCAGCATGCCCATACTTACTTGCTTTTGGGTGGACTTCACTGTGTGTGAGTGTGAGAGCAATGGCAAGATGGCTGACAGTGGTGTCCTGCTGTTGGTTGGTGGCCAGTTCCCAGCATGGCCTTGTGCTCCCCACAACAGAGCACCAGTGTCAGACATCTTTGATGGGGCTTTCCACTCTCTGTGGTGTGTGCATGCTTGGGTGTGAGCTTGCTGGGCCATGTGGGTGAGGGATGTTGAGCTGTGACTACCACTCCCATCATGCTATAGCCTCCACCCCCCTTCCCAGCATGCCCATACTTACTTGCTTTTGGGTGGACTTCACTGTGTGTGGAGTGTGAGAGCAATGGCAAGATGGCTGACAGTGGTGTCCTGCTGTTGGTTGGTGGCCAGTTCCCAGCATGGCCTTGTGCTCCCACAACAGAGCACCAGTGTCAGACATCTTTGATGGGGCTTTCCACTCTCTGTGGTGTGTGCATGCTTGGGTGTGAGCTTGCTGGGCCATGTGGGTGAGGGATGTTGAGCTGTGACTACCACTCCCATCATGCTATAGCCTCCACCCCCCTTCCCAGCATGCCCATACTTACTTGCTTTTGGGTGCACTTCACTGTGTGTGAGTGTGAGAGCAATGGCAAGATGGCTGACAGTGGTGTCCTGCTGTTGGTTGGTGGCCAGTTCCCAGCATGGCCTTGTGCTCCCCACAACAGAGCACCAGTGTCAGACATCTTTGATGGGGCTTTCCACTCTCTGTGGTGTGTGCATGCTTGGGTGTGAGCTTGCTGGGCCATGTGGGTGAGGGATGTTGAGCTGTGACTACCACTCCCATCATGCTATAGCCTCCACCCCCCTTCCCAGCATGCCCATGCTTCCTTCCCTTTGACTCTGCTTCCCTGTGGGGTTGTGTGCCTGTGCTGACAAGATGGCTGACAGTGTTATCCTGGGGTTAGTTCTGCTACAGGTCCCATGTGTGTCCCTGTGCTTCACACAGCATGACCCAGGGTTGTGGTTCTTTGTGGGTTATTTGATTGGAGTGTGAGGCAATGCATTCTCCCAGGTGAGTTGTGTGGAGTTTGTGTTAGGGGGGGGGGTGGGTGGAGCTGCTGGTGAGTATGGTCTGTGCTGTGAGTCCTCCTTCCCACCCAGCCATATATCCCACCATGGAACATGCTTCCATTGCAGGGAGTGCAAGTTGTCTTTCAGGATGTCAGTCAGTGGTGTCCTGCTGTTGGTTGTTGCACAGTTCCCAGCAGGGCCTTGTGCTCCCCCAGCAGTACCCAGTGTCAGCCATCTTTTGAGTCCTTTTCCACTCCCTGTGATGTGAGCATGGTTCAGAGTGGTGTTGATGGGCCAATTGTGAGGGTGACCAATATCTGTGCCTACAACTCCCATCATGCTATTGCCTCCACCCCCTTCCCAGCATGCCCATCCTTCCTTCCGTTTGACTCTGCTTCCCTGTGGGGTGGGGTGCCTGTGCTGACAGGATGGCTGGGAGTGTTGTCCTGGCAGTTGTTTGGCTAAAAGTCCCAAGAGTGTCCCTGTGCTTCACACAGCATAACCCAGGGTGGTGGTTCTTTGTGGGATCTTCAGTTAGGATGTGAGGCATTGCATTCTCCCAAGTGGGTTATGTGGAGTTAGTGTTGAGGGGGTGTGTGAGGGGAGGTGCTTGTAACTATGGTCAGTGCTGTGAGTCCTCCTTCCCACCCAGCCAGATATCCCACCATGGAAGGTGCTTCCATTGCAGGGAGTGCAAGTTGTCTTTCAGGATGTCAGTCAGTGGTGTCCTGCTGTTGGTTGGTGCACAGTTGCCAGCAGGGCCTTGTGCTCCCCACAGCAGTAGCCAATGTCAGCCATCTTGTCAGTTGTTTTCCACTCCCTGTGATGTGAGCATTGTTCATGGTGGTGTTGATGGGCGCATTGTGAGGGTGGGCAATATCTGTGACTACGACTCCCATGATGCTATTGGCTACACTGACTTGCCCAGCATACACAGTATACCTTTCTTTCAGTGGGCTTCACTGTGTGGTGGTGTTGTAGTGGTGGCTACATGTCTGGATGTGTTTGTTAGTTGTATTTGTGCCACTGCCTAGCTGTAGTTGTAGTTGTGTTTGTACATGTGATGAGACAGTTACATGTCACTATGAGATGGCATGTGTTGTGTTTATCTGACTGACATACACATTTTGGGATGATTCTGTTCTGGTTGCTGTGTATTTGCTAAGGGTGCATGGTTTGACTCTCCCCTTGACAGTGATGTGTGTGTATTGTGGCACAATCTTGTGTACATTTTTTGTGTACTCACCAGGCTCTGGGATGTTTTCTAGTCCATATACGCTCACTGGTGGTAGGATGGCCCGCACCTTCTCCTCCCAGGGCCTGAGGTAGACTGGCTTCGCAGGAGGGCCACTGCCGGTGTGTTGGCTCACGAGGTAGTCCTTCTTCAACAGCTCCCTGACCCTCCTGCGCACGTCATACCACCTGTTCTGGATGTCTATCTTTGTGCGCAAACATGGTGATTGTGCGTTCACCCTGTCGACGATCCTCTCCCACATCTTGGTTTTCTGCGCCATGGGTGTCTGTTGGACCAGTGTACCAAACAGCTGTGGCTCTACCCTGAGGATCTCATCTACCAGGACTTCCAATTCACTATCTAGGAACTTATGATTCTTCTTTGGGGGCATGGTGATGGGTGGTGATGGTGAGTGGTGTGTGTGTTGGTGTGCAGGTGAAGGTGTGTGAGTGTGTGTTTTGCTGGGTGTATGTGAGGTTGCTATTTGTTGAGATGCTGATGGTGTGTGGCTTGTGTGATGGATGAGCTGTGGGTGTATGGTTGCTGTCTGTTGAGTGCTGGCAGGTAATTTGAATTTGCAAAGGATCATGGTAGGGATTTGTGTCCTTTATATGGGTGGAGTTGTGGGTGTGTCTTTGTTCCCTGCCCCCCCAGTATTTATTGGCTTTGTAGTTGCTTGTTTGGCTTTTTTTGTGTATTTTCCCTTTGTACTTTTCGTGCATGTAGGAGACGTTCTTGTGGCCGAGTCTGACCCTGCAGTTGTCTCGTACGGGCTTCTCCGATTCGTTCACGCTGTGTTTGTGCTGTTTTCTATGCTGCGGATGCGTCGGCCGCGGTGTTTTGGGTTGCTTCGGCTCGCAGTTTTGTATGCGTGTCGGTCGTACGGCTTGTCCTCCGTGCGACTCGGTCGTGTTTTCCACGCGTTGCATCGTACTTGGCGGGTGGGAGTTCGCGGGTACGTTTCGCTCGGGATTGTTCCGGGTGCATGTCGGTCGGTTAGATTCGCGTGTTTTTCCGGCCGGATTGCTGTTTACCGCGCGGCTCGGTCGTTCGGCTTGTGTTCCGTACGAGTCGGTCGGGTTTTGCACGCTTTTCATCGTACTTTGTGGGTCTGGCTGCACCGGTACGTGTCGGTCGGAAATAATTCCGGCTCCGAGTCGGTCGGTACGTTTTCCGGCCGGAATCGGAATTGGCCCCAAAGTTGTTAAAGTACTTCCGCCATTCTTCCCATTTTATTTGTGGTACACCAGAACCTGCCAAAAATGCTTGAGGGCGCTGTAAATTGTATCTGTTTCCAGAAGCCATGTTGATCTCTATATACCACCACAACAGTTAAGTGAACTTCTGCTAGAAAAACTAAACGCTAAATGCTTATCAATAAATCTGTGTCTCTTAGGTGAGGAGTGAGGCGCACTAGCATAGCTCCATTAAATTACTTATACCCCTGCAGCAAGCCTTTGCAGGAATATCGCCACCAATATGCTTATTAAATCCTCACTTGTAATAGTCCGACGCTTCACTTGCCATCAGCAGCAGCTTCCCAATAATATTTTCCTCATCAACAGTCGTGAAGAATGTTCCGGTGCAATCACCTTTCAAAAGCACTGTTTACTTTTTTTTTTTTTTAAATGGCCTCACGCACGTTTCCTGTGCGTCGTAACGAAAGCTAGAAGGCTGAATTCCTACTTTCAAGATGGCGCCTCACTACGTGCTACGTCAGCACGACCCTCCGCCTGCAAGTGCGCCACAGTTTGTGAGGAGAGTGTTCACTTTTTGAATCCCCGAATATCTGCTCCTCACTGTAAGTGCCCAGTCTCTCACTTTCTTTTACATGCGTTCGCCAGCTTCCTGATGCAAAATGCTCCTGTTGAAAGTTCCGAGGACTGGAGCAATCAATCACAATTTATTTTTCTTCCGTTGCTCACAATGACATTCTATCGTTCTTTCATTTAAAATCTTCTCACTTGCGCTCTCCAATATTTCTTCCTACCGCTTCCAAGATGCTTGTAGCTCCGAAGAAATGTAGCGTGTCTAGACTCCGATTTTCCGGGTTCTGAAACCGCTTTATGATGCTCCAAGTTCTTCTTTTTATTCTTCTTTTCTTTTTCCTTCACGTGGGTTCTCTGGTGTGTTGTAAGGTTCAGCTCGTCGCCATAATTGTTAAGTAGACTTCCTAGTCATTCAGCTGGTTAAAGGAATTTATTCGGTATTTAAGTACAACACACCAATGCGCAGGAGCTCAATACAGGTCACTGGCAGGGACCAAATCACCATCAACTGTCAACTGTCAACCGACAAGAGGGAACCGTCAGCTGGCATTCTAGAATGCCAGCTGATGTCATGACAAGCTGGTGTGAGGGCAGGGACGCGCGTGGAAGGGGACGGGAGCCTAAAGGGGACAATAGGGGGAAATAGAACAGTACAACACAACAAGGAGATTAATTTTTTATGCCTGTTGTTAGCCAAGACCCTTTTATTTTAGTAACATTACATAAATAATATACTTATAGGGGATTTCAGCCAGCTTTCTTCATCTATTGGTCTGTTGCTGTGTTATTCACAATATTCTTCCACCCACAAGAGCATACAATAGAGGGCAACAGGTCAGCTCATTTTAGCCAATGGCTAACTTCACTGTGATTGACAGCATTCTGCTCTTTTAGGAGGCGCACATCCACACACTAAGTAATTCCCTTCAGTGTCAGGGACTACTATGGCAAAGTGTGTTTTTAGACCAAAAATACTTTAGATTTTTTTTTAATTGGTGTGGATCCAGCAGCTTCTCCAAGAATAATGTTTTACACAAAACATGACAAAACAAAGCCATCACTGGCAAATCCAAAAGGCTGCAGCCAACACCAGACCTGTTAGCTTTACCAGTGCCTGTTTTATTCACTCTCGGTTTTGTTCTTTCTTCAGCCTTGACAAAACTTGTCAGGCCAAGTCGGAAACATGTGCTGGCTCTTTTTGTTTTGCATGCCACATATAAATAAACCAGTTTTTTTTTGTTACAAACTATCTAAAATGTAAGGGCTACTAGTATTGACAGTAACAATAGACCATGTGTGAACAGAAACAAATGAATAACTATCTCTTGAAATCAGTAAAGAAAACATGTCGATGTTTTTGGTTCTAAATCCAAGCTGAAATTTGATGTCTATAATAATGGATGTATCATGACCATATCTGCACAAAACCTTTAATGGAGTAATCAGATCAAAACCCTCTGTCAATGGACTTGAGATTTTATCTACAGGATGAGCGCCACTCCAAGTGGGATTTTAAAAGCATCACCCAAACAAAGGATTTTTTTCTACTGTGAAAATTAATTTCCAGTAATCACCAAGTGATGATACATGGCCTTTTCCAGTTTACTTTATTTTTGGAGAACACACCAAAAAGAGCTATTAGTCATCTACATAACAAAACAATTTCAGTATTTCTTGTAACCTAGTGAATATGCAAAAGCCCAGTTAGTAAAGTTGAGTAATGGATTCACCACCATATTGCTCAGCTTTAAACAACTGAGAGGTTCAATTTAGAATCAAAGTGTTTTCTACTATATCCTAAAGGTGTCCAACCTTGTATGAATGGTGCTTCCGGCAGCAAGTCTGCAAGGAAACAATGAATTGGGCGAGACGGCACAGTCAGAAATACTCGACTACCAAGTGTGTGGGAAAGGTCACTTTAATGAAGCAGGTGTGCATCACGAAAACATCGCCCTTGGTTCTAAGCCTTACAGACTAAAACATGCCTCACTAGACATAGGTATAACCTATAATATAACTTACCCCATCCCTAAATAACCATCTCAACAAACCTCCCCAACATACCATGCTTCACATCACCTTTCCCTACCAGTTGAACTTATGTTTAACTCCTATTAGAACATTGGAATGTTGGGAGCTCCATTGAAGACAATGGAGTAGCTCTGGGCTTATAATGGCTGGTATAAGCCCAGCACTCCAACATTCCAATGTGTGTCTTTTTGTTTCTCCATTTTTAATTTAGAACATTCTACCCTTAGTGGGTGGAATGTTCTAATAACTCCTATAGCCCTTCTGCCTCAGGCTATACCAGTTGTTAAAGGCCCTCGCCTGCGGCTCGGGCCTATAACTCGGGATCAGGGCCTTTAACAACTGGTATAGCCCTCGACAGCAAGCTATAAGGCTATAATACAGCAAATCTTGAAATTCCTGTCTATGATCTAAATGTTAGCTTTATGCCACTCCCCCCAATACCCCCCAAATTGTAATTAAATACCACAGAAAGCTGTCTTAAAGTAGCACATCAGTGTCTCCATTAAAGGGGTTCCTCGCCATAAAGGAGTTCGTCGAGAGACAGTGATTTGTTTGTGGGCTGTCCATAAAGAATATTTAATTCACCCATTTCCTTCTAGCCTCCTTGCAGTGAAAGCTACATCGTTCCTGGCAGCCTCCATCGCATATGCCATAGAGCTCTCACATTTCAGGAAAGGGTTGGAGGGTGGGGGGACTCAAAAAGATGAATGGATAATTTTTTAGATCAATGCAGAAGTGCAGGAACCCCAAAAGGAATCCCACAGAGTTGTACACAGTATGCTGTGATTCAAAGACATCTCCTGTAAAATGTAAAATATATGCCTTTATTTATTTATCTGGAACAGGGCTTTGCATTCTGAATGTAAGCGTCACCCCGCCGATACATACCACTTAAGATGGTCCTGTCAATAGTATATATATATATATAGCAATCTTCCACTAACTTGTTTTCTGTAATAAACAGGCCTGTAAATCTTGTTCTTATCTCATCACATTTGCTGGGCATTCAAAGACCGAGGTAAAATGTCAGGCGCTGTCATCCGAGGGCGCTTGTTTTTCTTGTTACTGAAACCTACCCTCCTCCTCTTGTTGCTAAGGTACCTCGGTGACTGCCTCTGATTTTTTAGTACATTGTACACCTATATATGGTTTCAGTTTGCCACAAAAGCTTAGGCAATGTGACAGTTTGCGTTCATGGTATGTTCTCTTCATTGCATGATTTGAATTTTTTTGTAATTGCTTAATTTAAATTGTGCGTTCATATTGGAATGTATGCCAAGATTGCAGTATTTCTCAAATTTGGGTTTCCCCATTTGGTTGTTGGCAAGAGCAGAAAATACAGATATGATTATATGCTGTACATTCAAAAAGATGGTGTCATAATGGCAAACTAGTCAGTTTATCACCCGGGCTGGTGCCTTTGAAAGGCCAATAGGTGTCCTGCGTCAGACTCATTACATATGACTGACCGTCATGGCCTTTCCACAAATCACAGATCAGTTTATTTGCCAGTGTGGCTGTGAGTACATCTATGCAGACTGCTGCTGGGTTAATAGCATGATGACAGAGCATACCACAGAAAGCTGTTGTAAAGTAGCACATCAGTGTCTCCACAAAAGGTGTTCCTCACCATCAAGGAGTTCGTGATTTGTTTGAGGGCTGCCGACAAAGAAGCCTTTATTCACCCATTTCCTTCTAGCCTCCTTGCAGTGACGAAGTTACATCGCTCTTGGCAACAGCCACCACATATGCCATAGAGCTCTCACATTTCAGCAAAGGAGTGTAGGTTGGGGGACTCATGAAGATTAACGGATCATTTTTTTAGATCAATGCAGACGTGCAGGAACCCCAAAAGGAATCCTACATAGTTGTGCGCAGTATGCTGTGAGTAAAAGACATCTGCTGAAAAATGTAAAATATATGCCTTTATTTATTTATCTGGAACAGGGCTTTGCATTCTGAATGTAAGCGTCACCCCGCTGATACGTACCACTTAAGTACGGCCCTTTCTATGGTATGTATAGAGCCAACAAGTAACACTCGAAAGATTTATTAGAACAATTCAGAGATCAACCTCTGAAGCTATTTTGAGCAAAGCACCCAGCAGAAACCTAACCAATGCCTGCATATCTAAGATCCTATTCATTTACATGTGTGTAGCCTGTTCAATGGCGTAGATGTGCTCACTCAATGAAAACAAGCATTGGCAAATCCAATAGGTCTCGCCTATGTGAGATCTATTGGCTTTGTCAATGTTTTTGTAGCCATATTGTACAGCAGCGCTGGCTTCAGTGCAGCACGGCTGAAAGTTTTTTAAAAATATGACGCGATCAATGCTGGCTGTGTCATACAGCTTTTTTTTTCTTTACTTTCAGCCATGTTGCAACATGGCTAAGAAACATTGTCTGAAAGAAAAACTTTATTTGATTAAAATATAATCATAAAAGCTGGACATGCGTGCCATACATATACAAAATAGATGATTAAAATGACCAAAGTGGTATAAAGATACGAAATTTTAAAACTAGGCAACAGCAAAGTATTTTTAAAAGGATTAATAATGTAAACAAACAAAGAGAAAAGTGAGCGTTACTGTCAAAGTCTGAGGAAAAAGGGACCGGGAGTTACAAGAGGACGCGGAGAGTGTGACCAATTCATTGAAATGACTGTCAAATGTCAATGTCCATAAAGGATCATCGGGTTCACATACCCTAGTGTTACAGGCACGGGGAACACAGAAGAAACCAAAGTTGGGCTTTGTAAATCTACAGTTTTGTTTTAGTCACCTGTGGCCCTTTTTACAGTTGCTACCGGGCCTACAATTTGCCGATTAAATTTGCGATATACGTAATGAATAAAAATAGTGAAGCTTATATTTAGAGCTGTGTTCTCCGGGTTCAAAGCCGCGATGATTGCCTGTCTGCAGGACCGAACTCCCAATCTGTTCCATTCTGGCCTCAATTTTGATCTGCGCTGAGTCAGCAGTGCAGGGCAGAGGCATACAACATGCTCCATAGATTCCACCGAGTCTCCACAACCCCTGCACTGTTGGTTGTCTGACGTGCGACGCCAGATGGGTAAATGTTTCAGCAGATGCCATTCCCCCAGTCTTAGTGCCATGAAACGCAATTTTAGGTACAAAGAATATGTGCAGGGCAGATATGATGACGGTGTAGCCAACTGGTAGGAATTAATTACTGCCCATGCATGCTTACGTTTGGCGAGAACAGCTTTGTCTGTAATATGGGACAGCATGCGAGTGCGCTTCTTGATGCTAATTTTAAAGGCCGTTTGACTGGGGTTTAGGTTCCAAAGGTCACTTGCTGAAAATTGCTGTACACAGTCATGGAAGAGCTTGCTGTAGGTCCCACTTGGATTATTAGAACTAATGTCCGACCACAACATTGACTCAAGGGACCCACCTTCTGCCTGCCTTAGCTTGTGGCACAGGTTTAAATAGGCACCTAAGCTGGAAATTTCGTAGTTTAAAAGGCCCAATTCTAATCGAATCTGTGCGGCGGAGGCGGATTTTGGCATGCGAAAAACACTTTTATAGATCTTGGTCACATGTTGATTTAGTGTTGTGCTAATTTTTCCCCTAAAGATTTCAATGCCGTATGACAGCGTAGGGCCGACTTTGGCTTTCATAACTTCCATCATTGGGGTTAGACTCGGACCCATCAGTTTTTTAGAGAGTTTTGAAAAATTCAGTCGGAGAGCTGTGGCTTTCATTGAAATGTCACTACGATGTTTGGCGAAGGTGCCCCTTGAGTCGAAGTTGACCCCCAGGTATTTGTAAGATTTTCCTACGACAAGGCTGGAGTCGTTGTACATCCAGCCGCCACCTCCGTAATGTTTTCGGCCGAATATGACTACTTGTGTTTTCTTTAGATTGACCTCTAGGCTGTTTGTAGTGGTGTAACTATATAATTTATTTAACAATCGTTGCAGCCCTACTCGGGTTTGACTAAGAAGAACAAGGTCATCGGCGTACAGAAGATTACTCAACTGCACACCGCCAATCTTTGGGGAATGGCTGTTTATCTCATCCAGTTCTGCTGAGAGATCGGCAATAAACAGGTTAAAGAGCAATGGGGCAAGCACACACCCCTGTTTCACTCCTCTTGTTGTTAAGATTTTTCGGGACAGGTGTGTGCCAGTGCCAAGCTTGACTTGTATCCAAGTGTCGGTGTGCAGTTGAACAATGGCCTCCAGTAGTTTGGCCGGGATTCCCCATTTTGTTAATTTTGCCCAAAGTGCTGCCCTTGGGGACCCGATCGAAGGCGGCTTTGAAGTCGACGAAACAACAAAAAAACACCTTCGATGAGATGAGCGATTTGTCAATAAATATTGATAGTGCCAGTAGATTGGAGGTTGTGCCCGAATTTGCTGTAAAGCCTGTTTGGTTTTTTGGAATCAGGCCTTTCTGATCGGCCCAGGAACTTAGTTCTTCAAGTAGGATACTCGCAAAATACTTTGCCTCGTTGTCCAATAGGGCTATCAACCTGTAGTTGTTTGGGGACGAATGAGCACCGGACTTGTATATTGGATGGATTACTGCACCTCGCCATGAGTCGGGTATGACTGAACAACTCAGTGCAGATCTAAAAAGGATTGCCAATTGTTGTGCCCAAAGAGGGATGTTTGCCTTAAACAGGGCCTGCGGCAGGCCGTTTGGACCCGGCGCTCCGTCTGATCTCGCTTTTGATAATATTTTAATCAACCTTACTTGAGTGGTGGAGATCGTCTCGCATTGCGGCTGCGTCAACTCGTGGGGGCTGTCCTGGCTCTCTGAGGGCCCGTTTTTAATTAATGCGGAGGTGTTTACTGTTAAAGAGTCTGCACCTCCATTGGCCTTGAAGTGATCAGTCAAGAATGAGACCCATTCTGCCTCCGCAATGTTTGCACTCCCCTGTCTAGTTGTTCCATTGATTTGTCTGTTCAATAGTGCCCAAAATTTTCTTGAGTTATGGTTTTTGCTTTCCCAGAGAAGTTTACACCAAAATTGATCGAGATGAAGTTGTTTATCTTTTTGGTGTGCCTGTCTGTAGTTTTTTTGAGCAGTTTTATAATCGTTAAGGCGCTCATTGGATTCTGGATACTTCCTGGTTGCCCGCAGGGCAGCGTTTCTAATCTTCTTTAATTTTACTGTTTGACTCGAAATGGGGAACTGAGAACAGCAGGTGGTCGAGTTAGCATGCGGGTGAGATGGAAACAGGTTTAGCAGGTGTTGACAGAAATTTGACCAATCAACAATGTGAGAGGCTGTGGGAGGGGGACCACCAAGTGTGAGAAACAGGCATTCCTTCAGGATGTTAATGCTAAGTTCATCGTTCCATCTTAGACGTTTTAGATTTTCTGAATGAACTCCCTTGTGAGTTGTTGGAGCTGAGTTGTGAAAGGCTGGGTTAGTGTTGATGATGACAACTTGTGGACGGTGGTCGCTCTCTGATCGAGCTTTGATGCTGTAATTTTCCAAGTGAGAGAACAGAGCTAGGTTACAGATGGTGTAGTCTAAAAAGAGAACTTTCGGCCATTTGTCCATGACCAGTTTGGAGGAGTATCCTGTGTGAACCTGCCGTTCATTACTATGAAACCTGCGCTAAAGAATTGCAACACACAGAGCTCCCCCAAGGCGCAGTGTGTTTGATTTAGGGGTTTGGACTGAGGCTTCAATACCGACAACGACAATGGGAGACAACCTCCCAAATCCGACGAATTTCCTTGGAACAAGTTAGTATTGAAATCCCCAGTAAGCAAACAGTCGGCATAAGGGAAGGCCACTGCTAGATCACACAAAATTTTAAGCAAGCGGTTTAAATGGGCCCTTTTTGTCCGTACGCTTGGATTGATGTACACATTAAGCAACAACAGGGGGCGCTGTTGTCTCCACGAGCTAACTTTGACTCCAAGCAACCAGTCCTCCTCGAAATTTAGTAGCTCTGTTGGACCCTTTAGACTGCATGAAATATAAATTGACAGTCCTCCCTTTGGGCGGCTGTATTTACGGTCTCTAACGGCTGATTTCCAGTATTCAATGAATCCATCAATGGGATAATTGCAAGTAGCCCATGTTTCCTGGAGGGCAATTAGATCATGACCAAAGGTAAAATTTCGGGTCTCTAGTGAGGACATTTTGAGTTGAAGGCCGCTAATATTCCATGAGCACAGGGATAGGCGAGACTGTAGCTGGAGATTTGTCGAATTTGTGGGTTTAGGCTGGGGAGTGCTAGATTTGGCAGCCTCCAAGAGGGTCGATTTTGGCAAAGTTTGTCCAAGTGGTCAGGGTAGGTTCTTAAGGGACAAAGCTGCTGATAGCCACCCCCAGTCTTGGATTTCATGGCACTTCAGGGGTGCGGTCCGTAGACTTCCTGTTAGAGATGCATCTCCTACTGCATTTTTTAAGATTGAGTATGGTTTGCTATTGTCGCAGATCGAGGACCGACGCACACTTGCCTGTGTGGCCGATTGTTTAGCTAGTATCGTGGGATAGCCTGGGTTGAAGTGGGGATAGATTTTGATTCCCCATGACCGAAGAGTATCTTTGCAGGCTAAAAGAGCTTGTGCCCGGATTACAGATGTAAATGTCACCAAGGTTACTTCAGAGGGTTGCGACCCTCTTGGTGGAAGAAATTCTATGTATTCAATGTCGTCAGATGCCAATGTATCGACACCCGGGACTCCTTTCAGTAATTTGATAATGTTCGCTCTATTGAGGACGTCGTGATGACCTTTTGATTTATATTCAGGGACAAAAAGGATTTTGGAGCACTGAGGATCACTGACGGCACTTGGTTGACAATGGCCCTTATCATTTAAGATCTTTTTTTCAATTAGAGGGTCGGGGGCTATTCCAAGATTTGGTAGAGGATTACCTTGAAGCCCATCCGGAGTTGTCAAACAATCCTCTGATGGCTTTAGAGTCTTCTTGAAAATTACTTTTGGATGATGACTTCCGGTGCTTGATGGAGCAGTTTGAATGCAAGAGTATTGAGTAGGTTGGGTGTGAGTAATCGTTTTGATAAACAGGTTTGTGTTTACAACTTGTGATTGACCAGTTGCTTGCTCCATGCCGTTTCGAAGCGGTTTTGGTTTTTCAGCAACCGCAACTTCCTCAGATTTGTATGCGGAGCTTCTTCGGCCGGGGGAGGATCGGGTTGGGCCTGATTATATACGAAGGTGGACTGCTGGAGATTTGGTGATAGAGGGGCTGTTGTGGTCAGCTGGTCCTGATTTGATGGAATAAGGTTTGAGACTTGTTCGTTGGCCCGGTTCTTAAACAATGGAAACAGTTTGGAGGATGCAGCCGCACATATTGTTGTTAGTTTGTTTCTTTGTTTGCGTTGACGTTTTTTCTCTCTCTTACTGAGAGGGTGAAGCGATTGGGAAATTGTCTTGGAGTGGGGTGAGACCAGAGTGGGTGACTTAGAATCAGGGTCTGCAATGGTAGAGTCGACTGCATTTATAAGGTCGTTCACAATTTGAGGGCTCAACAACAAGGGCGGAGTCAACTTAGCTGGTGTTGGCAACCCTTGGGCTGTGCGGTACGGCTTAGATGTTGCTGAATGTTTCGCCTCTTTGCTTTCTGGGATCTCGCAAGCCTCTGATGTCGGTGTCTTGTCATTTATTTTGACGGAGTCTGTAGACTGTGCGAGCTCCTGAACCTGGCCCTTGCTGGCACTGCCTCCTGACAGTTGTTTGACTTCGTCTAAAACACAGTTTAAAAAGGCTGGAAGTGCTGAGAGGCTGTCAATGATGGGTGAGCAACAGCAGACTGATTGTACCAGGTTTAAAGATGATTGAGCCCTTATTATTAGGTTGTTTAAGTTCTCTAACTTGTTGTCGATGCCTGCTGTAAACACGGCTAAGGTATTCAAAAGGTCGACTTGCATATCCAGTTTGTCGGAATGATAGTTTAGTGCCGTGACTGTAGATTGAAAAGTTTGTAACAGTTGCGGCCAAATGTTAGACATGGATGACAAAGAAGCGGCTTGTGAGTCTGATTCTTGTTTCATGTTAAGTGATTCATCTGAATCTTTGAGAAAAAAGGATAAGTCCAGTAGCAGTTGATCTTTAGGATCTTTTGTGTCAGTTCCTCGTTCAAACTTTGTGGAAACTGTGGCTGCACTTGTGGTCGTGGCTATGGCTGCTGCTGTGGCTGCCGTTACACTTGACAACATTTGCAGTGGGAACAATGTAATATCCTCCTTCAGGGCCCCTTCCCGTTGGATTACGATGGGACTGGGTGCTCCGAGGCTTGGGGATTGGTTATTTTGTGGAAGTGAGGGACTTGATGGCAGTTGTGGTGTTGACGTGGACATGAGAATATCTGATTGCTGTAGCACGGCGTTAGATATTCGTTCAATTGTTTCAATTGTTTCAGTCCGAGTATGATTTCTTAAGTCAGGAGGCGTACAGTTTTCCTGAGGTGCGGATAGGCGACAAGAGGAAGACTGCTGAATGACCGGAGAGGTTACCATAGGAAGCGCGGGGGCGTTTTCGAGTCATCCTCAGATGGACTAACGCTAAGATTAGCGCTGGTGGTAACTAGTGACGGTGTGATTTTGCTGATCGGTGACATATGAATGTTTGCCTCGGTTATTTGTTGGAAATTGCTAATCCTTGACGCCACCAATGTTTGTGGGGGGAAAGAGGCTTAACTGATCCAGGTGTTTTTTTAAAGTACTCCAGAATCGAGAGAGGTTGTGTAGTCTTGCGGCACAGCGGAGAGATACGGTCCCTATTACCAACAGGCTCTCGTCCACCGGGGGACGGAACCAGCGGGTCCAGTGAGGACAAGGACGAGGACATCAGTTGGTTAGAGGCGTTCGCTGCTGCTCCCTCTACCGCTGCTGCCAACTGCTTTAGTTTTTTTTGTTTCGGTGATGAAAGCACCTTCCTTGTTCTCCCGGATCTCATCACTCTATTTTATTTGATTTAACTGCGTTGCCGATATGAAGCCGATGTGAAGCTGATTCCACCTCTACCGGTTTTTGCGATAGACTCACGGGGGCTCACGTGGCCGGTGGGTACCAGCGGTGCTTCTTAGACACCCCCCTTTCTTCCACCCCTCCTCCTCCCTGCCCACACTAACCTGCCTTACGACCCCTGTGGCCCCCTGTACCCCCCTGCCGCCTCGAACAGTTCTATGAGAAATTGAACTGAAATGGTATATTGCGCATATGGGGGATGTACAGGAGTCCCAACAGGAGGCCAGTAGGGTCAGAGTAAAGATGTGGGCCGGGGTGTCGGACGGATGACGGGGGCTGGGGCTGGGGGAGCGAAACCAGACCGGACCGGGCTGGGCTTGGCAGTGCGGAGACTGGAACTGAGGCTGCGCGAGGCGGAAGTGGGGTGGGGTGACCAGGGACGGAGCCAACCGAACCAGGTGGATTTGGCAGGTTTTTGGCAGCTGCAGGACAGGACAGGGCGGGGCGGCTCAGAACAGGACAGTGCAAAGCGGCGCAGTCACGCTGTCCACCCCCTCGGACCAGACACCGTAAGTGAAAGACTCGGTCCAGGGGGGCGGCAAGGCAAGGCAGCAAGGCAGCAGACAAGCACGGCGCAGCAGACACACTGTTATGCTGATGGTTATAGTGGTGGGCGGGAGTTAGGGATCTAGGACACCGTTGGTCACCGAAGGGGAGGGCAGGGGGCTAAACCCACAAAGGGGAGCTGCTAGGAGTTCAAAAACCGGAAGACTCACCTTCGCAAGCCTCACCGATCCACAGAAGGGATCCCTGCAGCGTTTCCTACCGCCGCCGCCTCCACGCCTCTCACCTCTCCACACCTCCGCGCCTCGCCGCTGCCTCGCCGCCCGCACCTCACCTATGTCCGCCACAGGCCGCCACAGACCTCAGACCACAGGTCGCCAACCAACTAACCGAGCGGTCCGTGGTCCGCTACCACCACCACCGCCGCCGCTGCTACTAGGGCTCCGCCCCCTACGCACCACGCACCACACACTGGCGCACGGCTCGCCCCAAGCTCCGCTCCAAATTCGGTAAACTCCGCACTCAACTCTCCCGTCTCCCGTCTGGCCGCGTGTCTACTCCATTGGCAAAATCAATAGATCTCATATAGGCGAGACCTATTGGATTTGCCAATGCTTGTTTACTGAAGGGCATTATTTTGCAATCTTTTTACATGATAACTCAGAGGTACAGTTTTATATGCTCAAATGCCCAGATACAGCCTCACATGAAAGGTATTCTTCAATTGCTTCAGTAGTACCACGTCTGGTCCTCTCTCTTACATGGACGGGTTTCAGCCAGATTAGTAATATGTAATAGGGAAACTCTCTGTGGGCAACAGTCACGGGGGACATGGATATCAGGAGGTAGCGCTAGAAGAACAATGTTTTTTTCTATGATTCCCTTTCTTTTTATACACATGAGACCCTGATGCTGTAGTGTCTCGCACTGTAGTCTGGTGACAGCCTGAGGAGAGGCTTGCCTTCTCCCTTACTTACAATATCTGTTCTGAGTGAGAAGCAGAAGGGCAAAGCTGTTCAGAGCAAGAGAGAGATCTCTACAGACACCCTTGTGGCTCCCTGTTCCAGGACGCAGACGCACAATAGCTGGTAGATGCAGTAACTACTATTAAGTACCAAAGGTTCCGTCTTTGATAATAGTTTCTTAGTTTGAGTTTCTGGTTTTAATTTTATATACAGATTTCTATATCGCTATATTGCCTATAGCATACCATTTGGGTTTAGGTTCCTTCATGCCCTGGTTTGTAGCGTTGCGTCACAGTCCAGAGTATTATGCTAGTTTGCTTGAGTAGAATCATCAGTCATGTGGGCGCAGTTAATATTTCATGTAGGTATTTGCTTGTAAGTGTGTTACAATGGATAGTGTATTATGTAGTGTGCGTAGTGTGTAGCTGGAGTTCCTAGCCAATTTGCCTCTTTCCACCTTAAGGATTGGTATGTGCATTGGCAGATTTGATGCATGGGTAGGATGTATTTGATGTATGTCTTGTTATGGTCCACAGTTTCCTTTAAACCAGACTTGCTGTTTGGTGCTGCCCTATGCAACCTGTTTGGGATCAGCAATCTAGATGTGTCAGACGTAGGTAGCAGAATTTGCCCATCTAGCCCTCTTCTTGCTTTTGTTTCCATGCTCACACAGATAGAAAATTGGCATTTTCTCTGCATCAAAGGACACCAGTATAGCCCTTGAGAGAAGGGACACACTGGATCCCAGGGGATCTTGGGTTATTCCTCTGGAAAGCACAGAAAACTGGAGTGGTTGACTCGAGCACAAGGGGTTGGGAGCATGCACTGGCACACAGGACAGACACAGTGGCTAAGGATGCTGTTGGCACAGTGGACCTAGTATGGAGATTAACACATCTGAACTTGAGCGCTAAAATTGCCACACCGCTGGTGCTGATAATGTTGGGGTAAAATGGTGACACTGCTTAGGGAAAACTAGCCACACAGGGGGCTGACAAATGTGCAGGGGCACTCCTCAACTCGAGGAGGCAAACACCATTGAGTGCTATGGTTTGATAGCATTTCTCTCAAGTGATCCTCAGTCAAATTGTTCTGCCTTCAGTTTTCACATCTGGCGTGTCAGAGGAGCTCTCTGCCAAGGAATTTGTCAATACTCTTCTAAAACATATACACATATTGTGCATCAGAGGAGTGAATATTTCTCCCCTCTAGTTATTGGCTATTTGGTGTATAAGTCTGCCTCCAAGGAATTACTTCTATTATACTGTATAAAGTACATTGTTTTTCAGGACAGCAGCAGTTGGCAGAGACTATTTGGTGAATAGAAAAGCCACCTTGTGAATGTTTACTTAATGTTTGATTGAAGTATGAACATTATAAGTTTGTAAATGCAGTATAAGGGTCTTATTTTTAACAAAAAGATATTTTGTGCGCCAAAGAATGCTGCATGAAAAATACAAAACCAAGGATTTAATTGACAAATGAGACCAGGCAGAGTGTGTGTCTACTTATTCCGAGGGTAATTGAAGTATGTGTTACCCTCTCTATGCTCCTTGAGTTGAAGTTCTAGTTTTGATCTACTTCAATTTGCTGAGTTCACTTATACAGTGTAATTGTAGCTTTATTAATTGATCTACACCGTTATACTCCTAAGATGGCTGCCGCTGTGTGTTTCACTACACCTCCATTCACCAATCTCAGGAACAGAGAAAACAAGTCTATCAGAAATAGGTCTGTAAATTATGGTAATTTGTCAGCGTCTTCCCCTCACAGGACCGTTCCACAAGTAAGGCTTCCAACCTGTGCTGTACATGCACCACCAGAGGTTGTGTAGCAATACTCTTAAGAAGATCTGTATTGCAAAAGATTTTCTTGTTTTGGAATGTCACATCTTGCACTTTTGGGCTGGGTGTGACATTTATTTTTTAAATGGCGATCCACCTCTGTGCATGCTACTGCATCACATGCTCAGGGATTCCTCTGTCATGATATATTGGGGCTCAGTGGAACACAATCCAAGATTCATGCACAGCAAACAGCTACACTGTGGTGTATGTCATGGGCAGAGCTAGCGGGCAGGTGAACATGGTGTGTTCAAAGTCTCACTCCGTACCCATTGCCTTAGCCAATTCAAAGTCTGAAAACCACCTGGTAGACTTCCTCACAACCTCTGACATATGTCTTTCATCACTTGATTCCAAGGTTTCTCACCTTCCCCTGCATTTGTGTGTCACCCCCTCGCCTGTCAGTAACCTCTTTCCGAGCATGGTTTCCAGTTACCCAGTCATCATTTCTTATCTGTGGCCAAAATCCTGTAGAAATGTTTACCCCCACCATAGTCTTGGGCTGTCTCTACCCCACCAGCACTGCCGAAGCACACAGAAGCTTGATCTGTGTTCTTCAGCAGCTTCATCAGTGCCCTTTTCAGTCCCAGTGCATTGAAAGCAGACCAAAATTGTGTGAGCTGTGCGCACAGCCTGTTACCATATGAAATCCATCTCTATTGGTTTTGCTACCTTTTGTTTATATTTTATTAACAAGCCTACCTGTTCTCTCCAAGTCTGACCAGCATTCCTTCATAAGAAGCTCCTCACCATAAAGTTAACATGTTGAGAGGCTTCACCAGTTTGTTTGGTGCGGTATTTATTAGGGGCAAGGTCAGCAATACACTTTATGCGGATTTATTTGCAACTTGACAAACAAGTGTGGCTCTTCAACTTGGACCCTCCCTCTCCAAAAATCAAAAAGGTTTATGGCTGCCAATGTCTTATTTTTCGGGGGAACATACACCCTATTTTTAGATCAGATGTTGCTAATTTTGTCTGCTCTTCATCTTATCCACCCCCATTTTCTCTGTCTGATATCCTTCCCTCCACCTCCAACTTTCCTATGTTTTCATGACTGTTGTAAGCATAAAACCAGGTATGAAATACTAATAAATCTGGCCAGGCAAGTGGTAGCTTTTATGGCCGAAGTCATGCTGGTCAATTCCTCAAAAGAGCATATTTAATTGTTGACGCTTCAGGATTGCAGGGGCATGGTGTATGGCTAAGTACTGGGTCTGGTGGGTTTACCGAGATATCTGTTTTAATGTTTTCTATAATGGACTTTCAGAAAGAGCTTAGTGTGGTTGCAACTTGCAAGCTCTTTGAGAATAGCTTGTTTTTCGAAGCCTACTAGTATTTGGTTTCAGTAGAAATTCAGAATTTTTGTAAAGACATCCCCAAGGCCTCCCAATCACTTTGTGCTTTGGTTTAATTTGTGGGTCCCTGTAGCACCTTAATTGCAGATTTTATTATGCCATTTTGGGTCTTATTTGCCTTTGGTGGAGTGTTTGGCTTTGGCGATTCTAACGCCAAGCTATCTCCTTCAAGCTCAGATTTAAAGACATTGCTTATCATCCACTCTCGAGCTTCAAAACTTTAACAAGCATTGGCAATCCAATAGGTCTGGTCTATTCAACAGCTATTGTCTTTGCCAATGTCTTTTAACCATGTAGTATAATAGCGCAGCTGCTGTGTAGCATGGTTAAAAGTAAAAAAAAATGTTTTTTTAAGTGCAATGACACTGCCAGTGCTGGCCGCGTCAATTCGCTTGTCTTATGGCGGGTGAGGGGGTGGGGAAGAAGCAACACAGACAACAGGAGGGTAGGGTGTGGGATGGGGAAGAAGCAACATCAAGAATAAATAAAAAATAGTACCTCAATCAGCGGAAGAACAGCAATCAAGCTGAAAATCAGTCTATACTTGGTGCATTCACCAGCAGGAGAAAGGAGGTGACACTCGCACACTCTGCCCAATTACAAGGTAGCAAAAAAGAGTGACAAAGAAGCAAACAAATGGTAAGCAATGGGTAGGCTGCAAGCCCCTTGTTATCTTGATGCGCAAGCAATATATATGCTGTCGTAGGCGAGGCCTAAAAAAGTAGGGAAGCCTTGAGCAAGGGAGACAAAGATATCCTTATATTGACAATCTTCAAGTGAAAGTATCTAGCAGTCATTGGCTGAGAGGTTATCATGATTAGTATTGGAAAGTTTATGGAAAATTAGTGATTGGATGCACCATCATGAGAGTGAGTTTGGGTCACAGATGATGCCATGGTAATGAGCTGACTTTAGCTCCATGAAGGCCAACAAAGAGAAAGTTAAGCTCATTTGATCTTTAGGCATCAGATATCTGGATATATTCTTGACTATATGCAGGACCTTTGTGGGATAAAGGTGCAATTGGCAAATGGATCAAGATATGCAGCTCACAATGTCTTATTTACATGTTGAAAGAATTTCTTTACATGGAGGAGTAAGAACATCCTGATCTTGGCCGAAGTATGCAGGAACAAAGGGTGAGTATAGGTCTCTCTTAGAGATGTGAGAGTTAGTGCATGGTGAGAGGTGGTACCTCCAGAGTCAGGTGGATTATCGGATAAAAGGTGAGTTGAAAATTGGTGGGTTGAGTGATGTCCAGAGGGTTACCGTCTGAATGCAAGAAGTGTAACTGTTAGTAAAAGAGAGCTCGGCAAGGAAACACAACAAGCTGCAATCCTGGGTCTGACCTTTTTTGACATAAGATTCATATTCCACAGCGCTCTGTGGTGATCAGGCACACAGTTGATTAAATATGTTGCTGAGGTCATCAAAGAGTGATTCACTGGGTCTATGTTTGTGACAGCTGACCACAATGTGCTCATCAAAAAGAGCTATGATGGTTTTATGGTATTCTAAGGAAGATGGAGCAGGGTCAGAGAATAACGTTAGTTAACAGTGATTTGTATATGAGTATGTGGAAGTGGATACCAACACATTAAAGGAATAATGGTAGAAGGGTGAATAGGCGGTGAGTATGGAGGAAGCAGGCGCTGCGGAACCATTAGTATTAAATCAAGTCTCATTGATAGTGTAATTTGGAGTGCAGGAGGGTGGGAACAGAAGGGGTCCGTGATAAATTTTTATTCGAAATCTGTCATCATATATACTAAGTGCACTGTTTTGATGGCAGATTGCCTGTAAACGTCAAAAGTTTTTTGGGGAAAAAAAGGGTGGAAATATGTGGTGGCTAGACGGCGGTACAGTGTTTAATATTTAAACTGCTTTTATATAGCGCTTACTACCCCTGACGAGGCAGTGAAGCGCTTTATGGAGAGTAACACACTACCCGGGAACCCAAAGTTAGTGGTCAGTCTATTAGTTGTTGGGGTTAGGTTTGCATGCTCATTCAACTCATGCACACCAGTTTCTTTGTAGTACATTAATGACACAGATGTGATCATTAGAGGGGACTTTATGAGAAGCAATTGCACTTGTTTCCAAAAAGAGCTTAAGACAGATAAGCTTGAGATTTAGAGTAACTTGTATACAGAAGAGGCAGAAGGAAGGAAGAAGGGAAACAGTGGTGTACTTAAAAAATAGGGGATGGAAATAAGTAAATGTTTGATAGCATGACAATCTTTCATGCAGGATTTTAAGGAATATAGCAGGAGGAGAATTTTTGCATGTCATTTGTGGATGTAAACCTGTTGAAACACTTTTAAACCTGTTGAAACACTTTTAAATTCTGCTCCTGAGAAATACAGCTTACACAATCTTTCTAGAGGCACTTAAGAGGAGACCCAGATTATTCCAACAATGAAAACGAAACCCAGTGCTTGTTGAGATCTCTTTACTGTCAAGCAGTGTGACAAATAAGCGCATTCTGTTAGTAGTAAAGAAACTTTATTCGGTTGTAAATAACCATCAAAGTGTACACAAACCAAAATACAATAGTACAACCACATCATACAAATAAGCACATTCTGTTGCCTGTAATTACAATGAGAACACGCCAGAGAGACCCCCTGTATATACCTATTACAGCAGTATATTTAATACTGTAAAGAATTGTTACGGCTTACGCAAATCATATGAACCATACATAAACTACACATATAATATGAAACATATGTTATGTAAACATCCATCAACTTAAAAACATCTAACAAGGCAATAGATAAACACATTGCAGCAATCATTTGTATATTCAGTCCATGTTCAGAAGGTATTACCCACTGCGCCATCTGAAGAGCCAATCCACAGAACACTCACCATGCCCAGCAGAATGGATGTGTCTGAGGTGACCTTCATCGTCCAGCATCCACCCTGCCTCGTAGTGTTGTCACTGGTGGGATGTGAATGCAGTGCTGCCATGAGAGAAATGGGAAAGAGGGACTCACCCGCAAGGAGCATGACCATGGGAGAGACAACAAAGAATAATGATCAGCAAAGTCACCAGAGAAAGCAAGCGTAGTTTGAATGATTCTGAGCAGGGTAAAGATGTTTGGGAGGCAGAAGGCCTGACGGGTGTAGGGCATCAACCAAACTGAACTTAGGATACAACGGGAGAGAGCACAGCAGCAGAGTCGAGTTCCTTGTCTTAATAGTCAAGGTGATTTATGGGCTTTTCAGTGGGTGGGAACACATTGCTGGTATGTTGGCATCAGTCTCCTCACTGCATTAAAGATATATGCAGTTGACAAACATATTTGTAACAATAGTTCTTGAGTTTCAGCCATCAGGTATAAGCGCTACCAGTGTAGGATAGCTCTTAGCATGTGTGTGCTGCTAGTTCATTCACTTTAAGAGAGCGGTCTGGTTTTCGTGGATGATTAAGATGCCACATTCAAGTCTCTCTGGTAAAGCCCCATCCCCCCCAACACACACACTAATGCATCCAATGGCTCGTCAACCAACCACAGCTACCTCAATACCAGTCATCCCACTGCATTTCGGTAGATGCAGTTCCAAAAAGCATTTGTACCCACAGCCCTCAAGTTTTTCCATCGAGTATTTTGTGAATTGCATCAATCATAACATATCGGAAGGACTGGTGTCAACATGCCAGCAGTGTGCAGTTGTTGGTTGGTGTGAAGAGACTATGGATAAAAAAGAAGTGGCTGCTTTCATCTTTAGACTGATATTACTATGTTCATCATGTTTGGATGAGGGAGGGGTTACTTTACATGACATTTGTAAAGTGCCCTGCTCTTAAATTGATCATCTTAGTGCTTCTGGAACACACTAATTTAAGAACCATTGCAGGCAGGCGATGGGCCTCTAAAACAAAGGAGTTTAAGACCATGAAAAAGGTGAAATGGTGCATGGTGAAATTAATGAAGAGGGGCAGTACATATCAAAGCGTTCCAAAGTCCAATCCCAACAAGCAACGACGACTGTGATGGTGGGGGCAAGGACAATGGGCAAAGCAACAATAAAAAGACAGGGAAAGGGGGTGGGTGAATGTGCAAGCAAGGATGGCAGTGAGGGGTGTGGGGAAGGGGACAGCAAGACAGAGAAGTGGTGGGAAGGAGGGGAAAGAAACAGCACGGCAAAAACGTTTTTTTTAAAAAGCACCTCAATCACGGTGCAAGTAGCGGAGAGAGACACTAATTAAGAGGAATCAATCTGTGCTTGGTTTACTTGCCAGAGAAGAAACAGGAAGTGACTCCTGGCCTGTGCTGTCCATTTAGGAAGCAGCAAAGGAGAGTGACACTGAAGCCAACGAATGGTAAACAATGGGTGGAATCCAAGCCCTTTTTTTAAACAATAGTGTCTCACAAGTGAGATCACGTGTGCTAGCACATGCTCCTCACCCATGCTCGGCCCTAAAAAGTGGAAGTTACATCAGAATGACCAGCAAAGCGAAATGCACACCTCCCCAATGATTGTTGAATGCCTTCAAGGAATGTATGGCTTTTCAGACAAACTGCCTTATTTATAGGGGTGGGTGTAATTCCCTTAATTTCGTGGAGCACAATCACATGGAATTACCCAAAAATTCCACAAGACTATGCGGAATTACGCAAGATAAGTAATTCTGGGTTTAGCGCTACTTCTTAGCTCAAAAATGCCCTCTTGCATCCAAAATGGATGCAAGGATGCAGCTAAATGCAACAGAATAGCTAAAATAGGTTCTTGGGGTAGGATCTTTCCCCAACATAAATCCTGGCATTTTTCGCTATTTCGTTTAGCTCAAAATTCTCCCTTGTGTCCAAAACGGAGGCGAGGATGCATTTTTTGCACTAAGAAATAGAACTAAATACAGCAGAACAAGATTAGCGAGTGCCTGCTCATGCTCGCTAAATGTGCTCTAGCTGTTGGATTCTTTCCCCTAAATTATGCGAGCAGGAGTAATTGGTAATTATTGGTAATTCTGCACCAAAGAGTAATGCAGGATTTCTGAAATTACTCCGATTACTCCGGCATAATTGAAATTCCACCCAAGCCTACTTATTTAGAGTTTGGTGGACAGGTTACTCCATCACAAACATAGCAGATTTCCCATCTGCCTTTTTATAAGTACTATAGGATACAGTGCACTTGTGATGAAGATTATCCATCGCATTTGTGACGTATCTCATCCACCAAAGTCTAAATCAGCCCTAAAATAATTTCAATGCGAGAGTCTACTAAAATTATTCAAAGCTTCTGCCTTGAATCATTGAAGCAACAAAATTAAGCATTCCCGGTGTAAATGTGCTTGAACACACTATAGGCCTGTTTTGTCTTTTTGGCCCATAGGACTTTGTATCCTGGGGCTTGGAATTTCACTTTTTCCCTTTCTATTTAAATGGTTTCTGGTTCCCGCTTGGTGGTGCTGTCTGGTAGGCAGTGCTCCGTACAGATGTTAACTCTACAGGGAATTTATCTTTTTGATAATGCATGTGATACATGTTGTTCAACTTGGCCTTTTCAGCAGGGACATTAACAGACCTTTTGCCTTCCTCCTCCTACTTTTTGCTGAATTCGTATTAATTGGCTTTAGGACTTTGGGCACTTTACGACTGCTAACCAGTGCTAAAGTGCATGTGCTTTCTGCTTAAAACATGGTAACATTGGCTTATACCCAATTGGCATATTTAATTTACTTATATGTCCCTAGTAAAGTGCACTATATGTGCCCAGGGCCTGTATATTAAATGCTACGAGTGTGTCTGCAGCACTGATTGTGCCACCCTTTAAACATGTCTCGGGCATGCAATTGCAGAGCCTGTGTGTGCAGTTTAGACTGTCATTTGGACCTGGCAAAATAAACCTTTTGCTAAGACCAAAACTTTCCTTTTTATACATATAAGTCACCTCTAGGGTAGGCCCTGGACAGGCCAGAGGGCAGGGTGCAGTGTATTTAAAAGGTAGGACATGTACTTTTAAGGTTTACATGTCCTGGTTGTGAAACACTTTTACATTTGTTTTTCACAACTGTAAGGCCTATCTTTCTCATAGGATAGCATTGGAGTTACCTTATTTCATTGTATAAGTGTAATTTCCAAATGGGAAGAGATAACTGGTTTATGTTTGGTGTCTCTGGAATCCAAATTTAAAATCCTAATTTATGGTGAAGTCGGATTTTAAATTACAGTTCTGAAAATGACACTTTTAGAAAGTTGCCATTTTCTTTCCTTGGCCATTTGGTGCCTGCAGCCTGTCTCTGGTCACATGTCTGGGTGTAGTTGGCAGTTTGGCTGTAAGTATTCTTCCTAGACATCCACACACAATGGGTGCTTAGGTGTGACTGGTTGGGCCATCACTGGCAGGATGGTAGGGAGGAGCTGGGCCCAGCCTACTTACACTTGATTAGGCTGTGTCCTTGTCAGGATCACAGCCACTGCACAGGCCTTTATGCCCTTGTGATTTAGATGGGCATTTCCCCTGCTCTATTTTTCTTCCCTTTCCCCAAGTTGCATGTTCACTCTTAATATGGGTTTCTGTGTGTGTCTGCCCTGGTGGCATGGGGGGAACTATTGGCCTTAGCAGTCAGTTGACTAAACTCAATAGTCTGCTCATTAAAAATCCATTAGAAGCCTCCAGAATCTTGGCAACAGTGACAGGTGCACCTATTATTCACATGCAGGAAGAGAAACTGTCAAGACTAATTGCTCTGCCAAATCGGGGAGAGGAGTTGGCCTAACGCAAGGGCGGTCGACCTAAAATCTGGGGAACCGGGTTCGAGTCTCGGCAAGGACGCGCAACATCCTGTGAGTCTGGGCAAATCACTTAATCTCCCCGTGCCTAACAAAAATGAATGTGTCCTCATGTAACGCAACTGGTGCTCGTGTAATGCGCTCTGATACCCGATACCTTCGGGTCAAGTTTGCTCTACATAAAACTCGGTAAAAAACTTTACAAAAAAAAATCTGAACGTTCCTTGACCCGGGGGGCAACAGCAGGTGCACTCTAAGACTAATTAGTCTGCTCAAGTTGAACGTTCCATGACACTGGGGGCAGCAGCAGGTGTACTCCAAGACTAATTACTCTGCTCAAGTTGAACTTTCCATGACCCTGGCAGCAGCAGCAGGTACACTCCAAGACTAATTACTCTGCTCAAGTTGGACTTTCCATGACCCTGGCAGCAGCAGCAGATGCACAGGCCAATCAAGCTCAAGTGGAGTAACTGCCAAAAATCAACAGAAACACACGGCCGACTTCTATTTAAAGTCTGCTCCCACCCCAGGCGGTTTACTGCTTGGCCTCTTTGTCCCGCACTCACCTGCTTCCCTTCGCTGAGCCCCTTCTTCGTGCTGTTCCTGCAATCCTCAGTTCTCCGCTTCAGGCTGAAGCTGCTCCCCAATTCTGTCCTGACCTGGGGACCACTCCAGCATCAGATTTCCTAGAAGAAGAAAAAGACAATAAAAGAAAACAATCTGACATCAGGTATTTTTGCTAAAAAACTTCACGTTTCTTGTGGTCTGAGCTCAGTAGCGGAGATTCTAAGAAACAAAATGACCCTTTGATTTTTGAAGCGTGCAATGGACTCTTGCTCTGGCAGGGCTTTGCCAAGAATAAGCCTTCCTGGCATTAAAACTTGTTGTGCCCCCTAAGATTACAAGTTGGGTGGATTCCGGCTTAACACACGGAGTACAATTGGGACATCTAGACTCCGAGCATGATAGTAGGTGTCCAGAGATTTCTTGCGCTGCACTTGGGACGCTACAGGATAATTGTGTTGACATCCGTCAAGCAATTCATTAGGAATTCATGCTTCAACTACATGGTGACACAAGCCTTCTGACTGGAAAGACAGAGCGCTACTAGATATCTGTTGGGGTATGAATTAAGGACATACAAATAAGTTTTGATGATTCTGTTTAATAACTATATTGTGAGCTAAAACACTGTTCTTGCAATTTACAGATACTCCTCTAATCAGGTGTTCACACAAGATGGGTGACAGGCCTTTTTGAGACCCCACCGTAGCTGCCAAGGAGGAGCACCACAGCATCTTGTTTGCCTTACTCAATCCCAACCCCCTTTCCCCTTGGGGCCTGCGACCAGTACAGTGTCATTTCCTGCCACTGAAGGTAGACCACAGGATGAATAAAGGGACCTAGCGTCACCCTATCGGAACCACCTGGGACTCAGGTGAGTGGCTCGTAATAGTCCTGTCTCAACAAAAAGGTCCTAACGACTCTGCATTGCCACTTCAGCCAGCTTGGAGCCAGTGCAGGGAAGGTAGGGAATTCCAGGCATTTTAAAGACACTGTCTAGAAGCTTCTCCCACCTTCCAGAACCAGGGCACCAGTGTATAAAAGAAGGACGCCAGACACCACCACTTCAGTACACTTCTGGAACTGCCAGGAAGAAGGATTGCTGTGCTGCTGAAAGCACTGCCACTCCGCTGGACTGCTACTCAGAAGGAGCCTTGCTGTGCTGCCTGCTGCCCTCTTGCTTGGGGAGGAAGAACTGGACCTGCAGCCCATCTTGAACCCAGGACCCCCAGAGTGACTCAAAGGACTAGTCTTCTGGCCTCCTGATAGGAGTCTCAGGGACATAACAGGCTCCCCACAGGTCCTAGCTCCGTCTTCAACAAGTTCCTGACCCCCAAGAGGTGGCCCTGAGGTCCTGGGCCCTTGGTGTGGCTCAGCGGGCGTAATTCAACTTTTGGGCTCTTCGCAACCGCAAACAGGCCCATTCCCACCAGAACCACGCCGCTCACACCGAAAAGCAGCGTGATCCACTGCCATTCCATCTCTTCACACAGCAACATCTCCACTCGCTGGGAACCGCCAGCGCGAAGCACCAGCCAGCCTGGCCATGATGCCCGGCCTGCTCGTCACGCCATGCCGACAGCCTGTAGAAGCGCTCTCCTTGCTCCTCGCGAATGGGACTCTTGACACAAAAATTGAGAAGGTAAATCTTCAGCTGGACTAATCTGGGACTGTGTTTCACCTGCGCTCCATTGCAGTCTGCCTGAACTTTTGACTTTGACCCAGTCTAGCTTGAACAGATAGCTGTGATTGGTACTTTCTGTTTCTAGGTGCTATTTTATAGTTACTCTTCAAAAATTCATAGATCTGGTTCTACTGATTGGATTTTTGTCATTTTGGACTTGTTTTATTTAATACATTTTGCTCTATTTTTTAATTTGTGTGGGATATTTTTGTGTGGTGTTTTTACTGTTTTACTGTTTGAAGTGTTGCACAAATGCTTTACACATTGCCTCTAAGTTAAGCCTGACCGATCTGTGCCAAGCTACCAGGGGTTTGTGAACAGGGTTAATTTTAGGTTTGCTTGTGCCTTACCCTGACCAGGATTGTGGTTGCTGCTTGACCATGGCTCACACTCCAGTCAACCAACAACCCAATTTCTGACACATTTGTATACCATTGCACGAAATACATGATGCATGAAACAAACTTGGGAGATTAACAGAAAATGTGAAAGTTTTTCCATATCACATGAGAACATTGGGATTGCCATGGTGTTTATAAGGTGTGTAAAGTGGGAGCTATATTTTGCACATTTAACACTTTTTGGCCAGACTTTTTTTTTTGATCCTCTGGATGGGTTTTTGTGTAAACACTTCTCTGAACAGCAGAATGATACAACCAAGAAATCCTCATTTTAATAGCCTTCCAATTTTCTTCCTGGAACAGCGTTTTTGTCCCTTTGCCATTTCATTTTTCAGCAAAGACCTCAGCAGATTCCACAGGCATCAGGTGGCTGCTGTTCAAATAGGGTTTTTGATATGTTGCCTAAATCGCGTACATGGAGAGCACACATTGTCCTGTGAGTGCCAAAATTCTAGATAGGGAAGGAAGTATGCATAAAGTTGCTGCGTAAATCACAGACTGAGAAGGCAACTACAATCACTGGAACTCTCCTAGACGAAAACCTTGAGCAGATCCAAAAGAGCAATATATTTTCTCCTGGGTTGAGCGGTGATCCATGAAAGGAGCTTTAAACTAACTGCAGAGTTCTATGAATGTATTGTTTGATAGGCAGTAGCTTGTGGGTGATGGGAAACCCTCGACATGTTGCTATAGAATTGTTTATGACTGTGATGTGAATTGCCATAAGAAAAGTTGAATGCTATTCCACTCACAGGCCTGTGGGGAGTGCAACCTCTGCCAGTGAACTGGAACATGCTGCCTGGCTGCCTACATTGTCAAGCGTCATGACCATAGTCATGTCATGATTTATCAGTGGAAAGAACATCAGAGACAGAATAATGATCAATAGCTCTTTCCAGTTTGAGGAATGCCTCTCATCCAACCTAATATCCTGGATCCAGATGAACCCATAACGTGACGCCCCACAGCCAGAAGCATTTTCAGTATGAACCAGAGGGTTGGAGCAAGCATAGAGAATCCCCTGTTATGGTGAGCAGGGCCAGCTGCCACTGCATCTCTACCAGGATTGTGGCATACACTTGGATCTGTATTCAAAGAAATCCATGAGGGATCTGATAAGTGTTGCATGTACCTCACCAAAGGACCAATATAGAGTCTGATACAAGGTACCAGAAAGGTAGTTGCTTGCACGAAATGATAGGGACCCCATAGAATATCCACAAAGGACAATCTTCCATCAAATTAGGCACAATCAGTTATCTCAACACAAGCTTTACTGCAGTCCCTGTAATCCTTTGAACTTGAATCCAAGAGCCAAGGATAGCTAAAGCTAATAGAGTCACCAGAACAGCTCAAAGACCCCTACTCAGTTTGTGTGCTCAAACCACCAGAAACGACCATTACAAAGTCTGTCCAGTATTGAGAAATGAAAAAATAACAGTATTGGACATGGGAGATTCTAAACCTTTTTGTCTTTGAAGAACCACAACAAAGAATTCATTCAAGAAAACTGTAGAGCCAACTTTAGCCTGAAGGGACATACTCTCTAATGAAAATGTTAGTTAAGAAAGAGCAGCAGTATTGCATCAAGGGACTCTTTAGGTCAGACTGGTTTAGATCATCATTCTGACGGGCGGACGCAGGAGTCTGACAGGCGGACACACTCTGATGAGAGGATGCACACATGCAGAAGGACACAGAAGGATGCCGGTAAAACTCAGCACGGCAGCGATCTTGTCTCCCGGTGATTTACGGCTCCTGGCACAGGTCCCTGTACCCTGCCCGAATTTTAGCGAGGGACACCAACAACTTCAGGGCAGGGCAAACAGGAGCCAAGTGGGGCGAGCTATTGGGAGCACATTTCGGGAGATAGGAGGAGCGGGAGGAGGGTGCGACAGAGGAGGGGTGTAGATGAGGCCCTAAGGCCATGGTTGTCCCCCACCAGGGCAGAAGCGGCCGGCGTTAGGCCAGTGTGGCTTGCTTCTCCTGGGGGTCCCTACATGCCACACTCCCTCGGTCGCCTTACCGCCACAATCTGGTTGGCAATCCCCTTGGTTGGCAATCTCCTTGCGGGCCTACTGCAGCAATATCTAAAAGGAATTGGACTAAGTGTGCATAGGATGCTTGGACTTGGCTCTAACCCTTTGGCGTGGCGAGCGAGCGAGGATGTCCCGTGGCCGGATCGATCAGTCTTGGTCAGGAACTGCCACCTGTCTCTACGGCTGCCCTTGTGTGAGCTACAAGTCACCAGTCGCCGCTGGCCTCTCTGCCGACCCGGGAAGGAGTTGGTGGCGCCGGTGCCGGTCCCAGGAGACAGAGTAGACCGGGAGTCGGCTGCTATCAGCGCAGCAGGGAAGAGAGGATTGGACCGATATTAAACTGTACTCAAAGGAGTGTTCCAGGGATATCCCCCCTCTAAAGATCCTGCAAACTGCCTAATTCATTTAAGGCTCAATGTTGTCCTGCGGCTAAACTGGATTTTGGAACCATTAAGTTGCATACCCCCTCAGGTAAAGCACAGAAACAGAAAGTAAGCAAGCAGGCAAGTGAGGAGGTGGTAAAGGGGGTAGCAGGAGTAAGGAAATTAGTGGGGCTTCGAGGTGACTCGCTAAAGAAAGGAAAGGCAGCCATCCGTAGGACCCATTCACCTGTCAACTGCCACCACCAGTTGGATAAAAGTCCGTCTATAGATGCCTCCCCCAAAGAAGAAAGGACCAAAACCTGCAGGAGCAGCAAAAATCAGAAAGGCAGGTGGGATGAAGATTAATACACCTACAGCTGGAGATTCGCTAGTTTTTGAGTCCCCCTGCCATGATGAAGTAACTCAAGTTGGAGGTGATTGTACTCCTGCAGTTGATAAAGCTCATACCACAGCAAAATCTTTGGCGGTATCAATAAAGGATTTTGTGGGGAAGCATTTTAAGCTGCTTGCATCACACGATTCTGCAAAGGCGGGTCAGGTAGTGTCCCCATTGATTGACCCCAGTAGTTGTTTGAGAGTCGGGAAAAAGAAACTCTGGACTTGTAAGGAAGCTCAGGTGTAATACATCCTCGACTTTCCTCGTCTCCTTGTTTGTTCTGACCCACTAAATTGAGCTTTGCATGCTCTGGAAAGGGGGCTGGAGCAGCAGAGAGTGGTGAGGGGGATTCCCAAAGTAGGGAAGAATATAGCAATGGCCAAGTGAGGAGAATGCTGCCAGGTATATCAGATATGACTGGCCAGATATCTCATGATGGGGACCAAGGGACTCTGGCTACTTCTGCAGCAAATGTCGATTACTTATTGGCAGGCCCCTCCCCGATGCTGGATGTTCTTATTTTAATGCAAAAAACTCTACATGGTTTGTTTGAAGCCTCCCTTGTTGCAAATGAGTCATTGAAATTAGAGTCTGGACTGTTAAAGGAGATACTCTTTGCATTTAGAGATATTTAATCTTGTATGCTCTTGCTGGTAAGGCCGGTTGTCTCCAAACATGGGGGAAAATTAAATGCCTCCGGCTCAGAGAGCGGAAGAGGAAGTTCCAACAGTATATCTATCTAGGAGGCCAATGCTGGTGAAGAGACAAAATTACGGGTTGGATATGGGCTGGTGGTAGGGTCTACAAAAAGGGAGAGAAAGATGAAATTGGGTCCAAAGTTAGGAAATCCCCCACGAAAGCAGAGGTTACCTGAAGCCCAGGCAGAAAAAGTTCACCCCACAAAGAAAAGAAACCCCAGAGGGATAGATTCAGGGAAAAAAGTGGTGATTGCAAGGTCTAAATGTAACATCATGGAGGGGCTGTCGCAATCACAGGTGGGCCTAAGGCCCAAGAGGAGAGATATTATCAAACAAAACAATAAAAAAACAAAGACCCCCCAGCACTAAGTAAGAAGTCTTAAGCCACCTGAGGGCCACGCTATGCCAGTTTTTCGGCAACTTGAGGTCGTTTTAGCTCATGACCGGGTACTGCCCCCTAAGAGAGAACCCAGGGTAAAACATGTGTAGTTGGAGGTGACCCGAAAAGGGAAGAAAGCAAATAAATGGAAACCACTGAATAGGTCAAGCTTATTAAAGGCATTTTTGTCCTGTAAGAAATTGGAGGTAGTCACGTCAAAGGATATAGAATACGTGGCCTTCATTTAATCCAAAGTGGGTAGAGAAGTTACAGAAGTTATTTTTAGCTCCCCAATATTTGTGATCCTGGTATTAGAGGCTCATGATGGGCTTAATGGACTCTGCTTAAGAATTGTCCCGATATCTGAGATAGAGCATTCCTGTACAGATCCGTCTTGCCTGGTAAATCATGCCAGCTTAAACCAGGAACAAGTAAATTTGTTAATTGGTGGGAAGGTAACCCCACCCCGCTCCCGAATGGTGGGGTATAATCGAGGTACTTTAAAGATAACTATTCCAACCTACCCAAGAAATGAAGGGATAGAACCAATCCCACTTCGCAATAGATTTGCGCATCTAAGCGTTGATAGGGAGAGTGTTTTAACTTGGGGGGCGGGTGGACTAGGTAGCAGCTGCACGCGCTGGCTTGGGGGTCATATCCTGGAATGTTCATGGGTTTGGGAACTTAATAAAAACAAACACAACGAGATGATGGACGGAGCGCTGAAACTTTTCAGACACTCACCCCCAGTCACAGATCTGGGTTGAATCCATCACCGTTCTTTAACTCACTTCGCCACCCCAGTTCAGACACAGATATATGCAAATCAGTCTTGACCCTGTGCCTCATGGGAACAGTCCAGCCCGAACTGCCAAGCCATGTCTTCCCTGGACCGGAAAAAGCATCCTGGGACCGGTTTCGGGCTAACAGCCCTCATCAGCCAGGCTAGCTTGAATCCAGTGGCAAAGTGAGCAAGGGACCCACGTCTGGGAATACCCTGCCAACTAAGGGCGAACAAAGCAAACACAAGGAGATGATGGACGGAGCGCTGAAACTTTTCAGACACTCACCCCCAGTCACAGATCTGGGTTGAATCCATCATTGTTCTTTAGCTCACTTCGCCACCCCAGTTCAGACACAGCTATATGCAAATCAGTCTTGACCCTGTGCCTCATGGGAACAGTCCAGCCCGAACTGCCAAGCCATCTCTTCCCTGGACCGGAAACAAGCATCCTGGGACCGGTTTCGGGCTAACAGCCCTCATCAGCCAGGCTAGCTTAACTGGGGGTGAGTGTTTGAAAAGTTTCAGCACTCCGTCCATTATCTCCTTGTGTTTAACTTAATAAAAACAACAGATCTTACTCAAATATGGGAGGAGAATGAGATAATTTGCTTCCAGGACACCTGGTTGGCAGATCCGACACATCAAAGTGGGTTTATGCAGTTTACTAAAGGAGGAACTAAAATAGGTCCTGGACAGATAAGAGGTGGCCTTCAGTCGGGCCGGCATGGCTCACGGGTGGGGGGTGGGCGGAGTCCCGTGGGGCGTGGGGGTCGCAGGGGAGGTCACGCGGGGGGCTTACCTTGAGGCCGGGTCCCACATCTTCTCGGCTCCTGCTCTCCTGCTCTCCTGCCTCCGACAGGAACAGGAAGCAGGCAGTCAGGCTCCCTCCCCTAAGCCAATCACAATGCTGCAAGCAGCATTGTGATTGGTCTGGAGCGCTGTAACACGGCGCTCAGCCAGGGACTTATGGGGTGGGCATGTTCTCCATACAGACTGCATTGCAGCCTGCATGGAGAAGGGAAAAGTGCACATGACTGGTTTGGGTGGCCCGAGAGGGCCGACCAAACAGTCTTTGCGCACTCAGGAGTGGGCACACTACTCCTCCCCTGCCCTGCTTGGAGAGCAGAGCAGCTCCGCCCACCCGCCCGCCCGCAACGCAAACATAAAATGGTAATAACTAAAAGTTATTACCATTTTATGTTTTTGCTTCTCGCACTGCGAGAAAGCAGTGGGGCGACGCTCCTCCGCCATAGCGGAGGAACTGCCCCTGGTGGCCTTATGACATTAATCTCAACTAAATGTAGTAAAGGCAAAAGAATCTTCCAGACAGGGTTTGAGTAGCTTTAGGCTTGCTCCTTGAATCTGTATGATGGCTGCCTGCTGCAAAATAGCCTTACAATTGCTAATGTCTATATAAACCACAAAGAGTCCTGGAAGAAGATGTAGGAGGTGCTCCAGAGGAATCTGGTGGGTCAGACAGAATTGCCTGGGGCCCCCCGGTTCTCCTTTTAGGGGATTTCAACCTCCGTTTGGCCCAGGGAAGGTTGAACTGGGAGCCCCACATTTGCTAGAATCTTATGGTATCCCAAAAGCAATCTTCCCAGAGTGCGCTCAATCTAAGTTAGAGGGGAAATGCACACAATTTCTCTCGGAGTTAGGGTTTGCCTGTTTAAATGGACATTTTAAGGAGGAGTCACCGGCAGCCCAAACGTATCTGTATAGGAAGCAGCGCTGCCCAATAGACTATATGTTTATACAGGCATGGTTTTTTGACCTTTGTAAAGGTTTGAGATGTTAAGAATCAGGGGCAGTGATCATTGGGTTTTGAAAATGGTTATTGTCGCAGACATATTAGTAAGGGAGCGTTTGATACCGATGGAAGTTGCTTTCACAAAACGCCTAACAACAAGAATAGATGAAAGGTTCATGAACCAACTGACGAAGTTTCAAATCCTCAGGGAGCTGGATCTTGGGAGGTTTACAAGGTTGACAGTCTTGGAATGGTATGCTAAGACCCATCCACAAAGGCAAAATAAGCAGTTGCTGTGGGTTCCAAATTACATAGGGCTCAAAGTTTGGTGAAAATAACACATTTTGAAAAATCTCTCTTTAAGGTTTGTGAATTGCGGCACTGGTTGCATAGTTTGCTTGTGCAACACATAATGGCATCAGATCTAGAACTGTCTTTGTGCATGCTCTCCCAAACCACCGGAGAAGTGGATTGTTGAAGGACACACCACTGTCTCATGAGCCTCACTGCTGCCTCCATGGTCGAGAAGAAGGGACAGTCACTCCCGATGGGCCTGAATAGCCAGAGAGAATATGAGGCAGGCTAAGTCAGCTGGCCAGTGAGCTGATGTGTAAGATGCTCTTTGTGTGAGTTCCAAATTTCCCTCTCACAGGTCTTGGACAAGGCTGGGTCAGAGCAAAGCAATAGTTCTGTGGAGATTTTGGCAGCCTCAGCGAGGATGAGCCAGGCATGATGGGCTCAAGACCAAGTCCAGATGCAACCAGAGTGCCTAGCTTCATGGCTAGCCTTGATCTCGAAAGGTTACAGTGGCTAATGGAAATAGTGTATTTGGAAGGAAAGGGGGCTGGCACTAATCACTGATAGTAAGGAACATTGTGACATCATCATCTCACTAAAAAAGCACAATGAATGTTGTCATGAGCTCTTTTTCCCTTTCATTGATTGGCTGGCTGCTTTTTTCTGAGAAAGCCTCTGAAATACTCTGACACTGCAGCTGAAGTTAGACCTGAGGAGTGATTTTGCTGGTTTCCAGACCCACAATAGGAGTAACGGTGGACAAAAAAGAAACACCATAACGGACACAAATTTGCCCTTTCTGGGACTTTGCCCTAGGGATGCAATACCTGGGGATTCTGCACCCCGTATACCTTCCTAGCCCAGGCCCAGTTATGTGAGTCCATTTGGGCCGTAAGGGCTCTGGATTAGGGAACCCTGCTACATTTCGTAATCAGAAAGCAAGTCCAGGAAGGGAGCTGGGGCCTTCATCTAACCTGACCGTTCACCACATTCCACATCAGATTAGCCTAAATGCAAGAGCCCACTTGAAATGGTTGCAGGAACAGCCAATCAGATTTGGTGTATCTCAAAATATTTCAGCCACTCTGACTAGGACCTCTGTGGCAATCTCTAGAATATTTCTGTAAATATTACTGGGATATCTGTGACCAATCAGATTGACCCCAGTGTTTAGGACAAGGCGATAAACTGTTAGTCAACCAGTGAGATTGGCTGAAATGCCACAAGGCTGAATTCCAGTCTCAGCTTCACCACTTAACCAAGTGGTGTGCCTCTTGGCAATCTTATTTTCTTATAACGTGTTTGTCTTATTTGCTAACACTGGAAAAAGGCATAACTGCAGTATTGGAAAAGCAGAATATTTACATTAAATCATTAAAATGTATCCCTCGTGTTCTAGTGTTCTGGAAAGTGTTATTCCTTAATGAAAGAGAGTTTGGGGTTCCACTAACTATCCCTGCAAAGCCTCATGGGATTGATTGTTAATGGAAACATATTGCACTCAAATATTGCTCAGAGGGTTGTGGGGTGGCTGTAGTTCAACTGTGTTTTCTGATTCGGGTTGGCAGATTGACTCAGCCCTTGGATCCAAGGGGTCTAGTAAACCGAACCCCATGTTTCTAGAAAATCTAAAAAAACGTATGGCAGCCCTGTGAATGTTCTGTACTTCAACGAGTAAATGGTAAATGTGCAGCACTATGAAACTGCGGTGGCAAGCGCTATATGAAAAACAAGTTCGGTGCATTCCAGTGAAACCTACATTCAGGTATTAGTCAATCACGAGACAGTCACTCTAGATGTTCTGAAGTATGTCACTCCGGCCACTTTTCCTCTCACAATCTCAGAAGGATGAGCGGGAGTGGAGGGTTGCAGAGGAGGGCAAGGGAGAGAGGTCCCTCCCTTCATCGGAGATCTCTCATTAGTATATTTTTCCCAACTCACAAACCAGACAGAGACCGTTGTGTTTCTCATCGAGTTTCAGCGCATCACCTTGTAGTAGGAACGCAGACGGTTGAATCAGAGGCCACGCCTGCGTCCATCTGCAGTCCTCGCGCGGCTGCCTGTCCTGGCACGCGGCCCAATCACACCACAAGTAATAGATTCTTCTGCACGTTAGTAACTGTCGTGCTTTCCCGCCGCGTTGCCCAACAGAGGTGCGGAATGTGACCTGCTCGGATTCCAACCCATCTTTCACCCCTCCACTGCATTCTCTTCATCGGTTACATATTTGACTATTGTGTGGCCAACGTCCAACGACTTTGTTCCATGTGCGCTGCACCTAGGGCCTTCGACCAATGGGATGCGAGTCACAGACTAGCTCTGCATACCTTTCTGTTTGACGGGCTTGGGAATTAGGGAGGAGATGGTTTTCTTTAACAAAGCATACATATCTAAGAAGTTCAACCGTATTTCAAAATAGCTCTCTCTCCTACCTTGCCCCGTTTTTAAATGTGATTCTTTCTAATTCAGTCTGTCTGCTTATTTCTTCTTGCAGGTATTCTATTTTTGCTCTTGGTGCATTCTTTCAATACTTTCAAATTAGTCTCTTGTCCACACCTCGAAGTATATAATATGTTATGGTAGTTGTTATGCATGCGCTGTGAACTGAGTCATTCCTAAGTATGGAGTTTAGGAGGAGACCCTGAAGTCAAAAGGGTGAGGCTGAAAGAAAGTTCTGTGAGGTAGAGAGAGAATCCAGCAGTGAAGTATATTTTGGAAGGTATCATCTGAAAAAAAATTGGCAAATAACAATTGTTTGTTAAGGAAAGAGGTGTCTCCTTAGAAGACAAGGGTCTGTTAACACATGTGCTCTCGGAAAATGAGGGGATGTGTTTTCCGGCCCTTCTACGCGTATAACCACCTACTAGCTCATAAGGTCTCGGCAGACTGCTCCCATGCATGTCAATGTTTTGCCACAATTTCTCTAAGGGTTAGAGGACGTTAGACCAGACGCATTTTGGGTTTTTTATAGCAAGCGTACTGAAACAAATTCTGTAGGGACGGACAGAAGTACCATCATGGATCCATAAAGCTGTATCTCCATGCTCTGCTCGTTTCCCTGAGCTGCCTTGCGTTGTTTTTGTCAGTGGACTCAGAAATCTGCAATTGCCCTGGATGCTCTCCCTGTCCTTTGATGTCAATCTTCAATAGAGCCACAAAGGTTGTTCTATCATCTATATGAGGATGATATCCAATCTATCGGAGGATCTAACTTCCGATTACATCCTCCTTCTTCCCCGCACCCTGGCAAGAATTCAGAAAGGGATATCAACCAACCATCTCAAACTCCTCCCTGTTACAAACTGCATTCCTTTTAATGTCTCCAAGGAAATCCAACATCCCTATCCATGGGCGGATGCAATCCTTCTCTGGCCTTGGATTGCAAACCAGCCACCACAGAGATCGCCAAGTCTCTGCGCTTCATCCTGGAGAGCCAGCTTAACCTTCAGAGACAAATTGTTGCTATGGACACGCATGCACAATTCCACCCCAAACTTCTTTAGGGCATCAGACATTTCATACCAGAACTAGACTTAAATGCGGTCATTCGGGCGCTAGTGCTCCCCAGATTGGAGTATAGGAATTTTCTTCCCTGTGGCCTACCAAAAGCCCACTAGGCTCCAGTCAGAGCAATTTTTCAGGCAGTGGCTCGTTTCGCCACAGGAAATTCGATCACATCACTCCCATCCCGCTGATGCTTCGTTAGCTTTCCATTTAAGGCTGAGCACACTTCAGGCTCACAAAACCCTGCATGACTCTTCTCTCTCCTACCTGAAAGGAAAACTCAAAATATCTGGAGCTCAAAGTGGTTTGAGAAATCCAGAAGCCCTTCTCCTGAAGCCTCACACCTTCAAGCAAGAACGCGGTATGAACCAGTACTTCTCTGGAAGAACCTCAAGAATCTGCAATTCCCCCCTCCAGCCCTTTGAACGACCCCATGTCATGCCATCTTTATAAAAGGAACTAAAAATCCTTCTTCTTGAAAAACAATTTGGCTAAAACTATGCTCACCTTTACACTTATCTAATTGGACTTGACCACTTCGATACTATGCTTTAGTATTGTTCTATGCTTATGTTTGCACTTGACGGCTGTTCAAATCCGCTCTCTTGCACCTTATTGATTTTATGCTTTTTGACTAGTTTTGCTTATTTGTTTGCTCTTGATGATTGTTGAACGTGTTCTCAGGGGAAGTGCGCTACTGCCCATAGGCCATGGCTGCACTATATTAAACCACAAAAATAAAAATAAAAAGAGGTCATTCCAAAGTGTACCCCTTGTCGTCATCAATGAAGGCTAATGTATCCTTATACATGGGTGTGAGTTGAATCTGGCTGAATGGTAGATTAAGGAGACATGATCTTGTGGCTGCTTCTATGCTGTGGAGGCAACCTACCACACCTACGCATGTAAAGTTTGCTTAGTCCAGCATTACTGGGATCTTTATCTTCGACAAGCTGTGTGCAATAAATAGAGTCTTGTGGTACGTGTGTTTGGTGTGTTTGGTGTGTGCGTGAAGACTGGAGACTGAGTGCAGGGTGAATGGTTTCATGAAGGACACATTGTGAGGGTCTGAAAAAGGTGATGATTTACCAACAGTTTGTCTTCTTTGGGTGTAAAAAACTGTATGCACTTAGGTCCTCATGTACAATATTTTGCCGTAGGGCAGTGTCACAAGCCTTCCTGCTGCGCTGCCCCATGGCAAACGAAAAGGGCAGGAATGTGCCGTATATATCAGATACCGCGCATTCCTATCGTCTTTCCCTGCGCTGGTGCTCAATTGGCTGCCTTACGCCAACGCAGGTACCCTTGCACCCTGGTACAAGGTAGGCTGAATAGTGGGGATTAATGTTTTTGTGCAGGAAGGGAAACGTTCCTGCAAACAAACAATCAATGGGGGCGATTTAATCTTTCTATGTACGCTGCTGAATGCAGCACACATAGAAAGAGGAAAAAACAAGGAGAAATAAAGTTATTTTTCCTCGTTACGCCTCCCCTGGGGAGGCATAGGCTTTTGACTCATTCCCATGTTTACAACTTGTTATAAATCTGGGAATGTGCCAAATGCCATGGGTGTCACGTAGGAACACCCACCGTAATGCCCATGGCACGCTTCCCCATTGTAGTATGAGGCACCGCAGTGACTTGTGCTGCATTGCCTCTCTCCATATCTATAAGGCCATAAAAAGCTACGCAGAGTGGTTTTACGTGGCCTTGTAGATATGGCTAAGCCGTCTGCATCACTGGAGCGTAACAAAAAGTGACGTTTCAGTGGTCACAGGGCTTGTAAATGAGCCCCTTAGTTCCCTCTGTTCCTACCCCAATACTGTAGCTTTCTGGTGTGAAGGGGAAAGACATTCCCTACACTAATACTTAGAGGCAGATTTATTAAGAATTCATGCAACACAGAGCAGCAAGGCAAGTTTCTACTCTGTATTACGTGAATAGGAGAGAGCTACTAAGATATGGCGCTCTTCCGCTCTCTCCTTGTGCTGGCGCACGTGAGGCTGCCTAGTGCCAATGCAGGCACCCTTACAGACAAGATTGTTTTTGTGCAGGAAGGCACAAAAGTCGGGTCTGGTGGCTTAGTGGACTAATTCGTCCACTGTTGGGTCCAGTGTTCGACCTCATGGTCATAGGTTCAAATCCTAGCAGGTCCACTCAGCCTTTCATTCTTCTGGGGTCGATAACCCCGTCGCTGCTAGGCCTTTTCCCCCCCTGTGCTAAGCTTTTTTTGGCTATTTGGGGTAGTTTGTGCTTAAGTCCCTGTAACTTTTTGTCCACATAAGGTATTTACGCCAAATTTGCGTTCTTTTCTTCTAACATCCTGAGGATTCTAAAGATATCCAGGGTTTGTGGATTCCCCTGGAGGGGACCAATAAATTAGCCAAAATACAGCTAAAGTTTGTTTTTTGGGGGAAAAATGGGGAAAAAGTGCTGCAGAAGAAAGCATCAGTGTTTTTTACTGCAAATGGTATCAACAAAGGGCTTGTGGTGCTAAAATCGCCAACTTCCCAGCTTTCTGGAACAGGCAGACTTTTGTCAGAAAACCAACATTTTCTACACAGTTTTGGCATTTTACTGGGACATAGCCTATTTTTCCTATTTTTTGTGCTTTCAACCTCATCCAGTTAGTGGTAGAAATGGGTATGAAAGCAAAATTGGATCCCAAAAAGCTATTCATTTCCGAAAAGTAGGTAAAAGTCCGAATTCAGTAAGGGGTCATTTGTGTAGATCCTTCAAGGTTTTCCTATAGAAACTAACAGTTAAAATAAAAAAATATTGAAATTCAGTTGGAAAAAACAGCAATTTGTGCCAACGTTTTCAACTGTAACTTCTTGTAAGTATGGCAGATTTTTAAAAGCAATATACCGTTACGTCTGCTGGACCCTTCTGGTTGTAAAGATATATAGGACTTGTAGGTTCAACAAGAACCCGAGGTACCCATAGCCAATAACCGAGCTTCGCCTTGCAATGGTTTTTCATTGTGTACCAGGTATATAGCAATTAATTTGGTAAAATAAAATAGTGAAAAATAGGTATCAAGGAAACATACGTATTTCCTAAATGGGAATACAATATAGAGTTTAGAAGCAGTGGTTATTTGCACATCTCCAAAATTGTGGGTACCCGTACTAGCATGTGAATTAGAGGACATTTTTCAAAATTACTTCTTTTTTACACATTGTCTTACATTGGGAAGGCAGAAATGCATAGAAAGTCAATTGGTAATAACACTTGTTCTACTGTTCTATGTTCCCCAAGTCTCCTGATAAAAATAGTACCTCACTTGTTTGGGTAGGCCTAGTGCCCGCAACAGGAAACGGCCCAAAACGCAACGTGGATCCATCATATTTTTACAGTGAAAACCGACCTTTTTTTCGCAATGTGACTAGCTGTGGATTTTGGTCCCTCGCTCAGCTGGCGCCTAGGGATGTTAGAAATGGGGGTCTCTAGTTGGCAATGGTTTGCACCTTTGTCCAAATAGGGGCCCTTCCTTCTAGTCAGGATAAGGGGGATACCCTCCGAAAATAACCCCTGCTCACCCCCTTGGTAGCTTGGCACTAGCAGTCAGGCTAATTTCAGAGGCAGTGTGTAAAGCATTTGCACAAAACCATTAGTCATACAGTGAAAACCCTACAAAAGGACACCACACCAGTTTTGGAAAAATAACCAATATTTATCTGTGCAAAATAAGACCAAAACAATAAAAGACCAACATACAGTAATCAAAAAAATAGGCACTGTGCAAGTATGACTATAAAAATGTAGTTCCTTGAAGTCGGTAGCTCCATCCGGTGCTACCGCGGTGCTTAAACCAACAGAATCCAACAGGTCCGGCCAACCGCGTCGTTGCGGACCGGTGTTAATGTCAGCAGACTCGTAAACAGTACCTTTGGTTCCGGCCAACCGCGTCAGTGCGGGCCGGTCATGGCAACCGTTGCGCTTGCAGTGTGAAGCGTAGCGGTGCGGCGTTCGGTGCCCTCAAGTCGCGGTGCAGGCAACGACTCAGTGACGGTCGTCCAGCGGCGTCGGTGAAACCAGGGCTGTGGTGCGGAGTGAGGCGGTACTCGTGGCGGTGCTGACAGGTCAAGGTGCAAGCGACAGTGCCAGTTGATGGGAGCTGACGTTGGTCGGCAAAGACTGCGGTGTGGGATGCCTCCAAACCACTGTGCGGTCACAGGTGTCGCGGTCAGCGATGTTGTCGGTGAGATCAGGGCGGCAGAGTGAACTGAGGCAGTGCGGAGTGCGGTACCCATAGGTTACGGTGCTTGGCGGCGGCGGCGGCGGTGGTTGTCGTCATCGGTGAGACCTGGGTTGCGGTGCAAAGTGCGCCGGTGCTCTCTGCGGTGCCTTCAGGACACAGATTCCGCAGCGGTGTCGGTGACAGTGTCAGCTGCTTTCCCCCTCTGTGGCAACTGAAACCGCGGTTCCAGAGGCTGTACCCAGAGGTAGGTGAAGTCTTTGCTGTCCCTGAGACTTCGTGAACAGGAGGCAGGTTTTATTTCAACCCTTGGAGATACTCAACAACAAGTAAAAGAAAACTTCAGTCCAGTCCTTTCACTGCCCAAGGCAGAAGCAGCAACTGCAGGCCAACCCAGCAAAGCAACAACACAGCAAAGTGTCAGTACTCCTCCTGGCAGTACTTCAGCTCTTCTTCTTGGCAGGTTCCTTGATCCAAGCGAGTTCTGGGGTCTGGGCCCCAATATTTATACTGCATTTCTCTTTGTTCTCTTGGGCAGAGAGTGTCTGTGCTTAGTCCAAACCAGTTTGGTCCACTCTGGTCGGGAAACATCCATTACAACGCAGTCATTACATCGCACTGCTTTTACAACGCAACTGTTACAACGCAACTGCCTTTACATCGCATGCCATTACAACACATGCCATTACAATGCATGTCACTACAACGCATGCCATTACAACGCATACCATTACAACGCATGCCATTACAATGCATTATAAGGTAAGTAATGGATAATTTTTAGTTTTAGGGTGGGTATGGGTCTTGGGGTAGTTGGGAATAGTAATTTTTACCCCTACGCTATACCACACGTTCCCTATTGTTGCACTCACTGGAGTGAGAATAATCATTTTTACCCTACACTATCCAACATTTACCCTACTGTTGCACTCACTGGAGTGGGAATAGTAATTTTTACCCCTACACTATCCAACACTTACCCTACTGTTGCACTAAAAGTATTATGCGTTGTAATGGTATGCGTTGTAATGCTAGTTTTTAAAAATGCGTTGTAATGGCATGCATTGTAAAAACATGCGATGTAGTGGTAGTTGCGATGTAAAAACCGCGTTGTAAAAGCATGCATTGTAATTGTTTGCGTTGTAACGTCATATATTCACTCTGGTCCAGCTTCTCGGCAGGAGGTGGAGACAGAATTGTTCAAGGCAGACCAGGCCCATTCAGGTGCAATGGAATCTCCTCCCACTACTCTAAATGCATCCCAGGTCTATTCAGCCCAGCCCTGACTCATCCAGGAAAGGCAGGACACACCTCGACCCCCCCAGTGGCTGTCTGAAGAGAATGCATATCCCCAGCCCCTGTCACTCCAAAGCCAGACAGTCAATCCACAACCCAGCAGAGGGACACAGGATGGCTAAGCAAGAAAATAGCTTGCTTAGCTAGTATTTTCAAGCACAGAACATAAAAATCATCTATACTAAAAGATGCATTTCTACCTTCTGAGTTCAGGCATACTAAACTCCATTTCTCTATCTTGTCCCAATGGGAAGATATACTCGTAAAATGTTACACAGTATTCCCCATTCTATCCTATGGGACAGATAGCCTTGCAAAAGTGAACAACGAATTACACTGTAGTTCACTATCAGGACATGTCACACACACCAGTACATGCCCTACCTTTCAAATACACTGCACTCTGCCCATAGGGGTACCTTGGGCCTACCTTAGGGGTAACTCACATGTACTAAAAGGGAAGGTTAGGGCTTGGCAAGTGGATGTACTTGCCAGGTCGACATGGCAGTAAAAACTGTGTGCAGACACTGCAGTGGCAGGTCTGAGTACCCTTTGAAAGGCTGCTCGTGTCGGTGGCACAATCAGTGCTGCAGGCCCACTAGCAACATTTGATTTACAGGCCCTGGCACTCTCAGTGCATTTTACTAGGGACTTACCAGTAAATCAAATATGCCAATCATGGAAACACCAATCCATAGTCCAATTTACAATAGGAGCACTTGCACTTTAACATTGAACAGCAGTGAGAAAGCGCGCAGAGATACTAAACCAGCAAAAACAGAGGCGAAACCAGGAGGTCAGAACTAAAAAAAATAGGGGGAACACGCCAAAAGTTGCCAGGTCTAACAGAAAACCTAGCAAACCTGTACATTTTTTAAAACTAGACACCCAGGGGAATCCAGGATAGGGTGACTTACGTGGCTCTCACCAGGTTTTGTTACCCAGAATCCCTTGCAAACCTCAAACTTGGTAAAAAAAACACATTTTCCTTACGTTTCTGTGATGGGAAGTTCTGGAATCTGTGGGGAGCTACAAACTTCCACACAGCCAGCATTCCCCCCAATAAAATTTATACCTCACTTGTGTGGATAGGCCTAGTGCCCGGGACAGGAAACGGCCCAAAACGCAATGTCGGTTCATCACATTTTTCCAGTGAAAACGGACGCTTTTCTCGCAATGTGCCTAGCTGTGGATTTTGGACCATAGCTCAGCCGGCACCTAGGGAACTGTTGGACTTGGCCCTTTTTGGCAGTTTCACCCCTAAACTTTTTGCCTTTTCTGTGACATGGTGTTGGTGGTTTTAGGCCTCTAGGCACTTTGCACTGTGGTCCAGTGGAAAGTGCGTGCGCTCTCTGTGTACATTTGGTAAGGTTGGTCTGCCCTCCCATAGGAATGCATGGGGGATTCCCTGATAAAGTGTGTCAGTGGTAATTCCTGGAATGGGAGGAGCAGCGTGGTCAAGTTTAGTATGTATGAAATTGTGAGAATAAATGCTGCGCAATGGTGTGCGCAGATTTATTATGACTGTTGGAGAAATGCCACTTTTAGAAGTTGGCATTTCTGTGTGCTATGTGTCTGCCTGCCTGTTGTGAATTGCATGTCTGGCTTGTGAGTGACAGGGGCTGGGAGGTGTGTGTGACTCCAGGAGGGGCAGGGTGAGTCAGCGCTAGGCTGAATGGGACATCTGGGCTGGGAGTAGTGGGAGGAGTAATCCCCTGACCCTGAATAGGACTGTGCCCAGCCTTCACAATGCTGGCTCCGCCCCCTGTGGTGTGTCTGATCACCTAGCCCCCACCTGACAAAGGGGAAGAGGAGCTTGGAAAACAAAGTGCTCCAAATCCCCCCTGAACCAGTTGTATCTGGTTCCCCCATGCCCTGCACTACAGACAAAGGATTATGTGGTATAAATATAGGGGCTGTGACCCCATGAAAATGCTCTCTTCCCTGATGCTGTGCTGTTCCTGACCTTGCTGGGGCGTGCTGCTGCTGGGGCCCAGGAAGAACCGCCATGAGGACTTGCCTCCCTGGGCCCAGCCTTGCCCCCCTGGATCTTTCAGGACCTTTTGCTGAGGAGCTGTGGCTCCTAGCGCCCCATGAGCGCTATATTCTACTTTTCCGGAGAGAGGAGCGCATGGACTTTGCAGTGCTGTGCTGCCTGAGGAGAATTGAGGGAATCCCCAGAGAAGGGATTCCCCCGAATCGTGGGGACCGAGCGGGAGCCCACCCCGCTTATTGAATCTTTAAATATGCGGGTGCCCACCCCGCTTATGCGTGTATTTTAATGGCGGGTGCCCACCCCGCATGTGTCTGCTTAAGAGGGAGCCTACCCCTCATTGCCGCCAAGAAGAAAAAGAAATCGCCGCCGCCGCCGCAAGCGACCCGGAAGCCAGGCAGAGTTCGCCTGACTCTGGGCTGGGCCTGCGGCAGGGCCGGAAGAGGTGCCGGAGTGGTGGAGCGGAGCGGGGCTCTCGTGAGCGGTTGGGAGCCCCAGCGACAGGAGAAGAAGCGGAAGGTGTACGGAGCCTCGCAGGCTCCACATGAAAGTCCCGGGTCCCAGGAGGGGGCCCGGGTGAAGAGGAGAGGCGGCCGAGGCTGCCGATGGCAGCGCGGGGCTCCCGTGAGTGAAGGGAAGCCCCGCGTGCAGGAGAAGTGCTGGCACTGGTCGGCGGGGCTCTCGTAGCGAAGAGAGAGCCCTGAATCTTGCTGAGCCGCCGCACTGGAGGAGAACAGCCCCGGTGAGTGGGGGCTGCAGAGGGCACACAGGGGGGACAGAGTGTTTTGGTCCCAGGAGGAGCCCGGTGAACGGGACTCCTCAGGCACACTTGGTGCCTGTGCCTATTTCTTGAGCGGCCCCGCCTGCCAGAGGGCCGCTCCAACGTTGGGCATGATTTATTCGTAGGGCCCCAGTGGGGGTCCAGAGGCACAGTGGTGCCCGTGGTTTTATGGCTGATCCCAGCTGTCCTGCGAGAGCGCAGGCAGCTGCAACGATGGAGGCAGAGTTATTTAAGAGAGCCCAGTGGGGCCCAGAGGGCACCGTCGTGCCAGGGCCCATTTGCCTTGTCCCCAGCTGCGCCGCACCAACGCGGGCAGCTGCAGCGTTTTTGCCCATGTGCTCAGAGGGCACAGGGAATGCCCAGACCCACGTTCTGATCACAGCTGCACGGCAATTAGCGTCAGCTGCAACGTTTAGGCCAACAGTTCTTTGGGGGGCATGTTGAAGGAAATAGGAGTGAGATGCACTCCTATGCCCCAGCGCAATTGCGCACGTGGATACTGCTGCATTGGCAGCCGCCCTGACATTTGGGACATAGGGTATTTGAGCCCCTTTGAGAAGGCCAGTTGGCCAGGGGGACTGTTAGGTTTGTAGGGCGCCAGGCCCTAATGTGATTTATGTGGTGCTAGGAAATGTGATTCACGTCCTGAGAGTTATGCACCGTGATTGATGCCTCTAATGTGGTTTATGTTTATGAGGTAATTTGCATTCTATGATTTATGTTTAGGAGGTTATTCCCTAATCTAAGAGTTCTGTGTATGTGCTACGGCATAATGTAGTTATGCTGGTGAGGGTATTGTCTAATGCGTTTAGACTTATGAGATGATTGCATAATGTGTTTATGCTGGTGAGGTTGGCGCAGAATGTATTTCACGCCTAAATGTGATACTGTGCATAATATGGTTTATGTTACAGGATAATGCTGAGGTCATTATTCTACCAGTAGTTACTGGGTGCGTATTTACTATTTGTGCATTTGTGATGGTTCTGACAGTGGCACGATTGGCCCTGTCAGGTGTATATAATCCCCTGTAAATATTGCCTAGTGCCAGGTGGCACAGTGTATATTGTGTGATTAGTATTCTAATGTGTTTATGACAATACAAAGGCTATTTTTATATATATCCTTGTGTGGAGTTCCTTTTGTAGTGTGCCTAGTGGGTTGCTGCTGTGTGAGTGTGTTGCGCAAACGCTTTACACATTGCCTCCGGGATAAGCCTGACTGCTCGTGCCAAGCTACCAAGGGGGTGAGCAGGGGTTATCTTGGGTGTGTAACTCCCTTGCCCTGACTAGAGTGGTGATCTCTGCCTGGCTTTGGCGCAAGCCTTAGCCAACCAGAGATCCCATTTCTAACATTGGTTGTCAGCGGTGAGGATAGGACTTGCGTTTGCACAGTACCACAGCGACAACTGGTTGCACTACAAGCTCTGCATTTTAGATAGTCACATGTATGGGGATTATTGTTTCTGATTTTGTCTAAGTATCATTTCTTTGAAATGTGTTTTATTGCACTATGAGTTGGGGGTCCTGCCAAGGATAGAAACCAGAGAATCTGGAGGAGGTGACTGCCCCTATGCTGCGGTTGGTGGGGTTGGCCTACAGTGGTGACTTAATTGGCATGGAGTAACTAGCTCAGAGAGGGTAGATTATCCCCTAAGTGCAGTGTGAGTTTTCTGGATTCCCCAGTAAGGGTGGGGTCCAGTGGTGGCAGCAATATGAAGTCCAGTGTACAAGGTCCCACTCCCTGAGCCCGGAAGATGGTACCTAGTTCCCAAGAAGAGGGGTCCAGGTTGAGATTCAGGGGCGGAAAGAAACTGTCTCACCAGTCTTGGGGGGGAGTATGTGGATGAGCGTTGTGGTGCACTGGATGTTTGGGTGATTGGTTAGCACGGCGAATGGTGTTAAAGGGCTGTTCAATCTGTTTTGTCAGAGAGCACATGTTCTGAAATTGTTTTCCGGGGTGCGCCAACACCTGTTGGGGTGTGAGTTCTTTTGGTTCTAAGGAGCTTGCATTCGGGGAGTGATCCTAGAGGAATGGTGCAGGTATCTCCCACCGTGCGGCGGAGATGGTTCAGAGTAGCCCAGCAAGGTACCCTTATGGTGAGGAGGTTGCAAGGCCTCACATCCTGTCTCGCAGGGAAAGGTGTGAGACTGGGCCGTATTCCGAGCCTCAACCTCAGTCTCCAATACTGGATGGTTCCTAGAGGGAACACCAGGTAGGGAGCCTAGTCTGTCCTGTTGGACCGTTCTTTGAGGGGGATCTCCCCGTGTTAGGTGAGCTGGGAGTGTCTGTAATCAGGCCTCCATAAGTTCTGGTGTCTGGCAGTGCTACTCCTAGGTGGAGGGTGCAGAAGTCCAGATTGAGGGGTGAGAGGGGGAATTAGTCCCCAGTGGTAGAACCATTGGGTCAGGGGCCAGCCAGAAGGGCTGAGTCACCAATAAGTGACCATGGTGACGCCACTTCTGTCCTGGGGCATCTTCATGCACTGTCAAAGGGACAGGAGGTTGTGAGCTCTGCGCCAGGCAGACTGTCACACGACACATTGGTTATGTGTCACCCTCGCGGGGGGCTGCGTGTTCCCCCGGGAAGTTCTGGTTCGCCGGGCAATTGTCCAACCAAAGGGTTCCGTCCCTGGGTTGGGAGACCAGGTTCAGGGCATTCCTGACCTGGAGGGAAGGGCAACTGTAATCAGTGTCCTGACCGGTGTAGCTTCTAGAGGTACCACTCCAGTTGGGAGGGTGCAGTACTCTGGAAGGGGGTGCAGAGGGAGGGAGTCCTCGCCTCTGACCCTGGTGCACATCGCATTGGATCGCAGTAAGAAACCGGTGCGTCAACTCCCCACACAGTAAGGAAGCGTTGCCTCAACTCCCCTGCGCAGCAGTAAGGAACCGATGCATCCACTCCCCTGAGTGTAAGGAACCGACGCCCCAACTTCCCTGCGAACCTTTTTTGCTTTGCGTTACGGATCCCAGGGTGGTAGACCAGTTGCAGGGTTGAGGTCCTGAACTGGTGGGAGAGCTGTGTTCTGGGGATGCTTCTCCTGGGAGAGTGCGGAACCCCAGAAGGGATGTAGGGTGAGGAGACGCTTCGCCCATGACCTCTGGTCAGCCTGAGGGTGCCGACCCTAGGTTGGAGGATCAGTGGTAGTTTGGAACTACACTGAGAGGAAGAGTGGAGAATGGCTATTATGTGCCAGGGGTTACTGCCCCCCACTCTGTGGATTGACAAGGACCGGAGGTGTCTGGAGGGTCTAGGGCCTGGTCCTAGCCAAGGACAACTAGGGAGTACCAGTGGGGTAGCCTAGTTGGGCCTGAGAGTTTTTTTTCAGAGGGAACCACGTGGGTTCAGAGTGGCGTAGAACTGGAGGGTGTCCCTGCAGTGCGGTCCCGCGTCCGTGTTCTATCGCCCGAAGCAGGGAAGCACATCAAGGTAGTGATTGGTCTACCCTGCATTTTGGCTGGAAGGGGGTTGTGTTGGACTTGGCCCTTTTTGGCAGGTTCACCCCTAAACTTTTTGCCTTTTCTGTGACATGGTGTTGGTGGTTTTAGGCCTCTAGGCACTTTCGCACTGTGGTCCAGTGGAAAGTGCGTGCGCTCTCTGTGTACATTTGGTAAGGTTGGTCTGCCCTCCCATAGGAATGCATGGGGGATTTCCTGATAAAGTGTGTCAGTGTTAATTCCTGGAATGGGAGGAGCAGCGTGGTCAAGTTTAGTATGTATGAAATTGTGAGAATAAATGCTGCGCAATGGTGTGCGCAGATTTATTATGACTGTTGGAGAAATGCCACTTTTAGAAGTTGGCATTTCTGTGTGCTATGTGTCTGCCTGCCTGATGTGAATTGCATGTCTGGCTTGTGAGTGACAGGGGCTGGGAGGTGTGTGTGACTCCAGGAGGGGCAGGGTGAGTCAGCACTAGGCTGAATGGGACATCTGGGCTGGGAGTAGTGGGAGGAGTAATCCCCTGACCCTGAATAGGACTGTGCCCAGCCTTCACAATGCTGGCTCCGCCCCCTGTGGTGTGTCTGATCACCTAGCCCCCACCTGACAAAGGGGAAGAGGAGCTTGGAAAACAAAGTGCTCCAAATCCCCCCTGAACCAGTTGTATCTGGTTCCCCCATGCCCTGCACTACAGACAAAGGATTATGTGGTATAAATATAGAGGCTGTGACCCCTTGAAAATGCTCTCTTCCCTGATGCTGTGCTGTTCCTGACCTTGCTGGGGCGTGCTGCTGCTGGGGCCCAGGAGGAACCGCCATGAGGGCTCGCCTCCCTGGGCCCAGCCTTGCCCCCCTGGATCTTTCAGGACCTTTTGCTGAGGAGCTGTGGCTCCTAGCGCCCCGTGAGCGCTATATTCTACTTTTCCAGAGAGAGGAGTGCATGGTCTTTGCAGCTCTGCGCTGCCTGAGGAGAAGTGAGGGAATCCCCTGAGAAGGGATTCCCCCGAATCGTGGGGACCGAGCGGGTGCCCACCCCGCTTATTGAATCTTTAAATATGCGGGTGCCCACCCCGCTTATGCGTGTATTTTAATGGCGGGTGCCCACCCCGCATGTGTCTGCTTAAGAGGGAGCCTACCCCTCATTGCCGCCAAGAAGAAAAAGAAATCGCCGCCGCCGCCGCAAGCGACCCGGAAGCCAGGCAGAGTTCGCCTGACTCTGGGCTGGGCCTGCGGCAGGGCCGGAAGAGGTGCCGGAGTGGTGGAGCGGAGCAGGGCTCCCGTGAGCGGTTGGGAGCCCCGGCGACAGAAGAAGAAGCGGAAGGTGTCCGGAGCCTCGCGGGCTCCACATGGAAGTCCCGGGGCCAGGAGGGGGCCCAGGTGAAAAGGAGAGGGGACCGAGGCCGCCGATGGCAGCGCGGGGCTCCCGTGAGTGAAGGGAAGCCCCACGTGCAGGAGAAGTGCTGGCGCTGGTCGGCGGGGCTCTCATAGCGAAGAGAGAGCCCCGCATCTTGCTGAGCCGCCGCACTGGAGGAGAACAGCCCCGGTGAGTGGGGGCTGCAGAGGGCACACGGGGGACAGAGTGTTTTGGTCCCAGGAGGAGCCCGGTGAACGGGGCTCCTCAGGCACACTTGGTGCCAGTGCCTATTTCTTGAGCGGCCCCGCCTGCCAGAGAGCCGCTCCAACGTTGGGCATGATTTATTCGTAGGGCCCCAGTGGGGGTCCAGAGGCACAGTGGTGCCCGTGGTGTTATGGCTGATCCCAGCTGTCCTGCCATGAGCGCAGGCAGCTGCAACGATGGAGGCAGAGTTATGAAAGAGAGCCCAGTGGGGCCCAGAGGGCACCGTCGTGCCAGGGCCCATTTGCCTTGTCCCCAGCTGCGCCGCACCAACGCGGGCAGCTGCAGCGTTTTTGCCCATGTGCTCAGAGGGCACAGGGAATGCGCAGGCCCACGTTCTGATCACAGCTGCACGGCAATTAGCGTCAGCTGCAAAGTTTAGGCCAACAGTTCTTTGGGGGGCATGTTGAAGGAGATAGGAGTGAGATGCACTCCTATGCCCCAGCGCAATTGCGCACGTGGATACTGCTGCATTGGCAGCCGCCCTGACATTTGGGACATAGGGCATTTGAGCCCCTTTGAGAAGGCCAGTTGGCCAGGGGGACTGTTAGGTTTGTAGGGCGCCAGGCCCTAATGTGATTTATGTGGTGCTAGGAAATGTGATTCACGTCCTGAGAGTTATGCACCGTGATTGATGCCTCTAATGTGGTTTATGTTTATGAGGTAATTTGCATTCTATGATTTATGTTTAGGAGGTTATTCCCTAATCTAAGAGTTCTGTGTATGTGCTACGGCATAATGTAGTTATGCTGGTGAGGGTATTGTCTAATGCGTTTAGACTTATGAGATGATTGCATAATGTGTTTATGCTGGTGAGGTTGGCGCAGAATGTATTTCACGCCTAAATGTGATACTGTGCATAATATGGTTTATGTTACAGGATAATGCTGAGGTCATTATTCTACCAGTAGTTACTGGGTGCGTATTTACTATTTGTGCATTTGTGATGGTTCTGACAGTGGCCCGATTGGCCCTGTCAGGCGTATATAATCCCCTGTAAATATTGCCTAGTGCCAGGTGGCACAGTGTATATTGTGTGATTAGTATTCTAATGTGTTTATGACAATACAAAGGCTATTTTTATATATAACCTTGTGTGGAGTTCCTTTTGTAGTGTGCCTAGTGGGTTGCTGCTGTGTGAGTGTGTTGCGCAAACGCTTTACACATTGCCTCCGGGATAAGCCTGACTGCTCATGCCAAGCTACCAAGGGGGTGAGCAGGGGTTATCTTGGGTGTGTAACTCCCTTGCCCTGACTAGAGTGGTGGTCTCTGCCTTGCTTTGGCGCAAGCCTTAGCCAACCAGAGATCCCATTTCTAACAGGAACCCTAGCAAACCTGTACATTTTTTAAAACTAGACACCCAGGTAATTCCAGGATGGGGTGACTTGCGTGGCTCTCAGCAGGTTCTGTTACCCAGAATCCCTTGCAAACTTCAAACTTTGTAAAAAAAAACAAATTTTCCTCACTTTTCTGTGATGGAAAGTTCTGAAATCTGCGGGAAGCCACAAACTTCCACCCACCCAGAATTCCTTCAAGTCTCCCAATACAAATGGTACCTCACTGGTGTGGGTAGGTCTAGTGCCCGCGGCAGAAAATAGCCCAAAACGCAAAGTGGGCACATCACATTTTTCCTGTGAAAACGGACCCTTTTTTCGCAGTGTGCCTAGCTGGGGATTTTGGACCCTCGCTCAGCCGGCACCTAGGAAACCCTAGCAAACCTGTACATTTTTTAAAACTAGACACCCAGGGGAATCCAGGATGGGGTGACTTGTGTGGCTTTCACCAGGTTCTGTTACCCAGAATCCCTTGCAAACCTCAAACTTTGTCAAAAAAACAAATTTTCCTCAATTTTCTGTGATAGAAAGTTCTGTAATCTGCGGGAAGCCACAAACTTCTACCCACCCAGCATTTCCCCAAGTCTCCCGATAAAAATGGTTCCTCACTTGTGTGGGTAGGGCTAGTGCCTGTGACAGGAAACGGGCCAAAACGCAACGTGGGCATATCACATTTTTCCAGTGAAAACTGACCCTTTTTTTGCCATGTGCCTAGCTGTCGATTTTGGATCCTGGCTCAGCCGGCACATAGAGAAACCTAGCAAACCTGCAGAATTCATCACGCATCGAAAAAGGAAATAATGAGGAGAAAAAAAGATTTTTTGGTAGGCATCATATTTCGCACAATTACAGCTTTACAAACCTCAGCAAATCTGAAATTGCGTGAAATCAATGGGTGGGTGCACGGGAATGCCCAATCTCCACCCATGGAATGCCTATCACTAAGAAAGGTAATGAAATGCAGCACAAGCTGCTGCTAAATTGTATTACATTCCCTTACATAATCACGCAAGGCCATGAAAAGCGGAGAACAAAATGATAAGTATCAGTGAAGATGAAAATAATAATAATAATAATAAAACACCTCTACTTTGGCTCTTTACAGTCTCTTTTCTTTACTTTTTGTAGCTCCCACTTTTATGCTTATATTTAAGGTTCTTATTCTCTTCATAGATTTCAGTTTCAGAGTTGGAAGCAGCTAAAATAGCAACATCTCAACTCCTGCTGCTGGTATATGCACTCTGCCCACCTCTTTGTCTCCAAGATGTACAACTTTCATATTGTGTTAAAAAATATCCTCTGACACAAATATCATGACGACAAGAATAACGTGGTACAAAATATTTCAAGTAAGAATATCATTCTTTTAAATATAGTTGTACTTGATTTCGATTGTGTATTATTCAATCATATTTTATGATTGTGTATGTTCTAAGTTCTTAATATGTTATTTCTCAAATTTTTGAGTAGGTTTTGTTTCTGTTTTGATAATATTTTAATGCCTCATTTTCAAGTTTATTTTAATTTTTTTAACTATTTGCGGGTTCGTGGGTTCATAGGGGAGCAGGTTGGAAAGATATTAGATGTATATTTTCATTTTTGTATACTTTCTTTTACAATGTTTTAAATGTAATTGTTTAATTCACTTATTAATTATGTAGACTAGGCAATTGTTACATTATTTAAATCATATTTTTAAATAGAGGTCTCTTTTAGTTGTTTAAATATATTATTGTTATGTAAATGTATATTGATTCATTATTATTCTTATAAATTATTAAATAATTTTTTGTTGCAATTGGATATTTACTTTACCAATTATATAAGATTGATAGATTACATTAATTTATTTCCTTTATTTTAAAGTGTTATTTTTTTTAAAGATATAATATTTCCTTGAAAACAAATTGTTCCTTCATTTTTTTACTATCATTCCACATTTTTATGTGGGTTATTGGGGCTGTAGGGCAGGAAGTGTTTCTCTCATATTTTTTTTGTATTTTTAATTGGTAAATAGTATTTAAATCAATATTTTTGATAAGCATTTTGTAAAATTGTGTGTTTCATAAAGCCTTTTTGGTTTTTTATAGAAGTTGCTTTTCATGAATATTTTCTTTGATCATTTTGTATATTCTTCTTTAAAGTTGTGCTTTTAAAAAATATTTTCTAATAATTATTATATATTTTTCCCAATAGTTTCCATGCTGTTGCTTACTTTGGAGTAGGAATATTAAATATAACCGCTCCAAAATTCAATGCTTTCCCTACTGTTACTTAAATTGGAGAGGAAATAGTAACTCTAGCCTCCCTCAAAACCCAATGCTTTCTCAACTGTTAATTTGGTTGGGTAGGGAATAGTTAATCAGTCCCCTCCAAAGTACAGTGCTTTAGAGTGGGAATATAAAATATAACCACTCAAATTCCAGCGCTTTCACTACTGTTGCTTACATTGCAGTATGAATACTAAATCTGATCCTCCAATGTCCAATGCTTGCAACGGGTAATAGTAACTCTGACCCTTCCAAAGTCAAGAACGTTCTCTACTGTTGCTTACTTTGAAGTGAGAATAGTAAATCTCACCCCTCCTGAGTCCAGTGCTTTACCTAGTGTTGGTTAGGCCGGTGTGGAAATAGTAAACAAGACCTCTCAGAAGTCCAACACATTCCCTGCTGTTGCTTAGATTGGTGTGGGAAGAGTAAATCTTACCATTCCAAAATCCAATACTTTCATCTCTGTTGCTTAGGTATGGAATGGTATTAGTAAATTTGGCCCACCCAAAGTTCAACGTTTTCTGTACCGTTGATTTTATTTGGTTAGAGTGAGCATAGTAAATCTGACCCCTCCAAAGTCCAGTATTAGAGAGAAAGGGGGCAACCCTGTAACCCAGGGACCTTGTCCAGACACTTAGGGGCCGATTCCGATTCAGGCCGGAAATCTCTCCGACCGAGCCAGACCCGGAGAGATTTCCGACCGAATCGGACCCTAGCAATCCGACCGAACGAGTACGATGCGCACGCATGCTATCGGACTCGATTCGGTCGGACTCCCATTGAAGTCAATGGGAGCCTGTCGTACGACGCGTACACGGGCTCCCATTGACTCAATGGGCACGACGCGAACAAGGGCGCCCCATACAGCGTGTTCGCGTCGATGCGGGTCGCACCGTGCATGCACGTGTAGGGGGGACCCATGTGTCCCCCCTGTGTGCGACTCGCACGCCTACGCTTCCAGGGGGGTCCGACACGGACCCCCAAAGTGCGGCTCCGACAGCTCCTTGGAGCCGGGCTGCGCGAGTCGGTCGGAGCGGTCGAGGTGCGCATCGTACTTACCCGGCCGGGAAACGTCTCCATTGCGAGGTGCGTGTCGTCCATGTGCGGGTCGGTCGGAGCGGTCGGGTCCTGCGAACGAGTCGGTCGGAGATTTCACGAGCGCACGCATCGTACTCGCTCGCCCGGACGCACGTACGACTCGGTCGGGAAATAGGGCTCCGAATCGGATCCGGTTAAGCCGAATCCGATTCGGTGCCCTACCGGCCGAGATCGGAATCGGCCCCTTAGTATCAAAAGGGTGGTTCCTGTGGGGGAAGTGCAGCCTTGGACTTCCACAGCAATAGCAACATAAAGAAATCGTATACAGATTTATTTCAATTATGTGATAAGTGTATTTATTTACTTAAATTATAAGCCCAAATGGCAGAGCATTCATATTCCCATTCTGCTCGGGTTTGCGCCGTGCAACAGAGGAGATGTGTCAGTTCCGCTGAATCCACAGAGGCTGGCAGAGCACCTTAGGCCCACTTCCAAGGGTACAGGACTAGGGTGGCACACCTTAGCGGGGTAGACTCACAGATGGCAGAGTCCAGGTGTAGGTGCAAAGTTGTTGAAAGCCTGTTATGTCCCTGAGGCTCCAGATCAGGAGGCCAGCGAAATAGCCCTTGGAGTCACTCTGGGTTCTGGGCTCCAAAACCCAATGCATTTTGGAAAAAACGCTTCATCAGGGGTAACTGAAAGAAGAATTCGAAACATAAAGGTCTCATTAGGACAGTGTGTAAGGAGACAGAAAGAAGTTGAAAAAATGTTATAGTCACCACACGCATTTGTAATGCAGAAAAGAAATATGTTTCTCCACGCTTAAAGGCATGCTCACTAGTGACTTCCATTCAGGAAGCGTCCGCGATTAATAGCCATTTAACCGACCATTGCAGTGAGTTGACCATGTCCAACCTCAAAAACTGTACAAGTCGAGCCAGACCGAGCTACGTAACCAAACCGGGCATGTGTACAACACCATCACCCATTGCAAAAATAAAAGTAAAAATTGTACAGTGCCCCAACCCTGTGTTATACAATCTAAGAAGTGGGACTGCATGTTATCAAGCAAATCCATTACTATTTCCTATACTACAAACAGCCATGCTATGTCAAGTACATCGTATAATCCAACATGCACAGGTTTATTTTGCCAGGTCGAAATTACAGTTTAAAACTACACCCACGGGCTCTGCAGTGGCAGACCTGAGACATATTTAAAAGGGCTACTTAAGAGTGTGGCACAATCAGTGCTGCAGACCCACTGGTAGCATTTAATTTACAAACCCTAAGCACATGTAGTGCCACTTTACCAGGGTCTTACAATCAAATTAAATATGCTAGTTGGGGATCAGTCAATGTTACCATGTTTTGAGGAGTAAGCACATGCACTTTAGCACTGATTAGCAGTGGTACATTGCACAGAGTCCTAGGGCCAGCAAAAATTAGATCAGAAAAATAGAGGAGGAAGGCAAAAGGTTGGGGGGAAGACCACCCTAAGGCTGACAGATCTAACACATATGTAATAATGTCTGTGTTTATCTGGATCTATCCCACCCTCTACTGGCCCCAAGCAAACACAGCTTTAGATTATCCTCAAATGTGATTATTAGTACTCTAGATAGAAACTGAGTGACATCCTTCCAATATGTCTGAACCCACCACACACTTCCACCCCATACAAAACCAATATTTTGCAGTGCTGCTGCATCTATAGCAAGTTGAGGGGTTAGTCAACCCATGCTCCATAATCTTCTAAGCGAGTAATAGAACCTATGTGGGGATTTAATATGGATGAATCTCAGACGAGACTGTATTGCAACCTCTCTGGATGCCATTCTGGCCTTCACCCACTCCTCATCTTCCAGTTGATCTACATCCCGCTCACATTGTGCTATTAATGCTGTGAAATGATTGATCCAGAGCAAATAAGGGACTACCCTGTATACCTGGGGAATCTGAGAATTAAACTAAACAAAACAAAACAATGATTCCCTCAGAGAGAGCTTTGTGCCTAGGCTCTCCTGGCATAACAAAGTACAAGAAGACAGATACAATTTTCAGTTACAATTATATGCATATGATTTACTCATTGTTAAAAAATAACAAGTAGGTGCTCCAAAGGTTTGTCTAAAGTGAATTGTGAAAAGAGTGACCTTTAGTGCGCATGTGACATACAGAAAGCACTGTAGACCAATATGAGGAGCACTTTGAATGACCAAGAGCTCTCTTATTGAATATTCTGATCTCTTTCCCAAACCAAATGATAATCAACAATGTAATACGTCGATGTTTCGATCCCCTATGTTACTCTACAGGTGTTTTCTTTAGGACAGCACAAATGGTAGCAACCCTGAATCCTTGTGACATGTGAAGAATCAATCCATGCCACTGTGAATAGTACAAGAAAACTGCAAACTTATCAGCACGAAAAATGTTGATTATTTAATTGATCAAGAACAGGTGAATTCATGACACAAAGTACAGATGGGATGGACAGAGAAATCTCTCTAATCCCCTAAAATGCAACCAATAACATTCCAAAATCATTGCATTCCTTTTTTAAACCATACATGAATAAGTTAAAATGTACAAACACTCGCCTCTTATTCGCGTAAAGTGGCAATGCTATACAGTACATTCCCAATCTAATACATATTCCCTGGTACATATACCTGCTCTTAAAGTGGCACTACCTATACAGTACATTTAGGACACAGACAGTAGGGGTGATATAATATTGTATTCTGCCGAATATGCTGTACCAGGGGTTCAATAAAAAGAGCAAATAATAATTGCGAGTGAGGGCAGCCTTGTTGGGTGCCATAATTCAAATAATTTGCCCTGCAGGAGAGTAGTTAACAACTAGCTGCGCTGTGGCCAACTAATGTAAAACACAGATCAACCTTGTAAGCTGGGGTGGAAACTGAAATTGAGCCAGAATTTGCAAAAACACTTCCAACTTACTAGATCGAAAGCCTTCTCAGCATCTAACAAAACAATAACTGCCGGGATTTCATCAGCTGTCACCAAATCAATAAACTCAGTCATAAAACGAGTATTAGAGTGTAGGTTCTACCTGCTGCTAAAACCATTCCGATCTTCTGCTATGAGTAGTGGGGCAACTAAAGTTTTAGTGTAGATCTTATAATCTGAATTTATGAGTGTTATGGGTCTGTAAGACTTCAGGTCTGTTGGCTCATTACTCTGCTTTAAAAAGTTAATCAAAATGCCTCTCCGAAAATAATCCCAAACCCGTCCGCTGCATAGCAAATGATTAAAAAGAGTGGCCAGGAGCCAAGTTAAAGAAGGGGCAAAGGTTTTATAAAACTCTGAGCCAAAACTGCCAAATAGTAAAATAGCTCACAATTTCTACCTGAGTAAATCGATCACATCTTCTTCCAACAAAATAGTCTTATCTATGACCCACCTATAGATCTTATATAGCAAGGGAATGGCACATCTTAGAACAGCCAGATGGTCCAATAGACCACTGGCATGACGCGACATATCAATAATGGAAAGAGAAAGGGGCCCTAAAAACATTTAAATCATTGATGCTGAATGAAATGCTTTGAATAACAGGTGTAGGACCTAAATGGTCTGTTTTTCCTTCACCAAATGTCGCACACCGCCAAGCCGAGGCATATATCTTTAAAAACGTTCTCCATATGCCTCTTGCATTATACTCTCACTGGGTTAGAAGAATTCATACCAACATTTGGGATGAAATTAAAATCCCCTCCTACAATTGCCTCCCCATGTAAAAAACATAAGTCCCATCCGAGCCTTTGAAGCTGGCTCGTGACATCATTTACAGGACCATAATGAAAATCAATAACTTTCCGATTGCTTATCTCTATTAGGAGTACTGCCCAGTGTCCATCTTGATCCTCAATAAGTGAGTAATATTTTGCTTGTAGATCTTTTTTTTACAAGAATGGCAACCCCCCCTTTGGGTAGTTTTAGCTGAGGAGAAAAAGCAATCCCATTGCTTCAGGGTTTCATCTTATTATTCTCCTTCCCCTTTACCAAATTAGTCTCCCGAGGTAAAATTATTCTTGGACTGAATTGCCTACACCAAGCATAAATGGCCTCCCTTCTATTGTTAAGCCCGCTGGAATTAAAGCTAATAACCGTCAGCCTCACCATGGGCAGATATCGAATTTACTCATAGATAGCCTAAAAACGATGCAATAATTAGAGCCACTTCCCCCTTCTACTTAGCCAGATGTGTGTCTTCTCAATTTCCTTTTTAACAAAAAAGATACCTTTCCTTCCCTCCACCCCCCATGATTCCTCCCCTCTCAACTTCATTCCACAACCCCTCATCACCATGCCCCCCTTCTATCGCACATCACCCCCACCCCTCAGTTACTAGTGATGCCCCACGTACACCTAGGCTGCAATGCCTAAGTCCTCCCCTTCCCACCATAAAATGGGCGTGTTGGTCTTGCACCTGGAGCGGCTCGACATCAGGCTTTCTTTCAAACTCTCAGGGGTATATTCACAAGAACGTGTGATAACTACCGCAAGAGTAGCGTAACGCAACTTTCAATAACGCGGCCTATCACGGGAAAATAACCCTGTGTCAACGTGGAATTCACAACAAGGTGGTATCATGCGATAGTCTGCCGAAACCGCGGACAAAGTCCGCGATACAACCACTACGATGGAGATAAAAGCACAAACCACAACACCAAAAAACACGCGATGGGCCAAAGCGCGATGAGAAAACCAGCGACAAGCAGTGCCAGGCCTGCAACACACACCTGGCAGGCGTCAGAAACCTCCATAAAAGCAGAAAAAAACAACCCACACACAAACTGACCAACACCCAAGCACCATGGAGGCAGCCGGAGCAGGCGCAGAGGACGAGCGCAACCCCACAAGCACCCCGGACGACCAGCCTGGGACCTCGGGGACAGGGAAGGGCAAGGACAAGAAGACGAGGAAAACCAAGTTCAGTCCGCAAGCGAACAGGATCATAGTCACGGAGGTGATGGAACACCAACAACAACTCTTCGTCACCTCCAACGTGTCATTGGGCACCAAAAATGGAATATGGCGGTCCATCGTCGACAAGGTGAATGCCGTCGGAGAGCACAAGTGGACAATGGACGAGGTCAAGAGGCGATGGAATGACATCAAGCGCAAGACCAAGGATAAACTCTCCGCCAACCTGAAGGCAGCAACGCAGACCGGAGTTGGGGGTCCAGCGCCACAGCTGGAGCTGGATGACATGGAGGAGCTGGTGTCGACAGTCATCAGTGTGGAGACTGTGGCTGGAGTCGGGGGACCGGACACTGCTCGACAGGACACAACACGACCGCAACAGGGTGAGTGACCACCAGGTACTGGGGGGACGGGGGAGATGGCCACAATGGCACACATGCACAAGCAAGCAGGGCACAGTGCACACCCACAATCACTGGGTCCTCGCCCAGACCCACACACTGTCACAATGTACAATGCCATGCTGTCTGAATGTCAACCTGTACCATGCGGCTACATACATGTGGACACATTGTAATACACCATCTCCCCTTCACATCGCAGGGGCATCTTCAACACCTCCTGCAGAGCAGTCACAGCCACTCTTCACTGATGACGAGGAGGAGGACAACACCAGCATCGACATCCAAACCATCCAAGACCTCATTGACCACCTCCACAACTCACCTCCAGGATCAGGGCAGCCCAGCCACATCCATGAGACCCCACCCACCACCCAAACCACCCAGCAGGAGGCACCCACAGCCCCGGCACCCCCCCCCAAGACCCCCAGGAACAACAAATGGCCTTCCAACGCCGTGTGCTGGAGGGCCAGAGGGAGATGGCCGAGCAGGTGCGGGTGGGGTTCGAGCTCATGGCTAACAAACTGGACGCCATCCTTGGGTGTCTATGTCCGCCCCATGGTCTCCAGCGAGCCCTGACTGACATCTCTGGAGTCATGATGCGGAGGGAAGAATACCTGTCCACTCACAGTGGCCCCAGCGATGCCAGCCTTGAGCTGGCACACATGCGGAGGCTCATGGAGGACATGGTGCGGATGGAGGCGGAAAGGATGGCAGCTGCCGCTGCACATCAGCGAAATGTAGCTGGGATCTACCGTGCCCTGCATGTCCTCGTCATGGCATTGCTGCCACAAGGCGTGGCAATGATGAATGCTGCTGCCCCCACACCATCCACATCTCCGCCCCCTGGTGTGTCAGTGCCTCCCAGTGCGGCAGGCGTATCCACTCCGGCACCTGATGTGTCACTGCCACACAGTGCGGCCGACAATCCTCCTCCGGCCCCTGATGAGTCAGTGGCACACAATGCCGCAGCCGGCACTGCAACACCCACAGGTGGGGCAGGGCACACACCCGTGGACGAGGACGTGGATGGGACTGTGGTCAGGAGGACCAGGCACTAGCATCCATTACCGCCACCTTGCCTGTTTCTGCTTGGTGCCGCACATGGCCTCAAGACCTACCACTGACCCCCGATACACTCCGAGGCACTCACCTTGGACAGCGACATGGACTGCCACATCCTGTTTGATGACCAATGACACGGCGGACAGACTGCGGACTGTACCCTTCCTCTTCCGCAGAACAGGTCATCCCGGGACAGACACTGGCTTGCCCTCCACGGGCCCATATTGTGTGTTGTGCTCGGCATTGCCCTGTACCGCTCCAGATGCATGACTGCACTGGATGTGCAAATAAACATCCAGTGACGCACTGCTGTGTGATGTCTTACGTCATTCCTGTGTGGATGTGTGGATGAATGTGGGGACAGTGTCTTCCCTTGCGTCAATGATGTTCATCCTGTGGGATGCCAGTAAGGGGGTGCGACATTGCATCTTGTGTAGCGGGTTCCGTGAACACTGCAGCAGGGACACACGCATCAGTCACTTGCTTGTCCGGACATGGACTGGACCACCCCCAGAGCCCACGAGTCATTGTTGCAGGCCCTGCGCTGGTCCGGCATACGGCAGGCCAGTCCACTCCGCTTACGCACTGAGGGGGGGCCCTCATTGCTACCCGTCGCAGCCGTACTCTCTGGTGGTGTGCGGGTCACTGGTCTAGTTGTCAGCATGTCACGGCCACTCCCTGAGGGCAGGTTTTCACACACACCACACCCATCCGGCACAGGCGTCACAGGCCATTTGACTCTGCCAACATAAGGGGCCGATGACGTCACATTCCCCTCTTCCGGTGGTGACTGGATGACGGACGCCCCACGGTTCGCACTCATATAGGGCCCATGAGTTGCTGCGCACAGGGTTAGTGGCATCCGAGGCCTGGAGTCCGGCATGGGCCTACCACCACGTGGCACAGACTGGGGTTGCACAGGGTTAGTGGCATCCGAGGCCTGGAGTCCGGCACGGGCCTACCACCACGTGGCGCAGACTGGGGTTGCACAGGGTTAGTGGCACCCGAGGCCTTGCAGACGGCACAGGCACCCCGCCACGGGACGGTGAATTTGGGTGCACTGAGTCAGTGTCACCTTGAGCTGCTGAGCGGGTGTGCAGCCTGCGATGATGCCCCGTCCCGGCGGTCCGGACAGCTCAGGTTTTGTGTGCCCTGCTGGACCGCAGTGTAGGCCAGAGCCAGCGGGCAGCGCGGGCCTACCGCCCCGTGGCGTCGCTTCCGGGAGGCCAGAGTTGGTGGCACCCATTGGGCTGAGCGGGTGTGCAGCCTGCGATGATGCCGGGTGCACTGGTATGTCCTCTGCCATGGAGTACTCAAGACCCAGCACCAAACATGAGACCTGGTGGCCTGCGGAGCGGGGCTGCATGATGTGGAGGGTGCCATGTCCGCGGGCCCCGGGCTTGTGGCTTGCAGCGGCACGTGGTGGGACCTCCTGTCTATGCGCCGGTGGCGGAAGGTGAGCATTGAGGCCTGGGTGTGCATGGGCGGGCATGCTCCGATGGGCGGCGGGAGGGGTTGGGGTGCCTCTGCCTGGGTGTGCATGGGCGGGCAGGCGATGTTGTCTTGTGCAAGTGTGTGTACTGTGCCAGTCATGTATCTGGGCTCTGTTTCAGCTGACGGCTCTGAATGAGATGTGTGACCTGGTGAACTGCCCTACATACCGGCACGTGGTTGGAGACACACCGGTGGCAGCAGGTGAGCAGTGTGGCCTGGGTGTGCAGTGGCGGCACTCTCTCTACCTCTCTTCCTCTCTCTCTCTCTCCCTCTCTTCCTCTCTCTCCTCTTCTCTCTCTCTCTCTCTCTCTCCCTCTCTTCTCTCTCTCTCCCTCTCTTCCTCTCTCTCTCCTCTTCTCTCTCTCTCTCTCCCTCTCTTCTCTCTCTCTCTCTCTCTTTCTCTCCCTCTCTTCCTCTCTCTCTCCTTCGCTCTCTCTCTGTCCTCTGATGTGCGCAGGACACACCTTCTCATCATGTTTTTTGTCTTACAGGCTGTGACCTATGTATTGTCCGGAGGGGAGCGGCCATGTGTCTTCATTTCATTTCGTTATTCATTTTAATAAAGTTTCATTTGTTGCTTCGAAAGTGAATGTGTGCTGGTCATTTCTGTGACGACACATCCATGTCACCAGTTGTGATTGTGCGGCATCAAGCGGAATATTTTGTACATGTTTAGGTGTGGCTGATGTGGCATGTCTTTGGTCGGGGGGTGCCAGGGAGGGGTGGTCCTGGGGTGGTGGCGGTGGGTGTTGTGGCCCTCTTGGGTGTCCGGGCCGCATGATGGGTGGCTCCATGGCATCTGTTGCCCTTCGGATTTGGCCCTGTGCTGTGCTCCCTTTTGTGGTGCTGGCTGCCGTCCGAGTTTACACCAGGTCAGAGCAGCTGTAGATTTCCTGGTGCTAACGTGCCTTATCGCCTGTTTTGTGTTTTTATCGCGGATGTGGCTGGTCGTTGTGAATGTTGAGGTGTGCTGTTGTCTCTGCTTTTGTCACGGGTACGCCTACTCTGCATCTCATTAGCGATATTTGCGAGGGTCCTCTGTGGTGATGTTTTTTGCGGCTGCTATCGCGGGTAAACTGGTGCTGTGGGCTGTTAACACGGGCTTGTGAATGGGGGGGTAAATTTATCACGACTTTGGCTGCGATAAAGTGCCGTTAATTCTGCGATAGCTCCTTGTGAATATGCCCCTCAGTATTTGTACCTGGCTAACCCCTTAGTCACTACTTATGTTGGAAAGCAATACTCTAGCTTCCTATACGTCTGAGAGAATGTGAAATCAACCGGACCATAAAACTTTCAACTTGGCAGACTGAACAATCTGCGCTTGCACTCCTTTAGCCATAAACTCATCAATCATCTTCTTAAACTCCCACCTTCAGTAAGATGTTGAAAGACACATCAGGAAAAATGTGAAAAGAAAAATCTCTCTCTATATTGATAGTTTTATGCTGTATGGCCTTTCACAGAACTTTTTTCCAAATACTAATGTCCTGAAAGCACACTAGTATAGTTTGCAGTAGCGGCCCGTGGTGGGAGTGCTGCCGGGCGGTGACATGGGGCAGGGGAGGGGCAGGGTGGGGGGTAGTAAACTACGGAATACGGTGCACAGAGGTAAGTAAACAAACAAATAAATAAAACGAATTTCGTTGCGCGCGCTGCATCGCCAAATGCAGATTTATTGGTGTGTTGCTTCACAGGCCAGCCAACACGTGTTTCTTCTTTGGGCGTATAACCCTAGACTTCTTCAGGGCTCAAGTAGAGTATAGCAAGTCTTTGGACCTTTCAACTGGTGATAATTCCGACCCAGCGGGTCCTAACAATCACTTGCGATGCAGAGCTTCCGGTGAGACACGGTGCCGGAATCGAGAATCACAGGGCGTACTCATGCGCATGCTGCATCGCCATTTGGCGTTGCAGCGTGCGCAATGTAATTCTTTTTGTTTATTTATTTATGTACTTACCTCCGTTCGGCCGTATTCTGTGGTTTACCACCCCCCACCCTGCCCCTCCCCCGCCCCGCCTCACCGCCCCGCACCACTCCCTCCAGGAGCCGCTACTGAACCTGCAGTGTCTGTTGATTTTTGGTTACGGTGACCCAGGACATGTGAATACACTACGTCGACGTTTCGACCCTGATATATGTGTTAGTGTGGAATCATCACGTAGGGTCTTCCTCAGCACAAAATAAAATCAAGCGACAGCCCCTGCTAGACTGAAAATGCGTCTGGCTGACTTCTTTTAGCATTATGCGAGTTAAGTTAGCATTTGCGACACCATTTTGTATTCAGCCGCCATTTTGTGCCATGATCGAAATTAAGCTTCTGTCTCATACTGTCTGCCTCAGCAGAAAGGAGCCTCGATTGTTTCTATTATTATTTAAGGTTGAGCTTCGCTGCACTAATGAATAGCTCGTTCTATTTTTCATGCCTTTCCTTGACGGTGGTGCTTAAAGAAACAATGGTTCCTGTGACCTAATATTATTACTTTTGATAATAGTGTTTTGCGTAATAGCAATACGAAGGGTTACTGTGTTGTCAGGAGGCGAAGAACTACCAATACCAATGATTGAATATATCACATTCGATTTTATAATATAGAAACGGAGAAAACAGTATATATGATGTAAAGAATAAACAACATTTTAGACAATTGTGCGTCGTGACCCAGTGAAAACAGGAACCTTAATTAACAGTGCTAAATTGTGACAGTATTTCTAACAAGGTTTCTACAGTTCATTAAAAGTCGACCATTCAATATACAAAATATGCAGCGGCTATATACAAATATTTACCAGATGTCCCTACAATCCTAGGTCCTGATGAGACCCCGCACCGCACAGAGGGTCGAAACGTCGTCGACACAAAGCTAAAAGCAAACCATTAGCAAGCGCATATCATTGTATATAGCCGCTGCATATTTTGTTATATTGAATGGTCGACTTTTAATGATCTGTAGAAACCTTGTTAGAAATACTGTCACAATTTAGCACTGTTAATTAAGGTTCCTGTTTTCACTGGGACACGACGCACAATTGTCTAAAATTTTGTGTTTGGGCCAAATGAAAATTGCACACAGCATCCGAATAAGGGTACTGGTTTTATAATGGTTGTATTTAAAAACCCATGACATAGGTCTCAATGATGATATTCCTTGGAACCAACTGCAATGACCCTGTAGAACTTTGCAAACCTTAAGTACAGTACGGAACCGGAAGATCTTTGGTACCCACAATGGAAAAACCTGACACTCCTCTTTCCTATCAACTCCCCTGAAATATGTTACTTCTACCATAAATTTTTAATTTTTTAATATACACAGGGGAATATTCGAAATACAACCATTATAAAACCAGTACCCTTATTCGGACGCTGTGTGCAATTTTCATTTGGCCCAAACACATAATTTCTCAGGAATGGTGACATCTATGTATCCTGTCACCACAGGAACTGTAATCGTATGCCCAATGGTGGGTTATCAACAATTCATGTACAAAAGGGTCAGTACAGTGTTAAAAGCATACCCTTGATGCATTTAAAACACTCAAGTCCAAGATCTGCAAAGTTTGCATTGAAATACATGTTTTTCCTATACGTCTGATCGACACCCTCCAGGCGGCCATTTTGGTAAAAGTAACACTCTAGTGTTTTCTTTATCTCCTTCCTGGTTACCGCGCTTTTATCCAACTGGGCATTGAAATACGAGCTCCGAACGCACAGACGGCGTTCAGCAGAGCCACGGGCAGGTAATACCCGAGAGAGTGTGCAGCCTTCAATATGTAAGTAAGACCAAGGCAGGTCTTTAATAACATCTCCCCTGTGATGTGACGGCAACAAATCTAGAAGCTAACTGTAAACTAAATCATGTAATCTCTTTATGCAGCGTTTGACTACAGGCGCCCTCCCTATCGTGAAAGCTCATGAAGCACAAACTCGCTTGAATTTAAGTATGTATATATGACAAATTACTGCGATTATAAAGTGCGAATGAAATGTAATAATCCATTTAAAACAGAGCCCTATGTACACAAGGGCTTTTTCTAATAGACATGTGTGTGTATGTCGTGTTCTAAGTGTTTGGAGTCTGTCCTGAGAACGTTTTAACGGACATGAGAAGTGATTTTAAACCCTTGAGCGTAATGACTGAGTAATCAATTTTGGGAAGCACAGCACCCACTCTAGTGTATGAGTATGGTGCAGCTTGATATCCAGTATGAAAAATATATCACGCATGATATTGACTGATACTACATGGAATACTATTAAGTCCACATGGTGGTGATGTGTTTTCTGACACAGTACAGTACTGTTTCAATTTCCTTCCGTTTTTTTCATTTTCTCTTTACAGGTAATTGAGAAATACCAATTTGGTATGTTTTTTCGACATGCTCAGTTGTGCATGTTGTGTGACTACAAATGTTAGGCACATACAATACACATAATTTGTTGTGACAGTGGAGTAGGGATCGCGCACGGTCCTGAAGAAGAAAGCCAGGGGGATGGCTTTTGAAACATGTTGACCCAGTAGAGGGCAACTCATAACAGTATACCCTCTACGCTTCCCCATTTTTAATGTTTCCAGCTAGGGAAGATAATAAAATATATTGTTTCTACTAGCCAGGTTACTTTTAACTTTGCACCACATCTTTTCCGACCCTACCACTTACGCACCACACATAGCTTTTTTTCACTAAATTAAGTGCTCCCACTTCCACGTTGGTCGTAGCACGCCCCGCCCCGTAGAGGGACGGGAAGACCCCCATGATGAAGCATAACACTGTGGTATTTTTCAGTGTGTGAGGGATATTTTAAACAAACACAAAGTGTCCCCTTCTCAATGTCTGCAGGGGCCTTACACCTCACTATACCATCATAAAAATCTAAATAATCGTAGTCTTTTCGAACAAGAAAGCTAGAACATTTTATAGAGGTAGAATCTTGTTGTTGATACATAGTACCAAGAGGAGGAGGATTCTACCCCCACCCCTCTTCACTCCCCCCCTTTGTTTTTTGTTCACAGCGAGGACAGCCAGGGACAGGGTGAGGGACCAGTTCAGATACCTGTAGATCAGCGCGGTCCTTATGTCACCGCAGATTTGCAAGGCTCAGTTAAAAAATTCTTAGTGGACACAGGTGCAATGAATAGCTCTGTTTCTCGTTCGCTGGTCCCTGGGGCAGCTCTGTCTGGTCAAAATAATGTTTCGGTAGGCTTTTCAGGTGTACCGGTTGCAAGCCCCATTTCCAAACCTCTTGGTTTGACTATCGGTCCTTTTACTGTAGATTCACAGTTCTTATTGACGTCAAATTGTGGAGAAAATATAATGGGCTTGGACTTGTTGAAGAAGTTGCATGCAACAATTTTTTGTTCTCCGGTTGGTGTTTACATGACAATGCGACCAAATGTGATTAGCTCTAAGCAGTGCCTGTCCAAAGATGCGCCCCTCCCTGCTGAGTTCCAAGCTGTGCCACCCACTTTGTGGGCAACAGGTGACACAGACGTAGGATTACTGCAGATTCCCCCAGTTTCCATTAAGGTTAAAGATAACGCCATCTTGCCCCGTATTCCTCAGTAAAAAATACCACAAGCGGGGGAGCGAGCTTTGTTGCGCATTATACAGGATCTGATTGAGTCGGGGGTGGTTGAGGAGACAGCATCGAATGTTTGTAACAGCCCTATTCTTCCTATTCTCAAAAAGACATCCTCAGACTCCCCCGATGACAATGCCGATGTTTATCGTTTTGTGATTGATTTGCGCGCAATTAACAAAATAGTGGTTCCTCAGTTCCCGGTGGTCCCTGACATTACTGCCCTTCTCACAATGATTCCTTCCTCTGCCAAATTCTTCTCTGTCATTGATTTGAAAAATGCGTTCTTCAGTATCCCAATTCATCCTGATAGCCACCACCTGTTTGGTTTTACATAGCTGGCAGAAACTTTAGATTCTGCCGCGCTCCTCAAGGCTATACTGATAACCCTAGAGTATATATAGCCAAGCCTTGAAAGCCCAATTGGACTCCCTCACGCTTTCCTCAGGTAATGTATTGCTTCAGTATGTGGATGACATACTAATTGCTTCTGACACTGAACAGGGATGCAAAGACAGTACGGTTAAGTTGTTGCTACATTTGGCTCTTCATGGACAAAAAGTGTGCCTTTCTAAATTTCAATATTGTCGACAGGAGGTCACCTACTTAGGTCACCTACTGTCGAAGGAGGGTAGGAGATTGACACCTGAGCGCATTAGCGCCATTGTTAAAATGCCCATCCCTAAAACTCAGAGGGTTGTACGTGCCTTCATTGGCATCACTTCCTACTGTCGACACTGGATCCCTAATTACTCATTACTAATAAAGTATCTGCTAGCACTAACCACTAAAGACGTGCATGAGCCCCTGCCTTGGACACATGAATGTCAGCAGTCTTTTGAGCAATTTAAAGTTGCCCTTTGCTCTGCTCCTGTGCTTGGCACGCCTGATTACCTGAAGCTGTTCGTGTTGTACATACATGAGACGGCTGGTTGCGCGCTTTCTGTTTTAACACAGGCCTTTCGAGGTAAGCAACGGCTGTGTGCTTATTTTTCCGCTTTGCTTGACCCAGTCGCCAGAGCCCTCCCGAGTTGTCTAAGAGCGGTCGCGGCTGTGGCCATCTCTATAAGGCAATCGGCTGGGCTCATACTTGATACTGACCTCACAGTCATGGTACCGCATGCTGTGGACACCCTCTTGAATAAGACCAAGACGCAGCACCTTACCAGTGCACGTCTGACCGGCTATGAGCTAACTCTCTTTGCCCCGCATATTCCGATAAAAAGATGTGCCACTCTGAACCCTGCCACGTTAGTACCCCTCCCTTCCGAGAGTGAAGAGATAGACATACATGATTGTCTGTTTCGAATGGAGGAAGAGACGAAGGGATGGGTAGACCTGACTGATGTTCCCTTATCGGACCCCCAAGGGGAACTATATGTCGATGGCTCTTGTTTCAAATTACCAGATGGCACTAACACTGCAGCATATGCACTCACTACACTGCATACAGTAGTTGAGACATCACGAGTTCCTTATCAGTCCGCCCAGGCAGCTGAGTTAGTCGCCCTTATTAGAGCTTGTGAGTTGAGCGAGGGACTGGCTGTCATTATCTATACTGACAGCCAGTACGCCTTCGGGGTCGCCCATAATTTTGGACGACTCTGGGCAGAGAGAGCGTTTCTCACATCCCATGGGACACGCATTCAGAATGGGCCCCTTAAACATAGGCTTTTGTCTGCCCTGACACTCCCTAAGAAATTGGCTATAGTGAAGTGCAGTGCCCAGAAGGCAATCACCGATGATGTGTGGATGGGAAAAGCATTTGCAGATCAGGTAGTTAAGGAGACAGCTCGAACAAAAATGAAAAAGATGTTTGTAGCGGGTCCTGCCAGGTGGGTACCCGAGGCCACCATGTTTGAGGACACTCTGGACAATGTGAAAGAAATCCAGAGTGAGGCAACGATTGAGGAGTTAGTAGTATGGCAGGAATGTACAGCACGTTTGGTTGAGGATGGGTGCTGGACCGACAAGTCAGAAAAGCAGAGATGGATGTTACCGGATGCATATGTCCTTCCTGTGATCACTATGGTGCACGGGCCAGCCCACATTAGTGCGAAGGGAAATATGTAAGCTGTTAGATCCTGTATGGCAGAATGACAACATTCCCAAGGTTGCTGCACACCTAGAAAAGTACTGTATGGTATGCATGATATACAATCCTGGAAAAGGCACCCCTACACCTCCTGGTAATTTCGCGCCGCCTTCTTTCCCTTTCGAGGTTCTCCAGATGGATTTCATCGAAATGGAACGAGTTAACAATCTGAAATATGTGTTGGTGGTTGTTTGTGCATTCAGTAAATGGGTTGAGGCTTACCCCACTAAGGAGAACACAGCTACGGCGATGGCGAAGGTGCTCCTAAAGGAGTTATTCCTGCGCTTTGGTTTGCCCCGTTTGATTTGGAGTGACAACGGAAGTCACTTCAATTCAAAGGTTATCCAGCTAGTGTGCGACGGCCTGCACATCAAGCAGAAATTTCATGCCGCAAACCACCCCCAGTCAGCAGGCCTGGTTGAGAAGTACAATGGTACTCTCAAACTCAAATTGGCATAGATCAAGGAGAGCACAGGATTGCAGTGGCCAGATGCTTTACCATTAACTATTTTGTCTACAAGAGTTACAGCTCACTCTAGGACAGGATTGTCACCGTACGAGATCGTGTTTGGCCGCCCGGCTAATGTCTGGGTCGTCCCGTGACCTCACCGGTTCTCTGAGATAGAATACCCTTTACTTGTGGATTATTTATATGAGTTGACTAAAAGCTTGCGTTCTATTCACCAACAGATCCATGACGCCTTGCCACCAGCTCCCGAGGGGCCAGGCCATGATATCCGGCCTAGGGACTACGCCCTGGTGAAAAAATTTCAGATGAAAGGCAGTTTGGAGCCCGCTGGAAAGGGCCTATCCAGGTCCACCTCGCCACTCGAACAGCAGTGAAAGTGGAAGGTCGGAGGAACTGGATCCACTCTAACCAGCTAAAGAAGGTGCCTCTTCCGTTGCCTTACGACCAGTGGGTCCTTGATGGGATAGGCGATTCCGAAACAGAACAAGTGGCTCGCTTTGTTCCCTTCTCAGATGCCCAACTGACGTGGGCACATACAGAGGAGGATAACAGTGCAGTGTTGAACGAGGCAGTGCCACTGGAGATCAGGGCCATTTCGGAGTCGCAGCCTGCTGGCCCATCTGTGCTTGAGCCCCCGTCCATTGGCCCCTCTGAGTCTGAACCCTTGTTTGCAGACCCCTCTGTCCCTGTAGTGGTTAGGTACAATTTCCGCCCCTGACGGAGGAACAGTGCACCAAAGGAAAAGTCAGACTGGTAGGGATGGACTGCGAGGAAAAAGAATAGGGTGTACCTTGCCTGTGGTACCAACGGTAGTTTAGGGAAAGGGAGATTGGTGCATTGTTCAGACATTGAACATGGTGAATTCGACGTACTTCCCCAAAAAAAAGAGGGGGTACACTGCCTTGAATGACCTGGGACTTCTTCAGAAAGGGCTGCGATCGCGCAGCTCCACCGAAAAGTGCTCAACAGCACCACCGTAGATGAACAATAGGAGTCTACTAGCGAGACTCTGATGGTCGTTGGCTCCATTGCATGTCCTTTCCTCTGATTCAAAAATTTACCCATTTGGTTGCCCCATTATGGAGGAAGAACAGCCCTTTGCAGCCCTGCGTTTCGGGCAGCAGGCAGGGGCGGCTCCTCCACGTGGGCGTCAGAGCGTCGCCCTACAGCTTTCTCGCAGTGCGTGAAGCAGAAACGTAAAATGGTATAAATACCATTTTACGTCTCTGCTTCTCGCACTGCGAGAAAGCAGAAGAAGGGTATGCCTGGTTGGGGGCGGGCGGGTCGGGGAGGAGTGGCTAGCCCAATGTTATGGGCGCTGACTGTTTGGACGGCCCCAGGGCCGACCAAACCAGTCATAGCACTCTCCAATTTCTTCATGTAGGCTGCTGCGCAGCCTGCATGAAGAAAACGGCCTCCCCATAGACGCCTGTAAGGACGGCGTCCTAGCCAATCACAACGCTGCCATTGCAGCGTTGTGATTGGCTTAGGGTGTAGGAAAGTAGTATCTGCTTCTTATGGTTACCCCCACTTTTTGCTGATGTCACACTGTTTTTGGACTAGTCTGACTGGGATCCTGCTATCCAGGACCCCAGTCTATCTGCTTTCTCCCTTAAATTGCTATGTATGTACTTTAAGTACACTCCAGATTGGATACTGGGGTACCCTTATCAGTCCCTAGTATATGGTACACCATGTACCCAGGGCATAGGTACCCCAGAGGCCTCCCATGGGCTGAAGCATGTATTATGCCACCCCTGAGAGGCCATTCAAATTGACACAACAAGCCTGCTACAGCAGACTGTGTAAGCTGGTGCTTGCACCACTTACTTAAGATATAGGTTCACTATATCTATCTAAATCACTACACTTAAAAACCTATCAGTCACCCCTATGGCAGGCCTTAGCAATCCTGAAGACAGGGTGCTGGGTTTTACGTGCGAGGGTGCCCCTGCATGAGCAGGGCCCCTCTGCAGCCTTCGGAGACCATTCTCCGGGGTTGTCTGTGATGCAGCCAGACATATATGTTTAAGTGCATTATAACCTCGCGGTAAATGCTAACTTTAAAACGGCTGCTTAGAAACATGTCGTGTTTGGTGTCAAACACTTTGGAATCATACCTCCACACCAGTAACTGGTGTGGGAGGTATGATTCCACCCTCCTAGAGGGACATCCGTGGGTCACCGGTCTACCCGGTACCAGCTTTCTCGACCTGGGCAGCACAAAATGGACGCTGCCAGCCACAGACATGCTTCTGCCCTCCTGCTGCTGAGCCAAGCTCGCGCAGAGGAAGGCATGACAATAGGTATCTTGTCACAGGGAGGTGTGACCACCTCCCAGACAGGGTTTAGTGTATTGGGGCTGGGTGGGTGCACTCTGAGAGTGCCAGAAAGTCTGCACTGGGGGCACATTTGGTGTCCCTGTGCATAGTCCAGCTCAAACCAGTTCTGGGAGCCATTGGCTCCTGCTCTGGCGTGAAACTGGACAAAGGACATGGGTGTAGCCACCCCTCTGTCCTGCCCCTCCCCTAGGAGGGTCCCTAGAATCTTTCCAACCCCTTCCCATGGGTATAAAGTGGGCTACCTGGCTACAGGACTTTAGATTTTACCTGGACCAGATTCTGCTAAGAAGAAACCAAGTACTTCGACTGCCTGCACGACGCTGGACGACTGAAGAATCTCCCTTGGAGTAAAGGAGTTACTCCCCTGCAAAGGAAGGCACCTAAATGCATCTGACCGGTTTGCTTCTCCCAAGCTCCTGAGGACTCCGAAGATTTCAGCAACACAGGAGGTGGGTTCCCGAAGGTCCTTGAGGTCTATCTGCCCTCTCAGTGAGTCTGAGACCAGTATCCCTCGTGGGGACCATGCAACCTGAACCCCTGTGCACCGCGTACATTTGCAGTTGCATATGCTTAGTGATAATTCCCGAGCTTGTGCATTAGACTTCGTGTAGTACTGACCCCGAGCAGCATTTGCACTGAAGATTTCCGGCCTCCACTCCTCGAGTGTCCTGTGGGCTGGTACTTTGCAAACTTGCTTGAGGTCTCCTCGTGATCCCTGGTCCATTGGCCTGTGGGTCCTGGCGAGGGACACCTTGTTAATTCTTGGGCTTACCTTATTGCTCCAGACGTGCCCTGACGCTACATTGCTTTGAGAGTCCCCTGGACCTTGCTGGTCCTCATCGTAACCTGTTTCCTCTGACTGCGTGGGTTGCATTTGCCAAGGCTTGTTGGTGCTCCAGCCGGACATCGACCCATCAGCTCTCGACATCCTTTGTGGGACAGCTCACCTCCGGACTTTGGTCATCCTCGACGTCTCCTGGTCCCCGTGGCTGCAGAGTCAAGCAACCCTTCTTCACTCCTGAAGCACTCGACATCGGTGGGCATTCGACTACCGAGCCCCTGGTCACCTGAAGTGACCCAGACTCTGTCCCCTCTGCTTTCAGGTTCCTCTCACCTCGAATCCAGGCTTGGATTCCACCGGATACTCTTCGCCCTCCTGGCAGCAGGACTTCTTTGCATTCCTCCATTGAAAACGACGAAGGTTTCCGACACCACTTGACCCCTATGCACCTGGCTCCTCTGGGATAGGTAACACGGGTACTTCGGTACTCACTGGTGGGTTGGCCTTAGAACCTCCTATGTTCCAAAGGGTTTGCTCGAAGTCCTCTTAGAAGTGTCCTTAACTTGTAAATTTGCAACCGCGACTTTCCCATAGAGTTGCACGGAACACGCGGTCGTGTTTCCTCACTGCACCGGTCCTCCGTGGGCTCCCTGTGTCACTCCTCTGGGTGGTTCCTTGGGGTCCCAGCGATTCTACGTGCTCTAGGCACTGTGTCTAGTCAAGTCGTGATTGTTATACCATTTTTTTAGTATATGGTTCGGTCCCCCCCTTGAGCCCGCTGTGTATTTTGCTACTTACGAATGTTCTATCGTTACAGTATTGTGTGCTTTATGTTCTAATCTCGTGTAGAGATTAGTAGAGAGTGTTATATTAATAAATACATATTTTTATATAACTACTGTGTGGTTCTCCTTTCATTTGGTCATTCAGGAGGTGATATTCTTGTAAAACAAGCTGCTTTACATTCCTTCAAGATTAGGCCTGAAGGCTGCTCTCCATAGCTACCACTAGGATAGCTTTCAATAAGGTTATCTTTGACCTCATACATCATAAGGGTTGTGTGGCCTGGTACACTTTAACTAGTGGACAGCATATACCAACCCACCTTCTCACATAGGGGAAGAGAGGGAGGCTGCCTGCTTCTGCTTCCTGTGAGCAGAGAGCAGGAGACGCGACGCGGGAGTCCGGGACCAGAGGCGAAGGTAAGTTTTTCTTTTTGAATTTTATTAAATTAACCCCCCCCCACTACTTCCCCGCGCCCCCCCACCCGCGATTCATGCCGGCCGCGACTGGCAGCATGGATCTGGTTGGTCTAGTTGGTCTATTAAGAGTAAAATTGTCTTCGTAGTAATTGTCCTGATCTCTCTGATAACAGTACTTGGAATAGTGTGGTTCCTTGAGGAGAAATATCCTGTGCACTCCTTGATTGGTACAACGCCCGTTCCCCCTGAGCACATGTTTGTTACTTGAGCCCCTCACAAGGGTGAGCACAGAAAAACATATGAGGATAACGTTTTCTTGCAGATGCTCCATCAGGCACATCATACATCAAATATTACTAATTGCTGGATTTGCGGCCTGCTCCCTTCTGTGACACATAAAAATGATGTATTACTGTCCTTGCCTTTTTCCTATCTGGGAAGCTGTGAAGCATGGTTCCAGCTGTTTACTATGGTGTATACCCATTTCCATTCTGATGCAATGAATATGACATATGCTGATTATGATACTGTGTTAGAATATATACGTGTTCACCAAGGGTTCACCCCAGGAGAGCAAGGGGCCCCTGATACATTGTCCCCCACAGGCTGCATGAATGTGTATGAGAACGAAAAAAATGTAACATGGCTTCGAAATGAAATGTTGGATTTTCAGGGATTTAATGTCACTGAATATTTTAGGTCTTTCCAGATGCACAATATTACTCAGGATGAAGCAATGCCAGTGCCGGTAGTTAATGCAACAGCTAGTTTTTGTGTTCAAGGTCTTGGAAAACATTACAGCTGAGCTCCAAGCTACGAGACTCGTTGCTCTTCAAAACAGGATGGTGTTAGACGTCATCCTTGCTGATCGAGGTGGGGCCTGTCGCGTTATCGGCAGTAGCTGCTGTGTATACATACCGGACCACGCTCCGAATGTATACGCTGCAATACAGAAGTTGCACAGGCTTGCATCTGACATTCACCAAGAGAATGGTACTTGGACTCTTTCTGGTTGGCTGTGGGGTTTAATAGCATCTTGGGGTTGGAAGATCCTTATCTTTCTAGTAGTAATTGCTGGTGTCATTTTCACTTGTTGCTTATGCATCCATTACCTTCCTGCCTGTTGTGCCTACTGTATTGGAAAGTTAACACCTACGCCAAAGGCCCCAGCGCATGATGTTAAGTCTTCAACAATGATGATGCAAGCTGTCCATGATTTGATGACTTTGAGTATTGATAATGTGTAAATAAAAGGGTACCAGTAGTCTTCCGACGCTAGCAATTATTATTATCCCGTGCATTAGAAAAAATTGTTAGCAAATGCTAAAAGGACTGAAAATGCGTCTGGCTGACTTCTTTTAGCATTATGTGAGTTAAGTTAGCATTTGCCGCATCATTTTGTATTCAGCCGCCATTTTGTGCCATGATCGAAATTAAACTTCTGTCTCATACTATCTGCCTCAGCAGAAAGGAGCCTCGATTGTTTCTTTTATTATTCAAGGTTGAGCTTCGCTTCACAATTGAATAGCTCGTTCTGTTTTTGCATGCCTTTCCTTGTAGGTAGCCCTGCTCCCACTTTCAGAGAGACGGGCACGGGCTGAGTAACCTTGAAGCTAAGATAGTGTGTTCTCAGTCTCAGGATGGTAGCTCATCCTTCTGTGCCTCCTTTGTTAACCTGCTCCAACTGGAAATTTCCAGTCTGGGCGGGTCCTGTTGGGTATTGGAAATGTATAAAATCTGATGCTATGTTGGTGAGGGTCAGTCCCTCGGCAGCTATCTAAGGAGGATGGTCAGACCGGACTCCGCTCGAGCGCATACTAATAAATAACTTTGGTTTGTATTCTCTAATGTCTGACCGACTCTTCATTCGTATAGAAGGCTGAGAGGTGGTCGCGAGTGACCCGGGTGGCCCTAATCGGGTCACTTCCTTCACCCCAGTAAAAGGGAAAACACTCCTTCAATCCTGGATGGAGCGTAAGGGTGGCTAACTTTGATTCAAGATAGTCGTCAAGTTTATCATGTAGGCTCAGTAATAGTCTAATGTGTTGATTGAGCGCATCCAAAATTTGTCCGGAACACGTGAATTTCTGTGGGATGAATGTTCCAAACAATCTCCCTAAGGCTAACATAATACGTTCACACTGCACTCGTGCTGATTCACGGTGCCTCAAGGACAGGGACAAAGTCCCTGTGTGTGTCCACCTTATGCGAAGGGTATAACTTCCTTCATCACAAGCGCTTACAACTTGCAAAAATTCGAAGCAATTATGAAGACTCCATTCGACTCGGAGGCGCTGTAAACGAAACGTGTGGCAATCCCGCGTTGGCTTTCAGGCTGCCACGAGTGCTAGGGTGGAACCACGTCCCCCCAGCAATATCATCACTGAGAGGGCCGTGGCCAAAGACACTTGGAGATGCACTGTAAGCACTGCCTGCAGCCTGGGACACGCCCGGGCATGCGCCCAGGCGAAGACCTGGCCTATACTGGCCCGGCTACACCCGTCCACAGCCGGACAAGGCTGGGCTGGGCCCATTTTCTGACACTATACCTTTGGGATAAGTCCTATCCACCTTTTTTCATATAGTTTGTAAGTGAAGCCCTTGCTTGTCTGGTACAACTATCCACCTAGCACTGTTACTGTGTGACAATTTATCCTTCATTCTCCATATCGAAGCACCATGGGTAGAAGGAAAGCTACAGAAGGCCCTGCTACTTCGTCACCTCCCCCTAAAACAACCAACATAGATAAGATGCTGCAACGGGGATCATTTCCACTGAAATTGCATTGACTAAGATGCGACTGTCGCTGGGACATTCTCCAATTTCTGATGGTACACCACACCTTCCCTCCAGACCCTCTTGTCCTGTGATTGCAGCTTAATCACACGGATTGCTTGATAATTAAGTTCTTTCCTCAAGTACATCACCTGCCCCTTATCCTACCGGGGCGCCACCCAAAGACTGCTCGCGGACTCTTAAAGTTGCCAAGTGGACTAGGCAGCTGCCTGTGAATCAAACTATACCAACACTCACCCCTGCCATCTCCCCTGCTGTACCTGCTGCCCTTGAGCAGTCCAGTCCTTGTTTGGGGGGGATTGCACCTAGACCACTCGGGGCAGGGGACTGTATTGCTAAAATCAAAGCCATTGTGTTAACTGAACTTTTTCCTATTTTAGCATGACTGGCAGCTATTGAACATGGCCTTGAGACCATTAAGGAATCGCACAGGCTTGCACCCTAAGTTTTTAGTTCAGTTTCTAATGGTGGCTATGAAATCCTTTCAATCAGCGTGTTAAATTGGCTGTAGAGGGAACTGACCCCACGTATACTCAGACGCCCCTAACAATCATTTCAATCAGATAAGAGCGGCTCACCTACTAAGCACTAACTCTAGCGTACAGGATGCAGGGATTTCAAAGAGTCGTAAGGGCAGTATGGTAGGAAAGCATTCGCCCCAGCCAAATGATCATGATTTATTTCAGAGTCACCTTGTGATTAATCTCCCACCTGCATCATGTCCGTATGTGGCAATCCTAACAGGTGTTCCAAAATTGCATGTGGATCAGAGGGAGGGACAGGAAGAGCTTTCCAACAAATGACAGAATTGGCTGATCCGGCAAAGAAATTTCCCTTTTCCTTTGGTCAATAATATCCTATTTACATGCAGGGTGGAATGGCTGGGGCCTGGGCCAGTAGATCGCCCTGGGGAATGTATTGTTATCAATTTCAGGACACCACAGGTAGTGCGTAGCTTGCTTTTTGGCCATCCTAGTAATTCTAGAGGCGATTCCGGCAGTAAATTGTTGCAGCTTGGGTTCTTCTACAAACCTTACTATGTGATGGGGCTTGATTGCAATACTTATAACAGTCACAATCAGTCAGGGAGGCCGATTGACTCTAGCAACCACACTTGTAAACCGGGTGCATTTAGAATTTCCATCTCAAATCGCTTCGATGCCCTAGCAGGGGTTGACTGACTCCAATCCAGCAGGAGCTCTCCCACAATAGATTGTTATGTAGAAGCATGGGAAGGGAGTAGGGGGTGGTCGAATTAAGCAGCTGGGTATGGTTGACTCTGGGGGTACCGCAGAGGCGGCATGGAATCCATACATGAACTCCATGGCCCTAGGGTGCAGTAATCAGGGAGCTCTTATGGCTGGGCCACACACTACTACGACCGCAAAAGAGAGCATGGGGACAGAGTTCAGTAGACCACTGAAGAACTGCAAGCTAGTGGAGGCATTGGGAGAAGTCTGTCAGTCATCCCATAGTGAGATAAGCCAGACCATTTGTTGATCACAATTGTCTACTGCATTGATTCAATCTGGACAAAAAAGAAGGACAAGGGCCACAGACACTTGCACTCATATTGCAACTCATGCTCAATCACTTTCTCTCTCTATAACCGGGACGGGTCACCCAAACCAGACAATATTGTTGACTAGTAATCAAACAGGTTGCCACCTCAGTCAAACTATTGTCTTGGAACATAGCTGGCTGCTTCTAAACTCAAGTCCCCTGAATGGGCTAAGTTCATAGATATGCACACACTGTGTCTCTTCCAAGAAACATGGTCCACTAAGCTGGTATATCATGCTGGCTATGTAAATTTTAGTAAAGAGGCATTAACCAAAGGCAAGGGTAGACCTTCAGGGTGATTAAAAACATGAGTAAGCACTGTGTTAACCTGTAGGGTACAGGAAATAATGATATCTTCCCCAGATAGTTTGTGTGTCTCACTGGTTTTTCCATTCCTGACAGAGACTCCCCAACTATAGAGCTGCTGAATTCACATATGGCAACTGCTCCATTGGAAGTAATGAAATTTGTGGGTGAGGACTTCAATTGTCAATTTGAACCCTAGTACGATAATGTAGAAGCACTCACCCAAGTCGAAGACAGTGTTTGGTGTATCCCTAAATTGGCAATTGCTCCTATTAAAAATGGCCCCCTTGGCATTACCAATTAATGCCTTAACATTGAATCAGGGCCTAACAGCTAGGAATGGCAGAACAGTTTCCAATATGGAAGGGAAACATACTTTCAGTCGCTTTCTAGGCACCAGCCTCATTGATTACATACTGGTGGATATAAGGGCCTGGCCATTTGTGATTGGTATGGTAGTACTATCCAGACCGAACAGCGATGTCTTGGTTCTTGGCGTTGATTTTCCTGCTGGATGCAAGAGGGCCAGTGACAGCAAACCATTTGATCGCAGGATACGAGTAACCAGTAACAAGCGTAGAGTAAAGTGGTCCACTAAGGCCCATTTACCGGAGCTGGTTGGGAAAGTTTATAATTCAGTTGCAGACAGCTTTGAGGAGCTCCTTTCATTGGATGGGGCCCCAGTCCAGGGTGATAGCTTGGGAAAAAATTGTACTAATAACAATAAAATGTTTGCAGGGCTAAAGGAGTATTTTTATGTGGCAACAAAAAGGGCCTTTGGGAGGAGAACCCCTCAGACCTGGTATAACCAAGCCTGCAGGGAAGCAAGGTCCGTCCTTATAAACGCTGTTAAACAGCATGATTGGGGGGCGATAAAAGTTCGCAGGGAGGCCTACAAGAAGACCATAAAAACTACTAAAAGAGATTAGGAAGTGGGAAGGTCTGCTGGATGCAGTTACAAAAGGAGATCAGTGTTGCCTTTTGGAACCTAGTGTCAACAGGATGTCAGGAGGGATTTCGTCAGATTGAGACCACCATCCCTGTCGCAGACAGGGTTGCTCACTTTTCTAGTCTCTATTCTATAAAGAGACAAGACACCGTTCCCCCGCCTATTTTGCAGGCTAAAAAAACAGTTGAGGGGGGAATAGAGAGTATCAGTGAAGAGACTGCACCCATTTCATTACAAGAAGTAAGATATGCAATCAGTAAGATTTTCCAAAACAAAGCCCCTGGGTTGGATAAAGTTTAGAGGGACTTGTATTTGAGTGAGATCGATGTTTGGAGCCTCTAGTTTACACTATTATTTAACTCCATCATGTCAGGGGTGCCAATTCCACCAACTTGGGTGGGGGCAGAGGTAATAGCAATCTATAACAAGCATCCCCAGAGCCAGGTAGCTACAAGCCGATAAGCCTAATTGACAGCTCCCAAAAACTGCTTAGCAGAATACTTCTTGAACGGTTACATGTTTGGATGGACAAGAGAGAGATTCTAACCCCATTACAGACAGGTTTCTGGAATGTACCAGTAGGGTGGACCAGGTCTTCAGACTACAGTTATTATTCTGGAAAACGGTGGTCCTGGGGGGTGGTCGGCTGTATGTTGCATTCGTTTGACCTGCATTCTGTGTTTGACCTGGTTCCAAGGTCTACGCATTGGCAAGTCTTGGCTGACATGGGTATTCCTAATGATCTTTTGGCCATTATAATAAAGCTACAAAACCATAACTACTCTTAAGTCAGATGTGGTCAACTGGGCGAGATGGGTGAAGCAGGGGTGCATCCTCGTCCCAACTCTCTTCACGCTCTATGTTAACAACCTGATTTTATATTTGAATCAATATGATGGTGATGCCCCATGTTAGGCAAACATTAAGGCAGAAAGGCTCCTGCCTTAATGTTTGCGGACGTCACACTTCTACTATCAAAGGGGCTTCGAAAAATCCTACACCATTTTTGCACCAAGAGTGGCCTGGAAATTACAATGGCAAAAAACAACTATATGGTCCTTAACCCCTGCCACTCAACAAGATCAAACCCCAAGCTCACAGGGTCCCCCCAGGAATGGGTACAGACCTTTGAATACTTAGAGTTAACACTCACAGAACAGTTGGACTGGTGGTGCCAAATTGAAGCGTGCAGGCTTAAATTAGTGCAACACACTGAGAGGTTGATCTGAGCACAGCAAGGATCCCATTTTTGCCCAATTTCACAAGTGATTCAAATATACAAACAGCAGGTCCAAGAAGCAGCCCTCTATGGTGTGGAGCTCTGGGGTCATAAGGATATGACCAAAACTGGTAAGCGTGGAAAATCGCTTTCTATGCCAATTTACGGGATTACCTATTAGCACCCCTCAATTTCCCCTTAGGCTTGATATGGGGCTCAGGTCAATCTGAGACCAATCCTGTACTGGAGACGTATTTGGGCCACCCCCGAGCTCAACTCCTACAGTGAGAGACTGAAGGAAGTCTTGGGTATCATCGGCTCAGGAAATATACTCTGGATCAAATACATAAGAGAGATCCTGGGAAAGATGGGGTGTGGGAACTTGTGGGATGATCCGCAGTCTGCCGCAGTAACTAATAAATCAATCTAAAAGGGGAATTATAGCCAGTATAAAATGGGTCAATTATAGGCTCAGTCTACCTGTGGCACCTTAACTGGCTCCTTCCACCTGATTAAGGATGTTTTTAAATTAGAGCAGTTTCTTGTTGAAATTGAGCCACCAATGGCTGGAAGCTGAATCTTTAGTTTCGGTACAGTACACTACCACTTGACCCTTTCACTCCTAAATGGGCTTGCATGCCCGAGCCAGCTAGGTGTGCCTGTCCCTTCTGGGGGGCCATCAATGAAACAGAAGAGCATGTTTTGTTCTTCTATCCAGCCTATCTGAACAGAAGGAGGAAATGGCTAGTTCCAGTATGTCGGAACATAGGCATCAGGAATCATGCATAGGCCTTCTGCTTTTTAAAATCAGATGTGAGGCAAAGTTTGGTTTTTGCTGTTTTTCTTTATTTGCTATTTATGTTGAGGACCAGGCAAAAGGTGAGCCTGCAATTAATCTCTGTAGATACTTCCAAGGTATAAGATTCCTCCTGAACCGCATTCTGTGTGGCACTTAGTATTTATTTTTAAAGAAGGTTAGTGTGTTCTGACTCCACAGTAGAGAGAATTTTTGTAATAACTTATTTGAGGTGGATTTTATCAACTGTTTTAAATGTATTATTTAATTATTTTAATGTACATTGTCCTTAAGGATTTTTATGTGGATTTGTATTTTAACAGTGCTTGTATGGCAAATTGTTGAAATAAAGATTTGTATTGATTGGTATTGATTATCAGTCCCGGCTAAAAGCCAAAGTTGGATGGAACACTAAAGGCAGAATCTGAGGGGGGGTGCATTATTAGCAAGAGCAAGCAGATGATCATGTCTCAATGGTGGAAGGCGCATGAGCACAGCAAATCCTAGAAAAGGCAATCAAGAATGCCCAGGGGCCAGGTGGGTTAAAGGATCTAAAGTTTGTTAGACGTTTAGGCTTTCCGTAAGCCGCAGGCTAATTATCATCAAGCCCTGGCTTGATTGCCCTCTCACTCGACTCTCTCACCAAGGGCTGGCTATCGGAGCTCTGTCAGGTGAACAGCCGCCTTCCTGCCCCAAGGCGTTATCTCACCACGTTCGCACCACGGGTTTCCTTCACAGTTGTCCTCCATCCTAATCTTTGATTGTGCGGGGCAGATCAGCGACTCCCAGCACCTCCTCAGCTCCTCTGTTATAACAGCTTGGAGCGGATCAGCAGCATAATCAGAGGCCCAAATACTGAGCCACCATGACAGGGCTTAGGCACAAAGCCTGTCAGGAACTCTGCCACCCACCTCTCACCTCTTATTTTCCTGTTGGTTTTGGTAGAGTAAACATTTAAAAAAAAGTTATAATCAGCCTAGGGTGAATATACACTGTCCCAAGAGCAAATGTCTTGTTCCAGCTTGGCCAGCGAAACTGAGCTCTTAACATCGTACAGAATCCTAAGTGGTATGGACCCCTTGGTATTTACAGCTCTGTATCAATGTGATTATTTGAGGGACCCAGGATTCGATAATACTGGGACCCAATATCGAGAAAATTGGCCACTTCCCCCAGCTTACCCTGAGGCTGATGCCTTCACATATAGATCCAGGATCTGCATCAATTGATCACTGGTCCATGTGGTGTATCTCAGGAATAGCAGAAGGTCATCAAAGAATAGGACTAAATGATCATCCACACCCCACTCTCTGGGAAACCTTGTATCTTGTACCGATCCATATCCCCTAACCCACAAAGCAAGAGGTTCTATTACCAATGGCATAGCTTTGCGGGGGGGGTGTTAGGGGTGTTGCACCCCCCTAATAAATGTATTATAGTTGAGAACAGATGCGTTTAGTCGGGTATGGTGAGGTGTCTATTGGATTTTACCTAGGGTTTTTACATGTATGCACAGACTAACACACACACATACACAGTCACTCACTCTCTTCTCCAATAATGTATGTTAATAAGATGTGCCAGCGTGATTGTTGGGAAATCTGAACCTCACACCCCCTCCACAATCATACTGACCAAGCTACGCCCCTGTCTATCACCAAGGAGAAGGGCAATGACGATAAGGGTAGCCCTGCCTAGTTCCACGTACTATAGGGAAGGAATTTGACGATACTCCATTTACCCTAACTCTTACCCAAGGATCCCAGTATGACACAAGTATGAATTTCTCAAATTAGGGACCAAAGTGCATATTTCCAAGTACCATCCACAGAAAATTCCACCTAAGGGAGTTGGACTCCAGTGTCTTGTCTCTCTACCTGGCATAAAGCCATTTTGTTATTTATGTATCAATGAGGTGATTGCTCTAGCAAGTTTAATGGTGAAAATCTTTGCTTACATTTGTTCCTCAGTGCTGATCAATGAGATAGGCCTATGCAAATTAGATTTTTCCAAATGGAGATCTGGTTTAGGTACTACTGAAATGGTCTCCCCCTCTTAAATCAGGAGGGGGCGGTGGTTTGGAGAAGCCAGACTGGACTGCTTCACTAACTAGTGCTAACAGGTGTGGTGTCAGCAGGAACACCTGCTTCCTGAAACATTCCCCCAGTAATCCATTTGCTCTGGGAATTCTCCCCATTTGTAGGAATTTGATTGCTTCCAAAACTTCCTCTACCATTTAGGCACCTCAAGGAGTGAATGCCCTTCTACAGCTACAGCCAGGAGTTGGTGATCTTGCAAGAGAGAGTATTCAGACTATTAGGGTAATACAAGTCTTACTGACTGTATAGAGGTGCTTGTAGTATTCCGCAAATTACTCAGCAATGCCTTTTGAAGTAGTTATTTCCCCTCCTCATATGTCTGTAAAAGGAGAAATCAATGTAATAACTTAAACTCAAAGGAAACCCCCAACTCTTCCAACCCAACACTTCTAACATGGATGTTTCTGTCACCCATGACTCTTATCCCCCCCCCCCATCCTAACTACAACTATGACTTCAGAGTGCTTTTCCCCCTTTGTACAATGCATTGGCAATTTATTCTCCATGTCACAATTTGAGACAAAACTGTTAGTTGTTAACAATTGTTTGTGGGTCACGTCTAATGCTCAAATTGGTCCAAAAGCAGTGACCTACCCCAACAATGACTTTTAGAGGTTGAGTGGCAAGTCACAGTGGTGTGCCTACTCTCTTTAGTGTGTCATAGCAAAACCAGTGATGTTGTTTTAACTGGACAATTATTGGTCGATGTCTTTTTCTTTCTCTCCCAAACTTCTTTGTGTCAGACTGGCATTGGGCTGTATCAAGTTGTGTGTCCTTGAGTGTGACAGCCCAACCCATGCCTCGCTCAGTCTTTTTAAGAAAAAGGATTTCCCTTGAAAGCTAACCTTCAGTTTTGCAGCAAACATTAGTCTGTAATCTTATTGTAAGTTTTTCAGTTTTTGTTTTAGTTCCAAGACAAGAGCCTTTGTTTTTTGTACTTGGCAAGTGCACTCTGGAAATTTCATTACTTTATTAGATTATATGTGCAGAGTGCCCTTACTTTTAGCTGATCTGAGGGTGCGGTCTCTGCGTAGTTTAGGAGATGGATTATAATTGGGCTTGCCAGAACCCCAGAGATTTGGGGGCTTCAGCATCAGGCCTCTATTTGCATGCTCCACACTGAAACAATGTGAATGTGTGGGACTCAGGATCTTAGCCTGCCAGAGATAAGCCCTCTAGTCCCTCTTGGATTCCCACTATTCGTACGTTATTCCCAAGGGCTCTGCTCTCAGCGTCTTCCACCCTATCTTTTAGTTGTTTGGCTGTAGACAAGAACTTGATTACTGTGTCACTCATAGAGTGGGTTATATATTCAGATCTTGAGATCCTTCCCTCTGCCTCTGTGAACCGAGAAACCATATTACATAAGTCTTGTCTGATCAGGGACATAATAATATTCATGTAATCAATTTTACATGTGAGGGAGGATCAGATTTGTTTAATTGCCAGGAAGATTACCTCTCTGGAAACCACTACTGGATCTCCAGCACCAACCTAGGGAGTCAGTCTGTGTGATAGCTGCAGCTCTTGTATATTTGTTGATTTTCAGTTGCTCAGGCCCGTTGACTCTTTATCCTTTACCATCTTGACACCAGCATAGAGTGACCAACCATTGAGATGTGTTATTCATTGCCATTCTGCCCGTGGAAGGGGGAAATCACTGTTGTGTCTGTCCCTCTCAATGCCGTCTGCTTGGGGTTTGCGTGCAAAGCCTTGTGATGACAGGGATTTGCCTTTAAATCAACTGTGTGCAAACAGGTTGACCCCCATTTGTGATGGTAAGAGTCTTATCTGTGTACACTCTCACCACTACTCCCAAGTCAGATCGGACAGCAGAAACAGACTGCACTTACACCATCCACCACTGACTTACCTCCATTATATTACGTGAGAGTGTTGCATTGAACACTCAAAAATGGTCATCAAGTTTCCATCACTCCGGTGTCCTTTTAAAGTATCACCTCCTCCTCAGGGGCCTTTGTGTCTTCACAATCTCTTTACTCTGCACCACGCTCTGCCCTGTGCGACCGTAGCATGTGATTCGCACCAAATACATTAATGGGGAGGGCATTTCAGAACTCAGCCTCCATGCACCAACACTGGTGGGAGGGGAATTCCTCACCCCCCCCCTCGTCCAATGGGTAGGTCAGCCACACGTATCAAGCTGCGCTATGGCTGATAGCCCCAGAATACCGCTGTTTAGGGCTCACTGCTCCCCACATACAAAATACCCTCAGGCACTTCAAGAACCTCCCTGTTTGGTCTATCGTAACCACATGGTGTTGTTTGCAGTCCCAGAGACAACCACTCCCATGATGAATTGTGGGTAATGAGACACTCTGCCTACGCTGTCTTCACCTCCGTCACTGCCCATGATCTGGCCTGAAGCCCCAGATCCAAACAACGCTGTCACCTCAGTAATCAGATAATATTGGATAACACTGTTGGGGGAGCCAGACATTACATGTCACTAATGTGAGATCCAAGGTACTGTTTCAGTGATGCATTAGTCAGCATGTTAATGGATGGTGGGGTAATTTTATCAGAGCTCGTTTGCCACACATTCATAATCTTCACGTATTAGCCACACCCCCTACCATGCTCTCTTTATCTTGTCTATTTTTCTCTCACGCCCTCAATTCTCTACCTTGTCTATCTCTACGTCTCTGTAATGCACCTTATTTTTATATCTTGACTCTCTCTCAAACTCACTCCTTGCTGTACCTCACCCATTTCCTTCTTACTGTCTTAAGCTCTTTCTACCTATCTGCTTCATTCTAGGGCCTTACCTCTCTCTCTACCTCTCTTTCTATACCTACCTCTTCCTCTTTTAACCTCTCTGCATCTTTCTTTCTGACTACCTCACCTTTCTCTCTTTACCTTAGACTTCTATCTACCTCACTTTTTTTCTGTACCTCACCTCTACCCTTATCTCTCTTTTACCTCTACTTTACTTCTATCATAATACAGTGCTCTTTATCTCTTTGTATTTTTCATTCCCCCTTCCATTTATCTTTTTTGACACAGGCAGGGGTAACTATCTAGACAGAAGTATACACATAGAAAGATATGGGGGAAAGAATGAATGGGAAAATTATCAGATGTCAACCGACTGAATGGGAAAAATCCTCAGATTAGTGATTTGATTTTCGCTGTGGCAGGGTCAATCCCAGTTGTGAAGGGTTATTTATTCGCGATTGTGGATATTTGGTAATTGAAGCTAGAATTTCAAGTGTAATGTACATATGTCTTATTTTAATATTATCCTTTAATCCAATTGACATTCAACAAGTCACCATTACGTTTTCTGTCCTATGATGAAAGGAAAAAGCTAGAAAGACACTGAACTCCTTGCAAAATGCTGTTTCTAGACAAAATAAATCTAGATCCTGGCATACAAAGACATTGTTTGTTCAAGATTTCATTAGGTACTATTTGTCTAGTGGGCGCCGGGCAGCTTGAACTTTTGGCTGTTTTTATAATGTATATTTCAATATTGCTTGGCCTCACAAGGGCTAGGATTGTCTGCAAGTGTGTGATAAATTAAAAGTTGTTCTAAATTAGGGCCCCAAAATATGTCTTGCGGTGGCCCCAATATTCCTTAAGATTGCATTGATTCCTGTCTGCTTGTGGACAGCACCCCAGTTGGGGTGGTATCTGGTTCACAAAGGAGAAGCTGTCTCCTGGGGGAGGAGGATAGAGTTGATGCACATTGTGCACCCATTAGTTCCAACCTGCCTGTAGGTACATCTCACCCTTAGTTCCCAATTCTCCTTCTATGGTGTTTGCCATCCACCCCTGGTTCAACCTTACTTTCAGACACAAATTGCATAAGAGTCATTTGGCCGACGCCTTGGAAGGGAAGAGCAGATGCATTTACCATATACCTGGAGGCCATGAAGGAGCAAGGGTTAATGGGAAGTACAAAGAAAGCTGTGTTTGTTAGATTCCATTGGCTCAGAGGAACAAAGGATCTTTAGAGATTTCAATGCAGTATCAGATGAGGAAAGAGATGGTGTTTTGAATATGTATGAGGAAGTGGTGCTATTTGGAACAGCATTATCAGCCTAGGGTTTATAACGTGGCTAACTGCCATACATTTTACGCATACCATCAATAACAAGTGGCTCCATAGATGAGGATGGGGCAGACTTCAGGGCACTTGCAGCCACGTGGTAGTTTATAACTTTTCTAGATGAGGTAACACAAGATTCACTAGTAGTTCATATTCACCAGAAAAATGTGAGAACTGTTATAACTCAGTAAAAAAAAACCTGGACAAAGCTATGACCATTACGTAAAAGTATTACAAAGACAGACCGTGGCATGGGTAAAATAAGAAAATGATATGTGGACCTGTATGCCAGCATGTGTGTTACTTTGAGTCTGAGTGGCATCGTGAGTGAAGTGACTACAGGCAATGTAAAGAAAAAGGTGAGGAGAATTGTCAGAAATTAGGTCACTAGTTGGCAGAGGACTCTCTACAGGGTAAACAGTGTGCTAAACAAATTCTGTTCAAATTCAAGTATGCAGGAAAGGACAGCAGGAGGGAAGAATGTGTATGTCGATGACATTTAAAATGTGCTTTATTGGCAAACGTGCAAGCATCTGTGGATGTGGACTGAAGGGATAGGCCATAGTGCCAAGTAACCATTTATGGAGTTAAAGCACCAATGCCTGTAAACTTGTGATCGCTATGTACGATAGTAACAAGCAAACTAAAGTAGGAAGTACTGCATGGTACATTTGGAAACTTTAATCTGTCTGCTGTGTGGCCAAAAGGGCTTCAAGGTGAACGAATTGATATGTTGGGCTGTGCTGTAGCCAAGATAAACTACAGGAAAAATACTGCTGAATGGAACATTTACATTGTGACTAGCAGTGTTTGGTTTGCGGAATCAAGGTCATTTGGACATGTTAACTCAGAGTTCGTAAAAGAATATATTGTACATGTGACAAATTGTTGTTGAAATTGAGAAACGCAGCAGGGAACATGAGCTGGATTTGCTCACTAGATAAAACTGAAAGGGCATCAGAACCGTTGAAATCAAAAGTAAGGATAGTATCAGTAGTTCTAAGGGTAGAGATGCAGATTAGGGAGAATTTTGTGAGAAAAGAGTCATACAAGAGCAGGAAATGAAAGATGTTTACTGTGGGATCTCTTATATGGCGTGTGATAGAAAGTGGGATCATTAGGGCATGCGGAGTACAACATGAAATAGTAAGCACTATTTTAGACAAGCTCTTTTCCCAAAGAAATTGGCATCACGGAACATGTGATGGTAAAGCTGTTCTTGTTTAGTTAATTGATCAAAGTTAAGTGCTTTAAGTGAGCGGAAAAAGGTATAAGGCCTCTAAGGGGGCTGTGGTCTAAGAAGAGTGAATAAGAATCATTTGTAAGTAGTGTGGCCTCTATAGCCAGGAGTAAATCTTTATACAGGTGACCTACAATAACACTTACTTCCTCCTGATCTTCCTGCTCGTCATGCTCCTCCTCTTCCTCCTCTTGCTGGTCCTTCTGCTTGTAGCTTACCTACTGTTGAACACAAGGACCTGTAACATTGATTGTTACAGTATTGGAATCGAGTGACCACTGTTCTAAACATGTGCACTTTTGAGGTCGAATGCTGTGTGTTTCACCTCCCATTTTCTACTCTAGGTGATCTACAGCCATCTAAGGAGTATCTTTACAAATGCCATTATTGTTATACAAATTTGATGCCTATAGACAATAGAATACGAAATGGGATCTTGATGTTGGTCCTTGTTGTTTTTTCCAAAACTGTTTTTGATTTTATTATGTTCTGCTGCATGTTAGTTGGTGTGATGGGTTGCAAGTGCAGTATGACTGTGATGCATGAGTCTGAATGCACTTGGGGTGTGAGTAGGAGTTTTTCAGAGTGAGCATGCATGTTTATTAATATTTACGTATTGCTTTTTTCTTCCTTATTGTTTTTTATGTATGTATTAGTGACCCCGATGGATACTACTACAATCTATTCTATTTGTTGCTTGCTTGCATATTTATATACATGAAGAGTATTTTGAATAAATTTAAATTGCTTTTTGATAAAAAAGAATTTGATGTGTGTTATCTTTTTTCTTTGAATTACAAGGCTCCACTGCGACTCATTACCACCTTAAACGTTTGATGAGCTTTCTATTCTAGTAGGCAGGTTGTTATGTTTGGATTGTGTTCTGCTTGTAGCATCTTCCCCATCCCTGGAGCATGCGAATGAAATATGCCACACTTCTTTATTTCTCAGCATACACTCAGACACTGTGCACTATCTCATACTCAACATTAACTATATCCTAACACCTCCCCACATATAACGTGTTTTCTCTCCAAAGTCCACCCAGAACCACGAGGGTCCTAGAGCGCATAACATCAATATACTACATCTCCCCCTTTGATAAATAAAAAGTGGCAGACATCTCTAAAATCACATTTCCTCAATTAGTTGATGAGGCGCTCGCACTTGTCTGCCGGCTCGAGTGATCCGAGATGATCGAAGTTCACCCTGATCGGACAACAGCAACATAGGCTCAGGTGCTTGAGCGACCTGCTGGCAGGGTCACCTCACACATAGTTTCAGGACTCGACAAGTGTTGCGGTAGGGGTTTAAAATGTGATGTGCCACAAGTGATGGATTGTCCGAGATGATATACTGTCACCATATGTCCCTTGCATGCTACAACCTTTAAAGGATCAACTGCAAAAGGTGTGTCTTCTTTCTGTTTTCGTCTCTGCTTAACCAGTACCCAGTCTCCTTTGTCAAAGTGTCCTCCATGGATGCTCGTTGAATGAGCCTCTTGAGGGTATGCCAATGAATCGTTCAACTATACCATTGGCCTCGGGCCAGAGGGGTGTACTCTATTGGTGTTTGACGTTGAGTAGGACAAAAAATTCTTTGAACTCTTTGCTGTAAAAGGTTGGGCCGCTATCATATTTGAGGACTTCGTAAATGCCACACGTTGCAAAAATGTCATCAAGTTGTTCTATAACTTTGTCATGGGTTGTCAAAGATCGGTCTTCCACCCAAGGAAAATGTGAACACTCATCCATGCCTGCTATGAGATGATGTCCATTTCCTAAAGGCCCAAAAAGTAAACTGCAAGCATGGACAGTAAACTGTAAGCATGGACGAGTGGAGAAGAGCCAGCATGGGCGAGTAGACGTGCTTCTACGGAGTCCCGCGCGGCAGCCCTAATTTTGATAAAACCCTGAAACATCCTGCCCCCACTGTGAGCGCAACTGGACCAATATAACGCCACAGGAACCCAAGCGGCCGTCGACAGCAGCTGTGACGCGGACATTGCCCCCCGGGCTGCTGAAAACGTGCTGCGGCCTCGGAGGGGCGGTGTCGCCATCTTGGACTGCCCCGGGAGCTGACTGGGGGAGACGGGCTCTCGGATTCACCCCGAGGCCGCGACGCGGATCATTGTGTCCGGATTCCTCTTCGGGATCGAGGGACGGCTGCCTCCCCCTTCGGAGGACTGAGCGGTGCACCGTGAGTGTTGTGTGGCACGCAGGGGGGTCCGTGGTGCCGAACCGGGGCCGGAGAGGCCTGGGGCTGACGCCAAATGAGGAGGTCGTGGAGGAGGCCCCCGTCGTGCCCACAAGTATATGGGACGGGCCCCGGGCTCTTGCGGAGGGGCAGGGGAGTGACTGAGGGCTTCCTGCCTGCGCCCCCCCCCCCCCCTCAGGGAACGGAAGGCTGATTTTCGAAGGGTGGAGAACCTGGGCCAGAGCCGGAGGCAGGGATCGGACGACGCCTCTGGATTACACCAGCGGGTCCACAGTGGAGTGGTTTGCTGGGTGTGGTCGGAACCCGGAGCAATTGCGCCCCCCCCCCTCCCGGGCTGGTGGCGCGGGAGAAGGGCCATCATTCAAGACACCTGGAGAGACTGAGCTGGGGCCAGGGCCGACACAGGCACAATGCTGGATTTGTTTCTTTGGGGGACCAGGCCTGCACCTCGTTGAGGGAACTGTGTGATGACCCTCCTGCCTGGTGGGAGCACTGAGGGCTCATCTGGGCTACACCAAGACAAGGGAGAAGGACCGGTCTTGATGTCTGGGTGCCTGGTGGTCTGGGCCTGGGCCAGATATACTCCCATGGAGGCGTACAAGTGGGTCTGATACTGCTGGGGGTGGACCCCTGAGCTATGGGAGACGACATCACTGAGGGGCTGGTGGCTGGGTGACCACCCCATGCGGACACTTGGATGGTGCATACTGGTCGCTGACTGGCAATAAGGAAAGGCCTGGCGATGGGGCTGTGTGTGCGCTGTTTGCTTCAGTGGAGAGGCCTCTGGTACTGATCGCACACTAACACAGAGGTGGCCAGAGACTGGTCCTTACGGAGGAGCTTCCTCATACTGCCTCTGGAACTACTTGACTGTGAGTTGGAAAGTAAGCAGCTGGGAGCCGTGCTGAACTCCCGGGGGTGCCCCGACAGGCACCCTGATAGGTCTGCAATCATGGGGAAAGATAAAGCACCCAAGACTCAGACAAATAAGATTTTGAATTATGCTCAGCCCATTCCCCATGGACCTGGGGTTGAGGAAGAGGAGCCTGCGGGTGGCAAGAGGGCTGATGAGCAGGGGGCTGCGAACGCTCCTATGTTGGTGGATGTCATCCAGGCAATTCAGACAACCAGGAACGATATGATCCACAAAATAGATGCGATGGCCGTCGACGTAAACCTTCTGAGATGTGATATACGAAAGGTTTCGGACAGGGTGTCAGCTACAGAGCAGGACGTAGACACTCTTAAAATGGAAGTCAAGAATCTCAGTGCCACGGTGGTGGAACTCAAGCGACAAGTCATAAAATTAGATGACCGAGCAGAAGATTCAGAAGGGCAGTCGAGAAGGGGAAATCTTCTCTTTGTAGGGTTCCCTGAAAAAGCGGAGGGCCCGTCTGCCAAACTGTTCCTTGAGGAGTGGATAATGAAGGAAATGGCCCCAGCACGAATATCTAAATTCTTTAGTACTGAAAGAGCATACAGGGCGCTGGTGGCGCCACCTCGGCCCGGTGCGCCCCCTAGGGCAATTATTGCGAAGCTACTTAATTTTCAGGACAGAGACCTGCTCCTGCAGATGTCCCGGAGTGGACGTCGCTTCTTTTTCGAAGGACATTCTATATCGTTGTATCCAGATTACACTCAGCAAGTACAAGAGCAGAGGAAGACTTTCATCGTGGTCAAGCGGCGGCTGCGTGACCTGAATCTGAGGTACAGCCTGATGTTCCCTGCTAAACTCCGAGTAGAAAATGAGGATCGCACACTGTTTTTCTTCTCGGCGGCGGAGGCGAGCGACTGCTTGGAAGAGAGGGGCCTGGGGGGGAGACGCCTGGTGCCCTCCAGGGCTTCTACTGGAGCAACAGGGTCACAGAACTCAGTGCGTGGCCGAAGGCATCCAAATCGACAGCCGCTAGCTGGAAGGGCGGTGAGCTCCGGTCGCATAAAAGTCCTGCAGGACTGTACCCTTCAGGCATCGGACACAGAGGCAGTGCCGGACTCTGTTGATTTGACGCCGGATCTGGAGGACGGGGCGGCTGCCCTAAACAGTGGACATGATTGACTGTCATGAACGGCCAACTCGAGGGACAATGTACAGATAAGTGTAATAACAGTGATTGAGGCCGAATTGGGTGCGGGAGGGACCTGTTTTTGGGGGTAGCGGAGATCGAGCTGACCCTTTATTTTTGCTCTATTGTCTGTATTCAGTATTACATATGTTTGGAAATGGTCACAGTGGGAGCAAGGGCACTCTCAGGGCTGCGATGTCCCCCAGCAGAGTTCATGCGCGTCCGGGACGCTTGAGAGTAATCTCGTGCCCGGGTGAAGTCGGTTCTCTAGCACAGCAACAGATGCGATAGACCTACCCGTGTAATAGGCGAGGCCGGAATACCTTTCTGCCTCTGAATTCCTGTGGGGGGGAACTAATGTTTACAGCGGGTAGGAGGGGGGGAGGTTTGGGGCGGTATGTGCTGCTATTTGTTTGGATTACAATGTATACATCAAAGGTAATGCGACTGCCTAGGGGGTGGGGGAGGGGGAGGGACTGTTTGATTTTCAATGTTCTTCTAGTTGTTATTGGAGTTTCAGGATCATGGGAAATTGCATATATGTCACATATGCCGGGAAGGAATATTGGCCATTTTTGGGGGAGAGAGACGGAAATGATTCGTACACATCAACGTAATCATGTCAGTACAAACACTGAAGATACTTAACTGGAATGTTAGGGGGATGGCAGGCCTGGAGAAGCGCCGTAGAGTACAAGCATTTCTGAAGAGATATAAGATAGCGATAGCTGGGCTGCAGGAAACGCATGTCTGGTGAAACACTATTTCGAGTATACGGAGGTGGTGGAGGGGTCAACTATATGCCACCTCATACTCGGGCTTCGCACGGGGGGCTCTGGTGTGGGTGGCACCAGGGGTCCCCTTCCAGCATTTACATCATGTCCTTGATGCAGAAGGGAGGTTTGTTATTCTACATGGGAGATGGGAGGGCAAGAAAATCTGCATAATTAATGTGTATGCCCCTAAATCGGATTGCCCAGACTTTTTCCCAGCGCTCTTTAAAAAGCGGCGACTCCGTATATGGGGCCGAAGTTATCCTTTTTGGCCTGTTCACAGGCAGGTCGCTCCCCCACGCCGCACAGCACCACCTGTGTACCCTTGTCCCTGTGCTCGCTGCCACCGCCGCTGCCGTAAGTTCGAGGCCCCTCTGCCTCGGTTGTGTTGCCTTTTAAATTGCTGTTGTACCGTTGTTTTTATTTGCTGTTGTCCTGTTTAGCCCTGCTGTACCGTTGTTTTAATTGCTGTTGTCCTGTTTAGCCCCCTGTGCCCTTTTTGCCTTCTGTGCCCCGTCTTTGCCTTGAGCCCCCTGCCTTTTTGCTTTCTGTGCCCCGCTCCTCGCCCGTTTTTCCCGCTGCTGCGTCCCCTGTGGCCCCGCCCCCCTGCTCGCCCATTCGCCACGCTCCCGCCTCCCAGCTGCTCCTCCCTCCCACCTCCCCTTCTTATGGCGGCCGCTGTGCGGCCGCGCCGCTGGCGCGCCAAAGGCGCGCCTAAGGCAAGCCCATCTGCGCCCGTCCGCGCCTGGACTACGCCCAGCGCCAGACCCCCTGGTCCCCGCTACCGCCACGATGACCACCACCGTTACGACGCCAGCACCCTCCACGTACTCAACACCGGACGACTACACACCTGCTTCCAGGGCACCCCGAAGCGCACCCAAAGACCCTTCTCCTGCCGGAACTGCAGCTTCACCAGCCTCCGAGCCGCCAAACCGCCCACCGAGACAGGATGCAACCACCTCAGATGCATCCTACTCAACACCCGCTCCGCACGCAAACACGCCGTCGAACTCTGGGACCTGCTCGACTCATCCTCCCCGGACGTCGCCTTCCTGACAGAGACCTGGTTGAACGCCTCCACAGCACCCGACATCGCCATAGCCATCCCAGACGGCTACAAGATCACCCGCAGGGACCGCACCAATGGAGTAGGAGGAGGAATCGCCATTGTCCACAAGAACACCCTCAAGGTCTCGACCAGCACCGATGACACCCTCAGCACCGCCGAACACCTGCACTTCCAGATCCACACTGACCCCAACACCACCCTCAGAGGAACTCTCGTCTACAGACCCCCCGGACCCCGGCCTCAGTTCAGCGACTCCATCGCCGACTCCATCAGCACGCACGCCCTCGCCTCCACAGACTACATCCTCCTCGGAGACCTGAACTTCCACCTCGAGAACAGCAACGACAGCAACTCCACCACCCTGATCGACAACCTCGCCAACCTCGGACTCAGACAGCTCGTCACGACACCCACCCACTCCGCCGGACACAAGCTCGACCCCATCTTCTCCGCAAGCTCCCACGTCACCGTCAGCCACACCACCGAACTCCACTGGACCGACCATCGCTGCATCCACTTCACCTTCCAGAAACTCGCCACGCACCACCGCACTCAACGGATCCCCCGCCGCAGCTGGAGCAAAGTCACCGAAGACCAGCTTAACACCACCCTCACCCGAAGCCCACCCGCCGACCCCACCGACCCCGACACTGCCGCCCGCAACCTCAGGCAATGGATCGACGACTGCGCCAACACTCTCGCCCCAATCAAGAAACCCTCCAACGGACGCCCTGACAAGAAAGCCAGCTGGTTCACTGCGGACCTCCAGGCCTCCAAGCAAAACTGCCGAAAACTCGAGAAGAAATGGCACCACGAACAGACACCGGACAGCCATGCAGCCCACAAGAACGCCATCCGCAGACACCATCACCTCATCCGATCCGCCAAAAGGGCCTCCTTCAAAGATCGCCTTGACAACAACGCACACAACAGCAAAGAGCTCTTCAACATCGTGAAAGAACTCTCCAACCCCAGCTCCAACACCAACGACATCCCACCATCGCAAGACCTGTGCGACTCCCTAGCCACCTTCTTCCATCGCAAGATCGCAGACATCCACGACAGCTTTAACAACGAGACCGTCCCGACAGCCACCGACACCTCAGACCCTCCGGCCAACATCCACATCGACCCCCTGCTCACCTGGACCAACGTGAATGACGACGACACCATCAAAATCATGAGCACCATCCACTCCGGCTCCCCGTCAGACCCTTGCCCGCACCACATCTTCAACAAAGCCAGCGCCACCATCGCACCCCATCTCCGCAAAGTCATCAACATCTCCTTCGAGACTACAACCTTCCCGGAGAGCTGGAAGCACGCCGAGATCAACGCCTTACTCAAGAAACCCAAGGCGGATCCGAGAGACCTCAAGAACTTCCGACCCATCTCCCTGCTCCCGTTCCCGGCGAAGGTAATCGAGAAGATCGTCAACGGACATCTGACCCGCCACCTCGAGGAGAACAACATCCTGGACCCTTCCCAGTCCGGGTTCTAGAGCAACCACAGTACCGAGACCGCCCTCATCGCCGCCACCGACGACATCAGGGCCATACTGGACAACGATGAAACCGCGGCCCTCATCCTTCTAGACCTCTCAGCCGCCTTCGACACAGTCTGCCACCGCACCCTACGCACCCACCTCCACAACGCAGGGATCCGAAACAAGGCTCTGGAATGGACCACCTCCTTCCTCTCCGGCAGAACACAGAGGGTCCGCCTCCCGCCCTTCCGATCCGAAGCCTCCGAGATCATCTGCGGCGTACCCCAAGGATCATCCCTCAGCCCGACACTGTTCAACATCTACATGTCACCTCCCGCCCACGTAGCCCGACTGCACAACCTCAACATCATCTCCTACGCCGACGACACCCAGCTGATCCTCTCCCTCACCAAGGACCCCACCACCACCAAAACCAACCTCCACGAAGGAATGAAAGCCGTCGCCGAGTGGATGAAGAACAGCCGACTGAAGCTGAACTCAGACAAGACGAGGTCCTCATCCTCGGCTCCATCCCCTCAGCCTGGGACGACTCCTTGTGGCTGACCTCACTAGGAGCTGCACCGACGCCCACCAACGCACGCAACCTGGGCTTCATCCTCGACTCAACACTCTCCATGACCAAGCAAGTCAACGCCGTCTCATCCTCCTGTTTCAACACCCTCAGCATGCTCCGCAAGATCTACAGATGGATCCCCATCGAAACAAGAAGAACGGTGACCCAGGCCCTCGTCAGCAGCAGACTGGACTACGGAAACGCCCTCTACGCAGGAGCCTCAGCCAAACTCCTGAAACGACTACAACGCATACAGAACGCCTCTGCACGCCTGATCCTCGACATCCCTCGCCACAGCCACATCACACCCCACCTAAGAAACCTGCACTGGCTCCCCGTCAACAAGAGGATCACCTTCAAGCTCCTCACCCACGCACACAAGGCACTCCACAACACCGGACCAACATACCTCAACAGACGACTCACCTTCTACACCCCGAACCGCCAACTTCGCTCCGCCGACCTCGCACTCGCAACCATCCCCCGCATCCGAAGAGCAACCACCATTTGCAGATCATTCTCCCACCTCGCCGCGAAGACCTGGAACACCCTCCCCACCCACCTACGGCAGACCCAGGACCTACTTACCTTCAGGAGGCTACTCAAGACCTGGCTGTTCGAGCAGTAGCAGCACCCTACACCCCCCCAGCGCCTTGAGACCCTCACGGTTATGTAGTGCGCTTTATAAATGCTCTGATTGATTGATTGATTTGGGAACTTTAATTGTATTTTCGATGTTGCGCTGGATAGGGAGCCCCCCAGAGATAACACCAAGCCGCGCATGTTACGGACATTAGTCATGATGATGCAGGGCATGCAGCTCAGGGACGAATGGAGGGCCCGTTACCCTGCAAAGAGAGAATTCTCCTGCTACACTCCGGCGGCCCGCACGTATTCCCGTATAGATAATTACTGCCTAACAGCTGGTCTGTCTGCTAACACGGAAGGAATATCGTACTTGCCCCGCTACCTTTCAGATCATGCGCCGCTATTGCTTATTCTAAAAAGCGGGCCTGGTTCTCCACCCATTCCACTCTGGCGACTCAGAGCGGAGGCGCTTACTGACCCTCCCTATGCACACACCATTGAAGAGGCACTGCGACACTACTTTACAGACAATTGGGGGTCAACGACTCACAGATCTACGGAGTGGGAGGCCATGAAGGTGGTCCTAAGGGGGTTGTGCATGAGAACCACCTATGGGGTGAGGAGACAGTTGAGTGATGATATCACGGCCCTGGAAAAGCAACTCAAGAGATTAGATGACACTCTGAATAAGACAATCGTAATCAATGGGGAATGGATCACTTGTACCTGTAACCAGGGCTCAGGTGTTCTAACCTTAAGTGCTTAAAAAACCCTCATTCACGTAAACAGGTCGTATGGCGGTTTATCTTGATTCTCCGCCTATATCAAATACGTGACAGCATCATCATTGGGTCTCTGTTGTATGCTTCCTCCACCTGGAGGGAACCACTGGTTATTACAGTAGTGATCAGTGATAAGTGCCGAGTGAGAGTGCTCTGGTGAAGTGAGTTGGTTTACAGCTCCTTCTACCTCCCCCCACTTCTGATTTAAATAAATACTCTGAATAAGACACCTGCACAGTTGGCCGACTGAACACGAATCCAGGGGGAGCTATTGGAGGCTTGGACAAGGCTGGAAAACTTTGTGTACACCACATATAGGCAGAAATTGCACATGGAGGGGGACAGATCCGGGGCGCTCCTGGCGCGCTTATTGCACACAGAAACAGAGCATTCACCCATTCTACAGTTGCGGGGATGCAACGGAGACGTAGTACACACCCAGGGGGCGATCCTTAGGGAATTCGCAGCTCACCTTAAAAATACATGCGCTGCTGACTCTCGGGTTAGCGCACGCTCTTTACGGGAGTTCCTCGGGGGCTTGATGCTCCCCACTTTGGGGGAGGAAGAGGCGGAGGCACTGGGGGCACCGATCTCGAGGGAGGAAGTGCTCGCATCCATTAACAAGTTGAGGTCGGAGAAGTGCCCAGGGAGTGATGGCTTGCCAGCGGAGTTTTATAAATGATTCGCCCCACAATTAGCTACACACCTCCTTGAAGTATATAATGAAGCCTTAGATCAAGGGGAACTCCCCAAGACTATGCTGGAAGCAACGCCATGATCCATAAGCCGGATAGGATCCACACTCCCTGGGGGCCTACAGGCCCATCTCTCTCTTCAATATTGATGCTAAAATTTTAAGCAGTATACTGGCAGCTCGTCTCCTACCATACATGTTATGGTTAATCCACCCGGACCAGGCCGGGTTCATCCCTGGGCGGAACACTACTCATAACTTGCGTCGGCTGGCGCATGTCTGGCATGCGCCACACCTGGAAGCAGAAACCTGGGCACTGTGCCTGCTGGATATACAGCAGGCCTTGGACTCCGTGGAGTGGAGTTATATGTGGGAGGTTCTTCAAAGGATGGGATTGGGTGACCCATACATTGCGTGGATTAAACTTCTGTATATGGACCCACTGCTAGGGTTCGCCTTCGTGGTCAGGTGTCAGATAGCTTTGGGCTACGGAGGGGCACGCGGCAGGGGTGCCCCTTGTCCCCGTTACTATACGCCATTGCGATGGAACCCTTAGCGATCACCCTCAGGTTACGAATGGGGCAATGGGATATCCAGCTGGGGGCCAACAATCATCATCATCATCAAAAACATTTATTCGATCACCAGGATCCAGAAAAGTACACAGCACAAATATAAAAACAGGGATATAAAACAGTTGGAGATAAATATGTTAAAAACAATTCTATAAAATAGATGTCCACAAAGCAAAATACAGCAACTCCTAGAAGAATAAAGTGCTTCATGCAGGTAATTTCCCACGCCTGATCCACAGTGCGTACCAGAATCTTGAGAGGCCAAAGACCATTGATCTACGAGTGTCAGTGCACAAAGTTCTCATCACCTCAAGATAATGGCCCGGACCAACAAGTCTACACAATGGGAATATCCATTTTTTTCTCAGAGATAAATAATGTGGGCAGAAGAAAAGTAAATGGACAATAGACTCTGGACAGGCTTTGCACGCAGGGCACAGATCATCACTAGAAGCACTAAAGCACCACTTAAAACAAAATAGTCTGGTCGGCAGAGTCTTATAGCGGAACTGTAAAAAACGTTTGCTTGCCATCGATGGAATAATTTCATCAATAGTTGACTCAAACAGTGGGACAGATTTGAAGTTCAAAAAGTCTTTAGCCAAACTAGTCGCTGGTTCTGCCAAGTCCTTTGCAAGCGTCTTTTCCCAGTACATTTCTTTCAGCTTCACCCTCGAAATTTGCACCATACTTTCCGGATTGGACCAATAGGTCTCCATCCCCAGCCTCCCCAGTAATTCTCGTAAGGAGATGAACGACTTAATCGATGTTGCCTTGGGAAATTTCAGGAGATCTTTCAGAACCTCTCGATAAGTTTCCAGCTCTTCCACTGTCCAGAGCCTAAACCAAAACATTAGCAATTTACAATTCAACTTATGTCTCAACTGCCTGTGGGCAAGGTCCAAATACAGGGGTTTCAGAGGGGAGCTAGCAGGGAGATCGACCAGCGATCTTAAAAAACGGTTTTCGACAGTTGTAAGGGGGGATTTGTTGCCCGTACCCCATAGCTCAGCACCATAAAGTACTCCCCCCAAGACCTTGGTGTTGTAAATTTCAAGTGCTGGGGCAATTTTGCGGGAAACCGTCTTCCTGTGTATTTTACTGATATGGGCACATTGGTGAATTAATTGTAACTTTGCTTTTTCCATATGGGCACCCCAATGGATCGATGAGGTCAAACGGATGCCTAAGTAGTCAAAGACTTCTACTTGCTCCAACTTAGTGCTACCAGCCCACACAGATCTTTTTGTTGGTTTATTTTTCCCTCTATTGAAAATAATATACTTGGTTTTTGCCTCGTTTAAAATCAAGCCCCTGTCATCACAAAACCTTAAAAAATCGTTCAGGAGTTGTTGGAGACCCTGCGGTGATTTGGAAATTAAAAGTGTGTCACCTGCGAACAATAATGCAGTCACTCTTCTTACACCAATTTTAGGGGCATCACAGCCGTCCCTGTCTACATAATCAACAACTCTGTTAATAAAAAGGGTGAAAAGAGTGGGCGCCAACACACATCCCTGTCTCACTCCCCTTTGGACAGGGAAAGTTTCTGTTACTTCATTGTTCGCGCCCCACCTAACCTGTGCTGTGTTGGATGAATGTAATCTGATTAAAATGTTTAAAAGATTAGCAGGGAGACCCATCTCTTTTAAGACCCTCCAGAGTCTGGCCCGGGGGACAAGATCAAATGCAGTACGCAAATCAACAAAGGCCACATATAATTTACCCCCCTTGATGACAACTTCCTTCCAGTAAATACAAATAAGGCGGAAGGCCTGATCCAAAGTGCTGACTTTAGTACGAAACCCCGCTTGGAAGTCACTCAGGATTTGAGACTCCATCATCCAGTCCTGCATCCTTCCTAAAACCTGTTTGCAAAAAAATGTCTGAAGGGAATCTATGAGGCTTATCGGCCTGTAGCTCATCGGCTTGGATCTGTCCCCTTTTTTGTAAATAGGCACTATTTCAGCAATCTGCCAGGATGGTGGAATGGGTGCACCAGACAAGATCAAATTTGTTACCAAATTTATGTACGAATCCCAGAGCGTTTTATCCTCTCTATACAGATCATTGGGTATTCTGTCTGGACCGGGGGCTCGCGCTGGCACACAGGATGAAATCGCCATTTAGGTTTCCTCCATTGAGAAAACCAGAGTTTCACATTCCCCTCCCAGAGACTCAACCCACATCTCACTGGTCTCACTGGTAGCGTAATTACCATTACCATATAGAGAGCCAAAATAGGCAACCCACTCTTCGGGCTGAACAGTGTATTCCAAGGTTTGCCTTTTCCCCTTTAACCAATATGCTGCTTGTCTCCAGAAAGTCTTGGGATCTTTGTCTATCAATGCAATATGTAGGGAAGACCAAAGAGAACCCTCCCACTCCTTTTTAGCTCTACCAATGGCCTGTCTGTACTTAGCTCTGCAGGTTGCAAACTCCACCCGTACCCTTCGTTTTAATGCACTAATAAGTGCACCCTTAGCCTTCCTGCATTCCTGATTGTACCATGTACTCTTATTATCTTGCATCGGGTCCGTGCGTTCCCCCCCTTTTCCGCGCTGTAGGAGGCCGACTAAGTATGTCCCTCATCTCGCTAAAAAACAGCTTGTGGCGGGGCCCCAAACTCTCAACTGCATCCTTGGCAGGAAGTTTAACCAACTCCTTAATCAGCTGCCTTGCTTTATTCTTAACTACTTCTAGAGCTGCTGGGTGATCTTCCACCCAGCCCCACTTGACTGCTCTTTGGTTGTTTGCGACTGAGAGCACACCCAAATCAGGGCACCTCATAATCTCAATCTGTAAGGAGCCAAGTTTTGTAAGGGTAAGAGCAAGGGCATTGTGGTCACTCTCAATTATTTTCACCACAGCCATATCTTCCACTAAGGGCCAAAGATTGGGAGTAATTAAACAATAATCTATACTACTTGTATATTCCCCATTAGGATCTGACCTAGTTCTCCCATTAATTGCTCTTAAATCATGCTGCAGAGTAAGGGCAAGCACCTGGCCTCCTCTCTTCGTCCATCTTACTTTTGGGAGATCTATGGGTGGGATTGACCACTCACGGTCCCAGTCCTCGGTTAGGTCTGGAGGGGTAGAAGCAAGGGGTTTAAAAGTACAGTTAAAATCACCTGCCACCAGTACAGGAACACTATCGAAAAACTTGACCAAAGCGTGATCTAGTGTATGAATAGTGTTTGTTTCCTCCAAGGCACGGACCACTCTGTTGTGAAAATAGTGGAGGGGTGCACTACCAAAGAGTTTTCTTCAATAAATCCAAATGTTCATTTTCTATAGTGGTTTATCAATCCTTTATTTTCAATATCAAAATGTGCAAATTCCAGCCAACGCATTTCGTTCATACATAAAATGAACTTCTTCAGGGCAAATGGTGATGTGAAGAAGACGCAGGAACACAGAGGCAATGAAGAGCCCTTGATCTGAGATATTTCAAATTCCTGCTGTCGACGCACAAGTATTTAAATTTTAAAGGCTACCATGATAAGTGCCTGATGGTTGTATCTCTGGGGACACAGTCCTGTTATTATCGTCCGGTCGGCAGTCAGTGTTCTGACTTGTGCGTCGACAGCAGGAATTTGAAATATCTCAGATCAAGGGCTCTTCATTGCCTCTGTGTTCCTGCGTCTTCTTCACAAGGATTGATAAACCACTATAGAAAATGAACATTTGGATTTATTGAAGAAAACTCTTTGGTAGTGCACCGCTCCACTATTTTCACAGTTTTCTCTCTGCTTGGCAGCTGGCATCCAACAACGGCAGGTGCAGGAGCTGTATGTGCACACCCAATCATACTATCCATTACAATTTCTTAAACAAGAAAAGGAATAAAGCAGGGAGGTGCGGTTACTCAGATCCGCCGTTGCTCATTCATTCTCTACGGACCACTCTGTTATAAACATTAAAAATTCTGACCTTCCAGCCACTAAACAGGATCAGCTCAAGGGCCAATATGTCCTGTGAGTCAACATAGAGGAGCTTGCCTTTAGACCCCAGTGCATTTTATACCCAGACTGCCAAGCCCCCCGAGGGTCTACCCTGCTCTTTCCTACTAGCATCAATGGCGTAGGCAGAGAACCCACTTCTGAATGGGGTTGACAGACTCCAAGTTTCCTGAAACAGGATTACATCGAAGGTGTCCACAAAACTGCACCAGTCTGAATCTGATTGCAATTTTAAAATCCCTGCCACGTTCCATACTAGAGCCCTTAAGACAGGAAAGGCAGGTGTCCCATCTTCTGTAGTAGGTTTAGGGGCTAAGCCACCGATTTCATTAACCACCGGGAGCTCACCAACAGAGGAAACAAATGCCCCACCTTCTACGGTGCCACCATTAAGGACTGTACTACTGGTTTCATTAACAATCAGAGACCTGGTACAATACTCAGTATTATATACTAAGCTATTGGGTGTCAAAATTTCTAATGGGGACAAAATCAGCGGAGGCCGTGGATTCCCTAGATTGCTTTCACCAGATTGTAGTCACCTTGGGCCGTTCCCAGTTCCGCAAGGACCGGAACATGATCCTTCCCCAATAAATCTATGGGGCACTAACTCCAACCTTGAGGGGCGTCTATACCTAATAGAGATAGAAGTATTGGCCGGGGGAATAGTACGGGAATCGATCGCCAGTAGTCCGGTGACCATATCCTTATCAAAAAACCTAACTTCGATCATGTCCCTGTCTACCCCAGGTAAAGTGAGTCTACCTGCATATTTAATGTCATCTCTAAAAATAGAGTAGCAATGGCGGGTGGATCTCAGCCAATGAATGACTTTATTTTTTAACAAGTCATGGTCTTCGGCCCCAACCCGAGAAAGTTTGGGCACTTCGGTGAGGTAAACCACATCTTGGGCATCCTGATCACTTTGCCTCATGTAGATTCCATCCCTTACTGACCCCATCCCCCGTTTCTCCCCATACCTCGGCCTAGGGGTATAGCCTTCATCTAGGGTCACCTCACCTCCGTCTGCGACCCTAGAACGAGCCCTTACATGATCAGCTCCCCTCTGTGTGTTTTTAGTTGCCGAAGCATCTGTAGAATTTGGATGACGATTCCTGGAACTATCTGAGGGTAGGTATAGTATACTGGGGGGGCAACTTTATTGGGTGGCTCGACAAACACACAAGAATAAGGCCCTATGCCCCTGTCCTCTACTGTAAATTGTGGTACTGGTGGGGGTTTTGAGAGTGGCCCGTGGTACTCCCCCTTCCCACAGGCTACCCTCTCAGTTAGGGTGATGACCTCCCTTCTAAGGGCAACCACCTCATCTTTCAGTGACTCAATCAATGATTTCAATACAAGCACCTCAGAGGCAGGAACATTACAAGACACTTCGGAGTTCTTTGGACCCACTCCTGGGCACCCTATCTCCTCATGGACAAGGACATCAAATCTGTTGCGGCATTCAATTTGAGTAACATGGGCTACACTAGGGGACCCACTTAACTCAGTGCGTTGTGCAGGTATGTCCGGTTCGGGTTCCAAAATAGAAGGTCGGTTTGTCAAACCCCTACTCTTTCCTTTAGTGCGTTGAATAAACATGTGTGGAATAAGCTTGGCAGGTTTTTTCCCTTGTGATGACTTAGGTGAAATAACTAAGGGGGCTACAGAATCTTCATCTATAGTTATAGCTGAATTAGCTGTGTTGGCCACCTGGATAGGAGAGCTAGATGGATCCGTATCTGCTATTTCCTGGCACTCTGTTAATATTGACTCAATTCGGTCCATAGTCTCGTGGCAAATTGCACAGAGGGACTTCTTTTTCCTTTTGGGGTTATCCATACCCTGAGCCTTATCATGAACTTTCCTCTTACCCATTTTCCTCGGAACCCCTTGATTGCTTAATTTATTAATAATGACCAGCCACTACACCACACTTCTGCAAAGAAGTACTCAAGAGCTCTGCCCCAATCCTCACGCCCACTGGTGCAAGGAAAGGCGGGGCTGGCCGCCAGACAGTAGATAGAATTAACTATACCACTTGAGTTTTCAATAAGAAAGGATTAACCATTAAATAAGGAGGTACAGTACCAGTAGAGGATGTTTTAGTCCCTGAACCAGGAAGGGTCCTCCTGGCGCGAAGTGGTCTGGCACCTGGAGTCCCTTGCTGGCGGCGTGTGGCGTGTGGCTGGTGCGGCGTCCCGTGCTGCGGGAGCCGCGCTGCGGTCTTAAGCGCCTCCGGGCGCGGGAAACAGGGGTCGGCGCCTCCTGGCGCGAAGTGGTCTGGGGCCTGGAGTCCCTTGCTGGCGGCGTGTGGCGTGTGGCTGGTGCGGCCAACAATTATGTGGTGTCTATGGACGCAGACAACACATTAGTATATCTTCGGCACCCTGAAGAATCTGTACCAATGCTTACTGGGGAGCTTGCAAAGTTTGGGGAGGTATCGGGACTGCGACTCAACCCAGGGAAATCTAAACTCTTCCCTATGGGAGTTCTTTCTGGAAGGGGGAGCAGTAGCTGCCACCGGTGGGGATGCCATGGGTGGGCGACGAGGTAAGATATCTCTGGATTAAGCTAGTACACACGCAATTGGCATTTCTGGAGAGTAATATGGGGAGGTGGGTGGCGGGTATCCAGAGGTCTGTGGCTTTTTGGAAGGCACTCCCCCTATCACTGATGGGTAGGGTGGCGCTTTCCAAAATGGTGATCTTGCCACGATGCCTGTATGTCATGCAGAATTCAATCTATCGAATCCCGCAAAGGTATTTCCGGCGGTTGGAACGTATACTCGTGGAGCTGTTGTGGGGATCCAAGAGGAAACGAGTTAAGCTAGATACATTACAGAGGCAATGGGAGCGGGGGGGACTTGAGGTCCCCAGATTGGGGTTCTATTACATGGCATCGCAACTCCAACACGCGGTGCATTGGTTGGATGACCAGGACAATTGGGAGAAGAGGCTGCTAGCGGGTGTAGGAAGGTGGAATCTGACTGCATGGTTACCCCCACTTTTTTCCTGGTGTTTTGCTGGTTTTCGACTTAGTCTGACTGGGATCCTGCTAATCAGGACCCCAGTCTATCTGCTTTCTCCCTAAATTGGTTGTTCATGTACTTTAGGTACACTACAGATTGGATTCTGGGGTACCCTTATAAGTCCCTAGTATATGGTATACTATGTACCCAGGGCATAGGTACCCCAGAGGCCTCCCAGGGGCTGCAGCATGTATTATGCCACCCCTGAGAGACCATTTAAAATGACACAACAGGTCTGCTACAGCAGCCTGTGTAAGGTGGTGCATGCACCCCTTACTTAGATATAGGTTCACTATAACTATCCTAATCACTGCACATATAAACCTATCAGTCACCCCTATAGCAGGCCTTATCAATCCTGAAGGCAGGGTGCTGGGTTTTTTGTGAGAGGGTGCCCATGCATGAGCAGAGCCCCTCTGCAGCCTTCGGAACCTCTTTTCCGGGGGTGTCTGTGATGCAGCCAACCATATATACTTAAGTGCATTATAACCTCGCGGTAAATGCTAACTTTAAAACGACTGCATGGAAACATGTCGTGTTTGGTGTCAAACACCTTGGAATCATACCTCCACACCAGTAACTGGTGTGGGAGGTATGATTCCACCCTCCTAGAGGGATAAATATGACAACACCGGTACACCCGGTACCAGCTTTCTTGACCCTGGCATCACAAAATGGATGCTGCCAGCCACAGACACGAGTCTGCCCTCCTGCTGCTGGACGAAACTCCGGCAGGGGAAGGTTTGACAATAGGTTTCCTGTCACAGGGAGGTGTGACCACCCCCCAGACAGGCTTTAGTGTATTGGGGCTGGGTGGGTGCACTCTCAGAGTGCTTTGATGTCTGCACTGGGGGCACATTTGGTGTCCCTGTGCATAGTCCAGCTCAAACCGGTTGCAGGAGCCATTTGCTGGACAAAGGACATGGGTGTAGACACTCCTCTGTCCTGACCCTCCCATAGGTGGGTCCCCAGAGTTTGTCCCACCCCTTCCTTGGGTATAAAGTAGGAACCCCTGACTACAGGACTTTAGATTTTACCTGGACTAAACTCTGCTACAGAAACCAAGTACTTCGACAATCTGCACGACGCTGGATGATTGAAGAATCTCCCTTGGAGTAAAAGAGTTACTCCCCTGCTGAGCAGGCACCTAAACGCATCTGACCGGTTTGCATCTACGAAGCTCCTGAAGGACTCCGAAGATTTCTGCAACACAGGAGGTGGGTTCCCAAGGTCTCTGAAGGTTGATCTGCGCTCTCAGCAATCCTGAGGCCCGTATCCCTCGCGGGGACCGTGTAACCCGTACCCCTGTGCACCGTGTACATTTGCAGCAGCATATGCTTTTCGTGATCCCTGAGGCTGTGCTTTGGGCTACTTGTAGTCCTGACCCTGAGCAGTATTTCCATTGAAGATTTCCGGCCTACACTCCACGAGTGTTCCGTGGGCTGGTATTTAGTGATTCAGCTTGAGGTCCCTTCGTGATCCCTGGTCCGTTGGCCTGTGGGTCCCTGTGAAGGTAACTTTGACTTTCAGTGGACTTTCCTGGTTGCTTCAGACGTGCCCTGACTCTCCATAGCTTGGAGAGTCCCCAGGACCTTGCTGGTCCTCACAGAAGCATCTTTCCTCTGACCGCGTGGGTTGCCGTTGCCAAGGCTTGTTGGTGTTCAATCCGGACACTGACCCCCCCCAGCACTCGACATCCTTCTTGGGACAGCTCACCTCCAGACTTTGGTCATCGTCGACGTCTCCTGGTCCCCGTGGCTGCAGAGTCAAGCTTCACCTCATCTCACCTGAAGCACCCGACATCGGTGGGCATTCGATTGCTCCGCTCCTGGTCACGTGAAGTGACCCAGACTTTGTCCCCTCTGCTTTCAGGTTCTTCTCATCTCCGATCATTTATTTCTGACCAAACCAACATGAGTCAAAAAGCTAGTAATGGACCTGCAGTTCTCCTCCAGCTTGAGGTCAAGACAGGAAAACACTTTGGCTCTGTTCAATTGCATGATTATATCCGCGATGTGTGGACCAAGGTGTCTCTCCCTCTCAATGGCTTTGTTTGTCTGGAGCATATCAATGCAAATGCGCACTGCTCAGCTACTGTCCTTTTTTGGTACTACTACTATGGGCAAAACCCATGGCGTGGGACCTGCGGAACATTCAATGATGTAATGCTTTAAAGGTGCTTCAAACTCTTTCTCTACAGAATCTTGTAAATGGAGGGCAACTCTACAGTGTCGCTGAGCCCCAGGGTGAATGTCTTCTTTGATGTGAAGCTGTACTTTCATTTTCCCAGGCCATGAAACAATGATGGGAACTGGCTTGTGATCCCAGACTGAGCACAGTGGTTGTAGCTGAGGGATATAAACCCCATGTCAGCAGCAGTGCCAAAACTGATAAGACAGGCCCTTGATGAAGTCCCTTGTAAAACATGAACGGTGGCTCGCACCAATGTCTTTTTGTGTTTCATTGTCGCTGTGAACGATCCTTTGGTTTGTAGTGGCACAGAAGCCGCTTAAGTATATACCTGGTGGAATGAGGCGAGGCACAGGGGGAAGGCTGTTACATTTTCCACTGGCATGATATTTATCGACACACCACTGTCTATGAATAATGTTATGGGGTGATCATTCACTTTCAATGTGATTTTGGGACAGTGACCTAAATGGCTCTGGTCTCTTTATTTGATAAGCTGTCTTTGAGCTGTGATTTACCTTACAGGCAGCTAACCCCACATGTGCACGGTGTTCTTTGGCAGATTTTATTAGCGCACACCCATCTTCTTTGCTGATACTCGACAGTGCCCTCGTAGAACCTTTGTACGATCAGCTTGAAGATGATTGAACTTGTCTGGTTTCTGATTGTCGTAGCTGATGTTGCTTTTCTGTTTTGTGGGCGTGTCAAAGGTGCTTCTGGAAAGTTCTCACATCCACCTTTTCTTTCCATAGTGAAACACTTCATTTTTTCTTTAGCTTGGCACACAGCTATGAAATTATTCTTTTTACTACAACCTTTGCAGACCTGCCAGATGGCTGGGCATTCACCTTCATAGGGAAACAAAAATCCACATCAGAAGCATAGCTTTAATTTCTTTGAAGACGTCTACATATGTGCATCCTGCTTTTGCCTGTGCTTGCTTTTCATAGCCAAGGCCAGTTCATTGTGGGCTGCTCCTGCTTCCATATCAGCAGCTTTTCATTCTGCTTGTTCTTCTTCTCTCGCAGCCATCAGCATTTTCTCTAAGCTGTGCGTTTCTCTCAACATGAACCTTCTAAATCAATCTGAAAGGCAGCCATCAATGACTTTGAGGCACATGGCTTCTTCATTGGTGAAATCAGAGAATGTGCAATGTTTATTGAGGGTATCAAGTCTTTCAACAAATTTGACAATTGTTTACCAGTCTGTTGTTGTGCTTGTTTGAAGATATACCTTTCAAAGTCAACATTTGCCATTGGGCTGAACTTGGCCTCCAATGCTTCTTTTACCTTCTGGTATGATTTTGCATCAGTCTGTGAAACTTTCTTAAGCACTTCTTTCACTCCATCGCCTGCAAGGTTTTTCAGGTATTTTATGATCTTCTTTTCATCTTCTTCTTCTAGCGCATCTATGAAGTCTTCAAATGTTTCAATCCACGCAGCACACCTGGCATCAAAATTTTGCTTCTTAGAATTGTCGAAATGCAGTGGTGGTTTCAGGAACCCGGCTGCATTGTATTTCACGCTTTCTTTTTCTGCAATTGGAGCATGTGCTGTTCAGACAGCTTTCGCTGTATCCACCATCCTCTGCAACTTCTGCAAGCACAACTCTTGTGCTTGAACTTGGGTCACCATGTCCAATCTGAGGTCGTAGAATGCTTCACTTGTCTTTAACTGTGACTAAATTCTCTATTTCTCATACCTGGTTATTGCTGCAGTTAACTTTCTGCTTAGTTTGAGTAATTACTCTATATGCTGGGCATAGCCCAGCATTTCCGCCAACTACTTTACCAGCGGTTTCGGCAGGCATTTTGAATGTGCTCCTCTGTAGGGCCTTCACTTTCTTCTGTGGCCATCTACGGGCTGGAGCAGGTCTTTGACTCCACATGTACCAGTCGCGACTGCTTTACAGCGATTTGAGGCACACGTGGCACACACAAGCAGTTTGCCGTACTATTGCAAACTCTCAGAGCGAGCAGCCTTGTTTTCTTCAGGGCACTTATCCCCTACTCATCGCCAGATGTAGTGTCTTTCCCAGCCCTGGAGCATGAAATTAAATGCGCCACACAGAAGCTGCAGTCAAATACTTCTTTATTCCTCAGTATACACTCGCACACTGCCATTATCTCATACTCAACATTAACCACACCCTAACACCTCTCCATATATCACGTGTTTCCTATCCAAAGTCTGCCCAGAACAATGAGGATCCTAGAGTGCATAACATCAATGTGCTACACTGCGCACCCCTCTTCTGGCCCTTTAAGCCTCCTTATCTTAATCCTCCAGATCCTCCTTTTCCTGGTCCTGCTATTCCTTGTGGTCCTGTCTGTCACCTTTTCTTGCCGCTGCTGGCCGTCTCCCTCCGGGTTCTCCTCTGGCTTGTGGCTTTCCTCCTGTTATCCCTCTTGGTCCTTGTCCTGTAACTCTTCAGCACCCTGGCTCTGTCAAGGTCCTCCTTGTCTCAGTCCTGCTGTCCATCTGGCCATTCTTGTACCCTGGTCCTCACCTGGGCCCCGGTCTTGTTCCTCCAAGCTCTGAACTTTATCATCCCTATTCTTTTGGGTACTGGACTCCCTAACCATGGCACTCTTCCTCCTGGTCTTCTGCCTCATGGTCCAGATTCTCCTCCTCAACCTCCTGATCTAACTTTTTCTAGTTCTCCTGCTACTGATCTTGAATTGGTCTTCCTGTTTCTGGTACTTTTGCTCGAGTTGATCCTTATCTTTCAGGTCCTCTTCCACATATTGTTCTTTGTCAATATTGTGTCCAAAATATTGAGGAACAGGGTATAGAAGGAAAATATTTTTGTATATATTGTTATTACAATAATTGTTTTACATTTCTTAGTATAATTGGTAATGTTTAACGTATAATTTTTTTTTTTTACATCTAATTAGTAATTTATCATTGCCACCCCAGTTGGACCGAGCCGTATGCAAATCAGTTTTGACCCCGCTCCCCATGGGAACAGTCCAGCCCGACCTGCCAGGCCCTCCCGGACCGGAAAAGAAGCATCCTGAGACCAGTTTTGGGGTATCACCCCTCATCAGCCAGGCTAGCTTGAATCCAGTGGCACAGTGAGCATGGGACCCATGTCTAGGAATAATCTTACCACTTTGCCCTAAGTTGGAAGGGTATGTCCAGACGTGGATCCCGTGCTCGCTATGCCACTGGATTCAAGCTAACCTGGATGATGAGGGGTGATACCCTGAAACCGGTCCCAGTATGCTTGTTTCCGGTCCAGAGAGGACCAGGCCGGGCAGTTTGGGCTGGACTGTTCCCATGAGGGTCAAGGGTCAAGACTGATTTATATATGTCTGGGTCCAAACTGGGGTGGCATTGTGGCAAAAAAAACAATGGATTTAACCCAGATCTGCAACTGGGGATGAATGTTTGACAATGTTCAGCATTCCATCCATCATTTTTCTGTGTTGCTATAATATTGTAATTTATACACTTGAACAGTACCTGGCATTGTCACAGACATACTTAGCTTAAGATAATCTAAAGAATAACTTTCAGATCTCAGTCTTTGTTATGGAAATTTGTGAAATGACATGCTGAAGTGTGTCTTTTGATGGCCCAGGTGTTAGGATCTATCTGAGCTCTTATGAGCTTTAACTGCTCATGGCAGTGCTCAACTGAGACAAAACAATGTCATGGCATTCGTAAGTGTGGAGAATTGTCTCACTTCTATTTTTTAACTATCTGACAATTTTAAAACGTTTAATCAGGATTTTAATGATTTTAGCGTGGAAACACATGAACTAACTCACCCCTCAGCCTCGCCTCGCTATCTCCCTCACTCTGCTCCCCGGCCCACCACGGATTTTCCGATTGCGTGGAGGGAACAGAGGTGAAGGGGCGGAGCCTTGTAATTGCACTTTCGGGGGCTGATACTTATACCGCATGGAAGCGCGGACGTGCAGCGGTTGACAGGGGGTCTCTCCTTGGCATTCGTAAGTGTGGAGAATTGTCTCCCTTCTATTTTTTAACTATCTGACAATTTTAAAATGTTTAAACGGGATTCTAACGATTTTAGCGTGGAAACTCATGAACTAACTCACCCCTCAGTCTCGCCTCGCTATCTCCCTCGCTCTGCTCCCCGGTCCACCACGGATTTTCTGATTGCGTGGAGGGAGCAGAGGTGAAGGGGCGGAGCCTTGTAATTGCACTTCCGGGGGCTGATACTTATACCGCATGGAAGCGCGGACGCGCCACTGGCACGCCAAAGGCAAGCCCGTCTGCGCCCGTCCGCGTCCGGCCGGGGCCAGGAACCCTGCCCGTTACAACTCGGACATACAAGAAATGATCAGATATAGTGCAAAAGAACTCATAAAATTGAGACCTGATGTCACAACACAATGTGCCCACTCAGTCACACCCCAAAGTATGACAAGAAGAAAGGTCACGTGCATCCAATGTAAGGGCATGGTGAGCGAGGAGATCTCTCGTCCAATGGGGCCCTCAACAGAAACAAAGAGGAAACTAAGCTGGAAAATGGGACTGATAAACTGTAGGTCCATTCCAGCACATAAAATAGAGATCAGTCTTCTTATTGAGGAAGAACAACTAGACGTCCTATTTGTCACCGAGACATGGCTTAAAGAATGGTCCAGCCCAGACTTAACACCGGCCCTCCCCAAAGGATTTATCATCAGAAGACAGGACAGAGAGGGAAAAGCGGGGGGGGTTGTAGCTATCATATACAAAGATATCTATAGATGCAATGTCTCACCTAAGCCCTTGCTCAACTGCGCCACCACGCGGTTTAGCTTGGGGCTATCCCCACCCATACCTTCTCGGGAATGCTCATCTATCGACCACCTGAACCCTATAATACTTTCTTGGAGCTTTTTCCAGATCTCATAGCAGAGAGTATCACCACAAAAAGGACAATGACCATACTAGGCGATTTCAATATCCATCTAGATAAACAAAAGGACCCCACCACCTACAGATTTACCCAAGACATGGATGCCATGCAGCTCAGCCAACTGGTGCAAACAGCAACACATGAAAAAGGGCATATTTTAGATGCTATATTTACCAAAGAGCCTAAACTGAAAATAGCTAACCCTGTACCAGGGCCTTGGTCAGACCACTACTATATCCCTCTGTCACTGACCAGTACGCAGGTACAAAACACAGGAAGCAATATATTTAATTTAGGCAGGAAATGGTCTAGAACCATTCCAGAAAAAGTGATTGAGTCCCTAGAAAGAAATACCCCGAAAATGGTTGGGGAGGTAGAGAAAGCAGACCGGCTCTGGGATAAATGGCTCACTGACGGGACAGAACATTGCTGTAAGAGAGAGAGGATAGGAACTAATCAGACACAAAGGAAAACAACCTGGTTTAATAGCCAATTGGCTTCCCTGAAAAGAGCATGCAAAAAAAAGGAAAGGAACTGGCGGAAATCATATGACACTACCATTAAGGAACAATACAAGAAAGAGATCAGACACTACCACAATGAAATTAAAAAAGCACAAGCAAGATACTTCCAGGAAAAAATTAACTCGGCCACACATTCATCCAGAGAATTGTTCAAGGTGGTTAAGTCCCTCACGTCAACAGAGCCAGACGCCTCCCCACAACCCTCTTCCAAGGAGAGATGCAATGAACTTGCAGTCTTTTTCAAAACTAAAGTTGAAAATATCTATAACTCCATGCAAGGGAGCAGCGATAACCTAGACCCTCAAGAGTACCAAGGCCTCCACAGGGCACACGGCAAGACCCACCCTAAAGGAACTTCCAGTGATAAACAAAGACATCACAAATAAGATCTTACAAGGTATCAAATCAGGTTCTCCTAAAGATCCGATCCCCTCACACATTTTGATTCAAGGGGGAGATAACATAATGACCACCGCCACAGAATTAATCACACTATCTCTCACGCAAGGGAAAGTGCCGAAGGCCTGGAAACATGCCATAGTCCGGCCATTGCTGAAAAAACCACAACTAGATCCAACAGATCTAGGAAACTACTGACCCATCTCACTCCTACCCATCCTAGGAAAGATAGCTGAAAAACACGTCAACAATGCACTATCACACTTCCTGGAGGATAACGAGGGGCTTCACCAGACTCAAATGGGTTTTAGACCATCACATAGCACCAAATCTGCCTTACTATTGGTCACAGAGGAACTGAAGGAAATCCTCGATCAAGGGAGCACCCCTGCCATCCTGCTGCTAGACCTAAGCGCAGCCTTTGATACGGTGGACTTCAAAACTCTCATCCTTAGGCTAGAGAAAGCAGGTATACAAGACAGCGCTCTTCGATGGCTAGGGTCATTCCTGAGGGAAAGATCTTTTCAGATCACAGAAGGTGGATACTACTCGGACGTCCTAGAAGCAACATGTGGAGTGCCACAGGGCTCTGCACTTAGCCCCACTCTATTTAACCTATACATGCAACCCCTGGCCGAGATTGTTCAGGAATTTGGGTTGTCAATCGTATCTTATGCGGACGACACCCAACTGGTAGTTGCAGTGGCAGAGGGCCCCAAATCGAAACACAACCAAGTGGCTCCCTGTATGGAAAAGGTAGCAAGCTGGATGACAAACTGTAGATTAAAACTAAATGGAGATAAAACAGAACTTATGTTTCTAGGAAATAATCTACCATCACGAGTCACCATTGAGTGGCCAAAAGGACTGGGCTGTCCGCCGGTTCACAAAAACTCCATAAAGAACTTAGGAATGTGGCTAGACATTAACCTGACGATGGAAACACAAGCCAGAAAACTAACCGCAACGTGTTTTGGAATCCTGCGAATGCTCCGTAAAATTCTAGGGCTTATCCCAGAGGAGACCCGAAAGACAGTGATACAGTCCCTGGTGATTTCGCGCCTGGACTACGGAAACGCTCTCTTCTTGGGGTCACCTAAATACGTATAGAACAATCTGCAGGTGCTACAGAATGCAGCCGCCAGGGTACTTAGAAACATACCCAGGTATGAGTCAGCTAAAGAGGCCCTGAGACTACTTCACTGGCTGCCAGTACAGGCCAGGGTCAAATTTAAAGCATTACGCATAGCACACAGGGCTTTGAATGGCAAAGGGCCCGCTCCCCTCAGGGCACTCATCACATCATATACACCGAAAAGAGCCCTAAGATCCGCCTCAGATCGCCTGGCCAAAACCACCAGGATAAGACGAGCAAGATGGGGAGGAAGATCATTCTCGCACCTGGTACCTAAACTCTGGAACTTCATGCCAAAGGATTTAAGGCTTCTTATGGATGAGCCTAGCTTTAGAAAAAAACTGAACACATGGTTGTTTCCTGAATGAGTTAATGCTAACTTTGACCTCCTGCTCCACAGCGCTGGGAAGCCTTCGGGCAGCTATGCGCTACATAAAACTCGTAAACATAAACATAAACATGGTATGCTATAGGAGGCATTACATTCGTATTCACCTTGCAGTCTCCTGCATTGCACAGAGAAGGTGTGCTAATGCTGATGATGGTTCTGGTAGTTAGTGCTCTCAACCTGAACACTAGTGTCCAACTCTGGGACTAGCCGGATCCAGGTCAAGAATATCTGTCAGATATGGAATCCGGCTGGATCCCACTTGATTCCAGAGTTAGTCAGAATGGAAATCAATCATAATATTGGCAGAGAAGGAACTATACAAATTTTCATTTGTAGAAATGTATGATTTGAATCCTTACATCATGGTTGCTAGCTTTTCCCTACCCAATAGTGATATATACCACAGGGCATGGAGGTTTACCTTGAATTAGAGGTCAATCTTAATATCAGGACCAATTACATTCCGAGTCAAGAGGTCTGTTTCAATTGAATCACGATCCATTTCCCCTTGCTTTTGCAGCTTCCTTATTTATTTCAATCCTGTACAATTGAGTCTGCGGCATGACCAATGTATATTTACAAGATGATGTTAACTTGTGTACAGTAATGATGTGCAAATGTATAGAGTACACTACAATTCTCATGATGATATTCAATCTTTTGGAAAAATGTGACCTTTTTTGGAGAGAAAAGTAGGCCTGGGTGTGAAATCCCGCTCCGCTCACAGAGTTTGCAGAGTTTATCCCACTTCACGCTCCAACATTAAGTTGGCGATAGCGAGCGAGGAAAATCTTACTCCAGACCACCTCCCGGAGAGATTTTTTAACACTGGCGGTCGCGGATGGTCGCTACCGCTCGCTTTGAGAAACCATACGTTAGATCTGAGGAAGCAGCAGCTCGAGTAGAATACCTTCTCGAGCGGTAGAATGAAGCAGCGCCCTCTGCGCTGCACGTGGTGCAGTTCGTGCTGATTTTACAGCGCAGGAAAACACCCAGTGCTAAAAATGAGGGCAAACGGCGCAACGTAACACACTCTGACGCTTGAGGAACTCTGTGTAGCTTGGCAGAGTTTTTTGGCCACTTCACAGAGTTCCGCATAGCAGAACTCCGCCCAGGCCTAGAGTAAGTGTAAGCTATGGCAAATATGCCACACGTTTCAAGAGAGAAGTAACATAAAGCAGAATGCCTTGATCGCCATAGAATGCATGCCATGAACCTGAAAATATATCCCACCTGCCATTTTCTTAGTCTTTGATAATATTATTTCATAACGTATGTCTAGATTTTCTTTACTTATGGAACCTTTAGGAACACCTTTCCACTTCTCAAGAACGGAAGAAAATGAACGAGAATAATAATTAAAAGAAAGCTGTCATCCAATTTAAAATCATACTGTGGGACAGATTTCATGCAACAGTTTGTTATAGGGAAAAATATAAATTACCACAATCAATTCTAGTGGCAACAGCTGTAAAAAAATTTCAACAACAGAAGATATACTGGGGTCATTTATTGTTTGGCGGAGGAGGGTCACCGCAATAAATTGTAGATTTTCTCCGCCCACCAAACTGGCACTTTCACTTTTCCCATCAACAGGTAGGAGAACCAGTGCTGACAGAAGTCCTTCATCTGACAGCCTGTCTTTCAATGGGCAGCCAGACCACAGTAATGATCATTACCCTGCCCTACTTACACGGGTGCACCACCTCTAGCATGTCCTTTCCAGAGCTGGCTGCGAGGCATGAACGTTCAGGGGAAGGAAAATGCTGAAATGTCCCTGATGCACAAATAGAAAATTTCCTGCACACAGGGAGAATTTACACTTTGTTTCCCAGCAGCAAACTCCCGCTTTGGAGGGTTGTCGCTGGAAATATCGAGCATTGCCGCACACTCTGCATCTAGTGCAAATGAAAATGCATCCGCCATATTGGAGATGCACTGTCATTACAAAGATCCTCATCAGGGAGGGGATTTCTAATGATGACAGGTTGTCCTTAACCATGTAGTGGACCTTGAGGCCACCACTGACCAGGTGGTCTGCCGGGCAACCCACCAAGCCCCAAATGAGATCCATTGTACCCAACATTTGTTTGGCTTCACAAGATTTCAGAAGTGTAGACCACTATTTCTCTGCAATAGAGAGGAGAACTCTAGCCTTTGTAAGAGGGGCACAAATCGTATTCATAGAGGCATGCTTTAAGATAGCCCTAAAGCTGTCATGAAATTACATAGAAGAATATTATCTCCTTAATGACTTGGGGCCAGCATTAAAGCTGGACTCTGAGACAAGCTAAATATGCTATTCATGGAAAAGTAATTGCTATATCATCCAAAAAGAAAAATACAAAATAGAGAGCACGGATTGTGAAGTAGTAGTCCTGGAAAATAAGGAAAAAGGCTCAGTTTCTCTAAAGACTAATGGTCAGCCGCAGATCTTATTGTGCATTACAGGCAGACAAGGTGGCGTTGAAGTTTTTCAAATGTAGGCAGTCATATCTTGAGAAACCAAACCACCGACCTCCTCTCCGTAAGGCATGAACTGAGTGGGTACAGGCAAGTATGCTCAGACACAGAGTCTCCTTTCAAGCACTCTGCTTTGTGCATTGGATACTCAATCAGAGGTGCCCAAGATATTTGTTTCCTCTGATTCAAGCCTACACTCCTTCTATACACCTTAGGTCTCGTGGGGAAGCGCTCACTGTGGTCCCTAGAGTGAACAGAATGCCCCTGGGGGGGCAGCTGTTTTATACTCCTGGCAGTCAAGCTAGGGAACTCCATGCCCCGGGACCTGAGATCGGATCCATCAGGAGCACGGTTTCGGAAAAATCTCAAGACCTGGCTATTCCGGCAAATAATGTAGGACTGACTAGCCTCTGCAGCAGAACTTGACTGACAGATACCCGGATCGTAGTGCTGTTTCTCTAGCGTGGGGACACTCCTTGGGAGTAACCAGGTGCTTTATAAACTTCTTAACACATAACATATGTTATAACTAGCTCTTTTGGTTTTGTAAAATACTGTCCATGTTGAGTTAATTTAATACCCAGGGTACAAATCTCATACCTTTCACCTTCCACCCACTCCTTGTCCATTCCATTGTTGTTACCATACCCTTCTGTTCCTTTCCCTCCTAGAATGTTAATGTGAACATGTTCTACCCCCCTCAGTTGGCAGGCTGTTCCAGACCGGCAGGCATCTGACAAGGGGTTGGTGCTGCCTTTCAAATGAACTTGGATCCTGATCATATCATCTGGTGTTCAGTTTCTTCACTGGTGATGAGCTACAGGAAACTGTGCAAGGGAAACCTTAGCAACCCCATGCCTGGTCCTGATTTTGTCCCACCTTTTGTTAACAGTCTAGCAGTGGTCCTGATCAACTGTTTGACATTGCATTGCCTACCACAGTAGCTTGATATCTGTGCCATTTTACTTCTGCAGATCTGCCGGGCAAGGACTTCAAACTGATGTAGAAGATTAGCTCACGCAGCAATGCTATATGAAGTGGTTGCCATGTGAGAGAGTGGGTGAACATTGAAATATGATATCCACTGCTAAATGCAATCGAAGGAGAGCTCTATGCGCCATTGATGCAGCTGTCCGGGCGTATGTTTGAAAGAAGTGATCTGCCTATCCAGAGCAAGGCCTGGAGGCAGGGAGCATGCCTGCAGAAGGGGAGTTTCTGGGAGGTGCAATCATCCTGTCCATCTCCAGGACTCTTCTTCTACCAACTCCACCCCTCTGCATTGCTGCTCCTTGGTCAGGGTTATGCTGGTGCTGGGTATTTTGATACACCTACATCTGACTCCTCCCTCCAGACCTGGCATAACAGAAAATGGTAAGGTAAAGAGAGGACTTTCCAGCCTTGTCTAAAATTATGTTGTCATTTCTTCCCCAGTCAGTGGTAAGCAGAAGCTGGGATTGAAAAAAGGAATTTATTTACAGAAAATCGTATTTGTATCCACGTGTTGATCACTACAATGTTAAGAGAGCTTCTAAAGTCCTCAAAAAATATTAATTTGAATGTTATTCTTTTGACTTACTTTTTTAAATTGTTGTTTTAACCAATTATTTTAGTTTGTTTTTTCCAACATAATGGCTACTTCCAGCATGCCACAACTACCAACAGTTCTCACTGGCTCCGGGAAACCTATGTTGCTCAGTAAATAATGGGTAAGAACTTCTTTCTCCATTTACACCGCAATACTAACCCTATGCCTGTTTCTCCGGAATTCTATAAGAACGTAGCGGTCCATTTTTGATCTAAAATACCAGGATATTTCTCTGGCTCCTCTTCTGGTCCATAATTGCACTTCCTGCCTCAATCAGCTTTAGTTCAAATGGACTGTTCTGATTTTACCCCGTAGACAAAATCCTGCACGTGCTGGCCACCCTAAATTGTGGATCTCAAAATGAGATTTGTCCAGTGTCTGCCCTGAAATCCTTTGCCACAGTTTTTGTGAGCCGTATCTTGGACATTTGCCTCTTGTCACTGGAAATATACTGAAGGAATGGAAAGCCGGAGTCTTCAACTCATGATTAAAAAACACAATCTCGGACAGGTGGATAATGGAAAACCACTACCCTGTAATCCTGCTCCCTGAACTAGGGAAATACTAGAAAAAATAGTTGTGGAAAAATCGCCTTCCTACCTTGAATGGATAGACGTCCTTGTCCAGACTCAAATGAGTTTTTGAACTTAACCGAGGTGTAAAAACCGCCCGCTATAAGTGCATGATGAACTCCAGGATATCCAGGGGGCATCAGCCGGCCTGAATCTGCCAGCTGCCTTTGATATGGTGGGCCATATTCTTTGATATGGTGGGCCATATCAGTGGCGTAACGAAACTTGAGTGTCCCCCCCCCACCCTGAAAAGTACATAGAGGGGCCCCCCTCTGGACTTACTCAGGAGGTCACAGGCCAGGGTCTTGTGCTGAGAGGCCCCCTGGAGCTCTTCACTACGCCACCGGGCCATATTCTGTCTTGATCCAGCGAGTAAGGGAGATAAGGGTATCTGAGCCCGGTGGCCAACCGGTTTACCTCCCTTCTGTCCAATCACTCACAGGATGTGGCCTTGTATCCATTCCTGCTCAACTGTACACACTCGGATACGATGTCCCACATGGCACCCACTACCACTGTTACTGTTTAACATCTACGCTGCCCGCCTACTAATGCTAATTAAACACCACAGCGGCCAAACAGTGATGTATGCTGACGGTGCAGCTTGCTATTAGGCTCCAGAAACTGGCGCCAGGGTCTCTACAGAACGTAATCCTAGCTTAGTAGATATCAACGCTTGGATGGGTCAGAACCTCTTAAAATTTAACAGTAACCCAACTGAGCTAATAGAAATTGGCAATGATCTGGGTCACTGACAAGACTGCCTGCTTTGGCCAGCAGCTTTTGGCCCTCCACGAGTTCCCCATGTCCGGGTGGCCTGGATTCATTACGAACTATCTCTCAATGGGCCTATAAATGTCAGCTTCTGTTGCATGTACTTCCCAAGGGAAAACCTTTCACTCATTCCCAAGCCCTTGCATTGACAAGTAGTCACTGCTTGCTTATTTGCTTGTCTTTACCTGCTTGTTTCTACGCCTTTCAGGTAAAGTCATTGTTAAGCTACAACATTTTCGAATATTTGCTGTCAAAGTAGTAGCAGAGGTAAGAAAGTTCGTTTACACCATGCAACACACATAGAAACAGCAAAAACAAGGAGAAATAAAGCATTTCTCCTCTTTGCGCCATGTTAAGACCAGGCTTCTTTTGGTCTTAATTTTGGCGCTGCCTCATATTAATGCCTCCCTTGTAAATATGGGGCAGCATCAAAATCAATGGGTTTTGCGGCGGGAAACGCCCACTGCAACACCCATTTCCCACCCCTTTCACGCTAAGTGTAGCTTGAAAGGCTGCCTTATTTACAAGTCAGCGTTAAGCCACGTTAAGTGGCTTAACACCGCCTTGTAATTAAGGCGAAGCCTGTATCGCTACAGGCTTTGTGAGCGGTGGTCGTGAGCTGTCATTTTTCAGACTCTTCCAGGGCTCCCAGTTGTCTGGGTAGGTAGTTTGAGGGATTGTTTACCTCTGACCAGGAGTGTATTTAGTATCAATCGTATTTTAGATGTCCATCCCACTTTTTTATCCAGGGTGGCGGTGAAGAGCGGTGACCTGAAAGAGAGGGATGTGCAGTCGTTGATCTCTGATGACTAAGATGTCATAGCCAAATAGGTATTTGTGGAAGAGTTGGCACCCCAATGTGATTGCTAAGTACCTGGACCCCGTATCTGATTAAGCCCATCTATTGAAAGCAATTGTGGCCCAGACAATTAAAGATTGTTCCAGGTTCTGTTACGATTACCAGGTTGGGTTTGAACCAGTCAGAGTATGGGACCATGCTTAGAAAACTTTGAATTCTATAGTGGTTTGGGCAGGCCTGCTTTAGTTGGATTTTCTGGGGCGGCTGCACTGACCCCCTTGAACTAGAATATGTAACCAACGAACTGTATACTGTGTTTCAATAATGCACATATCTTCCTGTCAGCGGTGTGGCTGCAGTTTGAAGTTCTCAGGAGAGTTGCTCTCATTCTTTTATGATGTTCTTGGATGGTCATGGTGTATATATGAACATCATCACTGACATTCATGATGCCCTCTAGGCCAGTCAGGGCATTTTAAATGCTATTCTGAACTACTTCACAAGCTGAGGAGATGCCAAAGTTCAGCCTCTAATATCGATACAGAGCCTTGTGGGTGGAAAGTGGTGTTATACATTGTCTGGATTCATCCAGCATTAGTTGCTGGTGTCCAGCTTTGAGTTCAAGCTTTGCAAACCATCTGGCCCCATTCAGGTCAGCCAGGATATCATCAGTGGTGGGTGGCAGGTGCCATTCCCTCTTATTGGCTTTGTTTGGGAATTTTATGTATGTGCAAATCCGAATTACCCCTGTGTGATGGTCTCCCCCCAGCTGGGACACCCGCCCACTCGCCCCTTTTTGGTTCAGGTACGAAGCAGGGACATGGACATAGATGCAAGGTGGTTTATTTAGATAGCCAGGGTCTATGTTCACACAAAATAAGTGCTCCGAGTAAGTGCTTTCAGTCCTCCTTCGTCCGATAATGGCTCGGTCGCTGGGGAGGGGGAGGGATCCTCCTTCTTCCTCGAAGGTCTCGGGCAGTCCCGTCCGGGTTGCAACACTCAGGATACAGGCAGGGCAAAAAAAGAAAGGAAAGAAAAGGAAATCTTTAAGGGGACCGTCCTGTTGCTCTACATTCAAAAGGGGAAGGGTTGTGCACCACCACCAGTGTCCCTATTCGTGAGGTGCCTAAGTGAGGGGTAGTCAGGGTGCCGAACTTGGTGTGGCCCTCAGCCCTGCCCACCACCCCTTCAAGGTAAATGGATGCGCCGCAGCCACTTGCCTGGATCCACGACCCTCCAGGGCCGTGGCGTGGTGAGAACCGGCCTCCTTCTCTCTGTTCGGAGGGTCGGTCTCGCTCGCGGTCAGTGGGGAGTCGGTCCTCGGGTTCTGTGGGCGGTCCGCCTCGCGGTCGCTGCTCACGCCGTCCTCCGCTGTTTCTTCGCCTTCTCCCGACGCATTGCACGTCTCTCGCTTCCTCTCCTCCGTCGACATCCGCTCGCCTCCATCCATGTCTCTGCTCTCCGTGAGTTTTCTTAGCTCGAGGGGTGTGGTCTCGGAGCTCCGAGCCGACGAGACTAGTCCGTCGCCGCCACTTCCGGTTGGGGTGTTCCCGGCGGCCATGTTGGAGTGTCCGGGGCTCCCCACGTCACCGAGGGATGGGGGCTCGGCGAACTCATCACACTGCCGTCCCCCCAGGAATGGACGTGTGGGCCATTCGGTCATAGGGTACCTCGAGAGGAAGTCCACGTTGCCCTGCAGACGTCCCGGAACGTGGAGGGCGGAAAACGTGAAGGGCTGTAGGGCAAGAAACCATCGGAGTATCTTAGGGTTAGTGTCCTTATGGATGGCCAGCCAGGTGAGGGGAGCATGATCAGTGAGCAATATGAAGTGGCGACCCAGGAGGTAATACTGAAGGGCCTCCACCGCCCATTTGATGGCCAGGCACTCCTTTTCAATGGTAGCATAACCCACCTCCCGGGGAAACAACTTACGACTAAGGTAGAGGACGGGGTGGAGATCACCTAGGGCATCGGGCTGGGACAGGATGGCTCCCAAACCCCTGTCTGACGCGTCTGTTTGTAGTATAAAAGAGGAGTCAAAGTTCGGGCATGCAAGCACAGGATTGTGGCACAGGGAGTCCTTCAGGAAGCGGAAGCTCTGTTCGTGTCTCTCTGTCCACTGTATCTTACTACTGGAGTGTGCCTTGGTGAGGAGGTCTGTGAGTGGACTGGCTGCTTCGGAAAAAGCCAGGATAAACCTTCGATAGTACCCGACCAACCCGAGGAAGGAACATATGTCCTTCCGGGAGGTGGGTCGGGGTACGCGGGTGATGGCCTCTATCTTGCTCACTTGGGGTCGGATCTGCCCGGCCCAGATGTTATACCCTAGGTACTCGATATGGTCAGCCCCTAGTGTCGTCTTTTTGGGATTCATTGTAAGACCTGCGTTTTGCAATGTTTTCAGGACGTTCTCTAGGTGTTGTAGATGGGTCTCCCAATCGGGGCTATGGATAACGATATCGTCCAGATAGGCCATGGCGTAAGACTGGTGGGAAGAGAGGACTGAGTCCATGAGTCTCTGGAAAGTGGCGGGGGCCCCATGGAGACCGAAGGGCAGTACCTTGAAGTGAAACAAGCCAAGGGGCGTGGAAAATGCGGTTTTGTCTCTGATGCCCGGTTTCAGCGGTATTTGCCAATACCCCTTTGTGAGGTCGATAGTGGATAGAATCCTGGCGTTCCTGAGCCTCTCGATGAGTTCGTCCACTCGTGGCATAGGGTATGCGTCGAACTTAGACACCGCATTGAGTCTGCGGAAGTCGATGCAGAAACGTATGCTCCCATCGGGTTTAGGGACTAACACAATCGGAGAAGACCAGGCGCTATGTGAGGGTTCGATTATGTCCGCCTCCAACATCGCTTTTATCTCCTGCTCTACGGCCCCTCTCCGGGCAGCCGGGATGCGATAAGGCCGTTGTTTGATCGGGGGGGAGGTGGTGATTCTGTCATGCTCAACTAGGGGTGTCCTTCCGGGAACACCGGACAGGACGAACGGGTATGACGCGCACAGGGCCCTCAGTTGGTTTTTTTCTTCTGCTGTGGTTTGGGGTCCCCAGTTAGGTTGGGGCTGTTCTGTGGTCTTCTGGGGGTTTAGGGTTACGGAAAGGGGTTTATTCGGGGCAACATGGAGTATAGGGGCAGTCGCGCACCCGGATGCCGGGACTGGTCCCTCCCACGCCTTCAGTAGATTGACGTGGTATATTTGGCTTGTCTTGTTTCTGTGGGGAACGGCCACCCTGTAGGTAACGGGGGTTACTCTACTGAGGATAGGAAAGGGGCCTTGCCACGTGGCTAACAGTTTCTTTTCGGTGGTCGGCAATAGGATCAGTACAGGATCTCCCACCGCGAATTCCCTCAGTTTGGTGTTTCTGTCGTACCATCGTTTTTGTTGGTTTTGGGACCTTTCCATGTTCCTGTGTACCTCGTCCCATAATAAGGATAAAGTATCCCTAAGGGACGCGCTGTACTGTAACAGAGGTTTTGCTTCGTCCTCTTCCTCCGTCCACTGTTCATACGTCATGTCCAGGAGGGTACGGGGTCTCCTTCCAAACAACAGCTCAAACGGCGAGAACCCCGTAGACTTCTGTTCATGGGATCGTATCGCAAAAAGGATCAGGGGTAGCTGTCGGTCCCAATCTCTCCCCGCTCGGTCGATGCACTTTCTTAGCATTGTTTTGATGGTTTTGTTATACCTTTCCACAAGACCATCCGTCTGTGGATGGTATACCGCTGTCCTAATCTGTTTGATACCTAACAGTTCGCACACCTGTCTCATCAACCGAGACATGAAGGGGGTACCCTGGTCCGTCAGGAGTTCGTGGGGGAAGCCGACCCGAGAGAACAGAGTGACCATGGCTTGGGCTACTGTCTTTGTGGTAGTGGTCGTTAAGGGGAACGCTTCCGGATATCGGGTGGCGTAGTCCACAAAGACAAGTATGAACCGGTGGCCCCTGGCAGAGGGTATCAGGGGACCTACCAGGTCCATCCCTACTCTTCTAAACGGGACATCGATAACCGGAAGGGGTTGGAGTGGGGCTCGGGGTAACACGGGTTTATTAACCAGCTGGCATCGCACACATGAGGCACAAAACCAGGCCACTTCCTGATACACGCCCGGCCAATAAAACTTCTCTAATAGATATTTGAGGGTGTTTTCCTTCCCATAGTGGCCTCCCCCGGTTTGGCTATGGGCCAGAGACAGCACTTGTTCGCGGAATGCCGTAGGGACCAGGAGCTGTACCTTCCCATGGTTATTCTCTAGTGTGTGCCGGTACAGAAGGCCCTTTTTGACAGAAAAATAGGGACCTACCTTTCCTGGTTGTTCCTCTTGGGCTTGGGTCCAGGCATGCTGCAGGGTAGAGTCGTCCCTCTGGGCCTGATGGAAGTTCTGGGCTGGCTCTTGAGGTGTCTCTGGGGAGAGAAGGACAGGTACGGGTAGCCTACTTTTAGACTGGCTGTATAGTGCTCTTTCCTCCCTCCTCTCTCTCCTAGTTTGTACTCTTTTGGTAGCGGGAGCCCTTATGTCGGTGTTTGAATAGGGTGCGCTTTCTAGCCATCCCACTAGGGAGGCAGGGGAACTCAGGGAGTGGAGGTACTCGTGGAACCTAGGTAAGTCGGTTCCTAAGAGCGCTAACTCGGGTAACGTGGGGACAACCCCTACCTTTCTTAACTGGGGCTCCCCATTGACCTCCAATACCACTTCGGCCAAGGGATATAGCTTCTTCTCCCCGTGTACACAGGTGACCTGAACAAACTCTCCCTTCACTAGCATGGAGTCCGGGACAAGCTCCTTGGAGACGACGGTGTAGTGGCAGCCCGTGTCCAGGAGGGCTGTTACTGCCTTCCCGTTTATATAAGCCTTTATCTTGTATCTGAGGGGTTTGTCTCCTGTGACCAGTACCCGCCCGCGTGACAGCCCCACCTCCATGGGTTCGGGGCCTGGGTGGCGTGTCGGGCAGTGTCGGGCTATGTGTCCCCATTCGGCACAATGAAAGCATTGGGGTCCCAGTGTTGGGGTTGTGAAAGGGGCTCTTAAGGGGGTCTTTGGTAAAAAGGGACCCTTAGGTTCTGTCTGGGTATTGGGGGTTCTGGCTAGGGGTTTCGGGGACGAGACGGAGGGCCGATGAGTTGGGGTTTTGAACTCCGGAGAGCGGTGGTATGCGCATGCCAAATCAACCGCCAATGTCACGGATAGGTTAGGGTGCTGTTTGACCCAGGCTCGGGTGTTATATGGGAGGGCGTCGAGGTATTGCTCCAGGTAGATCTTCTCAGTTATGTCATCCGGGGTGGCTATAGAGGGTTGCAGCCACCGGTTTCCGAGGTCCCGGATGCGGAAATACAATGCTCGGGGATTGTTCCCCAGGCTCCATCTCTCTTTCCTAAACCGGCTGCGATAATATTCTTGATCGCATCCCAGCCGTTCTAGGATGGCTTTCTTAACATCGGGGTAGCTGGTTGTCCCTGCTGGATTGGCGGCCTGGTAGGCGGCTTGCAATTCCCCCGAAAGCAGGGGAGCTATGTATTGGCCCCATCTCTCTGGGGGCCAGGAGGCGGTCGTAGCCACACGCTCGAAATTAACAAAGAAATAGTCCGGATCGTCCCCACTTTGAAACTTTTGTAGGACTGTCCCCGGTACGTTGGGATGTACCCTAGCGCTAGAGATAGCGTCCGTCAGCTGTAGAATGGCCGTGTCCTGTACCTGCTGGTTGTTGGTCAGGAGGGAGGCCTGGTCTTTTAGTGCTGTGTGCAGTTCCTCTCGGTCGTGTTTCGCCTGTTTGGTCTGTTGTTCAATAACAAGTTGCAGGTGTCGCTGCCCCTCAGCTAGTTGGGTGATAATGGCCTCCATGGTCACGGGTTGGGTCATTGTATCGGGACCGGTATCCCACTTCTGACACCACTGTGATGGTCTCCCCCCAGCTGGGACACCCGCCCACTCGCCCCTTTTTGGTTCAGGTACGAAGCAGGGACATGGACATAGATGCAAGGTGGTTTATTTAGATAGCCAGGGTCTATGTTCACACAAAATAAGTGCTCCGAGTAAGTGCTTTCAGTCCTCCTTCGTCCGATAATGGCTCGGTCGCTGGGGAGGGGGAGGGGTCCTCCTTCTTCCTCGAAGGTCTCGGGCAGTCCCGTCCGGGTTGCAACACTCGGGATACAGGCAGGGCAAAAAAAGAAAGGAAAGAAAAGGAAATCTTTAAGGGGACCGTCCTGTTCCTCTACATTCAAAAGGGGAAGGGTTGTGCACCACCACCAGTGTCCCTATTCGTGAGGTGCCTAAGTGAGGGGTAGTCAGGGTGCCGAACTTGGTGTGGCCCTCAGCCCTGCCCACCACCCCTTCAAGGTAAATGGATGCGCCGCAGCCACTTGCCTGGATCCACGACCCTCCAGGGCCGTGGCATGGTGAGAACCGGCCTCCTTCTCTCTGTTCGGAGGGTCGGTCTCGCTCGCGGTCAGTGGGGAGTTGGTCCTCGGGTTCTGTGGGCGGTCCGCCTCGCGGTCGCTGCTCACGCCGTCCTCCGCTGTTTCTTCGCCTTCTCCCGTCGCGTTGCACGTCTCTCGCTTCCTCTCCTCCGTCGACATCCGCTCGCCTCCATCCATGTCTCTGCTCTCCGTGAGTTTTCTTAGCTGGAGGGGTGTGGTCTCGGAGCTCCGAGCCGACGAGACTAGTCCGTCGCCGCCACTTCCGGTTGGGGTGTTCCCGGCGGCCATGTTGGAGTGTCCGGGGCTCCCCACGTCACCGAGGGATGGGGGCTCGGCGAACTCATCACACCCTGGATTTGGGGTTTGTTGGTAATCATCATGCAAGCACCAAAAGGGTGGGCTTCAATACTTTCTCAATAACCACATCTTCGACCACATTCCAAAGTTTGGTTTAGACCTGGAATCAAATGTGGAACAGGATATGTTTGTGTCATAGGTTCTTTGGCTTGGCCATCAAGTAAATATGAAGCTTTAGGAGTTGTGTCTTGAACCATCCAAGGCTTTTGGGGAGGTGGAATTCCTTCAAGAGCTCTTTGAGCTGACAGGTATTGAGAATTAGTGCGATGGGTATGAGACATATCACTCTGTAGCCCAAGCTCAACTTGATTACTAGGCTTGTGATATTGACTTATCTGCCTTTTTGGCACAGAGTTGTTTCAAAACTACCAATCAGTCGATATTGGCTCCAAACCACCATCTACGTAGATGCAGATGCTTGTTTTCACTAAGTGTGGCCTAGGTTTGTCTGTAGGTACTTGCTAAATTTCCATCCCATTCATGCAGTGTTGATTAAAGGCATACGGTGAACCTCTTTAGTTGCATCTTGTACTTCAGCTGCAATTTCTTCTGTTTGACTTTTCTCATATAAATATTACTTTCTCACGGTCTTCACGAATGACCACTGCCAGAATTTGTGGCTATGTTCTCACCAATTCAATGTCTTCAGCTGAATCTGTGGTTACCTTTCTCGATTGCAAGGTTTGTCTTGTGTTGCTGCTGTTACATCCAGCACTCCGGCATTTAAGTGCAAAGTGGTTCAGGCATCTGCATGCAGAACATTTTCCTTTTGTCTGGGACACCCTTCGAAGGCTGGGTCTGGTTCGCCACCACAACTTCTCTTGGTTGGTATGGTATCAGGCCTTCGATTGAGAATTGATCTAAAAGGGCATTTTCTTCACATGGCAAAAACTCTTCCTTGGTTGTGCGAACGCTCTAATCCTGGTGATGTTTTCTTCTCCTTGGCCGGTAGACCTTTATTAGTCATATAGTGCATGAGAGGTAAAAGGGAGTAAACATAAATTGCATATCAAAATAACAGTGTAACCGTTTAACAAATTAGTGACACAATGAGGCCTGGACTACTGAAGAAAATTAAAGGGTTTTATTACAGACTCAGAATCAAACTGATATAGATGAGTCTCAAAAGCATATTTATATAGTATCACAAGAAGGAATCCAAATCTCCTTTTTGGCTGATCCTGTTTTAACCAGTGCTATAAATAGGCAGGTACAGTCAGGCACCAAGTACCTGCACTTCCTTTATTTGTAATGGAGCATACTACCCAGGCAATGGGGTGCTGTGGGCTCCAGCTCATCCCATATTTCTGCCTGCCCTCCTAAAGCAAGGCCCTCAAGCGTTGTGTGATTTTCAAGGATGGGTATTTCACATTCATTGCATGTAAGCCAGCAGCTCAGAACTTGTTCAAGTCCTTCATGAAGCCTGTTGCTGCTTCTGTAAAGACACCACACCTCTAACTAGCCAGCACACAACAGCAGCAGTGTGCTCAGAACCTCAACGAAAGCACTGGGCTGGTGCTGTAGTGTTTCCAGCCTGCATCTTGTGTGATTTGGAGCAGGAGTCCGAGTCAGGTGGCAATCAAAGCAACAATTCCAGGGCATGAAGGTAAAGTGGTGCAGACATATGAGTGTACAGTAAAAAATAGTTTGAAAATCTTCCAGGTGGAAGCAGAGTCTAGTTATACTGAGAAAAAAACCTCCCAAATGTTTATGCCTCATACTATCGGTACAGCGTAATTTTGACCCCATCTTTACACATTACAAATACATAACCTAAAACGTGCACTTAGCACATGTGTCCTGTGTGGCCTAATGTCAATAAATAAGAAATGTTGCACTTGACATCATTATTTAAGTGCATTCACTGCAGAATTAGAGAATTCATACATAACCCTGTGTGCCTTCACTCATTAAACGAGATTTACTGTTTAGGTGATTAAAAAGAAACAATCCTCATATATATAGAATGTGACTACTCTAAAAATGATAATGGATTTATGTAATGTGTACACTAATGTTACACGTATATTTCATATAAAATGTAGTTCTTAGTCATACTTACACATGATGCTTATTAAATGATTTACTGTATGCCACATGCAATTATGACTCTAACGTACTGACAAGTTAAATGTATTTGTGTTTAAACTTGCACAAGCATATTAAATGTGCACCATTTATTTAATAGTTTAACTTGCCCTTACTTTTCCATTCTGCATAAAATACTGTTTTCCATTTCTGCTGACAAGATTTTTTCCCATGCAGGTATTCACACGCATTGTTAGTTGGAAAATAGATACACCGCTGTATTAGCGATAGAGAGAGAGCCTGAGAAGAAGACCTTGATGAAAGAACACGGAGAGCTAGAGCGGAACTGAAGAGTCCTATTCAGCAAGGTTACCACATGGGTTTGGTGGAGTAAGGACGATGTCATTCCCATGTTCAGTGTGGGGTAGTTTGCCGATGTTTCAGTTTACAACATGAAAATAGGAAAATACAATGGAACCCCTTATGATGCGAACAGAGGGGTGTTGCCTGAATGATTTTAGTGTGACTAACTGAAGTCTACACTGGCAGATCCTGGAGCACTTTTCCTTGGACTTTGGGAGGTTTAGAGACCTAGACTCATTCCTTTTGATTGTTGCTGAGTGTGGCTTAGGCTAAACTCTCAAAATTCCCCGGACCCAAGAAGACTCTTGATTGAGCTTCTACAGCGCTGGCACCTTCCTGTACTTTGTATATTTTTTCACTTCTCGTACTTCCCTACATTTTACAGTTTTCTGCAGTTCTCTACTTTTGAGACTCCTTAGAGTAATGGACAGTCTTCTTAGTTTGGACTTTAACTTAGACAATTCGAGATTTACTCATGGACAGAAGAGAGGATCGAAAACTCTTCTCTGGGCACCAGATATTAATGGTAATCTTTTGTATTGCTGTAACTGAACTTCTTGTTTGTTTAATACTGGTGCGCCTAAACTTTTTTAGGAGGTTAGGTTTCCCAGTTGTTGTTCTGTATCTTTATAGCATGGTACTGAGATTCTTGTGCAAGGCAAACACAAGGAGATGATGGACGGAGCGCTGAAACCTTTCAGACACTCCCCCCAGTCAAAGATCTGGGTTGAATCCATCATCGTTCTTTAGCTCACTTTGCCTCCTCAGTTCAGACCCAGCTATATGCAAATCAGTCTTGACCCTGTGCCTCATGGGAACAGTCCAGCCCGAACTGCCAAGCCAGGTCTTCCCTGAACCGGAAACAAGCATCCTGGGACTTGTTTCGGGGTAACACCCCTCATCAGCCAGGCTAGCTTGAATCCAGTGGCAAAGTGAGTAAGGGACCCATGTCTGGGCATACCCTGCCAGCTTAGGGCGAACAAAGCAAACACAAGGAGATGATGGACGGAGCGCTGAAACTTTTCAGACACTCACCGCCAGTCAAAAATCTGGGTTGAATCCATCATCGTTCTTTAGCTCACTTCGCCACCTCAGTTCAGACCCAGCTATATGCAAATCAGTCTTGACCCTGTGCCTCATGGAAACAGTCCATCCCAATCTGCCAAGCCAGGTCTTCCCTGAACCGGAAACAAGCATCCTGCGACCGGTTTCAGGGTAACACCCCTCATCAGCGAGGCTAGTTTGAATCCAGTGGCAAAGTGAGCAAGGGACCCACGTCTGGGCATACACTGCCAACTTAGGGCGAACAAAGCAAACACAAGGAGATGATGGATGGTGCGCTGAAACTTTTCAGACACTCCCCCCCAGTCAAAGATCGGGGTTGAATCCATCATCGTTCTTTAGCTCACTTCGCCACCTCAGTTCAGACCCAGCTATATGCAAATCAGTCTTGACCCTGTGCCTCCTGGGAACAGTCTAGCCCGAACTGCCAAGCCAGGTCTTCCCTGAACCGGAAACAAGCATCTTGTATCATAACTTAATTGCTACTTTGTAATAAACCTCCTTAACCTAAGACATTAATTCTTAGTCCTTATTGTGTAGCCAAATGGGTTACAGTGTTAGTTGAAATTAATTGATGCAATGTTAACTCTCCTCACCTCTCAGTAGGATAAAAAGGTCCACTGGAGGACGAATGGTACGAGGGTAAGCCCAAAACGCTGCTTCAAACATTTTTGTAGCAGATGGTGGTTCTCCACTGATGTGAGGGAGTTAGGGTGTCCTTTTTACAAATTGTCCAAGCCCAGTCCAAACCCCAAAAGCCCATGGTTTGGTCGGAGGATTGATGGAGTTCCAGCAGTTCGGAAACAAGTTGTAGCGGAGGAGGAGTGTGAGTATTAATTGGGTTGCGGGTTGAAATTGCTTATGCATAGATTGCGGTATTTTGCAGTGGCTGTGTGGTGTTCTCCGGAGATGATTTAAGTTGTTGTGTGAATGTGGCGCTTAATGCAGAGAAGTTGCAGTGGTTATCAGGTCCATCGAGGCCTAAGATCCCGGGCTCTAAATAGATAAAACTCAAAGTTTCAGTGTAGAAGACACTGTGTGCAGTAGTCTGCTGTGTTGTGGTGCTGTTTGTGAGACGTCTTCAACTGCATTATTGAGATATGGACTTTATCTTTGTGTCATTGTGAGGTGTGTTTGGTATAGTTGATCTCAGTACACAGGAAAGAACTGTATCAATCCAGGTGATACCCCACTGGTCGAGGTTTCATTTGAAGTGAATGTCAGAATAGGTCGGAAAGTGTTACTCTGAACTGGTTCTAGTGTATATGAAAATCTTTAATTTCGTTAGAGGAGCAGACAGTTGGTTGCTGAAATTGCTTGCATTTGTTTGTGCATAAATTGCTGAGAGAAACACGCTCTTGAGAAATTGCAAAGGAGGGCGAGTTGCTGCAAGGAGTGGGATTAACGTCACAGTGTGCAGCTGTGGTACTGGTCGGTTGGTGTAAAGCCACACTGGTATTGGTTGGATACATCATAGAGAGCCAGATTGGTATTGGTTGTGATTACCGAACAGAGAAGTGAGGGTGAAAAATCATTTCCTGGGTTTAACGAAAAATCATTTGTGAATCCTGCATATTTTGATTGAAAATGAAAATCTTTAAAGCACTACAAAGTCTAATAAAGGGAGATGTGACTATACCCGTTAGAAAGGAAGAAGGGGCACCACCCAAAGGTATGCCAGGTCATATTATGGCAATAGACGTGGGTCTCCACACATGAATTTGGCACGAACAATGGTATAAGATCACTCAAAATGATGATCCTTTGACATTTCCTCGTTATGGGACATTTAATTTGAGAATCATTGAACACTTAAGGAAGAAGCTGTATGCATTGAAACCGTCTCCTAGACCTACATACTACAAAGCACTTAATGCCTGGGAACATACAGCTCATCTTTGCAGGAGAGAGAGATTTCAAGGATGGGTCAAGAAAGCCATAGAAACTTGTGATATGATTGCGATATCCTGCATCAATGGGTGTGGAAGGAGGGAATGGTAAACAAAAGGATAATAAAAAGAAGAAAGAGACAGATGACACAGAGAACGCAGCTGAGGACAGTGATAGCGATTCAAATGAGGACTTCAGAACCGAACTATTGTTAAACTGTCCCCCTCCATACAATGTGACTCAACCTGGAGGAGCGAGTAATGTGCATACAGGTGAAACGTTTAATGTGCCTACGGCAAAAGTAAATCTAATTTCTAATCCAATGGGAGAAAGTTCAGGAATGACAGCCCCTTCGAATTCACATGCTTTAAATGCCCCAGATGCACATACCGTTCCCGTTATAATTAGTCATGTAGTTCCTATGTAATATCCTGGAATGGTAGGAAATACTACACATACTTTGGCTGTTCCTACTGTAATCAGCACCTTAGGTAGCATCCAGTGGGCTTGACAATGAGATCGATTCCTTAAACTCCTTTGGTCCTGACACAAGGGAATACCCCAGGTGCTGCGAGTGCAGACCATGCATTGAATCGGACAGGATTTGACCCGAATGGAAGGTTTTCCCAGAGATCGGCACATGTTTTCATGCCTAACACGAATGTGGCTCCAAGTGCTAGTAACAGTACCCAGGACAGAAATGCCTATGGGTTCACCAAATTCTGTTATGTCCCTTTTTAATTCACCACCTGATTTAAATTGTGGGTCCTTTAGTGGAGAGATCATTCTTAATACTCCAGTAGAACAACCAGGTCTTACTTTCCAAGAACTCAATGACTGGTTTAGAGGTATAGATACACCGACTAGTAGCGGAAATCCTGGAACAAGTGGAAGGGATAATCAGGTCCCAGAGAGGGAAAGAACACTGGATGTGGCTATATTGAAAATAGAATTGGAAGAAATGATACTGGGCATTCTTGACATGTCCTACTTAAATGCCAATCGGGAGGACGAGCTATGGTTCATGTGCAAAGACATTACTAGACGTGCAGGACAAGCTCATGAAAGATCGTCTGAATTGGCTTACTGATATGAAATTGACTTACAGAAATCTAAAGACCTACGTAGGAGGTACCGTCTAAGCTTTAATGACAGGGATCTTGCTAAATTGAGACCACTAAGAATGAAGTTACAGATCAAAGAGTTAATTGCCTATGTTCGAAAATTGAGTGAATTTGACAGATGGGAAGGTGGATGGGCAAAGAAAAAGGAATTGAAGAAAATTATAATAGAAGTACCTCTTTCTGGAGCTGAGGAGGAGGATGAGGGTATACATATGCTTCCAATGAGAGAAGTGCCTGGTGGAGGTCATGTACACATACCCTGGAGCAGGACTGACCATGCATTATTCACAAATTATTTTCCGGAATTGAAAGAGAATCCAGTACAAACAGGTTGAGCAGTTTGTAAAGATATCAAAAGTTCTGTGGAATGTTTTAAATACCTTATTTGAAATTGTGGTTCCCGGTGACTTGTGGGTCGAATGCAAAGTTGCTTTGGATTGGCCGGAAAGAGAGCCGTTGAGACATCCCATATCACATGCTCAGTCACCAGTGGTGATGAAAAAGTATAGGGCAAAACCAAAGGGGATGATGGACGGAGTGTTGACATTGCAAGCACTCACCCCCAGTCAACTGATCTGGGTTTAATCCATCATCATTCTTTAGCTCACTCCGCCACCCCAGTTCAGACATGGCCATATGCAAATCAGTCTAACCCTGTGCCTCATGGGAACAGTCCAGTCCGAACTGCCAAGCCATGTCTTCCCTGGACCGGAAACAAGCATCCTGGGACCGGTTTCATTTGGATTGGCCCGAAAGAGAGCCGTTGAGACATCCCATATCACATGCTCAGTCACCAGTGGTGATGAAAAAGTATAATCAGGAGATTGCATTTTCGAAGATGAAAATATGTCCTAAAGATATTGATTGGGTCAAAATTGACAGAACAACTCAAGAGTCCAAAGAAACAATACATGCTTATTATGAGAGACTTTTGAAGGCATTTAAGCAGTGTAGTGGAACAGAGACGATCGAGTCTAAAGACATGGGACATTTTGTGTACAGGTTTGTGCATGGATTTAAACCTGAGATTAGTTTGATGATTTAACAGCATTTGATTTGTTGGCAGAGTAAGCCAATTGACAAGAGCTTGTAATATGCAAAATATTGCAGCAGTGAATTAAAAACAAAACATAAGAAATTGAAGGAGAAGCTAATGGCAGTACAAATTAAAGCTGCACAGTGTGTCTGAATCAACAGTTTGTTGGGAATGCTGGTCCCTGGCAGGGAGTGTATCAACATGGAGCTCCTGTGTTGCAAGGTGTGGATAGGTTTCAACTGCATGGTAGAGGTCTCAGTGTTCCAATTGATCTGAGTACAGGGATTGATGTGACGATTTTAAAGAAGTCCACTCCGTGCCACGCTTGCGGCAAGTTGGGGCATTGGAAGCGGTAATGTTGATTTAATGCTGGTAACATAGTAAATGGGAATCAGGTTCAGAATGGTGGATTTGTGCAATCTCAAGGTTATATTATGATTCAGACACAGCAAGTATAGAGACAGAGAGTACCAAATTACAATGTACCCCATGCTCAAGTAATGCAGGTTCCACAAAGCCTCATTGGCACAACAAAATGCAAATGTTCAGAGATTTAATTCGACTCAAATCTTCAATGTAAATACAAATCCTTTTGTGAGTCAGGCTACGTCTCAACAGTACTCTATGATACAGACAGATGAGGATTACAGCTTAGGGTTGCGTACTTGGCGCAACCTTGGAGGTAGACCAGAGTGGTCCATACGTGGATGGTGATGTAAATAGTTATTTGAGGAGAATCGCTGATTTGTGGTGTGTGATTCGAGCCCTGTAAATCTACTTGGATGAGACTTGTTGTGTAAACTAAATTGTTTCATTTACTGTACCCCAAATTGTATTAAGTTCCAGACTTGTGATGAGGACATTTTCTTTAAAATTTGTAATCAGAGGAAAGTGTTCAAACTTTACCCCATGTTAACCAAAGATGACCAGAGCTAAGAGACACAGTGTTACCTGAAATCTGCGTCTTTTCAGGGAAAGATATAGGACTCATAAAGGGTGTTAAATCAATTCGCCTAATGCTGAGTACCCGAGAATCCCACAATATAATCGACCCCTAAACCCGTTGCTAGGATTACTCCTGTGATTGACTCAATGATTGAGCAAGGGATTTTGAAGGAGATTATGGGGAGTCCATGTAACTCCCCCATAATGGGTTTACAGAAGCCCAGTGGAAAGTATCGCATTGTCCAAGACCAGTGAAAGGTCAACTCCATTGTTGTTCCTTGTTTCATATTCCATGTGAGCCCAGGTGGTTCTCTGTAATTGATCTATGTCAAGCTTTCTTCTCCATACCGTTGCATGAGGATAACCAATTCCTCTTCGCATTTCGGTTCGGCAGTCGTGTTTAGGCATGGTGCCGAGTCCCACAAAGGTATACGAAGAGTCTGTCAATCTTTAACAAGATACTTTAGAAGAATCTGGAGTCCTTGGCAATGCCCCATCACTCAGTTTTGGTCCAATATATTGATGACCTATTGGTGGCATCAAATACTCAGGAGGCTTGCAAACAAGACACAAGTGCTCTGTTGAACCATTTAGCTGTGAATGGACATAAAGCATCCCAGACCAAACTACAGTACAGTCAGAACAAAGTCCTGTACCCAGGACATCACATTGAAAAAGGAGCGAGGAAGGTGACAAGAGAGAATATCAGCAATTCTAAAAATGTATCCACCAACTACCTAGAGAGAATTTAAGATGTTCTTGAGAATGATGGGCTACTGTCGACAATGTATCCCCAACTTTTCCCTAGTGGCCAAGCCTTTACAGAGGCTGACACACAGAGATGTGCCAGATCCGGTACCCTGGGATGACAGCTGTATGAGTGCCTCCTTCTAAGAGCAGAGAGAATGTCTTTGCTGTGACCCGGAACTAGGAATGCCTGATTATAATAAATGTTTTGCTTTGTTTTTCGGTGAGAGGCAGGCTGCGCTCTCTCAGTGCTAACCCAGATGCACGTGAATGCTCGCAGACCTGTAGCATATTTTTCAGGAAAACTTGATCCAGTAGCTGCTGCTTTGCCCGGTTGTCTCAAAGCCTTGGCTTCCACTGGTGTCAGTATTGAACAGTGCAGAAGCATTGTTATGGGTCACCCCTTGACAAATTTTGTTCCCTATTACGTGGAAGTACTGCTAACTTGTACCAGAGCCCAACACCTAACCAACAGTCATCTCACTAAGTCTGAACAAGTCATACTTGGAGTGAACAATGTGATGTTGAGAAGATGTACTGTGCTTTATCCTGCTACACTGTTACCCCTACCTGGAGATGATGTCAATGAGCGTTAAGTTGAGAATGACAGTCTTGATGCTACTGAACTATGCACCAAGCCGAGACCTGACATACAAGATGTGCCACTTTCTGAATCAGATTATGTGCTGTTTGTTGATGGCTCCTTCTTAGGAGACCATAACGGAAACATGGGAGCACCCTACGCAGTCTGTACTGTCTTAGGTGTGGTTGAAGCCTCCTGGCTTCAAAGAGTAGTTTCTGCCCAAGAGGCCAAATCTATTGCTCTTACTAGGGCATGCTGTGTTTCAGACCAGCTGAGAGTGACTATTTTCACTGATAGTCAGTTTGGCTTTATTGTCGTTCATGACTTTGGTCAGTTATGGTCACAACGTGGGTTTATGACCTCTTTGAGGTCCCCCATTAGGAATGGCACGAATGTGTTCATAAACTGTTACAGGCAGTATAGCTGCCTGCTCAGATTGCAGTTGTGAAGTGCACTGCACACCACAATGGCATAGATTACGTGACAGTGGGCAATAGAAACCGTGAGATATTGTGCACTGAACGCTTGTACCTTTAATGGGGAGTTCCAGAATGAGAAGCAGGATTAAACAAATTGCAATCTGTTGCTAACTACAGTTAATATTTGGGAGGAAGTTAAGAGGTTGCAGGAAGAAGTGTCAGAAGCAGAACAGCAAGGCTGGATTAGAGCAGGTTTTGTCAAAAGAGATGAAGATGACATTTGGGTTTCAGGAGACGAAAGACCTGGGTTCCAAGATAGGTTATTACCTCTAATGGCACGACATTATCATGGACCTGCACATGTAGGTAGAGCCGCCATGGTCCGCTTGTTTCGGCACACTTGGTTCAATCCTAGGTTCAGATTAATGGCTGAAGGGTTGTGTCACAGATGTATTGTGTGTCTGCAGCAGGATGTAGGCAGAACAGCAGCAAAACTGAGTCACATAGGGAGATTAGGAGGTCCTTTAAACTAGATGCAACTGGATGTATTGAGATGCCTGTGTGCAATGGGTTGAGATGTGCCCTAGTGATTGTGTGCATTTTCGCGCGTTGGGTTGAATTTACCCGACCAGAAGATGTGATAGTCTCACAGTGGCTAAGCTGTTGTTGAGGGAGTTAAATCAAATGTTTGGTTTCCTGACTTCTCTGGAGTCAGACCGAGGAACTCATTTTAATAATGAGGTCCTGACGATGTTGTATGCAGCATTACAAGTTGAACAGTCGCTACATTGCAGTTACCGACCTGAGGCTTCTGGAATTGTGGAACAGGTCAACAGTACTTTGAAATTCAGATTAGCTAAAGAGTGTGCCTCGACATCTCTGAAACAGCCTAATGCTTTGCATCTTGTGTTGATGAGTCTACGCAGTACTCTGGATAGGAGACCAGAATTGTCTCCCAATGAAGTCATCATAGGCAGAGCTATGAGACTGCCAGCTGTGCCTGCAAATGCGCTTGTGAATATTACAGATACATGATACTTGATTACTGCAAAGGACTAGCTGATGTGGTTCGTTCTGTGTTTAAACAGGTTGGAGAGGATGCAGCCCCACCTCAACAGCAGCAGTGCCATGATCTCAGTCCCTGCGACTGGGTTATGGTGAAGAAGCACATGCGCAAGTCGTGACTGGAACCCCAGTTGCGAGGCCCGTACCAGGTTATTCTGGTTACTACAACAGCTGTGATACGGACGGCTCTGGTTGCACTGGAGGTTAGCGGTGCAAGTGGCCCCGGAGGGCTCCAGACATGCTTTACTTTGGGCATTTCACTTACGTAGAGAAGGGGCCTTCCTGGGTGGGACCCTGGGTAAAGCGCGCTTTTCCCCTTTATTCTAAAGTGGCCAAATCAGGAGTTTTTGTAGGTGATGCCCAACTGGGACCATTACATTTCGCATAAGCAGGACTCCAACAAATTCCACTAATGGAGAGGAGGACGCTTTACCTACCTTTATTCACTTATAGTGATGCATGTGTTTGTCTCTAAACCCGCTGGCATTACTTGAACTACTCATTGTTTCTGTGCTAAATGGTTCCATATGGTGACTCATATACCTTTCTCTGACAAGCCTGCATTACTTGCACTACTCATGTAACCCATATAGTTTTTATCTTGCTTTGATCAGTATAACGAGTGCTACATTTAAAAGTACAGGACCTGTAATGTTCGACAACTGCATAGCTTGAAGAATATTACATTCCCTGTCATTTTGGCCTTGCGTTATGTATAGTATACTATGTATATATTTTTTATATAATCCTATGTGGAGTCTCTTTTGTGGTGTGTTCATTGTATTTCTGTGTGAGTGTGTTGCACAAACGCTTTACACATTGCCTCTGATGATAAGCCTGACTGTTCTGCACCAAGCTACTAGAGGCTGCGCACAGGTTATCTTTGGTGTGTATTTGACTTACCCTGACTAGAGTGGTGGGTTCTACCTGGCTTAGGTGCACACCCTAGCCAACCAGAAACCCCAATTCCAACAACAAGTTATATTAATTTGTTTTTAAACATGCACATGCATATTAAATGTGCCCCATTGATTTTTAACTTTCCCTAATAAGTCTCTTTTCCATTCTCCATAAAATACTGTTTTCCATTTCTGCTGACATGACTTTTTTCCTTCCAGATATTCACACGCTATGTTAGTTTGAGAATAGATACACCACTATATTAGCGATAGAGAGAGAGCCTGAGAAGAAGACCTTGACAAAGGAACATAGAAAGCCAGGACGTCACTGAAGAGTCCAATTCAGCACTGTTACCACATGGGTTTGATGGAGCAAGGACGATATCGTTCTCATGTTCAGTATGGAATAGTTTGCCGATGTTTCAGTTTACAGCGTGAGAATGGGAAACGACAATGAAACCCCTGATGATGTGAACAGAGGGGGGTGAGCCTGAATTATTTTAGTGTAACTAACTGGAGTCTATACTGTCTGATGCTGGAACACTTTTCCTTGGACTTTGGGAGGCTTAGATCTCTATGCTTATTCCTTTTGATTCTTGTGGTATGGCTTAGGCAGAATACTCAAAAGTCTCCTTACCCAAGAAGACTCTTGACCGAGCTTCTGCAATGCAGAAAACTTCCTCTACTTACTTTACTTCATTTATTTTTTCACTTCCTGTACTTCCCTAGATTTTCTTATTTTTCTGCAGTTCCCTGAATTTTGAGATTCCTTATACTAATGAACCATCTTCTTAGTCTGGACTTTAGCTTAGACAATTCGACATTTACTCATGTATAAAAGAGAGAATTAAAAACTCTTCTCTGAGCACCAGATATTAATGTTAATATTTTGTATTGCTGAGACTGAACTCTTGTTTGCTTAATACTGGTACGGCTAAACTTCTTTAGGAGGTTAGATTTCCCAGTTGTTGTTCTGTATCTTTATAGCATGGTACTGAGATTTGTGTACCTTAACTTGTTTGCTAATTTGTAATACACCTCCTCAACCTTAGACACTGATTCGTGGTCCTTACTGTGTAGTCAAATGGGTTACACTGTTAATTGAAATTGGTTGATGTAATGTTAACTCTCCTCACCTCTCAGTCAGATAACAAGATTCACCAGTGGACAAATGGTAACAGGGTAGGCCCAAAACGCTACATCACTGTGCTTAATGCGCTTAATGCACAGCAAACAGTACATTTCGGTCAGAAAGACCTACACTTCGGTACACAGGTGTACCTGCAGGCATGTTAAAATAGGTCCTGGTTGGAAGTAATGCCTTTGCAATTGTAGACATGGAAAAGAATTGACCGGTTTTCTAAAAATCAAAAGTACTTGGCTAAACTAATTTACATTCTACCTAACCAAATAAAACTCTTTAATCAGTCTGATGATAGTAACATGTGGGGGAAATTGCTGGCCCACTATAGTGTGAGCAAAAAGCTATTACCATATACTTTTAGGTCTTCGGGAGCTTCCTCTGACAGTCGGACTACTTTTAGTTTCAAACTCATACTTTTAAAAGTGGATTTATATTTGCGCATGTGTGGTTTATTTAAGCCTGTTGACGTCCAAACAGTGAAATATACACCTACAATCCACTACAATACAGTGAGAGACTTGAAAGCGATGAAAGGCTGTTGGTGCAGATCTAACAATTGATGCTGAATTGCAGCAGTATGGATAGTATCTCCTCTGCTCTGCTTGGTCTGGGTGTGCCGCTATCTGTCTGTGAATTGGTGGGTTCATCAGTGGTATTTAAACCTTGGTAAGTCTGCTATGGAGTGGAGCTTTAGTGCCAGGATGTGCTTTGGACACAGCAGGACTTCTGATGAAGTTACTAGGGTCTTGCTTTATCCACTTCTGTTTAGTTTGTTTATAGTGGCCAGAAGCCCCATGTCATGTGTGACACCTTCTGCCAGTCCAGTCTCTTTGCAATAGCACCTTGATTTCTGGGACATTGAATTTAAATGTACTCAGTCAAAGCTTGGTCTTTCAAGCCCTTGAACGGAGAGCACTGGCGAATGAAAGGCAAGACCTGATTGAATAAATCACACATGGCATGGGACTATGGGGCCGATTATGATGGCGGATGGACTTCCGTACGTCCGCCATCGTGCCGGGGCTTGGGACCGTCCGCAAGTAATACGGAGGTCCCGCCATTGAGATTATGATGCGACCGCCTCTGTGGCCGTCGCATCGTGTATTTCTGACATTGCGGCCGGTGCTGCTGGCTGCAGCACCCGCCGCAATGTCAGAAATGCACTGTTTGGATTTCCCTGCACTACATGGCAGGCACCAAAGGGTGCCTGCCACCTGGTGCAGGGAAATGTAGGGGGGTACCATAGGTACCCCCCCAGTGCACACCCACCTCCCCCAACACAAGGGGGGGCCCACTACGGGCCCACAAATGCAATCCCTACCAGCCTGTGAATGGCGGTTACACCGCCATACACCGGCTGGTGGGGAGGCAGCATCATAATATGGTGGACGGTGCCTGCTAGGCACCGCCACCATATTGTTGATGCAGGGTGGGTCCGCCAGGCAATCGTAACGATTGCCTGTGGCGGACCCGTGGCGGATGGACTTTGCGTCCGCCAGCACACCGCCCGCCATTGTAATTTGGCGGGTGGAGAAGTGCCTCACAATGGCGGTGAAACCGCTACTGGCAGGCTGCCGGTGGTGGTTTCACCGCCATCGTAATGACCCCCTAAGTTGGGATAATGACCTCTAGATGATTCACCATTTGATAGATGACCATCATGAATTTCACACTATTATTGTTGCCTTCTCTGCACTTTACCTTATACGGCAACTAGGTCTGCAAGTATAAAGATTGTGAGCGTTGGGATTAATTCACTGAATGGGTCTGAGATAGTCACCACAGGATGACAAATAACTTCTGCATTGGCTAAGGGAGCAGCATGCTATCCCATGCTTATGATTATAGATAGGGTGCACGGTCCTTTCAAAGGCGTGGGATCCAAAGTACTGTTAAATCGAGCTGATATATGCTGGCCCTCTTCGGACAATGAGTATTGTGTATCTTTATTTTTTCAACTTGTAGCGGACATACACTACCTCTCAAAATAAATAATAATAGTAACTTACTTTTTATTTTGAGGTTCATACAACACTTCTGTTGCTAAAGTACTGCAAAGCACAAGTGTACCTATTGCACAAATAATGATACTCCCTTTGCTGACATTGGAAAGATGGAAGACTCGGGGGCATATTTACAAGGGCATTGCGCCACAGGAACATCAATTTTACCGACGTTCCTGTGGCGCAATTCCCAGCTCCATATTTACAGAGTGGCATTAAGCCACTTTTTGTGGCTTAACGTCGCTTTGTAAATATGGTACCCTTTCACGTATCTGCGTGAAAGGGGGTGTGCAATGGGTGTTGCTGTGGGCGTTCCACCGCAACACCCCTTGCTTTTTGATGCTGGCCCAGATTTACAAGGATCTGTAAATCTGAGGCAGCGTAAAAAATAACACCATGCAAGAGCAGGTGTTAGAATGGCGAAATGAGGAGAAATACTTTTACTTCTCCTCATTTTTGCTTCTCTATGCAGCACACATAGAAAGATCAAAACACCATTAATGATTATTTATGTGCAGGAAGGTGTCGCTTCATGGAAATAAACAATCATTAAATAATGACGATTTGCTACTTCAATGTGTGCTGCATGATGCAGCACACATAGGAGTAAGAAATGACAATTATCGATTGTTTATGTGCAGGAAGGGACACCTTACTGCACATAAACAATCATTCCTTGCAATGGAGGCACCCTTGCACTATGGTGCAAGGGTGCCTGCGCTGGCGCTATGCAGCTAATTTTACCACTAGGGAAAGCGCTGGGGTGCGCCGTTTTGTAGTAAATAGGGCGCATCCCTGCATTTTGAAAATGTCAGAGCGTGGCGCTGCTAAATTTGGCGCAGCTCCGCTCTCTGACATTTTGTGGTAAATATGCCCCTCAGTCAGCCTTGCGGAGATTTGAACTTGTGACTGCTAATCCTTTCTTTGTGCTTGATTATTAGAATGTGGGTATGTGGGAAGAGTTTTGATGTCATTCGGGGGGGGAGTGCTGCTATGCTGCTGTGCTTGCATATGGAGTGACTCAAGGGGGGTGACAAATAGTCACATATTTTGATACCGATCATCCCTGTGTGGATGACTGCTGATTTGTGTTTCATGAAAGCTGTCAGGGTCTGGCATTGACTTGGATCATTTAATATGACAGAATCATCTGTTTGGAAAGAGACAGGTCTTTTCTACATTTGTGAATTAAATGTGATTGTGTATGTTTCTTATTTTTGGCAGTAGCAAGCTGTAGATTTCGACTTTCTGAACAGACAATGGTGTACTGTAAATTCACTTTATCTTGAAACCTGGCACAAACAGTGAAGGTGCCAACCTTGGGCAGATGCTCCTAATTTGTGTGTTTCACCAAAAGTGCATTTATATAGAAGATGGTACTGTACTGTGGACGGGCGCATGGGCTAAGCAGAGTGGCTTCAAAGAGTATTGTCTTGTCATAGGTAATCAATTGAGAGCATTAATGTCTGGAATAAAGTGGGTGTAGAGAGATATGTGTAGTAGTTGTCTAGCTCCTATTTTCTTAATTCTCTGTAGTTTTCTTAAGAAGTATGCTGCGGCTCAAAGCACAAGTCTGAGGCACGCCAATATCAGAGCATGGTGGCATAAACGTTCTGAGAAAAATCTAGAAGGAAATATGTGCCTCGTGGTTCACATGGTGTGGAGGGCATTTCTAGAAACTTGATTCACTTGTAGCGCCAGCGATACTTTGGATTCCGTGACCACTCCCAGATTTCTTACTTGTTGTTGGAGGTGGTCAATCTTCCCTGGGTCAGATGGTCACAGGAAAGCCATTCTCCCAGCTCCCACAAGTGAGGATCTTCTTTTTTGATAGTTGAGTTTCAGACAGTTCACCAAATTCCATTGATCTTCTGCTCAGAGGCAATGGTCTAGGCTAGAGGAGTGCAGGTGTGTTATGTTTTCGAGCTTAAGGGTGAGCTTGCTGTCACCTGCATAGATGTAACAGGTTCGCTGAAAGACTTGATATGGTCAGGAAGGTGGCTGAGGTAAACATTGAAGAAGAGTAGAAAGATGATGGAGCATTGCGGGATGTCAGATTCAGAGAGGAAAGGAGTTGAAGAGCATAGTGTGAGGTCAGTCATGCTTGGTGTAATGTAAGAGATGATCCAATCGGAGATGGTTCCTTAAATACAAAAATCTTCTAACCTCAGTAGTAGGATGGGATAATCAGTTGCGTTAAAGGAAGCCGACAGGTACTATTAGTAGTAATATTAGCATGCCAACTACATTACTATATGCTGCGATTTTCAGGTCATCCAAGATGAAGATTAGGTTAAACTTCCTCTCACAAGTCTGAAACCAGCTAGGTGATCATAGAAGGAGGCTATTTCTTTCAAGATGTTAGGCATTTCTGTGAAGGCTGTCCTCTCTATGGGGTTTAAAGAACAATGAGCCATTGGAGGTTGATCATTAGTTGGCTCTGTGACCTGGGTCAAGGTTTAGTTTTTCATGAGCTTTATGTAAGAGGTTTTGGGATGATAGGCAAATGTGCCTGAAGTTCATCTCTGCGTTGGATTGTCACACCACCATCTGCAGATTCAAAAGGAGGCAATTTAAGTGGTGTGTGTGTAAAAATGAAAATTTAGCACAATGCTGAACCTAATACTTTGTGGCCCAGATTTTGAAACTCTTTGTGTCAGGTGTGTATTACTTTTTTAATGCAAACTTGACATGAAGTGCTGGGCTGGGATTTACAATCCAACAGAAATTGCGATTTGCGTTGAATTGTAACCCAAAGTAATGCAAAGCTGCACAATGCGGTTTCCTTGGGTACATTTGATTCAAGGGGGCGTTCAATGGGTGGTGCATGGGCATTCCGATGGAACCACCAATGGGTTTTGATGCAAATCCCTATCTATAAAGAATTGTTCACAGTGATTTGCACCAAAATCCGTTCCCCCTTGAGGCAGATGTAACCAGGAGAAATGCTTTCATTTCTCCCCGTTTTTAGGTCTCGCGCCTAGCGTTGCAGTGCGCAACACTGCTCGCACAGCGCGAGACCTCTTGTACGGGCTTTAGCAAGCTAACCACACGCTCGTGCGTGTGGTTTTGCTTTCGCCTGCTGTTATTGGCTTTCGCGTGTTTTTTTTAAATAAATACAGCACGCGATTGGGCAAAGGCGGGCGCATGTCCCGCCTTTGCTCCTCCCATTCCCACTGGTGGCTAGCACGCGCAGCAGCGCGCGTTCGCCTCGCTGCCGCGCTCCCTCCCCCGCTCCTCTGTGGTGCGCGCGCACCACTGTTTAGTTTCATGTTGAAAATCGCAAAACGAATTATGAGCCCTCCATTAAGAGGGAACACTATATCATGGCGTGATCATTAGTCTGCCATGTCCGTGCATTTCACGCTGCAGCGAGTTCATTAGTTAAAGCACGAGATTGTAAAGCGCGCAAGAGATACATTCACCGGAGAAACAAGTTACATGGCTGTTAATCAGAAAACTGCCACCATTACCACCGAAAACTGCTGAAATGAGACTCGCCGAGCAGAAACCCTGTCAGCAGTTAATAACATGGAGATTTAGTCACTTCCGTTGCTGTAGTACCAGGGAATGCAGCAGCGCGTGTTTGCATCGCTGCCGCGCTCCCTTGCCCTTGCTTCTTTGAGGTGCGCGCGCACCATTGGTTTTGCTTTGTTGTCGTCTATGTATGCGCAAATAAAACAAACGCCGTCTCATACAATAATGCTGGCACGATGACACCGCTGTTGTTTACGCAATGTAGTGTTTAGTGCTTTAATTACAAATAATTAAGAATGCGCGCACTAAATTGTAGACTGTGTAAAACTACCTGCTTCTTACAACTGTGAAATGAATATCGTTACGCGCAGTGGCTTTAGTGTTGCGAGTTTTTAGTTTCTGGGAATTAGTCATACTGTCCAGTGTGCACAGCCCCGCTGCTGCTGACACACCGTTTCTTTACAGTGCCCGTTTGTGTGAGCCCGTTCTAGCGCCGCAGTGCCTGCCCTGTGCTCGGACTCTCTACACAAAGAACCGGATGAATGCCCCCTTCCCTCCCCTGCCGCATATCTAGTGAGCTTACGGCGTTCACTCTATTATTCTAAACCCCTGTTCTAAACCCCTGCAAAAGTTACCTTTGTTTCTGACGCAATTGTTAATTACCACCCGAGAGGACAGGGGTTATGCAATGGATAGTGACGTTATTATTGTATGTTTGTGATAACAATCATAGTGTATATAAGAGAATCTCGAGTACATCTTTAAAAGCCACGATTATGTAGTTGGAGGCGTGTGCATGTTGTAGCTTCTTGAGAAATGTAAGCGTTTATGCTCAGTGGTGTCTGTAACGTGCAGCAGTGTTATTCGATACGTAATTAAGCATGTGCTTTTAATTAGCGCGTGTTCGCTTTGTTAATGCGCTCGCTGCAAATGTATACATGATAGGCATTACAAATAAGCTAATAGAAAGAAAAACAACAGTAAAAGTGGACATGCAGGACATGAAACATAATGTATGATATACACATTCTTTAAAGATCGCATACAAGTATTGCTTCCATACATTGTGTATGTGTGTGTATCACTGTGTATATGTGTACACTACTGTCTCTGTGTTTCTGTGTGTGCATTATGTCTCTGTGAGTGCATCACTGTGTCTGTGTGTGTACGTGTTTGTCTGTGTATTTACATTACTGCCTCTGTATGTGCAACACTCATCTGTGTGCATGACTGTCTCTGTATGTAGAACCGGATGAATGCCCCCTTCCCTCCCCTGCCGCATATCTAGTGAGCTTACGGCGTTCACTCTATTATTCTAAACCCCTGCAAAAGTTACCTTTGTTTCTGACGCAATTGTTAATTACCACCCGAGAGGGCAGGGGTTATGCAATGGATAGTGACGTTATTATTGTATGTTTGTGATAACAATCATAGTGTATATAAGAGAATCTCGAGTACATCTTTAAAAGCCACGATTATGTAGTTGGAGGCGTGTGCATGTTGTAGCTTCTTGAGAAATGTAAGCGTTCATGCTCAGTGGTGTCTGTAACGTGCAGCAGTGTTATTCGATACGTAATTAAGCATGTGCTTTTAATTAGCGCGTGTTCACTTTGTTAATGCGCTCGCTGCAAATGTATACATGATAGGCATTACAAGTAAGCTAATAGTAAGAAAAACAACAGTAAAAGTGGACATGCAGGACATGAAACATAATGTATGATATAAACATTCTGTAAAGATCGCATACAAGTATTGCTTCGATACATTGTGTATGTGTGTGTATCACTGTGTATGTGTGTACATTACTGTCTCTGTGTCTCTGTGTGTGCATTATGTCTCTGTGAGTGCATCACTGTGTCTGTGTGTGTACGTGTTTGTCTGTGTATTTACATTACTGCCTCTGTATGTGCAACACTCATCTGTGTGCATGACTGTCTCTGTATGTATATTACTGTTTTTGTCTGTGCATCACTGTGTCTGTATGTGTATTACTGTCTCTGTCTGTACAGCAGTGTTTCAGGACGTGCATCAAGCCTTTGTGTGCATGATTGTCTCAGTGTGTGCATCACTGTGTGTGTATGTGTCTTACTGTCTTTGTATATGCAATATGTCTCTGTATGTGCATGAATGTGTTTGTGTATGTCTATGTGTATGCACTTTTGTTTCTATAGTCTCTATATGTGCATCTCTGTTTGTGTTTCTGTCTCTGTGTGTACGTGTCTGTCTGTATATGTGTATCTTTGTTTTTCTGTGTACATCTCGTTACTGTATGTGCGTGTCTGTGTTTACTTTTTGATCTCCTTGTGTCTGTGTCTATATGTACATCTCTGTATATGCATCTCTGTATGTTTGCTCTATGTGTCTTTGTGTGTGCATGTCTGTGTCTGCATCTCTATGTCTCAGTGTCTATTTCTATGTGTGTGTGTACTTGCCTGTATGTGTACTGCTTTGCTTCTCCTTACAAGAAACAAACAACACTACAATTTCCACTTAATCTACAAAAATAGGCTCCAGATTTCCCTTTAGGAACACATATCTCACTTTACATTATCCCTTTGCTTACAGTTGCAACCACTCTATTGGCGTTGCTAATAATAATGCAATGCCAATAGCTTAAACTTTCAGTAATGCGAGACCTATTGCATTGCAAATGCTTGTTACATATTTGCATGTGTGCTGCATTCTACAGCACACATGCAAAGTGGAAAATGCCTTAAAGCATAGTTTTTGTACTGGAAGAGACCCATTCCAGTATAAAAGATATGCTACACACAATGCCCCCGCTCTTGCACTATAATGCAGGGGTGTCTGCATTGGCGCATGGCAGCCAAAAGTGCACCAGCGCAGGGAGAGAACCAAACAGCAAGTGCACCAGCGCAGGGAGAGAACAGAACAGCGCTACATCTTAGTAGAGATGGTGCTGTTCTGCTCTTTCCCATTCATGCAACACAGCACAGCAACTTTACTTCATTCACTGTGTTGAATGAATTGTGCGTAAATCTGGGCCTGTGTTTTTAGCAGACAATGTTCGTATGTGACTCACTCTAGTATGCATGTCAGTTTGGCTTCCTCACTCTATAAAGTGGAAAAAACACATTTGTAATTATTTCTACTACTTCTTGTGTACAGTTGCATATGTTTATTTAATGTCCATATATCAGAGGCCTGACTCAGTTTTATGCACAGTATAAAGGTCTTCTGCATGTGCCCAGTATGCGCACCTCAGATCTCCGATGTATGTAGAGTACAGAAGCCTCAGGTAGTGTAAAGTATGTAGGTCTCTGATACATGCTCAATATGGAAACCTCTGACATAAGCATGGCATGGAAGCCTCAGAAATATGCACAAATAGAGGCTTCATATATATTTATTATATGGATGTCTGTGATATATAAATAGCATGGGAGCCACTTAAATAGGCACAGTGTGAGAGTATCCATGTATGCATGGCATGATGTGATCATATATATTCATAGCATTGAAGCCCAAGATAAATTCACAGTATTGAGGCCTCTTGAATATGGCTAGTACTTAATCCGCTAATTTATAATAATAAAAAGTTGAGCCATCGTCCCTGCTATATACCCCATATGGAGACATAATTTGAGGCTTGAACTACAATCATTTATTAGAGTCTCCATTTAATTAAATTATCAGGGGGCTGATGTATTCACTGTACATTTATGAGAGGCCACCTTTCTGTGTATAGGCCGGAGGCTCGGCATACTCTGCATGTATCAGAGATCTGCTGAGTACAAACTTGCATACATCCGGGCTATGCATATTGTGCATATATTTGAGGTTTTCATGCATTCTGAGCGCATGTGACTCTATAGTCGGTATATATTGAGAAGGCTGATAGAAATTCTTCTGGGGACCTATTAAGTGATAGCAAAGCTGTCTCCTCAATACAAGGCAATTTAAGTGGATTGGGTTGGCTGGCTAATTGAGTGAGAGGAATGGAGCACTATATTTGTCCATTGCCCTACTCTGAGGTGAGGGATAATTAAGGAAATTAGTTAAAGCAAATATTCATGTTAGGTATTTTCTAGAGCATAGATATGCTCCAAGAAGAAGACTTTGAAAAGTACATTTTAGACAGTAGGACCACTCAAAAATAAGATGCTGTGCATAGAACAGTTCTGTGTGTGGTCAACATAGGACCAAATTATAAAAGCCAAGATCTTGTGATGAAGAGATACGTAGACAAAGCAGGACATTGTAAAATACACTATGCTATGTGCAGTTCTTATTTTCACATTTTATATTACTCACTTTCATATAATTACAATACAAGAAACAGGGGGATATAGTGATTACCCCAGAATCACACAAGTATTTGGTCAAACACCAAATCCAGAACCCCCCCAAGCCACCTACCTGTAGCTTTTTATTACATAATGTTCATTCTTGACCATGCGCCTTTAAAGGCACTAGTTCAGACTATCAGGGGCGGCTCCTCCATGTGAGCGGAGGAGCGTCGCCCCACTTGCTTTCTCGCAGTGCGAGAAGCAGTAACATAAAATGGTATACCATTTTATGTTACTGCTTCTCGCACTGCGAGAAAGCAGAAGGGTTTGGTTGGGGGCGGGTGGGCAGTCCTGCAACAGGGCAGGGGAGGAGTGGCTAGCCCAATGTTGCCCGCCCTGACTGTTTGGTCAGCCCTCTGGGGCCGACCAAACCAGACATGGGCACTCTGCCATTTTCTCCACGTAGGCTGCATGCAGCCTGCATGGAGAAAACGGCCTCCCCATAGACGCCTGTGCGGTCGGCGTCCCAGCCAATCACAACGCTGCCATTGCAGCGTTGTGATTGGCTTAGGGGAGGGGAGGGAGGCTGCCTGCTTGCTGCCTGCTGCTGCGAGGAGCAGAGACGACGCAGGACCAGATCGGGCGGCTAAGGTAAGTGTTGTATTCTAGGGCTGTCATCCTGTAAGTTATTATTTTTTTAATATAATTCAAATTAAACTCCCCCGGCGACCCCCTCCCCATGCGACCCCCGCCCCCACCCACCAGTCATGCCGGCCACGAATGCAAACTATAACCATGATTACAAGTGTCCCTTTGGGAGATACAATTTTTATTGCATCTGATAAAATCCAATACTTCGGTGTTCCTTATTTATCGTATAAAGATTGCGTATTGCAAGATAAGCCCTCCAGCATAACATTTGAATTTGTGTGCACTCTAAGCCACACTCTGCAAGTCTGAGTATTTTCTGGGCAATTTGCCCGGGAAAATATCAGCAAGTTTGACTTGCCGAGTGGCACCTGGGAAAAATCGCATGGGTGCAGACTTTATCTCACCCGATAATTAATGAGTGTTGTAAATTGGGCACAACACTTTATTCTGATACCGGCATAAAAAATGGCTGTACAAAGGTCAGAATTTTCCCAACCAGTTTGAATCAGGGCCTGTAAGTGATCAGGCACCAGCTACAAGCTAAGAAAAGTACAGCTTTCCCCAACCCAGGGCCGTCTTAACAGCATTATAGGCACCCAGGCAAAGCAGTTCACCGGGCCCTGCCGACACAACCACTCACAGGAATAAAAATGTTTAAAGGAAAATAGTGTTAAATTCTGGTCTGCTTGAGCCCCCTATGCTTGTGGGCTGACCCTGGGCAACTACCCAGTGTGCCTATGCGTTAAGCCGGGACTGCCCCAACCCATCACTCTTCCAGATCTGTACAGCGACCAAAAAGAGGCAACGGCAAAAGCCCCACATCCTCCGAAAAATGTGATTATTTTTATAGCACTGAAACACTATAGGGTCATCCAAGCGCTCTAATATGACAGGTACTGTGACCCAATAGCATTTGTCATTAGGATATGAAAAACTAACCCTGTTCCCGAACCTATGAGCTCTAGGCTACACAACGACAAGCTGATAATGAATTAAACTGATGTACTGGAAAATAATTTGTTGAAGGAAATTCAAGAACTGCATAACCTGTGACTCTGTAATACAGAGTCGTCTGGTAAATTAACCCTACACATGAGATTTTATGATTTATTATCTCAGGACAGAGTAGTTCACCAAGCCCTGGGTTTTGTCATTGCGTAAAAGAAAAGTTTTGCTATGTGTTTGTCGGATATAAAACAGTTTATAGACTAGTTATTAAATTTGGGGAATTTTAAAACACATTTTTTGTTATAATAATTGTCTGCATATTTCACAGAATGTATGTTTTATCGGTCCCCACAAGACAGGTAATTATCAAAACTAATAAATTAACATGCCCTCAAACTAGAACTCAATTATAAGTCCAAGACTACAAACAATGCAATTCGTGGCAAAAACACAGGACTTAGGGCCGAATACCTTCTGTGAAAATACTGCTCACAAATTGTGGCCAGCATTTTTGTGACCAGCAAAGACTTACTGCTGTATGAATAGGTCAGTTCTAAAAAATCCACGTCATAGTGGGTCATTATCCAACCAACCTCATGAATATTAATGGGTAAGTCACGAATTGTGGCACCCTGTGATTGGAGGTCATTACAGGGATGGTCCTCCTGGGGCCAGCAGACCACCATGTCTGTGATTGTTTTTCAATAAAATAAACTTTCTTTTAAATGCAGCAGGTCAGGTGCGGCTCCTTCGCAATAACGGAGGAGCGTCGCCCCACTGGCTCAGAGCCAACAGGTGAAAAATAAAATGATATTCTATCATTGTTTTATTTTTCACCTGCTGGCTGAGCCAGTGAGCGTAGGGAGGGTAGGAGGACTGGTTGGTGCACTCCTTTAAGTGCGCATGTGTGTTTGGCTGGCCGTCTCAGGTCAGCCAAACACACATGCGCACTTAGATTTCTCCATTCCAGCTGTATTGAGCAGCCGGGTTGGAGAAACTGCAGACTCCCTTTCCTGAGTGGAGTGTCAAACCAGCCCGCTCAGGCCAATCCTCAGACTGCTCGCATAGAGCAGTGCGGGGATTGCACAGGGAGTCTGTGATGCTGTCCCAGTGTCTGCTGGGACCAGGAAGAACACAGAGGCATGACGCGGGAGGCGCCGGCAGCTTCAGGTAAGTGCCTTTTTTTAATAATAATTATTAAACTCCCCTCCCCACGCGCTCCCCCTCCCGCGCTCCCTCCACCCGCCCCACCACTTTTTGTTTGTGTCAGTCACCACTGAAATGCAGCCCGTTCTCTTTAAAGTTGAATTTCTGTTTTTTTGTTTACCATTTAACAGTGGTCCCGTAGACCACTGCCAACTCATCAACAAACTTTTTTTTCCTTACATTTACATAGAGGAACGGGTCTGAAGAGGACCTCTTCCCCTATGTGACTGCATTACCTTCTCCTTTGAGGTGTCCGTAAAATAACATTGATATATTAAATACAGATTGGGGATTTGGAAGGAATGTCTACAACCCGCCCCTTACAGTTACTCAATCGGTATCCATTCGTAATCTCATTTTACGAGTGGGAAAAACGTTTCCGACTCCCAAATAGAGATGAATGCATTAGAAAAGGCATTTTAACAGTCGCAAACGCCGAATTGGAGCTTTTGTGGCTGTTAAAATGTTTAGTACATCAGACCCTAGATTATTCGCACCAGGCTTGGGACAATCTCGGATCTCTAGCAATAGGGAGACTGCTCGGCTGGAAAATCACCAGACCGGAGCCTCTGAAAAGCTGGTAGGGTTGGGTGAGTCCCATGTAGATAGATACAGGCCTGCAGTAGGTAGGTTTGGGTGAGTCCGGGGGTCACATGTAGATAGATACAGGCCTGCAGTAGGTAGGGTTGGGTGAGTCCCATGTAGATAGATAGAGGCCTGCAGTAGGTAGGGTTGGGCGAGTCCGGGGGTCACATGTAGATAGATACAGGCCTGCAGTAGGTAGGTTTGGGTGAGTCCGGGGGTCTGATGTAGATAGATACAGGCCTGCAGTAGGTAGGGTTGGGCGAGTCCGCGGGTACCATGTAGATAGATAGAGGCCTGCAGTAGGTAGGGTTGGGCGAGTCCGGGGGTCACATGTAGATAGATACAGGCCTGTAGTAGGTAGGGTTGGGCGAGTCTGGGGTTCACATGTAGAAAGATACAGGCCTGCAGTAGGTAGGGTTGGGCGAGTCCAGGGGTCACATGTAGATAGATACAGGCCTGCAGTAGGTAGGGTTGGGCGAGTCCGGGGGTCACATGTAGAAAGATACAGGCCTGCAGTAGGTAGGGTTGGGCGAGTCTGGGGTTCACATGTAGAAAGATACAGGCCTGCAGTAGGTAGGGTTGGGCGAGTCCAGGGGTCACATGTAGATAGATACAGGCCTGCAGTAGGTAGGGTTGGGCGAGTCCGGCGGTCACATGTAGATAGATACAGGCCTGCAGTAGGTAGGGTTGGGCGAGTCCGGGGTTCACATGTAGATAGATAGAGGCCTGCAGTAGGTAGGGCTGGGCGAGTCAGGGGGTCACATGTAGATAGATACAGGCCTGCAGTAGGTAGGGTTGGGCGAGTCCGGGGTTCACATGTAGATAGATACAGGCCTGCAGTAGGTAGGGTTGGGCGAGTCCGGGGGTCACATGTAGATAGATACAGGCCTGTAGTAGGTAGGGTTGGGCGAGTCCGGGGGTCACATGTAGAAAGATACAGGCCTGCAGTAGGTAGGGTTGGGTGAGTCCCATGTAGATAGATACAGGTCTGCAGTAGGTAGGGTTGGGCGAGTCCGGGGGTCACATGTAGAAAGATACAGGCCTGCAGTAGGTAGGGTTGGGTGAGTCCGGGCGTCACATGTAGATAGATACAGGCCTGCAGTAGGTAGGGTTGGGCGAGTCCGGGGGTCACATGTAGATAGATACAGGCCTGCAGTAGGTAGGGTTGGGTGAATCCCATGTAGATAGATACAGGCCTGCAGTAGGTAGGGTTGGACGAGTCCGAGGTTCACATGTACATAGATACAGACCTGCAGTAGGTAGGGTTGGGGGAGTCCAGGGGTCACATGTAGATAGATACAGTCCTGCAGTAGGTAGGGTTGGGCGAGTCCGGGGGTCACATGTAGAAAGATACAGGCCTGCAGTAGGTAGGGTTGGGCGAGTCTGGGGGTCACATGTAGAAAGATACAGGCCTGCAGTAGGTAGGTTTGGGTGAGTCCCATGTAGATAGATACAGGCCTGCAGTAGGTAGGGTTGGGCGAGTCTGGGGTTCACATGTAGAAAGATACAGGCCTGCAGTAGGTAGGGTTGGGCGAGTCCGGGGGTCACATGTAGATAGATACAGACCTGCAGTAGGTAGGGTTGGGCGAGTCCGGGGTTCACATGTAGATAGATACAGGCCTGCAGTAGGTAGGGCTGGGCGAGTCCGGGGGTCACATGTAGATAGATACAGGCCTGCAGTAGGTAGGGTTGGGCGAGTCCGGGGTTCACATGTAGATAGATACAGGCCTGCAGTAGGTAGGGTTGGGCGAGTCCGGGGGTCACATGTAGATAGATACAGGCCTGCAGTAGGTAGGGTTGGGCGAGTCCGGGGGTCACATGTAGATAGATACAGACCTGCAGTAGGTAGGGTTGGGCGAGTCCGGGGTTCACATGTAGATAGATACAGGCCTGCAGTAGGTAGGGTTGGGCGAGTCCGGGGGTCACATGTAGATAGATACAGGCCTGCAGTAGGTAGGGTTGGGCGAGTCCGGGGGTCACATGTAGATAGATACAGGCCTGTAGTAGGTAGGGTTGGGCGAGTCCGGGGGTCACATGTAGAAAGATACAGGGGTGCAGTAGTTTGGCAGCAGTCTTCGGTGATGGGAGAGTGTCTTATTTGATAGTCCCCCCTCTCGCCTGGTTTGGGAAGAAAGAAGGCTGCCTCGGAGGTGTTAGTGCAGGCCTGACGCATTCCTCTCCTCTGGCCTCTCGCCTGCGCCGCCTGCCTTGGATTCCTCGCATATAAACAGTAAACAATGTCCCCTTCTCCTGGCATACCTAAAATACTTGCGGCTATTTCTTTCTCCACTCAGAATTCGAAAAAGGCAAACTATTCCGTGTGGTTTATGAGTCAACTTTTTATGTTTCTAGTTCCGTTTTTTGATTCCCAAGATCTCTGTGACCTTGGGAGAGGAAAAGCAGCTACGCAATATCCTGGCCCCGATAGTGCGCTTGCACAATAGGCAAAGTGTTGCGTCAGTTGTGTAACTGGGAGGCTGAGACTGCAGATCTCTGGTGTGCTAGGAAATGATGCTGTGGCTGGCAGGCAGTATGTGCAAGAACAGCTAAGACAGGCAAAAATGCAGGTGGTGCTCTAAGCTGCTTCCTTACATCAGCTCTTGGACATGCGGGTGGTATGTGTGTGTGTTTATACTGTGGGAACGTGAACACATTTCCACACAGGGCAGCCTGATAAAGGATTAAAATGACTTCTAAAACCTGTGTGACCGTTTTAACAACGTTTAGGAAATGACCTTGTAAGGAACTCAGTCGCTTGTATGTTTTTCTGTCTCTGCTCTTCTAGGCAGGACGTTTTCAACGTGTGTATTGGGGGGAATGAACAGGGGGAGTAGATTGTCTTAACCTGATCATGTATTCTGCTGTCAAACCAGTGGTTAATTTGTAAAAAAAGCAAAAATACCGTGGCTCTCTTCAGGAGGCAGCTTTCAGCAGCCCATTTCTCCTGTTAGCGCCGCCTAAAACAGAATCAACTACTAACCATGAAAGTGGGGGGGGGTGTGGCGTAATGGCCAGAGCTGCCGACTTCGGCGCTGGGGAACCAGGCTGGAGACTCGGCGTTGGCTCAACATCCTGTGATTCTGAGCAAATCACTTAATCTCCCGTAAATTAATGTGTCCTTAACTGGTGCTCATGAAAAGTGCCGGCTCGGTGTTGATGATTAAGTGCTGGTGCTGAGCACCGGAAACTACTGGCTCAAATTAAGTACTGTGTCAAACATTGTGTTGTAAGTGCTTTTATTGTCCTCGGAATAGCAGACACATAAAAGGTTGCGGGAACATCGTTCTGTTCATAACTATGTGCAGATTAACCCTCAATGACCGACTGCAGCAGTCTCTCCTTTACCCAGGTTCTTTGTATTGGAGGTGAGGATAACCTCTTTCAGTAGCCACTTTTCTTCCCAGTGAGTAGAAAACACAAAGCCCTACAGAGTAGCAGCTGGTTAAAATAAACCAGAATCATTGCGAGGCAGCATAGAGGCAGTTAGAGTGCTCCCTATACAACACGTATTGGCAAAGCCAATATGTCTCGCATTGCTGGGCGAAATGGCTGGAAAAAAAAATGCGGTATGACGCGGTCAACGCTGGCTGCGTTGCTGCGCTTTTTTTTTTTTTTTACTTTCAACCATGATGTACAGCAGCCACTCTGTTGTACAACATGGTGAATAACACATTGTTAAAGCCAACAACTCTCCATCATTGTTTTTTTGTGGCAGAACGGGTTGGTTGAGGTGGGGTGGGGCTGGACGAGATGGGAGAAGCAACAACGGGATGTAGGGGGTGTGAGGTGGTTGGGAATGGGTGTCCCAGTGCAAGCATTAATGGGATAGGGTGACTGGGAAGCAACAAGAATGGTGCAAGCAACAACGGGCAAGTAATGAAGGGGCAAGCAATGACATAGGAGGGGTGGGGGGCACAGGGTAAGCAAAAACGATGGGCAAACAATGACACAGGCGTGAGACACAACAACAATGGAGCATGCTGCGATGGGCAGGCTGTGAGCGGGAGGGGCAACGAGGCAAACAACAACAGGCAAGCAACAAAGTAGAAGGTTCGATGGGTGAACAAGCAACAACAATGGTGACGGGGAAAGAAGAAAAAAAAGTACCTCAATCCCAGCACGAGCAGAGAAAGGACACTAATAAAAAAAAATCAGTACTTGATCCATGCTCCATGCAAGGGAGAAACAAATGAAGAGAACATGAAACAGGTATGCGCTGGTCAATCATGAGCCAGAAAATAAAAGTGACAATTAAGCCAACAAATGGTAAGCATAGAGCTGGTTCTAAGCCCTCTTTAAGCTAACATTAAATGTCTCGAAAGCGACAGTGCATGTGCTGTCTAAGGCAATACCTAACTAAGGGTAAGGATAAAAAAAGGCTACACAGGAGGTAAAAGAAAATGTATTCTTTTGGTTGAAATAGAAAAATAAAATAGAATGGCTGTCGTATTTAATTGGGATGTTATGTCACTGAGACTTTGCTTTGAATATGGCGCCATGTCAACAGTTGTCCTCCCGGTCACCATGCTTTCTCCTACGCATTGTCTCCTTGCCCTGAATCATATGGCTAAACGATAGCCCTTGCACAACTGTACTGTGCTCTAAAGGTAGAAGCCCCAAAGCAACTGCACTCAAGACCCCAACAGAAATCAAGGCAGTGCTGAAGTGAGACAGCAGCAGCCCCCACAACGCAGCTACATATACCAGAGACAAGGGGACCTCTCAGCATGCCCTGAAGATAAAGAGGCAATGGGGATCTCTGTGGTGACTGCGCTCCCTGCAAAGTAAGGAACCAGCTTTGTCACAACCCAATAGTGGGTGGGAGGCATTAGGCAAACAGGGGCTACTAGGCCACAACTGTGATGGTTGAGGTTGTTTGCCACTGCTGTCTTGGGGTCCATCCTTCTATAGGTCTGTCAACTGGGCCAAGTACAACTCTTAACCCACTTCACTCTGAAGGCAGTAAGGGCAAGAAGTCACAGGTTTCTTAGGGTGGAAGTGTGGGGGGAAAGAGCTCAGAACTCAATTTCAACTAACAGACACAATAACATAATATCCAGAATAATGTTTGTCTTTCATGAAAAAAGAAAGTACTTTGATTACACTATAAAACTAAAGACTACACAATTAATAGAAAAGACATACAGTGTTGAAAACTACCTTGCAATAGACATCGAGGTCGTGCACCCTCTGCTTCTCCCTATTTCCTACTGATATGGTTGAGACCCTGTATCTGTAGTCCCCAGCACACTACAGGTTTTAGGCAAGGATTAGGCACAGATACAAATTCATTTCTCTCACAGGTGAATTGCGGAACTAAACTTCAATGTCTCTTTACCCCTTCTTTGGAAAATTTCTTTGTGAGTGTGGCACCCCTATCTTCACACATTCAATCTTCAGTAGAGTCTAAGCCCTAGTCTTTTATTTGCAGCCCTCTGTAACAGTTTGAGCAGTGCTACAGGAACAGACCAGCTCTTACCCTCATGGCTGTGGCTCTTCTCATGTGTAGGACATGCCAGCAGTCTCTCTCTGCACAATAAATGCAGTAAAGCGCTTAAAAGCAAGTAGCACTCTAAAGGTTACTTTTTTTTTTTTAAAGATTTTTATTGAAAATGATACAAAACAATATCATGACACACAAAAAGAAACAATAAACAAAATTTAAGAAGACCTACAAGACATAATCACAACCCCCGTCAGACGGAAACACAGATTGTAGCCTTGCAAATGATGAAATGTACAGCAAAGGCAGTCGGTATCGGAATACAGGGGGAGTACAAAACAACAATAATATCCAAAATCCTAACAAAATTAAACAAAATTTACAAAAACAGACATACCCAATGAATGATACATACTCTCGCTCAATGTAGGAGACCTGAAGTTCACGCATAATCCCAGGTAGGTACCCAGGAGAGACCAGGAGCGGCGGTTGTGGCCCGGGTAGAAGACCGAACCGGCCACCCAACTAGACCCCCCTGAAGGGGGGCAACAGCCCACGGGAGGCACAAGGAGATCAAATCATGCACCAGGTATTACGGAAGAGGGGTGGGGGGGGGAGGGAACAGTCTGGGATGCGGGAAGTGCGCGTTGGAGATAGGTACGGTATATGCACCAAATGTCGCAAGGTCTAGAGGTAGGAGGCTGGATTGAAGCATATATGTCAGATTGGGTATTGCAATATAGCATGCTTCGCTGCCAGGCCAAATTTGTCGGGCAAGCCTTCGCCCCCCAGAGAGTGGCAATCTCCCGCTTGGCGAGAAGAAGGGCAAGCGCAACAAATCGCCTATAACACAGTTTAATTCGCTTGACCAGGCCTAGCAATCCCAACTCCGGGGTGGGTACCAACGGTGTATCTATGATGCGTGATAGCTCAGCAAAGACATCCTGCCAATATGGAAGAATGTGGGGGCAGGACCAGGACATGTGAGCAAAGTCGGCATTCAGAGCATTACACTTCGGGCAGTTCGCCGACCTAGATGAATCAAATTTGGACAATTGGAGTGGGGTAAGATAAACCCGGTGAATAAATTTAAAATGAAGCAATTTATGCCTGTGATTGGGAGACACCCTGTGGGTTTGTTCTAAACAGTAGGCCCAATCCTTGTCATGCAGCGGGTGTCCACGGTCAGCTTGCCAGCGTTGCCGGACCCCATCATCCCGCCCCCCTCTAAGTGTCATAACTGCCTTATAGAGTTTTGTGACCAAATGTGAGCCCGTGTCGTCCGATATATGAAGAGTGAGTGGGGGAAAGTCTTCATAACGAGCAGGAAAGGTGGAGAAGGTGGTGCGCAGCGTGCGCTGGAGTCGGTGCAAGTTAAGACAGTCTACCCCCGTGAGCCCGGGAAGCTGTGCCAACTCGGCTAGCCCCCGCGCCCGACCATCCAGAAAAAGGGACTCAAAAGTGTCAAGCCCTAACTTGCCGAAGGTGACCAGCACCCCTCTATCCGTGGCAAGCGGTAAAAAGGGATTATTTGCGATTGGGAGTGCAGGTGAGTAAAGAGGGCCAGACCCATACAATCTGTTCAACTTACGCCAAGCCCAACACGTGGTGGCCAGGGGCTGAATGTCGTGTGGATCCAGAGGGACCCCTTTCGGGAGCAGGGATGCCAGGGGGGTCGGAGCAGCCAGCTCCCGGTCCGTTTTCGTATAAGGTATCCTGGCATCAGGATGAAACCAGTGGTGCGCGTATTGCGTTTGGGCCACCAAAAAGTACAGTTGGAAATCCGGTACTGCGAACCCCCCCCGTGCATACGGAAGGGTGAGGGTGTCCCAGGCCACTCGGGGCCTACGACCATCCCAGATCAGTCGAATAAGAAGGCTGCGCAGACGAGTAAAGAACGCGTTGGTGAGTGGAATGGGAATGGTGCGAAAGAAGTACAGAAAACGAGGGAGCACCTTCATCTTTATGAGGGCGATATGGCCGGCTATGGAGAGAGGTAGCTGTATCCATCGCTCGATTTGCAACGAGAGCTGCTCAATGGCAGGCCCGTAGTTCAATTGCACGACCTGGGCCTTTTCTCTATGGAGGTACACCCCAAGGTATTTAGTGGTCTCCCGATCCACGCGCAAGGGGTATTCCGTGTCGTCTGTCGCCGCAGCATCCGTAATGGGAAACAGAACAGATTTCCCCCAATTAATCTTAAGACCTGAAACCAAGCCGAAACGTTCGATCTCATCAATGAGCGGCTGAAGATTGGATTGGGGATGACGCACAAAGAGCAGGACGTCGTCCGCATAGAGAGACATCAAGAGCGGACCGGAAGGAAATTGCAAACCACGGAACAGGTGCTGTTCTTGAAGATGACGGACCAAAGGGTCCATTGCGATAATAAACAGGATCGGGGGCAGTGGACAGCCCTGACGTGTGCCACGCATGATGGGGATAGGAGGGGATAGAGACCCGTTGACCCGCAGCCGGGCTGAAGGGGATGAGTAGAGAAGAGTGATCAAAGCAAGGAAGTTAGGAGGAAGGCCTAGTTTACGGAGCGATGCCATCAGAAAGGGCCACTCGAGAGAGTCAAAGGCCTTCTCTGCGTTCAATAGCGCGACCGCGGCTGGCGTTGTGGGCTCAATGCGATTGATGACTGAGAAGACCGTACGGAGGTTTAGAGCGGTGGAGAGATGTGGCACAAAGCCGGCTTGCACCGGAGATAAAATTTGGTCGAGTAAAAGGGAAAGACGCGAGGAAAGCATTTTGGCAAGAATTTTATTATCAAAGTTGATAAGGGAAATGGGTCGATAAGATGAGCAATGCGTAGGGTCCTTTCCCGGTTTTAATAGCAAAGATATAGCCGCTTCGCGCATGGCAGGAGGGAGGACGCCAGACTCCAGTGCTTCTGCAAATACTTCCAATAGGTGAGGCGCCAGGGTTTCTTTGTAAGCCTTGTAGAACGCTCCATTAAGCCCATCAAGGCCAGGGGCCTTAGAGCCCGAGAGTTCGTCGATAGCCAGGGAGATTTCATCGACCGTAAAAGGATGTGCCAGGAACTCGGCCTGGCCTTTAGTTAGCCAGACCATGGCCACCTCCTCCAAATAGGAAAGGTGTTGCGAAAAATTAGCAGGCAAAGTGGTGGAGCAAAGGGAACGATAGTACGCCACCAGCTCCGCCACAATGTCCCGATCCGAAGTGGCAGTAGTCCCGTCGCCGCGCACGAGGGAAGTGATGTGCCCAGCCCCTCTAGGGGGGCCCACCAGACGCGCCAGCATCCTGCCGGGACGCTCACCCTCTCCATAACGTCTCGCCAGATGATATTTACCTAGGAGAGTGGCCTCCCGGTCAGCCTGGTCGTTGAACTCTAGCAACAGTGCGTTACGTTGGGCCTGCACTTGCGGATCGGGGGAAGACTCATCCAGGATGGCCAGATCGGACTCCACCCTAGCCAGGCCGCCGCGCAGAGACCGTAGTACCCCGGCCTGCTTGGAGATGATGACCCCCCGTATGAACGCCTTGAAGGCATCCCACAGGGTAGCATAGTGCGTTACCGACCCAGTGTTCAGGGCAAAGTACTCCGTGATAGCTTCTTGGACCTCCGCTCGGAAAACCTCGTCTAGAAGAGCAGAGGTCGGGAAGGACCATCTGTGCTCCCACCCCGCCGAGTGAGGAACCACCAGCCGTGCCAACAGGGGGGAGTGATCGGACAAAGTGCGGGGTAATACGGTTACCCCCTCAACCCAGCGGCACCCGGCTGCGGAGGCGAAAAGATAGTCAATGCGAGTAAGCGTGGCATGGGGGGCCGAGTAGAAGGTGTAACCGGGGGTTGACGAATGATGTTGGCGCCATATATCACGCAACTCCAAAGAGCAAAGCAAATCGGAGAGCACCTCAAGGGAGCCAGCCTTCGGGTTAGCCCGTGGATTAGAAGAGTCGAGGGTACTGTCCACCCAGAGCTTGAAGTCCCCACCTAAATAAAGGACGTCGTAGTCATGGCGGTTAAGCAGAGTATGGAGGCGGGCGAAAAAGTCCGGGTCATCGGTATTGGGGGCATAGACGTTTTAAAAAAGTAGCGTTTGACCCAATAGTGTGCCCTTGACCAGCAAGTAGCGCCCCTGGGGATCCTCTTCCTTGTGGTGCAGAGTAAAGGGAAGAGAGTTGTGTATTAACGTGCACACCCCCCGTGAGTAGGTACTGTAACTTGAGAAAAACCTGTGAGGGCCCCAGGAGGAGGCGAAAGGGGAGGAGCCGTGGGGAGGGAGGTGGGTTTCTTGCAAAAAGGCCACCTGAACTGCATGGCGCTTCAAATAGGCTAACACCAGTTTACACTTCCTCGGGTTATTTAGCCCCCGGACGTTCCAGGTGAGCAGGTTAATGGACACTGAAGGGGCGACAGCCATGTTGCAAGGTAAAGGGGGTAAGATACATTTCTCCTAGGTCACAGAGAGTCGGGTATAGCGGAAAACCAAACAAAATAAAACAATAAAATAAAAACACATAACATCCTGAACAATCATACAAAAACCCCACAAATACCCCCCCCCCCCCAACACCCTCCCACCACCCACACCTGAGCCCGAAGGCTCCGAGAATCGGATCCCACCCCCCAAAAACCCTCACCCATAGATCAACAACAACCCCCCCAATACAATTATGCGGAGTCATCCCGGGGGGAGGCAACGCCTCGGACAGCCGGTGCCCACATTAAGAAACAGTAAAGAGAACGATAGATTCAAACAGAGCCGTAATAGCAGCCCCGACAGTGAGATAATGAACAGTTGAGGCAACAGTGAGTCCACCAAATAACAAGGCAAACCAAGGTGCGGTGAACAATAGCAGGCCCACACCCCTCCAAACTAAACAAGCCCAATAATATCAGCAAAAGGAGGTGGATGGCCACAGAGATAAAAAAACAGACCCCAAAACTAGTGCCAACGGGGTACATGGTTTCTAGCCAGAAGGATCGCCGGAAGCAGAGGATCTTCAAATACCCGACAACCCCCCCATCAGAGTTCAGTCAGATGTGAACAGTTCGGCACTGGGGGCCAGGTTATTGTCCGGAGAGGAATGACGCGAGGAACGAGCCGGGCTGCGTCGTGACTCACTCACCCGCTGCTTGCAGAAGGCCAGGACATCAGGGGCGTTCTCAAAGAATCGAGGCTTACCGTCTACCAGCACCCTGAGACGTGCTGGATAAAGCATCGAGTACTTGAGATCCAGGGCACGGAGCTGTCGTTTAGCTTCGGTGAACTTCCGCCGGGCCTCCTGCACACTCTGCGTGTGATCCGGGTAGAATGAGAGGACCGACCCCTGATACTTCACCGGGGCAGCCTCCCGCGCCAGGCGGAGAATGGTGTCCCTGTCTCTGTAGTTAAGTAACCGCGCCACAATGGGACGCGGCGGGTGCCCAGGCGTCGGGCGAGGCCCCAGGGAGCGATGCGCCCTCTCCACGACAAACGTGGCGGAAAAGTGCTCAGTCCCAAAAAGTTCCTTTAACAGCCCCTCGACAAAGGGTTCCGGTCGGCCCATGTTGGTGGTTTCCGCCAGGCCCGCAATGCGGACGTTGTTTCGTCGAGACCGGGCTTCCAGATCCTCGTTTTTTATTGCGACGGCCTTCAACAGGTGTTCTGCGCGCTCCAGTCTACGCGCCACCTCCCGATGGTGGTCCTCCTGGTCCAAAATTCTCTGCTCTGCTTCGCCAAGGCGAGTGTGGTGGCCGTCGATGCGTTCTCCCATCCTGTCCAGACGAGAGGTGAGGGTGTCGAGGCGGTCATCAATCCCCCGGAAGCCGGCCCGGAGTTCTGCCAAAATGGCCGCCGTTCCCTCTCCAGGGGGCTGGCGGTCCGCCGCGCCGAGGCCTCCGAGCGGTCCAGGGAGTTCGAGGTCCGGCCCGAGTCGGCCTGCCGGTCAAATGTGAGCCTCCGCTGCTTGGGGTCCCCACGCCCCATCACCCCAACAGTGCGGACCACACGCACAGGGCTGCCCACAGCCCCACAGGAGGAAGCGGCGGTGGCGTCCGAGAGTGTTGGCCGGTCGAGAAGGGCCCCGGTCCAGGCTCAGCCCCCACTCTCTCGCCCCCACTCACCAGGTGGCAGGGATGGCTGCTGTCGATGGGCCACAAGCGCCTGAGCAGGCAATGGAGGGCAGGGCCGGGGCGCCTGAGTAAGGTGGAAGCCGCTAGGCTGGGAGATCAGGCCAGCGTCGGTCATATATATGGGGCCGCCCACAGCCCCACGAAGTGAAACGGAGGTGCGTGGCCGGGAGTGGTGGCCGGCCGAGAAGGGCCTCGATCCGGGTCCGGCCCCCACTCTTTCGGCCCCACTCACCGGGTGTCCGGGATAGTTGCTGCCGGCGGGCCACCAGTACCCGATTGTGCGGTGAAGAGCAGGGCTGGGGCACTGCAATGCAACCGGTCGCATGCACAGGGCCGCCCACAGTCCCCCGGGTTGGTGCCGGCAGAGAGATGTGTCAGTCCAGGCCCAGCCCCCACTCCCGCGGCCTCACTCACTGGGCGTGAAGGAGGCTGCCTCTGAGGAGCCGCAGGCGCCCGTCCACGCGGCAGAAAGCTGGATCAGGGCGCCTCCGCCGAACTGGAGATCTCGGTCCCCGAGAGCGGCAGCGGCCGCGGCCCCCCGTCACCCAGGGCACCGCGCAGGGTCGAGAAGGATCGTAGGCCGCACCCCGCCGTCAGCCGACGGGCGGAGCGGGAGGCAGCACCGCCACGCCCGCGCCTCACACAGCGCTCAACTCCCTCCCCGCAGGCTCAGACCGCACTCAGATGCATTTGAGGCGGTGAAGGTGGACCCAACACGCGATTACTCGGCGCGTGTGTGCATCGGCGGCCGGAGCTTCAAGTCCGCGCGGCCATGTTGGTCGACGGCTCGGCCACGCCCCCCTCTAAAGGTTACTTTAGTTTGCGCTGGACCAGTGCAAACTCAAAGTTCGGGCCGACGACGATGAAGCGCTGGCCGGCTATAGGACCCATGCAAGCCCTGGTGAACAAAGTACCTTTCCTGGTCGCAAACAGCGAAATGCGCCGATGTCGAGATCCACAGGTGGAGGATGCGTCGCTCGTCTCCACACAGTGAAGATGATGCGTCAGTTCCGAAGACGGGTGCCGGAGTAGAGAGGCATTGAGCGATGCGCCGGGTTCTGCCACACAGTCGAGGAGATGCGTTGATCTCACCATGCTGCAGAAGCAGCAATACACTGTCTGATTTGTTGATCTCTGGGGGCAAAGAGCTGTTTCTGCTGCGATGCGCCGATTATGCTCCTGCAACCAGGTCGATGCACCAGTTCTTCTATATGCAGACAGGAGATAAGTCGAAATCCATGTTGCAAGTATCTGGGCCACTTTCAGTGAGCCAGTCACAGTAGCAGGGGTAGAGACTTTGATATCCCCGAGTCTCAAGCAACAGGAGGCAAATCAATAAGCCCTTGGAGATCACTTGGAGTGATCTCCTTCAGCAAATTCAGAGAGAAGCAGGCAGCAGGGCAACAAACAGAAAAGCAAGTCTTCCAAATCAGCAGTCCAGTTGAGTCCTTTAAGCAGCACAGCAGTTCTTCTGGCAGAGCTTCAGTTACAAGTCCAGTAGTGTCTGATTTGAAGGGGTCAGAGAACCAGTACTTATACCCAAAAGTGCATTTGATGTGGGGGTGACTTCAAAGCAGCTGTCTGAAGTGCACAAGTATCCCTCTTAACCCAGTCCTGTCTGCCAGGCTATATGGGCGGGGGGGTAATCAGACCTTTGTGTGGGGACAGGACACAGCCTATTCAAGTGGAGTGTTAGCCCATCCCTTCCACCCTGCCCGGGCAAGGCCATCAGAATGCAGATGTATGTAAATGGGTACTCAGACACACCTATCCTTCCTGTGTTGTGGCTTTCTAGAGGGAATGCACAAAGTGCAGCTGTCACCAACCCTAGACATGTATTGGAGACAGGCAGTCAAGCACACGGAGTTATAAGCACAGAGAAATGTCTACTTTCTAAAAGCGGCATTTCTAAAATAGTAATGCCAAATCCAACTTTACCAGTCAGGGGGATTTTTTCATTACCATTCCAAACATATGAAACATGAAAAAGCTACTCTTCCTTGATCAGTAATTACAGCTTAAAAGTGTATTAAGGAATGAAAAATTTCCAAGCTTACCTAACAGAAAGTTTTAATTCTATTAAGGACTCCAAGGCGAGGATTATGCTTTACTTTCTTCACTTTATTTTTCACAGCAGCCATTTTAAAGATATCAAGAACCACATTTCTCAGAAACTACAGGGAAATTAGCAAAACAAAGAACAGCAATTATCGTCCAGTCAGCTCCATCCACCAATCAGAAGTCAAGATCTTCCCTTGTCCCTGTTCTGGCAATCCTCTTTCGTCACACAAGTCACACCATCATCCTTTTCCTATGCATCCTGCTTTCCATTGTCCCCGCCTGAAAACAAAATAATGCAATCAAAACAAGAAAGGGACTCCTGACAGTCACAACCATCAAAGATACATTAGATCCAAATGCTCAGAGTAAGCTTAACAGCAAACTTTTAGCAACTAGAACATCTTAAGTCAAACAGAAACTTATTACCTACTAGCTACGGGAGGGTGTCCCAGATCCTGTATCCTTGGGTGAGATAATCCTCGCCTCCGAGTCCTTAATAGAATTTAAACTTTCCGTAACGTTTTCTAGAACATTTTTTATTCTATGTCAGGACCGGAGGCTTGGACTATGCTAGTTCAAAGCTTACTTACCGCCAAATGAGCCATATCTATGATAGCCTTAAAGTAGAACCTCCTATAGTTCGACTCTGGTGACAAATCAGCGTCATTCATAATATCCTCTAGGCGGACCCCTAGACTGAAAGCCTTGGAGGTCATCGTCCCTCTAGCGGAATGGGTCCCAAACCGCTTTAGGTCTATGCCAGCTTCCTGTATGACCCGGTGCACCCAACGGGCGATAGTGGGCGATGAAACCACCTTGTGAGGTTTCCGTAGAGCAATAAGGAGCTGTTTCTCCCCTGGAGGCCTAAACTCCGCTGTCATCTCCTTGTGGACTTTTAAACACTGTACCACACAGAGCTGAGTAGACTCAGGAAATGACGGATACTCAACAATCCTAGTATGCATTTAGTGCGGCTACCAATGGTAAAATACATCCCCGTAGGGGAAAAGACTTGGCCCGAGATATTCAGGGCCCTAACATCAGAAACTCGTCTGCATGATATCAAGCAGAGAAGCATTGCCAGCTTAGGTTACATTTTCTTCCGTGACAAAAACCTATTTGGTTGCCAGGATAAGAAAAGGTTAAGCACCTTGTTAACATCCCAAAGCTCCGCATACCGTGGCTCTGGAGGCAGGGATAACCGGATACCTAAAAGCAATCGGGGATCCCTCCACTGGCAAATGACCCACTGAGATTGCTGAGTGTAAGACATTAATAGAACGATATGCCAAGCCTTGTCGGGCCACACCAGCCAGAAAATTCAGGATGTGGACCACCTCGGCGCTTACAGGATCACAACCCCTTCGCAAACACCAATGACACCATCTTGTTCATGAGGACCGGTATCGTTTGACTGTGCTATCAGACCAGGCCTGGGACAAGATCTCTTCAGTATGTGCCGAAAGTCCTGGGATCGACCATCTACTCCTTCAATCCTCCAGGCCATTAGCCGCAAGAACCATCTGATGCGAGATCTGATCTGGGTTGAGAAGAATTGCTGGAAAATGGGGGAGACGGATTGGAAAATTCCAAGAAAGTTCCAGAAGAACTGGAAACCATACGTGCGACTCCCAAATCGGAATGATGAGTACCACCTCCGCCTGCTGCCTTCTAATCTGAGCCAAAGCCCTCATGATCATTGCAAATGGAGGGAATGCATAGGCTTGCTCCTTCCTCCAATCCTGCAAGAACGCATCCATAGCCGTCGCTAGAGGGTCCGGCCTCCAACTGAAGAAGCAAGGTAACTAGTGATCCAGTCTGGAGGCAAAAAGATGTACTGAAAAGGAACTCCACTGGGCTTGAAGTGTGCCAAACATTTCTGGATGCAGCCTCCATTGGCTGGAATCTCAAAAATGCCAAGAGTGCCAATCCTTTACCTGGTTGTCCCGGCCAGGCAGATACTCCGCTGTTAGCAAAATCTGATGATCAAGGCAGAATTGCTAAAGATTTGTCACCAAATCAGATAGAACCTTAGACCGGGTCACTCCTAGGTGATTTATGTACCTAACGCCCAAAACATTGTCCATTTTTAAGAGGACACATGATTGAATCTTGTCTTTGGCCCAACACCGGATCGCAAACGACCCGGCAAGAAGCTCCAAGCAGTTGATGTGCAATTCCTGCTCCTGCGGAGATCACAACCCGAAGTGGAAAAATCTCCACACAGAGTGCTCCAGGCTGATCTGCTGGCATCAGATTTTATAACAAGGTCAGGCACTGAGCCGAAAATTGCTCTTCCGTTCCATGCCTACGTGTGGGAGAGCCACCAACGGATTTCCTCCCACGCTTTTCAGACAGAATCACTGAGTGAGAATTTGAGAGGACACATCTCAAATGCACTGTGTTCAATCTCTGCAATTCCCGGTAATACAAATATCCAGGGAAGATGGTGTGAATGGAAGCCGACAGCAGACCTACCAGTCGTGCGATCTGTCTTAAGGACACCCTCTACTTGGCCAGGGTTCTGCTCAGGTCATGTCTGATCTTGGATATCTTCCGAGAAGGAAGGCTAAGGTTGGCCTCGGTAGAGTCTATGACAAAACCTAAGAAGGTTGCCATTTGAGAAGGCATCAGAAGGGACTTCTTTTACATTTATCACAAACTTTCCAACATGTTTACAGCATGCTGCAATTGTCGTGCCAATTGCTGGGGATCTTGATTCAAAAGAAGCATATAGTCATAATATACGATAAGGCGCATCCCCTGCACCCACAAGAACTCCACGACGGGCCGAAGCACCTTTGTGAAGCACCACGGAGCGGAGGACAGACCGAAAGGAAGAGCCGTGAAATGGAACATCTGCTCCCATCAGACAAATTGTAGGAACCTCCTGTGAGGAGGAAAAGTCAGAATGGCTAGGTACGCATCTTTCAAATACTGTCGGACCATCCAGTCAGCTGGGGGCAAGACATCCCGAAGAAGGGGCATCCCCTCCATTTTGAAATGGCAGTAAACCAGCCACTCGTTGAATTTGCGCAGATTCGGAACTGGCCCTGACCTCTGTTTGCTTTCTTGACTAAGAACATATTGCTGACGAAACCCAGAAGGTGAGGGGAGGTAGGACAAATAGCGCCTTTCTCCAGGAATGAGGAAATCTCCCCGACCACCAAGTCTGCCTCGTTTCTTGAAAACTGCATAGGCCTGAGACGTGTCTCCTGACAGCGTTGATCACAAAACTCTATGTGGAAGCCTTGAACAGTCTGTAAAACCCAATCATCACTCATTAGGCTCCCCCACACATTTACAAAATTTACCAGCGGATCCCCCACTTTTAAGAGGGAAGAAGAAGAGACACTTACCAGAATTTGAGGCAGCATCAGCCCCTCTGAAACCTCGGCCTCTTGACCTTCTGGCACGGATTGGATAGAAATTTCCATAGTGGCACTGATCCTGGAACTGACCACACCTGAAGCCTTGCCTTCTGAAATTTTGGAAGGACTGGCCAGTCGAGCGGCCCCTACCTCGACTGGCCTCACGGAAAACCCAGGAGGAGAACACCTTCTTAATAGAGGATGGGCTTTATCTAAAGAAGTAAACAGATTTTTAAATGTACCAAGCTCCTTAATAAAGGGCTCACCAAACAGTCCCCCTTGGGCCACCGCCCCAGCTTCAGAATCTGCCAGATCCCCTAACTTGGGGTCCACCTTAATGAGGAACGAGCATCTACGCTCGGTGGAAAGCACGCAGTTGGCGTTTCCCAGGAAAACCACTGCCCACTGAGCCCAACTAGGGGATTCTCTGGGGAAATGAGGGTGCCTGAAGCTTTGGCATCTTCTGCCATATCCAGAATCATCGTAACGGGGCCAAGGACGTCCAAGAGGTTGTCCTGGCACGCCCTCCAGGATCTGTCTATACCCTTATTCGGGTCCTTAATAAACTTGGCTAAAAGGTGCCATCCTGCGATCAAACCCTGGGCTTTGTGCCACGTTGCCATCCAGAGAGGGATGACGGTATTCTGTCCTAAGACGGCTATGGGCCTCTCTCCCCATTGGGGTCCTTATTGTGCTTGTGAAATGATTTGCCACTTTCGTGCAAGTTCACTCAGGTGATCTAGGATGAAAAACTAATTCTGGGTCCCACATGTCGGACTCATCCTCAGCAGCTGGGGGCTGAATGGGCACAGGTGGAGGAGAAGGGCGCCAAGGTCAAGAGGGGCCGGGTTCCTCATCCATGTCCCCTTGGGCATCATCCTCGGGCTGATCAGCCGGAAGCAAATGTGAGGCAGCCTTGGGCAAGGGAGCGTTGCCAGATGCCACCGCAAGAGACTGGTTCTGTACCAAAAACGCCTCATGGAGACGTGCAAAGGTGTTTTGATCCACCCCGTCTTCCCGAGGTTGTTTGGGTGGGGCAGGCTGATCATGCTGAGGTTGGACCATAGCCGGGGGGTTGGGAGCTGGGACAGCCGGGTTCTGAGCCCACTTAGCGCATTCCTGCGCAATTTGCTGTGCCAGGCGCTACTCCATGAGGGCCATAGCCTCTTCTACCGCTCTGTAAATGGATGCACCTACCACATCATAAAACTCATCATCCCGGGGTAACTGGGCCAGGGGGTCTTCATCCCATTGCATATCCCCCTGATCTGACATACTGACAGCCCTAGGAAGGATCAGGTGGCGCTTTCACTGATGCTCCTGAAGAAGCACTCATGCGGCATAAAGGAATATCCACCAAGCACATTTGATTAATGTAAAAATTTGCTGGGGACCAGCGAAGCAATATAGGGCAGAGCACTGCAAATTGTAATGCTGGGGTCCAGGAAATTAATATGGGACAGAGCCACCAGACAGTAGGGGTCCAAGCCCCTGGGACACTGCCCTCCCTGGTCAAATATAAGTCTGTAAGGGCAACTACGCCACTTGGGAGCGTATCCCCTCAGGGCAGAGCTACCGGCCAATTAATACAGACCCCAAGGGCGTAAAAACATGCAAACCTACCCAGGCACTGTGCAGGGTGTCTCAATACAAAAGCAGGCTTCACAACCTGGACAGACCCTCTCAAAACAAGGGCATCACTCTCCAGTGGCAGGCAGAAGCACAGGTAAGCAGTGCGCGATTTTGGGCCCTGAGAGGAAATTTCTAAATTGAGCATCGCAAACCATAGAGAAATCGCGCTACCACAGTGCCGTCTAGTGGCCAGAGGGCCATACCGCACTCTGCAAACCAGGGAAATAAATATACTGTTACTCAAACAGTGTACAAAATCAAAGGCCTCACAGTAGTGAAAAACGATATAGGCTGTTTGTCACTACCAGGACATGCAAAACATACCAGTACATCTCCTACCTTTCATTTACACAGCAACTTGCACTTAGAGCTACCTAGGGCCTACCCTTAGTGGTGACTTATGTGTAATAAAAGGGGAGTTTCAAGCTTGCCAAGTAGTTTTAAATGCCAAGTCGAAGTAGCAGAACACTGCGCACACAGGCCCTGCAGTGGCAGGCCTGAGACAGGTTTGAAAGGCTACTTCTGTGGGTGGCACAATCAGTGCACAGGCCCACTAGTAGCATTTAATTTACAGGCCCTGGGAATATGGTATCCCACTTTACAAGGGGCTTACAAGTTAATCAAATATGCCAAACAGGTGTGAACCGATTATACCATGTTTAGAGGAGAGAGCACATGCACTTCAGATCTGATCTGAAGTGGTAAAATGCTCAGAGTCATAAAGCCAACAAAAAGAAGGTCAGAAAAATAGGAGGAGGAAGGCAAAAAGTTTGGGGTGACCCTTCAGAGAGAGCCATTTTCCAACACATGAATACTGAGCAAAAAGACTGGGAGGTCGCCTTATGACACAGGTCACTCCTGAGTTCACACTCTGGGAAAGGCAGCTTTCTCTGGGTACACCTCATACATGGAACACGCTGGACTTCTCCTCCTCCTTGACAGTATTCAGGTTTGGCCAGGCACAATCATTCACTCTCTCTCAGCAAGCAGACAGGCTTTTAGGCACTTCAGGTAGACCCTCAACTATGCCGCAGAAAGTGCAGGCTTCAGGAGATGTCCCCCAACTCTGGGAGACTGGCAAACACCAGCCCTGGTTGCACACCAGCTCTACAAGAACCCTGTTGAGCATTCCCTTCTATGGTCAAGAAGAACTTTTCATGGAACAAAGAAGGCTTGAGAAGCTCTTCTCCCACCACAGCAGAAGTCCAGATGTTCAATTATAGCTGTCTCTGATCATAAGGAACATCAACCTTCCCAGAATGTTTAGATATTTCATTTAATAGGAAATAGGGACAGAAGTAGATGATGCCAGTCCTTGGTAAATGGATTTGTGAGTACCAGGTGCTGTAATCGATACCTTAAACAAGCACCCATGGAAAAGAGCCAGTATGTTATGCCTTTACCCTCCAACAGTTGTTGTAGGAAACACCACACTTCTGGAGTGGATCGGCCCTCTACTCACCATTCCTCACCTGCAATGGTCCACCTGCATCAACTTCATTTATTTTGGACATTGGCATCTTCTTTGTAGAGGCATGAAAAAAGCAAGTGGGTCTTTCCAGTCGTGCCTGGTACTAGCATGTAGAATTGGTATACACTCAGTGCTTGATTTGAGCCTGTGCTTACAGGTGGGGCCAATCAGCCCTCATTTTTGAGGACCCACACTTACTTCTCCTCATCAGACTTTGACCCAGAGCAAGAGAGACAAAAAAAGGAGTGAGACAAGACAGAAATGTGACAAAGAGAGAATGCAGGGATGAAAAAGAACTTGTAAGAGTAAAATAAAGGGGCATGGAGTGTCTTGTGATGGAAGAAAGGGGCCTGAGGTGGAATCAAGACTACACAGCCTTGGTATTTGGCAATCCTGACATTCATCATCCCTGGTTGCGGGCTTCTGAGAAAACTTTGGGCACCAGCACTTATTATTTTACAGATTAAGAACTGCAGATGTTGCATGTAAAGACTGCATGTTGAATGCTGTCTTCATATATGGTGGATACCTATGGGGCACCAGCCAAATATCGAGCAAATGGGTAGCAGCAAAGGCTGGATACAAGTTAGTGACAGCACCTGTTGTCTTGCCCCTCTAAAGGAACTACAGGAAAGTGCATTCTTCGCAATCCCAGGCAAAGTGATGGGCTTCCCCGTGTGAGGTCTTACTTCAGAGGACTCGCAGCACATCAACCTAAGAGGGTGCTTGTCTTTGGGGTGCTCTACTTCCGTGTAGCGATGCTGCCTTTTGGGTAATGAGACTAGGCAGTGCTTGAAATGGAAAAATAGAAGTGCAAGTACTCTGTGCCAGAGTACCTGCTTGTTTCTGAGAAGTGCAGGTACTCTCTAATTAAAAGTATTACGGGGCATATCTACAAGGGCTGGCGATAAAATTATCGCTGCTTTAGCGTCCGTTTTCGGACGAAAAGCGGCGATAATTTTAACGCCCTATTAGCAAGGACACGCTAACGCGTGAATCCATGCTACATCGCCCTTTCCCTATCGCCCAGCTCTGCATCTCTAATGAGATGCAAAGTGGGCGTTCCTCCCCAGGATAACGGGAGAAATGTCGCTAAGCGACATTTCTCCTATTATCAAGCCTCAGGCAAAGAAGCATAGCGACAAGAAAAGTAGCGATAACCTCTGTTATCGCTACTTTCCTAACGCCTGCTTTGAGACTGACTTAGCCATGATATCCTATGGAAGGTGGATATCATGGCTAAGTATGTCTTGCCCTATCAGCAAGCTATCGCCAAAAGTTGTGCGATTATCGCTGTATTTCCAGCGATAATCGCACAGTTGGCAGCTTGCGCTCTGAATTTTATCGCTTTGGAGATAAGCGTTGCTGATAGCACGCTATCTCCGCGATAAAATTCAGAGTTGGGCGGCGATAATTATCCTCACGCTAAGAGCGCTGAGCGATAACTATCGCCAGCCCTTGTAGATATGCCCCTAAGTTTCTCTTGAGAAGTGCAGGTACTCTCCCTCTAAAAATAAAAAAGTGTTAGTACTCCGTACCGAACAGTACCGGCACATTTAAAGCACTGAGACTAGGTCTGGGGAGCACAGGGCTAAACCAAGCAGTCACAGCTGTGAGTATTCTTTCAATCTCAGATCAGGTCTCGCTGCTTCTTACAACAAGCATTGGCATAGCCAATCGGTCTCGCTTTTGGGACCTTATAAGTATTTAGTTAGGCAGCACAATATCCTTGGTGCAACAACATCAACCGTTGTATGGCTAAACACTTATAATGTCCCAAAAGCGAGACCTATTGGCTATGCCAATGCTTGTTTAACATTGTCTTTCTTCGTTTTAATGATCAGCCAGGGATCATTAAGACAGCTATTTAACCCATCTAAAAGTGATCTCTTCTTATATGTGCCATAGACAAATAAGTAGAACTAGAAATTGGTATCAACCCTGAACACAGAAGGATTACATGGCAAAATCACTGACACAGGACTGCACACATCCACTGAGTTATAAGGCAAGCTAAACATACGAAAGACACAAAACACCAATGTTTTCGTGGTGGTGCACTTGTTTTTTCAGGTTTTAAAAGCCCAAGGGAAAAAAAGATACTGTGGAACTCCCAGGTCACAATGTAATTGAGGATGCGGCCCTAACGGCTAGAGCAGTCGACCTTAAAGCTGGGGGATCGGGTTCCAGTCTCTGCATGGATGTTCAACAGCCTGTGATTCTGGGCAGATCACAATCTCTTCGTGCCTAACAAAATGAATGTGTCTGTCTGTAACGCAACTGGTGCTCATGTAAACGCTCGGATACCTTCGGGTCGAGTTCGCGATATATAAAAAAAAAAAACAGCATAGAATTGATTTTTGGGATGAGTAGTCATGCTTTTCTAATGGCAAGCACTAGAAAGTAAATTATAAAATATTTGAGGGAGGAGCTAGTGAAGAAATACGTATGGAATCATAAAGGAAATGATTTGGATTGAATTTAAAAAGGAAAAAAACAGAGCTCTTTTTCCAGACTTGATTTGCCATTAAAATTATGTCATTTTTGTGGAAAGTGAGTTGAATAATGTATTGTAAATAATGATCTACGAAATAAACCCCTCGCCCTGTGTATTGGGATCAGGTAACCTTGGCCTGAAGTACCTTCAGTTGCTGATCACAGCTCTCCAACGCCTGCTACAATGCTACATGAATGAGGCAAGGGCCGGGAAGCGGAGCAGGGGAATGCCTTAAAACACTGTTCTGTCCATAGTGTGCTTTTTGTTACGAGAGAAAATAAATGTATGTGTCTTTTTATTAAAAAGTGTTGGCATGCAGGGAGTGTCTGGGACATCTAGTCACTCTAGACACTCTAGTGCAGGCTAATGCAGAACTCCGCCTCCTGCGAGCCCCCGGACGCCTCTAGCTCTTACCATGCAATTGAAGTGAGCCGCCACCTCGTCGTCCGGGGTCTTGTACAGCACGCCGCTAACCGGGGTCTGCTCGCGCTGCTGGCAGAAACCGCAGGCGCCCTTTATTTTCTCCTTTGGCGGCCGCGGGGCCATGGTGCTGACTCAGGAACACGGCTGACAGAGGTAGGTCTGCGGCCAGGTACTGCAAGAAAACTATGCGGGATCTGACACCTCAGTACGCAGCTATCGGCGCTGCGAGTCACCTATTTCTGTCAAAAGCTCCCAAGTGTTTAGCTGCAGGCATAGTTTCGTTTCCAAGCCAGAGTGAGCTGGAAACCAGCTGCGCGGGAGAGCAGGCCACGCCCCTGCCAAGCCCAGTCCGTGAGATTTAGGTTTCGGTTTTGAAGTAGGCGGGATGAAGCCGCGGCGCGTTTGCATCTGTCCGACAGAGGGCCGTGTGCATCGCCCTTATGAGTTGTGGTACTAAAAGCTGACTAGGCTTACGAACGCGACTTCGCTTGTTGCTTTAGATTTGCATACATGCCAATGACACTCCTGATTCTTGAAGTAAAAACAAGGACAACAATGGAGGAGCAGGGGCGAGCGAGCGCGGCAGCCTGCTCAGCTGACCAGACGCTCGTGCGTCATGGCCTTTTGCCGGCATGTTTTTCCAATTATCGCGCACGCGTCTGGGCACGATAATTGGAAACACATGTCTGCCGCGCGTACCCATCCCAAAAAGGCCAGCCACGACGCACGAGCGTTTGGACTGCTTCTGAAACTCACTTACTTAAAGTCTTCGCCTAGCAGCGCTTGCGCGCTACTCGAGGCTCGACCTAAAAATCATTGTACATCCTCCATGCAATTGCCGAGTATAGATATTTACATCATTCTGTAGGAAAAAGCACAAACTTCTCCTGTAGGTGCACAATTATTTGGTCATTATTGAATCACTGCTTGCTCGTACAGGTGGTCGGTATGATACCGCCATTTTTCGACTGGAGGGACATAAACGTTTTGCCCCAATGGCTACCACGCAAGAGCCAAAGTTAGAAGAGCAGTTATGGAGCGTTTCGTTTCAAGCTCTACACAATGCCGCCTTCCTGCACGTGAAGGTTTGACTGAGCGTCCATTAAGAGGATCAGGGGTGGCAAGAATATTCCATGAATGTGAAACAAACAAAATCCACTTCTTTTTTAAATTTGAGTTGGAGCAAAACTGACCTACATAAATTGGGGGGTGATTTGCTGTCTTTATTTGTTGTGCACAGTTAATAAAAACCTTTGCACAAAGTGCCAATATTTAAAAAGACTTTACAAGACAAGTAGAATAAAACAATAGTTATAAAAGGCAACGTGTCAAAGTGCTGAGGTGCTAAAAGCCTTTTCGAGGCCTGCATGATCTTTTAATAGGTCTCAGCTACTGTCCCATGTGTTGCTCCAGGCTGCTGCTGTTCACTGCTGCGCTGCCATTACAAAGATTTTGTTCATGTTCGGTTGATAAAATCGTTACATGTTGGGAGTTCTTGGATTGTCTTCCCTGAAGTAGCCCTCATGTAACCTTTAGCAAAATACATGGAACCGTGCACTGCGGTTAAAATGATGTTAGTGAATTTCCCTACCCTCGCTAGGATTTGAGCAGTGTTGTTAGTGAAGCACAGGTCTGAAGCTTCCCTACAAGCGTCTGAGGAAACTGCCCTGGCAAAGTGAGACCAGAAGGCGACGCCGGACGTTGGCAAGGTGGGGGCAGCAGCGCAGCAGATGCAGCCAGGACTCGCTCTGGTAATTACAAAGCCTGGATGTTAGCCGCTCATCCCTCCATGCCCACAGCGGGTTAAAGTCGACAATTGGAAGGGCTAGCAGCCTCATATAAGTGATCCTGTCGCGAGACTGGGGGTTGAAGGAGATATTTGAAGTATGGTTGATTTGCTGTCGCTCTCCTCTCTTTCTTCAGTGGCAGACAGAAGTGGAATGACGACATTTTTTTAGCTTTGCATTGCTATTCACTTCCACATACTGTTAAATAAAAAATTAAAAAATCACCCCTCCTTAAATAAGATTTATTTTCCAACAAACCCTGCAGTTCATGAAACATTACATCTCCAAGAGAAATTCTACAGATCAGGGCATTACATTTGCTTTTCATTTAACTCTTTCAATTTTATGTCTGTTTTTAACTACATACAGTAGAGTCACGCCGAGGAATTCTTCATGGATGTGATCATCCGCTCTTTTTGATGTGTTCCGACTGAAAAAAAACTGCACCGGTGATCTGTTTCAGAGCTGCCTCAGGACAGTGTGTAGCCACACGCAGCTGGAATATATTCTGTCCTTTGTACATTTCAAAGGGGAAAGACCACCCCACAGCTGCACTGCTACCTAGATGATCAGTCTCTTACTAAAAAGAATGAGATTTTTTTTAACCCTGCCTCTCATGCCTGTGCAGGTCAGGCATTCCGCTCCTCTGTCAGAACATCCTCTTCTTCTGAAAGAGGTGTGATTGGAATGTTCGGTATTACAGCACAGGCACGTAGATTGCTTCAAAAATAATGCTTCCCCAGCAGCTGTTATTTCTACGCATTAATAGCACTTCTTTTAAAGTATGAGGTACCGCATGTCCTAGGACTTTATCATCCCTCGTCACTCATAGCCCAGGCATTTAGACCTATATTCCATTATTCACCAAGGGCAGGCCCTAAAGCAGTTTCCACCTGGAGTATCCAAAGGGCTGGGAACAAGTGGTTTCCAATTGGCTGTAGGACTTGTGTTTGGTATGTGACGTGCAAGCTGGTGGGCGGAGTCATTTTTCAGTGACATGATTGGCAGGAATTACATAATGGTGCATCATTGCCTTCCCAGCTAATAGCTTTCTCAGGGTGAGTCAGGTTTCTTTTACTATCTGGGTCAGTCTCTCTGATCGCCCAAGTCTCTGTTACGTCACCACAAGCAGATGGCTAAAGGGCTAGAGTCTGTCCAGTCATCTTTCCCAAGTATGGGTCATGCCTCCAAGAGAATGACTAACCCATGTCTTGTCTGTCTGGGCAAGTTCCTACAGTGCAATCTTCCTAGACACTGCAGGTATTTGTACACATAAACAAACACCAGAGATGTGTGAAGTTGCAAATGATTTCTCTCACAGATGTCTCTTGAGCCTCAGGAATCTTTACATATTGATCATAAATTTCTACAAATGTGATTTTTCACAAATCTTAACGTTCACTTTTCTGTTATGGTAGTGCAAGAAAAAATGGTTACCAAAATCCCTCTTGTTTCACAATTGAAAGCAAGGACCCACCTTCACGGGGGTAGGGGGTTTGGGGTGTGTCTCCTCCCAAACATATGCATTCTTGTCTTGATGGTTGGATCTGGGAGTCCTATGAGTCAGGCCAGCTATGTCTGTGTTGGTCTATCTCCTAATCTTGCAAACAGACGTTTCATATTTAAAATTGTACTTTCATACTCATTTCGGCAAGCAAAAATAATAGTGATTTGGCACTGTTTTTGCTATTCATGTAAGAAAAATGGAACACAATTATTTTGCATTGGAGGTTGCCACATTTTTCAAATTAAAAAAGTGAAGAACGTGTATTTTCTTCACTTCTTAAAATATAAACATAGCGATAATAATATGCAGTTTGTGGTATTCTTGAGTCTGTGCTAATATCATTTGATCTTTTCTCTATTACTCTAGAAGCCAACAGTATGTAGCTTCATTTGCCCTGTTCATTTTTTTATCGGAAACATAAAAATGTAGAGTGACTGATTTACAAAGAAAGTGGTAAATCTGTACCATAGACATTCCCCTATAAATGAGTGCACATTTACTACTTTTCGAAATCCACAAACATTGGGAGTAGTAGACTTGGAAAGCTGCGCCAACCGCAGGCCTCCTACAGGCACACTGCAGGTAGTGCCATGTGACATTTTAGTCATGTAACATTTTGGGGTGTTACTATTTGCAAAATGCAGATGGCATACACAGGTCACTTCTTCATTGGGAAAGACTGCTTTGTAGACCTTATATTTTCTGCACGAGGAAACATTTTCCTTCCTGGAGAAACCCTTTCACCCCCATAAATGTTTGGGGTATTCCATTTCCCTTCTGACCATAGAAGGTGAGTTACTCCAATGTTTTGCTGGAGCAACTCTCTGAAGATTTCCAGAGAGAGTAGTTTGGGGATGCTCTCCAACTCACAAGTTCGTATGCATTCACAAAGTTTCAAGGCAAACCATGGTCGGTCCACCCACTTTACACTTTTGCCATGTGACTCACTACTGCATACTTAGACAGAGCTCTGAGGTACATTTATGCAGCAGTAAGTCCTAGGTTTTCTCTGGTAGATACTTGGTAGGCATACATTTGCAGCCCTAAATTTGGTTTTGTGAATGGTCGTTATGGGATTGAAGAATGCAATGTCAATATCAATGGTACTCTTTTATGTTGGCGGAGTGCGACCTGGGGCGGCCGGATAAAAGAATGTGACAACGCTCGTGGTATTTTAATATTCCATGTTGCAGAGTTACACTAGGATCTAAAAGCAGCTCCGGAATAAGTTTATGCACATTCCTTTTTGCACTGAAAGAGTGCACCAAGAGTCGCAACCTCTCCAGAAGGGGTTGTGTTGTCCCACTAAATAAAATCTGAAACAAGTATGGAGGGGGCAACCAATGGTATAACAGCAGAATTGTACAAAAATAATTATTTAATTAAAAAAAGTGCCTATTGTTTTTCTTAAAAGTACATGCATTGCACCTATAGCTGTGTGACTTACACAAGATCTAGTTTGTGTGATAAAAAGTAAGTCCAACCCTAACAAACACTCTGGTGTCCCTGGGTGTCACTGAGGTGGGGAGGTTCTTCATTGTTTTCCAACCCACTCTTCGTAAGCCCTCTTGACCCTCACCGCACAAGTCCTGCCTGGTGGCAGCAGTTATGGGTTTTGAGTGTGCAGTATCTGCGTCAAGGAACTACTAGTCGTAATATATAAATTAGGTCCGGTGGATTGGGGCAGATGGAAGCCCCCATTATGTCAATTTGTTTTGAGTGTTTAAATGTCCACAGGCATGCATGTTGTTTATGATGTTCATTATCAATATCAAAATATGTATGTTTCGTTAATGCTTTGTATTCACTCCATTGGTGTTGCCTTAGGGTTAACACTTTTCTCAATCCATACATTGATATTTTTAGAAGATTGGTGGTTGCAAGAAAAAGGATGGATGCTGGCCATAAAGAGCAACAAGGACAGTAATTCCTCACTCCTGCTGCAACTTCTTTCTTCCAGGACTATGTTGAGAGAATGTACAAGGGTTCCTTCCAAAAACCTCCCTAGGCATCTGTGATTTGGATATTGCCAGTTGTTGTCAGCAGTGTCCACCAAATTATATTCTGGTTAGAGGGCAAGGAGCGCCCTTGCCAGAGACCCCTCTAAGAAAGGAAAGTTTGCTCTATCCTGATTGGTTGGATGTTGTACTTTAGCACAATGCCGACTCTGTTTTTCGGTAGGCTGTAGTCCATCTCCAGCTTCCTGCACATTTATTTTTGGGCACAAATCTGCATGGACACTGAGATTTTGCTTGCAGAATGGGGATCTGAGTGCTGTCAGTTACTCCCTCAAGGAACAAACCAAGAGGCCCTGGTGAAGTCCTGCTAACTGAAGCTCTGCTGACTTTGCCTGGGTGTAAGCTGCCAGTCACCCAAATGAGTCCAGAGATGCAGAGACAGCACACAGATGCCCTCTCTGTACTCACAAGTAACCGGAGGAGTAATGGATTTCCAGTTAATACTATGAATACTATGAGTGAACAGACAATTGTTCACTGCATTTACCCAGCTGCATTGAGTCGGGCTGTGATAGATTTTCCAGATTGAGTGCAAATGTACCCTGTAGTGTCATGAGACTATGTGCGCTAGGACCCTTGTGGTTCTGGGCGGACTCAACAGAGGAATTACGTAACATGCTGGGAGGTGTTAAGGTGTGTTTTTTAACGGTTAGGACGTAATGAGAGTGCAGTGTGAGATTGTATGCTGAGGAATAAAGATGTCTGTTACAGAGCTCCAAGTGTGGCGTGTTCATTTGCATGCTCAAGGATTCGGGAGGATGCTATATACCCCACTGAAAAGTATTAGAAGTTATGCCTCTCCTCTCTTGATAACTGTAGAAGGGTACCATGAGTGTTGTCGGGTCTGTTCTCCGGAGCATGTGTGACTCAAGGGAACTAAGACAATCCTTGGAAAAAGCAATGCGGATGATATTGAAAACTCAGGAACCAGGTACTACTGAAAGCAGCCTAAATAACTAGATATTTCCTCCTTAGGCTTTCACTTTCAGAGGGTTGTATAGACAAATTATGAAGAAGGACCACACATACAGCCCAGCAAACACCTCTAGTGGCCCAGAACTGAAATTGGCACAACTTGGCAGATTCAGGGCTCCCCGCAATGAAGTGCAGTTGCTGTAGTTGAAGTCTTTGATGAGCCTGAGACTTCCAAAGGAGGTAAACATACACAAGCCCTTGGAGAAACTTCACAAGCAGGATACACAGCAAAGTCCAGTCCTTTTCTTCTCCAAAGCAGAAGCAGCAACCACAGGCCAACCCAGTAAAGCAACACACAGCAAAGGGGCAGTGCTCCTCCTTACAGCTCTTCAGCTCTTCTCTTTGGCAGAGTCTCTTCTTGTTCCAGAAGTGTTCTAAAAGTCTGGGGTTTTAGGTCTAATACTTATACCCCTTTTGGCCTTTGAAGTAGGCGTTCTGCAAAGGATTGTCTTTGCAGTACGAAGTTCATGTCCAGCCTGGACGGAATTTCACCCAATTTAGCAGAAAGGTAGATGTTATTACATAGAGTGTGCTTTTTGATATTTTGTGGAAATCCGTTCAGTAGTTCTTGATAAATTTAAGTTGAAAAATCTAGTGATATCTGTGGCCTTGAAGCCTTTGCTAAAAAAGACGAGCTTTTGCAGGGAAATGCACAGCTCTGATTGGCTGCCAACACTTCAACCAGGAAGTGCGTACATCCATCTTGGGACTCAGCTTGACTGAGTCCCCCCCCAAAAAAGTGAAAATAAAGGAATACCCTGACCCCCAAACCACGCGACCCCCCCTCCCATAAATAACAACAACAAAAAATGGGGACCGGCAAGTCGCCGGAGTCCCTGCCTCCTGCCTCCTTTCTCCACCACTCTGAAAACGCGCCTCCTGGCGCACTGCTGGTTAGGGGATGAAGTCCCCTTGGATGCTGAGGGTCCTTGGGGGCCAGGAACCCCTCCTGTTACCTCTGGTAGGTACCACACAGTGGGATTGCTGAGAGGTCTTTGGAGGCCACGCCCCCTTTCTCCACGACTCTGCAAATGCGCCTCCTGGTGTTGGGGAGTGAGTGAGTGTATGAGTAGCTGTATGGGTGAGTGAGGGGATGTGTATGTAGATCTATGAATCAGTGAGTGGGTCTGTAAGTACTGGTGTGGGTCTGTGAATGGTTGTGTGAGAGTGGGAGTCGGTGTATGAAAGGTTCTATGGAGTGTCAGTGGGTGCGTCAGTGATTCTGTAGATGATGTCATCAATGATGCCATCAGTGAAGTCATTTGAGATGTCATCAGTGATGTCATGAGTGATGTCCCTGACCATGTCATGAGGGGTGTAATATGTGAGGTCACAAGCAGTGCATTGTGGGGGCACGAGTTATAGTTAGCTCAGCTAACTATAACTGCTGAATTTCACTGGTTTTGTATGAGTAAAACCTGAGCCTCACTATAATGTCCCTGTAACCCTTGTTTTTTTTTCAGTGAATTTCTAAGGTTTTTTAAATTCCATTCCCTAACTATAATGTCCCTGTAACCGTAGTTTTTTCAGTGAATGTATATATATATTTATATATATTTAATTCTCTCCAACCAAGTAATCGCACACTCAGGATTATTGCAATGCCATAGGTTTATTGCAGTTACGCGTTTCGACTGTCAAGGCAGTCTTGATCACACACTGGCGTGTAGGAACAGCGCCTGTTTTGCATACAAAATCATGGAAATTGAAATAAGACAGTGCATTTCATGTTGATACAAACTATGTCAATGTGGCATCCATTTTGTAATGGTCAAATATAGTACAATAAATACAATGAAATTTGCATATCAGTTCATTCTCTCCCCTGAATATTTTGTATACCCACGATTAATTCTCATGGTAATAACAACAATAGAGGTTTCGAAAGTGCTATTGAGAAACTATGGTACTTTTAGCCCCTTATTGGCTTTTAGTACCATAATTGATGCCTATAATTTATCTAACGGTGTGTACTGAAATAATCTTGGCAGTCTCGCCGTGTAAATGTTATTACCGTGTGCGTATTTCTCCCCTCTGATGCTGCGATGTTAAGCGGGCAATCAGCGTCGTGTAACCATGTCAACGTGATACAAAATGCCCATGGAGCATCAGTCCGAGTGTTCAGACCGATGATTAATAAAGTTAAATTGAAAAGGAAAATAAGATGGGAGCGCCTAGGTGGCTCCTGGGCGTGGTGTGCGTGGGAAGCGCTTCCCAAAATATGAGTATTGTTGTCTATAAAGTACAGTACAATACCTAGGGTGATTGCGCCATAGTGGCTGACTTAGAAGCGCTATACCCGCGACTGGGTGAAAATTCTGTAAATTAATGACACTTTGAGTCGCCAAGTGGCTAAAAGAAGTAGCATATGGTTAACAGCCTTATCTAATCTTGTGGGGAGAGATTAAATGTCCACACTCCAATGTATACAAAACTGCGCTGAAGCTCACCAATAAATCCCTAAGTGTTCCCCCTCATGTGCTCACATATTTATGTGAAACTACACCAATTGGCTCAACAAATTACATTGTTACAGTTATCTACATAAAGCAAATCAACAGTCTTATCTTATGCTGTGGTCCAGACAGGATGACGTGATGTCACGAAGAAAAGGGTAGGGAACCAAGTTCCTCTTACACCTCCTTGATAAGGTCCCTTCCTTTCCTCCTATAACAGAAAAAGCAAAGTGCATGTTAAAATCAGGTTTAAGAACAAGCATATATCTAGATACAGGCTATCTATAGGTAGGTGATGCAAGTCTATTCTTGTATCAACCTAGACTCTTACTCAGCTGAAAAGTATTTATAAAAGATACGTAAGCAATGGATAGTTACTGATGAATCGTCTAACGGGAGATTAGACACTAATGTGCATGTACAGTAGTAAAGGGGAAAGAACAGTGAACAGAATGTCAAAGTTAAGTAATGTTAAATTAAATCCTAGTTTTCATGAAGATGGATCCCCAGTTCTTCATCTTGATTATGTCCCATAGGGCTCTTAGTTTGTAGGTCCAGTATGTACCATGATTCGCGCTGCCTCAGTTGTAAGGTTCTGTTACCTCCTCTAGGATTCTGTTTGACTTGCTCCAATATATAATATTTCAGGAGTGAGCTATTCGAGTGATGGTATTCCTCAAAGTGCCTGGCAACTGGATAGTGGATATCCTTGTTGTTTATTGCTCTCAAGTGTTCAAGCACTCTTTTCTTCGCCGCAAAAGTAGGGCTCGCTATATATCTCAGGTTGCATGGGCACTCAAGAGCATAAACAACAAAGTTGGAGCTGCATGTGAGAAATTGCTTTATACTTCTCTCGCCGCTAGGAGTTTGGTACGTTTTTTTCATGTGACTATTGCTGCAAGCTTTGCAGTGCCCACACGGGAAGAAACCCTGCAAAGTGTGTTGAGGACCTTGTGGTCTCTTAGTTATATCACCTTTCACTAGTAGGTCTTTCAAATTTCTCCCTCTCTTATAAGTGACCATAGGGCGTGAAGGTAAGTCACGTCCTATGAAGGGGTCACACTCCAGAATATTCCAGTTTCTTAGCATGTATTCTGTGGATTTTACTTGATTCTGAATTGTATGTGAGGATAACTCTCATAGTATTTAGTTCCTCTGTTTCAGTACTATCTGCAGCTTTCTCCTGTTGTGTTTCCTCCCTCTGAATGGTTTTAACTCTCCTGATTGCTTTGTTCAGAACCCACATCGGATTGCCTCTTTCCTTAAATCTTTCGATCATACATCTTTGTTCCTCCTCGTACAGGCTGTCAGTGCTACAGTTCCTCCTTGCCCTCAGCAATTCCCCAAAGGGGATACTCCACTTGAGAGTGTCAGGGTGACTGCTGAGGGCATGGAGTAAACTGTTGCCAGCTGTGATTTTCCGATGTAATCTGGTCTGTAGCTTTCTAGTTCCCTCATCCACCACCACCATCACATCTAGGAATTCGATAGATTTTCTATTCATGGTGTGTGTAAGTGTGAGGTTGCACCTGTTGTCGTTTAGTTTATCCACAAAGTCCCTGGCACTGTCCTCACTTCCTTTCCAGATGACAAAAAGGTCATCTATGTATCTTAGCCATACTGCTACTTTTTCAAGCATGGGTATAAGTGTCTCCTCTTTTCTGATTTCCTCCTCCCATGCTCCCAGAAAAAGATTAGCAAAACTGGGAGCAAAGCATGTTCCCATTGCTGTCCCTAGTGTTTGTTTGTACAGTGTACCATCGAACATAAAAATGTTATTGTGGAGGCAGAATCTCATCATCTCCACAAGAACATTAGTATGTTCGAGGTATCTCATGGGTCTGTTTTCCAAGAAATGTAGGCAGGCACTGATGCCTGAATTGTGGTTGATGATAGTGTACAATGAATTAACATCCATCGTGATCAATAGGAAGTCCTCTTCCCACACAATATTGTTCAATTTACATAAAAAGTCTTTTGTGTCCTTGATGTAGGACATGAGTGTCCCAACGTACTGTCTCAGGAAGCGATCAACATATTTGGAGATCTTCTCTGACACACTTCCAATTGATGACACGATAGGTCTTCCTGGTGGTGTAAGAGCGTTTTTGTAGACCTTGGGTAAAAGATAGAAAATTAGCTGTTTTGGATAGTCTTGCTTCGGATATCAGTATTCTTCCCACAATAGGATACCCTTATCTTTCCATTGTTCCAAGCTTTTCCATAAACTGAGAATACTATCATTGTATTCTTGAGTGCCTATCTTGGTGTAGAATCTTTCATCTTCAAGTTGGCGTAAAGCTTCTTTCCTATACATCTCTATATCCCACAGAACAATGTTTCGGCCCTTGTCTGCTGGGCGTATGACCAGCGTTTCATCCTCTGCCAATGATTTTATGATCTGTCTCTGGGAAAAGGATAAGTTGTTTTGTGTGTTAGTTCTGTTATTATGTTGTCTGGCTTTGATCAGGTCCTGTGTAACTGTATCATGAAAAGTGTTGCTATTATCATGGGCAGTATTAGGCATAAAAATAGATTTAGGTTTAAAATTGGTGGCAGCTGGGTAATCAAGGTTAACCTCCATAGTGACTAGTGAGGCGCTCTCCTCTATACCAGTTTCTACTAGAAGTTCTTGTAGAGCTAATAATGTGAGTAGATCTTTAACCCTCAGTTCCGTATTGTCGGATTCTTTTCTTGAATTGTTTCTTCTTTCACTATCATCAAGGGTTCTGGAGTTTTTGAGATAGTGCCATTTCTTTAATTTGAATTTTCTGATAAATCTAAAGACATCTATCCTGGTTTCTGGGTAACTGAAGTGGGCTGAAGGGCAGAAGGAGAGCCCTAGACAGAGTGTTCTTTTCTCTAATAATGTGAGTGGTCTCTTGGATAGATTAACGATGGTTTTCTGTACCGTTTCTTCATCCATTATTGGTGTTTTCTTGTTGTCGACCTGTTTCCCACTGGTCCTCTTCCACGTCCTTTGCCTCCTCTGGTATCTCTGTATATCTCGTTTTCTTCTCCGCTTGTTTCGTCCTGGCCTCTTCCTCGGCCCCTCCCTCTTTGTCCTCGTCCTCTGCTCCGTGTCTTTGGTACTGGTGTAGTCCTCGGTGTTTGTCGCCCCGTTGTTAGGAGGCGATATTCATCTAAAAAAGTGGTTGGACCCTTAGACGCCCCCCCTCTCGGGGCTTGTTGGTCAGCTCCTTCAGTTGATAGGGTCTCTGCGTCACTGCTGGTCACCGATTCAGTTCCACTTGTCATGGCTGCAATGTCCTCTATTTCCTCGCCTGCCTGTAATTTCTCGTAGAGGTGGTCATATTTGTAGCTGTAGGTTAAGATTCTGCCATTTTCATAGTCCGTACAATCGCGGTGAAGTTTTCCCTGTTTCCGCACCTTAATGCCATCTTCGTATGCTTTCAGTCTTGTTTTTAGATCTGTGAGAATTTTTTTTATAGTATCTTGTTCTTTGTGTGCTTTCAGGTCTTCTTCCAAGGATTTCAGATTCTTTTTGATTTGTTCCCTGTCTTCCCATGCATATTTCACTAGAATAGTCAGCATGTTCCTAGAGCTCTGGGCTGAGTTTTCCACCCATTCCTCGAGCATCTTGGGGTTAGGAGACTCGTATGATGGAGTTGTGTAGATTCATAGCCCTCTAGGGACCATGTTTTTGTCCAAATAATCCTGTAGGGATATGGCTTCCCACCATTTGGAGATTTCAGAGCGTTTAAGTTTCTCTAGTTTTTTAAGGTTGTTATGCAAGTTAGTGTCTCTAATGGTCGTCTCTTTATAAACTTGATTTTTATTTGGTGCTCTTGCAAATAGACTCTGGGCAGCCGCCCTTCTCTCCGTTTCCTCACCCATTGCTGTGCTGCTGACGTAAGCTCTAAACCTGTATCTTACTTCCACACAAAAAAGTGGGAATGTTAGGAGAACTCCAATGTGATAAATATGGTGACTGGATAGGTATGCAAAATCCCCTCCTTAGATAAGGAGTTCCTATTGCCACTTGAGAAATGATATGTATGTGTATTGTCAATTCATACACTATATTCAGCGTTAACCCAGAAAAGATTATTCGTTTTTTTGTTGTTTCAGATTTCCGTATTAGTCTTGAGGAAAGTAGTGCACACCGTAGCCCCCGTTGTAATGCGGTCCCACAAGTGGGTGGTAACTCTTTGTGCGTGTTCGCATAAGGAAGACTTTGTGCGTGTTTGCCGTGTCTTCTGTGCTTGCCTTCAGCTAGTAGGGTAGCGTAAGGGTTGTTAGCGTCTCACACAGTGTTACACCCTCACAAAAGTTAATGTCTTACACGTTGCGACCGCGCTGCGGTCGTTGCTGCTACCCGCCTGCCAGAGCCGTGAATGGACTCTGTCAGGTGACTCGGGTGTCAAGGAGGACTGTACGTGTCCTCCGACCCATCTCAATCCCCCTCCCTCCCGTACACAGGGCTCGGTCCACTCACCTCCGGGCTGCGGGCTGCATTTCGGAAGCTTCCTCTGGCATCGGTGCACGGAATTCCTTCCTCTGTCTTCTCGCCTCTTCGGTGTCTGGGTTTAACGCTCTCAAAGGCCGGTTGCTCGGCAGGGACATCCACTTAATTGGAATATATATATATATATATATATATATATATATATATATATATATATATATATATATATATATATATATATATATATATATATATATATATATATATATATATATATATGTCCAAACCAATATATCGCTTCAACCCGTGCCTCAAACGACGGCGGGCCGTGGCGGGTTAGCGGGACCCAAAACATCCATATTTCATTATTGTATCCAAAACAATGATCCACGGCACCCAATTGCTTCAAGCAGATTTTATTTCAGCAAATGCTCCACTCAACGCGTTTCGGGAACAGAAGTCCCTTGTTCACGACTCGTGGATCATTGTTTTGGATACAATAATGAAATATGGATATATATATATATATATATATATATATGCTGCTGCAAGACCTCCGCCTTACTTCCTGCACTCTCGGGCGGGTGCTGTCGTGCGCGTAGGTGAAAACGCGCTAAGTCTCACGGCTTCAAAGTATAAGAATACCAGCACTCACAGGAGCATTTTTTACCCAGATTTAATAGGGTTTAAAAGCACACAAGACGCGTTTCGGCAACCGCCTTTTTCAATATCAGCGGGCGGTCCGAGACAGCCTAACTTAAATACAGTATTCATTGGTGGATACAATGTATCAAAATCATAAAAGTACTACCGTCCTCCTTATTTTTGTTTCGGCCATCTTGGAATATGCAAGATTACACAGTTAATTCATACATTTTCTACTAGCCAGTGTTGAATGAAGCCAACTTGTAGCCCTGAATGGGCAAACTGCACCGATAAATATCGTGACATCCATGAATTTAGTGCTAGTTACTTACATTATACAACAAATGTTAAATAAAACCCAACATGTAGCCCTGAATGGGCAAACTGCACCGATAAATATCGTAACATCCATGAATTTAGTGCTAATTCATACCATTATGTAGCCCTGTATGGGCATAATCAGCACTGTCTAAATGCTTCAAAACAACTTGATTGCTATGCATATTAAAATTGACCCACCAATTCAATGAATAAGCGATCCCCTTAATCTCAGAGCTGAGGTAAGTCTGATCCCAAATCCAGTGTGTATATCCTATAGATGTATGGCCAGCTCCTCCCCACTATTGAGTCCATGCGGTATCTTCGTTTGTATATCTATGATATACCTAGAATCAAGTCTGCGGAGCATTAACTGTCGGTCTCCCCCTCTTATGTCTGTGGGTACGTGGTCTAAACAGAAAAAGCGCAACAGATCCCTATTGCTGTCATGATGGCTCGCAAAGTGTCTTGCCACCGGGTAGGTGACATCCTTGGTGGCAATGGCTCTAAGATATTCCAAAATCCGTATTTTAGTCGGATGTATGGTACTGCCAATATACCTAAGTCCACACGGACATACTAAACAGTATCCCGTGTGGCTGGTATTGCAATTCATTAGTTTCCCAATTTTCTTTGGGGTCTGAAGACCAGGCACCTCATATGATAAGACCTTATGACTGTTTTTGCAGGCCTTACACCTCCCGCAGGGGTAAAAACCCTTGATTTGTCCAAAACATGAATGTCTATTTTCCTTTACATAGTGACTTTGTACCAGCTGATCTTTTATAGAGCGTGCTTTTCTAAATGTTAATAGGGGTGATCTTGAAAGATCTTCTCCTATTACAGGATCTGCTTTCAAGATATGCCAACTATTCTTTAGCAATTTTCTTATTTCGTTAGCATTGGTTGAATAGTCAGTGATCATCCTGCAATCTTTCAGACCTATTTCGTTAGTTCTAATCTTTCTTATTTTAGAGGCAGACACACCCCTGACAAGGTCCACTCTTGATCTACTATCTACCATCTTTTTTGCCTGTGATAGAACTTCGTTGGAGTAGCCTCTTACTTGAAATCTTTGCACGCTTTCAGCAGCCTCCACCTGGAAGTCACAATCTCTGGTGCAGTTCCTTTTTATCCGCAACAGTTCACTATATGGAATACTGTTTTTTAGTTTATCCAGGTGGCAACTGCTGGCGTGCAAAACAGAGTTCCCCGCTGTCGGCTTCCTGTGCAAAGTTACGAACACTTCCAGGTCTAAGAAGTTTACAGATGTCCTACTGATCTCTCCTGTGAACTTAAGGTTTAAATCATTCACATTAAGTATGTTCACATATTCCTGAGCTTATTCCTCAGTCCCCTTGTATATGATGAATAAATCATCTATATACCTATTCCAGCTAATCACTCTACTGGTCCATTCATCATTGGAGTCTGACCAGGCCACCCGCTTCTCCCACCAGCCTATGAAAAGATTCGTATAGCTGGGGGCGAAGCAGGTGCCCATGGCCGTACCTCTTGTTTGTCTAAACAGCTGGTCCTGGAAAAGGAAAATATTATTATTCAAGCAATAGTCAACAAAATCTAGCAACATAGTATTATGCTCCATATACTTTAAAGAACGTCCGTTGAGGAAATATTTAATAGCCTCCAGACCATTCTTATGGTTGATGCTAGTATACAGACTGGAGATGTCTAACGTTATCATCACAAAATCAGATTCCCATGACACCCCCTCGATTTGTTTAAAAAAATCCTTGGTATCTTGTATATAGGAGACCAACTGAATAACAAAATCAAACAAGAAGTGATCAATAAAAGTAGACATATTCTCCGTAAGGCTGCCTTGCGAAGAAACTATAGGACGACCAGGTGAATAAACCTCGTCTTTATGGACTTTTGGAAGATGGTAAAACGTAGGAAGGCGTGGATGCTTGCAGTCTAGAAAGGTGTATTCCTCATTATCCAACATGCCTTTTTGTCTCCATTTGCGAATGAGGCACCTTCCACACTCTTCTCATAGTCCTTCATTGCAATAGGTGTATAACTCGAAGTGTCGTGTAGTTGTTTAAGTGCTTCTTTACAATAATTCTCCGCTGTAAGGAGCACAATGTTTCCACCCTTGTCAGAGGGTTTACACATGATCGTTCGGTCTTCCTGTAAGCCTTTCAACGCTTCTCTTTGTTTCATTGTGATATTGCTTTTAATCTCTTGTCTGTCCTTTCTCATTCTCAATTTCATCAAGTCCTTAGTTACTATATCTGTGAATATGTCGATGGCATCACTAGGCATTTGAGGAATAAATTTGGACACAGGTTTAAAAGGACTTTTCAAACTCTCTTGTCTCACTCCTGGATGGTCAGTTGTGACTCGATCAGTGGCCCCATCTTCACTGTGAATGGCCCCTTCCTCTTGGAGATCCTCTAGGATGGCTAAAGTTCTTAAATCATTGCCAGTTAATAAATCCATTCCAATATCATGTGTTCTAATTGTTCTTACTTGGCTTCTAGGTCCTTGAAGTTTGAAAAACTTGTGCAACCTCATTCTTCTAGAGAACTTGAAAAGGTCAATTCTTGTCTGTGTATACTCGAATCTCCGTGATGGACAGAAAGTCAATCCTAGTCGTAGTACGGACTCTTCTACTTCGGTTAACTTCCTGGGTGTCAGATTTATGATGGTCAGATTGTCCGTTATAGGCGTTTGATTCCCTGTTTGCTCCTTGTCACACGAGGTGAGGCGTTGTTTGCGTTTGCATCAACCGCCCCTCCTCTTGTTCCTTTCTTTTTTGTGGGTCCGGTGGCTTGCCTCTCCCTCCTCTGCCCCACGTTTGTCTTATCAGACGAAATTCTTCGTAAAAAGGGGTGGGGAGTTCACTGCTACTTTGTCACGCAGCAGTTTCTTCACCTACTTGCTCCGTATCTGTAACATCAGATTCAGATGTTTCTTGTTGCTCCGCTGTTATCTGATTCTTGCTACTTTGTAGATGTCGACGTGGTGCATCGAATTTTTTTGCGAATGTGAGAACTCGCCCTAACTCGTAGTCGCGAGCATCTCGTTCGAATTTCTCATGTTTTCTTTGTCTAATTTTTTGCTCATAGCTGGCCAATTGTTTCTTCATTCCTGCGGTTAGATCCTCCACTCTGTTCTTATCTTCATGGGAGGCTATGTCACTCTCCAGAATGCTGATTTCTTGTAGTGCTTGTGCCCGGTCACTCCAGGCGAATTTCACCAAGGTTGCTAGCATTCCCTTTGAAGAGTTGGCAGTATGACTAGCCCATTCTTCCAATAGTAGCGGATCTGGGTTCTCGTAGGCAGGGACTGTATAGATCCGCAGCCCACGTGGCACACGCTGAACATCGATATAATTTTGAAGGGATGTAGCCTCCCACCACTTTCTAGACTCTCTCTCGTAGAGCCTTTCCAGTTTCAGGAATTTAGTTTTTAAATCGTCCTCTCCATATGTTACACCCGTGGCACCACTCTCCTTTCTCTGGGAATCTCCTTTCCTTTTAAAGATGTCAATAGCTGCCTCGCGGCGCGCCACTTCACTAAACATAGTGAAAATGGTGTATGAATACAATTTACTTAGTGCATATGCTCCCTCGCTCTGACCCGTCTCAATCCTCCCCTCCCTCCCGTACACAGGACTCGGTCCACTCACCTTCGGGCTGCATTTCGGAAGCTTCCTCTGGCATCGGTGCACGGAATTCCTTCCTCTGTCTTCTCTCCTCTCCGGTGTCTGGGTTTAACGCTCTCAACGTCCGGTTGCTCGGCAGGGACATCCACTTAATTGGAATATATATATATATATATATATATATATATATATATAATGTAATAATGTAAAGGGTAACATTTTAAGTAAGGCATACGTACTGACTTTATCAAACGGTCAGAATACCAAAATAGGGCCGATTGGCTTTATGGCTTTGAGTCTTTTTTTAAACATTTTTCAAGCCACAAAATGCAATCATGGCAGCAGCCACAAGAGATCCCTGAACTCCAGCAGATGAACCTGCAGTTCGGAGTGCTTTAAAAAAAATATGGTAAGCTATCCTGAGGTCATGAATTCAATGACCTAGGAGACTTACTGTGTGTGGTTTTTTAATGTTGCTGTAGGGCTGCTACATTTGCTGGAGCCATCCACAACATTAAACAAAAATGCTTGATAGTGCCCCTGCCCCTTCTGGAGCACCACCAGTATAAAACAAATATTTTTGCAAAAGCCCTTGCAGGTTATAATGGGGCGCTTTCCAGCTGGAGTACTGAATGTGAAATAACCATCTCCTCTGCTCATTTCACGTTCCGTTTTTAATTATTTTTTTCATTATAGGGAGGGGGCGTGTACCCCCCTCCAACACATTTCATGGCGCCAGGTACCCCATGCCCTGGCCAAATCCTTATTTTTTAATTGGGAGGGGGCGTGCATCACCCCTCCCATGAGCCTACTATAGGCCACAGAGACCACATGCTGCAGGTCGATTTCTTTTTTAAATAGGAGGGGTGGCAGGGACACCCCTCCCCGAGCCAGGGACCCCATCCCTCAGGGCCATATTTTCTTTTTTGGGGAGAGGGCCATGCGCCCCCCACCCTGAGTCTTCGTTAGGCCCTGAGGGCCCCATCCCTCAAGACTGATGTCTTTTTTAAAGGGGAGGAGGAATGCGTCCTCCCCTGCCAAGGCCAAGTATGGGCCCTAGGGACCCCACTCCAGCGGCCGATTTTTCTTTTTTGGGAAGGGGAGCATGAGGACTCTCTCGCTGAGCCAGGTAAGGGCCCAGGAGACTCCATCTCCCAGGGACGATGCTGTTTTTTTGAGGTATGGAGCTCATTAGTGGCATCAAGGACCCCATACCCCAGGCGATAACAGCAGTATTTCAGGGACCACAACCCCCGGGACACTGCAGTTACCTGCCTGCAAGAGCGCGGACAGGGAGAAGTTAAAATGAGTGCCTGCACCCTTGCAGCATGAAACACGGATTTGCTCCTGCCTCATTAGAGCACAGAAAGCTTCTCCCACCAGGTGGGAGGAAACACATGGACTCGGTTCTCACCACGCTGCGAAGGGTGCAGGCTGAGGAGCCAGTGGAGGCCCTGTGGCTCCCCCCACAGTCCCATGGCCAGGAATTGCTGTGGATGTCCTGAGTGGGCACTTTAGGGGGATAGGTTCCCCAGGGCCTGTTAATGGCCTGGGGTGCTGGGCCACACGCCCTCCCCTGTTTAAAATGTGTAGCGGCCTCAGGGGAAGGGGTTGTCTGGGCCTGATAAAGGTTTGGGGAGGGCAAACCACAGTTCCTATAGGAAGAGCATTTTTTGTTTTACTAATAACTTTGGTGTCGTTTGACAAATCTTCATGAAACTTTCCAAAAAAGTTAATCCACATCAGCCCCTTCATAGAAAGTTTTGGTATGATTCGTCAAAGTGGGGGCAGAGAAAAATTGGGGTCCCAAAATGTTGTTTTCCCGTGTTAATTTCTGTCGGACATTTTGGGAAGCGATACACTAAAAATGGCTGAACTGAATTACATCAAATTTGGCAGAAAGTTTGATTTTTGCTCAGATTGCATGCATATCATTATTGTGTGTAAATCTGTTCTAACATTTTGACAAATTAGTGTTTAAATTATAGTGATATCTGGATGGTTGGTTGCATGGGACTCCTGCAGCACGATAATTTAAAAAAAGAAAATTTAGTTTGCTGAGAGGGCTTTAATTCCCATTGGTCATTACAGTCCTGCGGGACCAGTACCATTCTGGAAGACCAAGCAATCTGATTAGCTAGCCGATACATGAAGAAAAATGTTGTTGCTTCCATTACAGGACACAGGGACTCAGTCCCTCTGACCTGAAGTTACAATTAATATCAGATACAAGAGGGTAGGCTGGTGGTACCAAAACCACTTGGCACTTCCAGGGTGGACCCAGAGGGACCCCCTCAGTGGCTAAAAATTAATATAGAAAATTGCATTTCCGGTCCAGCACTGTTTGTGTTTCAGATCCATGGGACAAAGCTGGCACCATGAGGTACTGCAGGACCTTCGCGGGAGACTGATATCAGTAGGCTAGGCAACCTTCACTTTGTGAAGCTTGCATGGTCTTGTTGCACTGCCGGGTGACAATTAATCTGTGGCACAATAGGAGGGCAGTGGTACTCCAAAATTGTTTGAAAAATGAATCAGAAAATTGTGGAGGGGGGTCCATTGTGAATTGCCCGCCTGTACGGGGTGGCTGGTGTGGAGTTGGACAACAGGGCCTGGTTGCAGAACAGGCCCTTTGGCCAACCTTACACTGTGCATGGAAAAAGGCCCTATGTAGCGTGAGATGGCCACCTCCAGTCAACCCCACGCCACACATGGCCTAAATCTTCGCTCTGTGAGAGAGTTGGGTGAATATGATCAAAACACTCCAACAATTCACTTAAAAAACAAGGGTTAGAGTGAAGTTGTAGTTTGGTATGGTAATACGATCTAACTTCGCACCAAAAAAAATTAGAAACACAGAAAAAAATGAAAGGTTAAAGTGATGTTGTGGTTAAGCAAAGTAATAACATTTTAGTTTAAGTTTTTAAAAAAACAAGCTGCACCCCAGCAACAGCCATAGCTGAGCAGTATCATTCGTGAATATGCAACCCTTGCAGATTTTGGGGAATGGTGGCCATCAATATGGATTCTAAAACATAGTAAAATGGTTGTATGAGGGAACCCCAAGCGCTTTTACCCTGCATGCATTTACAACACAGTCACTACCCCAACTGGGACGTTACCATGCGTTACTTTGCCACACGAGTCATTACAACGACTTGCTTTAGGGGGTGCTAGACTTTGGAATAGTATAAATTACTATTCCAACTCCAGTCTGCGCAACAGAATGGCAGGTGTTGGACTTAAAAATCCAACACCAGTCAAACAACACACCACCTACAGCAAGTCGTGGCAACGACTTGCGGGTTAAAGTAACACGTGGTAAAGTTGGGGTAGTGACTGCGTTGTAAAGGCTGGTCTTTTTTGAGACTGCGGGCTAAAGGATGTTTCCCAAGTAAAACACATCATTAGGGCATATATTGTTTACAATCAGACTAGTCTCTGTATGTTGAAAGATGCATTTGACTTTGCTTAGTTTCTTTCATATCTGTAAGTGTTGCATAAGAGATGATTAACTAGTCTTCAACTGTTATTAACTCTGGATTATAAATTGGTTCTAAATATCAATTCCAGTGGTGCAAGCAACATGATTCCCACCCCCTAAAGAATGTGAAGAGGGGACCCTGAGTTTCCAAAATCTCACAGATATTTATTGGCCTTGCGCTGAATGGGCCCCCTGAGGGGTTGGGGTTCTGCCCCAAGCACCTCAGGGGCTGCAGGGGCCAGTGTTATGCCTCTGATCAATTCACCATAGTAATTCAGCAGAACTCTGTGTATCAGGACAGAGGAACAGACTGGACCAAGGGCAGGGCTCTGTTGCTGCCCATCTTTAATAGACAGGGATCAACTCTAGTACTGAGAAAGAATGCCTGTTGTTGCTTGAACACTAGGACAAAGATGAAGCCTTTCCTCTGGGTTGAGAATGTGCCCATCCAAACACTATAACAGTAACTGAGAAGTCTCAGCCATTTTACGCCCAGCTCTGAGGATCCACAGCCTGAGAGGAAGATCGAAGTATTGCTTCCCCAGCCTAGCCCAAGCCAAGATCCATTACATCAATGTCCGAGATCACATTTCCACAACTCTCTGACACACCCCTTTGATGAGTGAATAATCATTGATGTGCTAAGACTACCAATGATGAGGGTAGAGCTCAAGACACACCTGGGTAACGCACTGCATTTAGATGGATTGCCTCCCTGTGTTGCACTTCTCGTCTTCAGGCCTATTCCCTTGTTGTCCCCATGGATGTGGTGTTGCAGGCCTTTCGACTCTTTCCACACTACTGGCTGCATTGTGAGGCTGACATTAAAGGTAACTCGCTCCTATAGCCTACCTCACAGGTGGGCGCCATTTGCTTTTTGGTCTCTGTTCCGTTAATGCCCTGAGGCTCAGCCCTCTCAGCCACAAAAGTTCAGGGGCATGTGCCAGGGTCTAGCATCTTCCTACTCTACCAGCGTGACAACTTTGCACACATAGGGGCTGATTCAAAAGAAAGAGTACAGAAAACAGTACTACTTTGTCCATCTTCTATTAGTAAAAGTGCAAAGAGGAGAAAAGCCATTCCTATTGGCCTTAAAGTCCCAGAATATTCTCATGTTAGATGTCTTGGGTCCAATTCACAAAGGCATCTAAGAGTACGTAAAACAGTACTACAGGAGTACTACTATACATTCTCCAAAATGCCATTGTGAAAATACTCTCCAGTCAAATCGGAGTCTACAAAGTAGCCGCGGCCCGGGCAGGCAAGAGCGGTGGGGCCCGATGGGAGGAGGGGGTATTTCGACGGACGATGACGAGGGGAAATTAATTCTTTATTTAATTTTCCCTCATCATTGGGTGTCGAAATCCCCCCCCCCCCACCTGGCCCCACCGCCTCACCGCTCTTACCTGCACGGGCCGCTGCTGCAACAGAGCTGCTGCATGCTGGCCTGAACAGAAAATGTGAGTGCTTTGCAAAAACTGTGCACTCAATCAATCAGTCGTTTGTAAAGCACAGCACTGTCACCCCTAGGGATATCTGGGCGCTAAGTATGCCATGTCTCCGTCGCAGAGCCAGGTCGTTAGTTTCTTCCTGCAGTCCACCAGGGAGTGTGCTGTCCGGAGGTGGAGGGGCAAGTTGTTTCAGGAGGTGATGTAGGAGAAGGAACGGCTGTCGCTAAAGCTGCAACAGATGCAGGGAGTGAGGGCGAGTGAGAAGGAACGTAAATATCTGGAGGGTTGATGGAAATTCAGTCGATGGTTGATGTCGGAAGGTCCTTGATCAAGGAGGGCTTTGTAGGAGTGTGTGAGAATCTTGAACTGGCATCTCTTCTGGATGGGGAGCCAGTGGATGTCTCTGAGGTGGGGGGTGAAGTGCGACTGTTTTGGAACGTCCAGGATGAGTCTTGCTGCAGTGTTCTATATGGTCTGGAGTCCTCTGAGGAGCTGGGCGGTGATGCTGGCGTAGAGAGCGATGCAGTGGGTGAGACGACTGTTGACGAGGACCTGGGTGATGGTCTTTCTTGTGTTGATAGGGAAGATTCTGTGGAGCATGCGAAGAGTGTCTGGAAGAGGAAGAGGCGACTGGGTTGACTTGTTGTTTCATGGTCAGTTGGATGTTGAGGATGATCCCCAGGTTGTGTGCATGGTCTGTTGGTGTAGGGTTTGGTCCAAGTTCAGCTGGCCCCCAGCAGTGTCCCAGGCGTAAGATTTGTTTCTGAAAATCAGTACTTCTGTCTTGTCGGAGTTCAGTTTGAGGCAGTTGTCTTTCATTCAGTTGGCTACGTTGGTCATTTCACTGGAGAAGTTGACTTTGATGTTGGTGGGGTCCTCGGCGAGTGTCGTCTACGTAGGAGATTATGTTGAGGCCGTGGGTTCTGACGTCATCTGCGAGGGGGATCATGTAGGTGTTCAAAAAGGTGGGGCTAAGTGATAAGCCTTGTGGTACGCCGCAGATGATGTCCATGGGTACAGAGGTGAAGGGAGTCAGTCGGATACTCTGTGTGCGTCCTGTAAGGAAAGAGATGTTCCACTTGAGGGTATCGTGCTATATGCCGATGTTGTAGAGTCTGTTAATGGAGGTGTTGGGGTAGACTGTGTTGAATGCAGCCGAGAGGTCGAGGAGGATCTGGGCCACTGTTTCTCTGTGGTCAAGGAATGATCTGATGTCGTTCGTGGCCGCAATCAGTGCGGTCTCTGTGCTGTGGTTGGCATGGAATCCAGATTGTGAGGCATCCAGTAGGTGGTTATGTTCACGGAATTCGGTGAGTTGATGGTTGATGGCCTTCTTGAGTACTTTGGTCAGGTAGGGGAGCAGGCAGATCGGTCGATAATTTTCTGGGGTCAGCGGAGGGTTTCTTTAGAAGGGATCTGACTTCTGAATGTTTCCATCTGTCAGGGAAGGTTGCTGTGTTGATAGAGGTGTTGAGGAAGTTGGTGAGTTCCATGCTGATGGGGTTCGCTAAGAGGTTGAAGAGGAGGTGGTGTCTGGCTTGATCCACACCCAATCTGGTGTGTAGATAGGGCGGAGCAAGCACAGCATAAAAACGGCAGGCACGGGCGGAAGAGTGCTTCTCATTCTAGTTGCCGCATGTGTGTCTTCCGCCCTGCCCTTTCACCTACCTGCTACTTCCGGGTCACTCCACGCCACAGTCAGCGTTCCTTTGTCGGCTGCAGTTCCACAGCTCTGCTTGCTTCCTCGATTGAATCCATGTTCGCTTGAATAGTAGTCAGCAAGAATCTCCTGACATTCTTGTGGACACAAGAAAGAGAAAACAGTGTCATTAAAGTATTGTCGCTTCCCAGCAAGTCGGTAACATGCTCTGCGCATATTATTCAGTGTGCTTTACTTATCTGAGCATTTCTCTGCGGCGCTTGGGTATCCCATTTTTCTTAAGTGCATGTACTTGAAACCTGAAAAGAAAGAGAATAACAAACAAAGAATTGGGGAATCCTGAAGTTAAGGATCTAATCCCTATTACTAGCCCTGCACCTTTTTTTGTGTATTCACGCTCTAGTTCTCTAAGAAATATTTCCCTGTTGGGAGTTTATGGTTCTTTTTTCCCTTCTGGTTTTTTTTTGGCATGGATATTTATATTTTAGGCTTTCAGTTGAATTGATACTGTGGCATGATCAGAGGTTAGCACATCAATATTATAGTACATATATACATATTTTGTTCTAAGTATATACACTCCTAATCTTCTTCTTTTTACTTACATAGATGGTAATCTGATTCTGCATCTATCACCATTAAACATAAGTGGAAGAGGGAATTTTTACAGGTAGTTACTTATCATTTGTGAATACCTTTAGAACAGGAGCGCATGATATTAGATCCAAAATATATACATACACTAACAAGTCTACCATTTTTCTTCATTCAGGAATCACATAAAAGACTCTGAAGCTTACCAGATATCGCTGAATATGCTGCGGACGTGTGTCTTTTCTCTTCGTTGTTTTTCCCCTCTTTCCCCATTTCATCATTTATAGGTTTGACCTTGTTGGGCATTCTTGGTGATTGAGGGAAGTTGGGAACTCACTTTACAACTTGCATATTGCTCCTGCAGAAACCTAAGGTGAGAATTACAGTATCACAAAATCAAAATTGCTGAAATATTGGGTCCAGCGCAATTGTCTCATTAATAGAGCTCTGGCTGCTTTCAAATTTTTTTAATTCCTGTAATTGGTAAGGACGGTAACTGTGTGTAATGCACCCAACAGATATTAACGCCATTTTTCAAAGGCACGTTTTTTTGCAGGTGGTGGGCTGGGGGTCTGGCAATCTTGCTGTGGCAGCAGTTTAGAGGGTGTCGCAGATTTCTTATGATGATTGGATGGTGTTCTCTGTGACTGTCAGGTTGGATAATTCTGTGACTATTTTGACGAGTTCCTTAGTATGTTTGCCCGCTGCTTTGATCTGGGCAGTGATAGCTGCTTCCTTGATGCACAAGTTATATTTGCTAAGGGCTGTTTTGTGGGGCGCTTCTGTGGGCGGGGTTTTTCATGGCGCACCATTGCTTCTCCAGTTGGTAGCAGAAGCGCTTGGTGGTCCTGAGCTCTGGAGTGTACCAGCTGGCATGTATTGATGTTTTTTTTTCCAGAATGTATTTATTGATTTACATACAAAACAGTCATTATGACAACAACATAGAAACAGAGAAGCACATCTCAGTGTTGTACATTAGTGATACATTGAGAAGTAGAGGGCACCACCATGAACTAACATAGACAAAAATACCGCAAATCTACATAGTCAATGTGCATATTTAAATAGAAAAAGAAAGAGAAGAAAAAAGAGAGGAGAACAGGGCCATAATGTGCTGAAGGGGCATACGTTATAATGGTATAAAGAGGAACCCAGGAGTGGGAGGAAAATGAGGAACTGTATCCATCTGTTCAAGGGTACGTAAATAATCCATTAGGGGTCGCCAAAAGTCTTTAGGGCGAGATGTGGGGGGTTGTAGGAGTCCGAAGTCTTCACTTACCCTATCACAATATGTCATGATTTTAAGCCAGGCTGAACAGATGTCACTGCCCCCACTGGACTGCAATTTCATGCTTGGCCAATATAAATGCCATTGACACCAATCGACCTGTGCATTTTGTTACATCCCTAGTGTGCCCCGATAGAGCCAAAGAGGGTCCGGTGGTACCGCTACACTGGCCATGGCCAAAACATGGGTGAAAACAGATGCCCAGTACGAGCACATCTTCAGGCAAGTCCATGTCAAGTGTGCGAAATCTGCTTTTGGGGCCAGACAATTGGGACAATGATCGGATAGTGCAGGATCAAATCTGGCAATATCGGAAGGGGAGAGCTAGGCACGGTGTAGGAATTAAAAATGCAATAACTTATGTCTGTGGTTGACTGATATACATTGAGTCTGTGAGATGCAGTAAGACCATATTTTATCTGTTATGGGGGAACCCCAGATCCCCCGCTCAGGACTCCCGGGTGCGTGCAGTGGTATCAGGTTTCATAACGCTGCAAAGTCTATATAACCTTGAAATCAGCCAGTCACTATCAGTGTTTGAAATAACAAGCGTTAGAGGTGAAAAATCATCCGGGGCCAGGGGATAAGAAGAGATCGTAAGGTGTTGTGCAATCATTGGAATACAAAACAATCCATGTAGGAAGCATTATGAAAGCGAGTGTCGTCAGAGTGGTGCAAGACGTGTCCATTAGGAATAAAGTCCCCTAGAGTGGACAGATTGTGGCAGTTAAGAGTATGCTGTATTATCTTTTCACATGTAAGTGGAAGCCAGGGGTTATTCAGTAGAGGACGAGCAGGAGAGTAGAGAGTTCCACCACCCAGTAGTAGTCTAAGCCTCCACCATGACCAACAGGTCGTGGATACAGTCTGGATGTCCCTGGTGTTCACTGGGATGCCAGTCGGTAAGATCAGAGAGTGAGAAAGATCTCCCAGTTGTCCCACTCCGGCCTCAGGTATGGAACACGGGCATCTGGGTGACACCATTGATGCACATATTGGCATTGAGCTGCAAGATAATAGAGATAGAGATCTGGGTCCCAAAATCTACCACAGTCGTAGGGGAGGATAAGAGTGTCTCAGCGAACGTGGGGGCAGCTCCCAGCCCAGATAAGACATGTGAGAAGGCTGTGCAGGGTTCTAAAAAAGGTCTGTGTAAGGGGATAGGATTATTTAGGAAGAAATATAAAAAGCTGGGGAGTACTACCATTTTAATGATCGCCACACGTCCCGCCAAGGAGAGCAGAAGTTTAATCCAGTGCTGTACCTGAGTAGAAAGATCAGCGAGTGCAGGACCATAATTGAGCTGTAATACCCGGTCTCTATCTCTATGGAGTTGAATGCCAAGATATTTGGTACTGTCTGCAGCCCATGTTAAAGGGTAGTCCGCAAGGTTGAGATGCATCTGTGAGGGGAAAGAGCTCAGACTTGGTCCAATTGATCTGGAGCCCAGACAGATTGCAGAAACGCATAATTTCCTGTATGAGTGGAGGGTGGTTGTCTGATGGGTGACGAATAAGTAATAAAAAATCATCAGCGTATAAAAGAAAGAAGGGCACCAGAGTCTGCCATAAACTGAAAAGGTTTGCCATCAATCACAGCTTGGCATATCGGACCCTCTAACTTAACATTATCTAGATTACTATCAATAGTTAGAGCAATATTAGAGAGCCTGCTAGAGCATTGTTGAACATTGTTATTAAAATTGCTGGAAGACCCCTGAATATCTACATTGTGTATTCTAACATTGGTTCCAATGCCTTGAGACCTACAAAGGGCCTGAAAATGTCCAATTTTTCTGCATTTTACAATTTTTTTTTCAAGGGCAGGGCATGACGGATTTTTGCCTATATGATTTCTAGATCTGAAGTGATAACATATAGTCTGTTTTCTTTTATTCTTAGTAGACTTGATGGCCGCAATGGTATTCTCATACTTATGAAGGATACTGGAGAATGCCCTTCTTGATTAGCCAATGCTTGGGTAGGGATAATAGAACGTTCTATACTTTTAGCAATGTCAATTACTGCAGTAAGGGATGGATTATTTCAAGTGAGAAGCCTTTCTTGCATTTTTTTAGAGAAACAATTGAACACAAATTGGTCCCTGATGTAAATGTCAACTGAATTCTCAAACTCACAAGACAAAGTTAGAACTCGTACGGCTGCAATGTACTCTTCAGCTGACTCATCGCAAGCTTATTTACACTTAAGGAAACAGTGCCTTTCTAAAAGGATGCTAGCCACTTCAGAAAACAATTTTTGAAGTGTCTCTTTGGCTTCAATGTAAATATTCCACAAAGCATCGACACCAGGAGAAGGCATGATGGGAAGATTAGCAAATATATTTTGGCTAGCAACTCCCAAGTGATTAAAAAGTAAAGCAAGTGTTCTAGGAGGAGCATAAGCGAGAACATCAATGGCTGTCAAATCATTTTCAAACTTGTGTATCCAATGTTGCCACTTAATTTCAGGTTTACCTGGTTTTTGCAGGAAATGAGGCGGTTGAAGAACATTCTGTGCAGAGGCCATGTTTGAATAAAGTATAACTGCCCAACAAAGGGAGAAAAAAAAAACAGAAAAGAAAGAAAATTAAATTAAATCAATAAGATGTATTGGAGAGGAAGGCCAGGTAAAGTGTGGAGGCAGCCTGTGAATGAGAGTCAGTTCGTGAAGACAGCCTTTGACAGAGGAATAGTACAGCGAAAACAATTGAATACACTGGTCACAATGAAGCACAATAGAATGAGACCATTCTAAAATGGCCTCCGTGTGTGTGACGCAAACACGCAGCCAACCATGATCCTTTGAGGCAGAAGTGAGCAGCTGACAGAGCACTCGTCGAAGATGATGCGAGCAAGGCTTGAGCGAGATACCGCTGCAGAGTGCAGCCTCGAGCTCCCACAGCCGAGCGGGCACAGTGGAACGAGGAGAAGCAAGGAGATTGTTGCTAGGAGGCAGCAAACATGCTGTAAAGCTGGCGCGCAGCTCACGAGGAAGCCAGTGAATCGCGAGGTGAAGAAATTTATATGCTGCAGTCAGCGAGCGAGGGCCCAGCAACAGTGAAAAAACCAAGTGAAGGGGGCGTGTCCAAGATGGCGGACGAGTAGGTCGCATACACTCGCCGCTCCCGCCCGTGACCCGCGCCTAGCCAACACAGCGCCTTATAGCAAGATCCTACCGGCAGTTTTGGACCCGGACAGCGTCAGAATTCTCTACACGCACCTTAGATCCGCTTTGGTGAAGGGAGAGTGCCGGATTCAAGCCCCGATCCTGGCGGAGTGAGAGACCGGGCGACCGCGCACGCCCGGAGCCTGAACGGAGACGGCGGCGGTGAGCTGTGGCAGTGGTGTTCGTCGCCGTGGCCTGTAAACGCCTTTGAGAGCCCAGTGGAGGTGGGGGGCTCCCGCACGGTGCCGGAGCGGCAACACCGGGAGATCTGTGGCCGTGAAGAGCGCCGTCCAACCACACCAAGATGGCGGCGCTGGCCTGAATTTACGGGCTGCGCCGCGGCCCCCTTGCTGAACTGTGCGCCGCCGCCTACACGAGCGATCCTGCACCCGGGCGGGCCTGGAGGACCGGGCCCGTCTCTCTCTACACACCGCGCTCTTCCGGACGCGCCAACATTGAGACCCGCGGCTCCGCGGCGGGGGCCGCGTTGAGTTAAAAAACGCGGGGCGCCATCGACTGCCTGGAGCTGGTGTCTACTACCCCGCCGAATCCTCAGCGGTGGAGCGGGGAGGGGGCTGGAACGCCGCCCCATCGCAGAAGGTGAGCAGCGACTTACCACGCCAGCACTGAAACGCCGGCCCCCACACGCACCTGCACCGGGGGCCCCCCCTCCTCAGCACTTGCCGCGTACCGGGGGTTGTTCAGCGATCAGCGTTGGGCCCCCTGCGGCGGCGGCCCGGAAGGTGAGGACATCTCGGTGGGGGTGCCTCGGCGCTGCTTGGCCTACCCTTTTTGCATTTCTGGGACCACGCTAGGGTGCAACTGAACCGGGAGCGGCACTAGCTGCTGGCCGGCAACCACCGCTGAGCGCCCTGGTATGCGCATGGGAGCCTCGAGAGTCGGAGTAGGGAACAACGTGGCGGCTTGGTCGATCAGCAAGTGCACCTGATGGGACTCAAATTAGACAACCTAAGCACCCTTTCCTCTGCTGCCAGTGTCTCGGTGCCCGCCCGGTAGAGAGTAGATTGCTGCCACGTGATTGTGCTGGGTGAAGACCCCCCCGGGAACTTATCATCGCCTGGAGTCTCTCCCCATCAACTAAGGATGGCAACCAGGGAGAATATAGCGGTTCTTCAGAAGGTACTGCCAGCTGCGGAGCTTGCCTACGGAGGGACCTAGTTGGGGCCTGTATTGCGTTGTGTTGAGCGCCACGTGCTGCCGCTGCCTGCATCTTCTACGCCGAGTTTGCCCTTCCTCAATGGCAACCTCCAGAGGCCGCAAGGACAGGTCAGTCAAAGATCTACTACTCAAAGCAGGGGCTAGTGGAACAGCAGCAATGTCGCAATCAGGTGGGGCCGCTGACCGGCTGGACTTGGCAGACCCTGACGGCCCTGTCACCCGTAGTGTCCTGGAATCGCTATTTGCGGATCTTACTAGGGAGTTCCATAACATGAGGAAGGACCTAACGGCCGAGATACGGGAGCTGCGCAAGGACATTGACTCAGTAGGGGAGAGAGTGGACGATCTAGAGAATCAGACAGTAGTCAGAGACGAGGAGGTGTCCCAACTCCAGCAAGAGGTGATCCGATTGCGTGAACAGCAGCTAGACCTTCAGTCCCATACGGAGGACTTGGAGAATCGTTCCCGTCGGAACAACATCCGGATCCGGGCGGTCCCTCAGGGAGCGGAGGCACAGGACATTGAAACTTTTGTCGCGGATTTATTCCGCCACATATTGGGAGAGCCCCCGGACCGGGAGATCCGGCTTGACCGCACACATCGAGTGGGACTCAGGAGGTCGCCGACAGCTCCCCCGCCCGATATTCTGACATGCGTCCACGACTTCAAGCTTAAGGAGCGCATCTTGCGCGAGGCACGGTCCAAGCACCCTCTCGAATTTCGATCCTGTAAACCTCTCCTATTCCAGGACTTAGCTGCCTCCACCCTTCAGAAAGGCGTGATTTCCGGCCAGTCACCACATTCCTCCACTCAAAAGACGTTGCATACTCTTGGGGGCATCCATTCCGACTCATTTTTAAATGGGAGGGCAGGCTTCGCCAAATATGTTCTTTAGAAGAGGCGTCTTCTCTCTTGCATCTCCCGGGGGCGGACCACGAGGACACAGTGAAACAGGCCAGCCCGTACCGGAGGGAAGATGCGGGCCGCTGGCAGAGAGTGACGGGCTCGTCATCGACCTCTCGCCCAAACCTGGAGGTTATCGCCAAGGAACGCTCGGAAGTCCTTCGGACCCTCTCGGAGGATTCCGCTTCTGCAGATTGATCTGGCTCCCTATTGAAGTGTTATTCATCTTCGATGCTTCTCCACCTGCCGGTGGGACTGATCCGACTGTGGTGGCCGGGGCTGGGGCGGGGGGGGGGAGCGGCGGGAGCTCCTGCTAACCATCCCACGCCTCACCACAGGCTGATTGCCTGGGACATTTGTGAACTTTATTAATGATTCTTCTTCTTGTTTTGTTCATTAGGGGGGTTCCTTCTCTATTTTTTCCTCATTTTCATTGGGTTGTCTCCTCCGCCTTCGTTCTCATGGCAGGCTCTTCTTGCAAGCCCCTGCATGCCCACAAACTCGCTGGCCAGCTGCTGTTAGCTATAGTGCACTTGGTCTCCCACCATTATGGTCCCTGACATTTTTGTCGTTTCCTTAAATGTGAAGGGCCTCAACAGTCCCACTAAACGGCGAGCTCTTCTCTCATACCTGGAGCGGTCAGATGCTCATATCTGCCTACTTCAAGAGACGCACCTTCTCGCAGCCGACACTCATCGTTTACGCTCAAAGGCATTCCCCTTACAGATGTTTTCGTCAGCCATGTCCAAGACTGCGGGGGTTGCCATTTTGGTATCTTCTCGGTTTCCGGGGCATGTTGGGAACAAACAGGCAGAAATCAAGGGGAGATTGTTGGCCCATTCCTTTACCTTAGACACACACACGTTTGTACTAGCCTCGGTATACGTCCCCAATAATGGGCAAGAGGGGTTTATAAAAACGGCCATTCAAGAGGTCACAGGTTTGCCAGAGCGGACAGTCCTGCTAGGTGGGGACTTCAATATGGTTTTAGATGGTGACATGGATCGTTCTGGACAACGATGGGGGCCAGACGGGGACTTTGTCCAAGGCGGGGCGGCGGTTGCTGACCGAAGCCGGGCTCACTGATATATGGAGACTTCAGCACCCTAACACTAAGGCCTACACGTTCTACTCACACCCTCATAAAACTTACAATCGGATTGATTACATCTTCACCTCAGACTTCTTAACACAGCATACCCGCGAAGTGGAGATTCTCCCTTGCCCTCTTTCTGACCACTCTGCGCTGCAGCTCTCCCTGACTTTCCCTCTGCGGCGCCCTTCTCGTCGCTTCTGGCGCCTGCGGGAAACCATGCTTCAGCGTCCCTCAGTAGTGCAGCAGGTTGAGGGAAGCATAGCTGATTACTTAGCTTTAAATGACACTCCGGACATATCCACGATGACCCTCTGGGAGGCAATGAAGGCAGTTATTCGAGGGGTGTTCATCAGTATTGCGTCGGCTGATAATAGAGATAGGAGGGAGAAGCGTGAGCGTTTGATGGGCGATATCACTGAGTTGGAGCGTATCCATCAGCGTACTGGAGCACCGAGGGTCTGGAGACAGTTGAAGACAGCACGGGCACAGCTTGCAGGGTTAGATCTCGACCGAGCAGAGTATGCAGCCCTCCGCCTCAAACATGCCTTCTATATAGGAGGTGACCGATGCGGGCGTCTCCTTGCAAACCGCCTTCGAGCACAACGCCAAGCACATAAGGTGACGGTGATACAGGACCCTGGAGAGGGGGGAGGAAGGTACAGCGACGACAGTACGATCGCAGAGGCATTTAGGTGATTCTATGAAACACTGTACTCGGCCCAAGCTTTGCCTGACACTGAGCCTACTCGATACCTGCAGGGGGTGGGCACCTCCAAATTGTTGCCGTCTCAAGCCGCGGACCTCGAAGCTCCCATTCGGCTGGAGGAGGTTATCTCGGCGATAGCACGACTCAAACACAACAAATCACCTGGCCCTGACGGATTTACCTCTGGTTTTTATAAGAAATTCTGTGGTGTGCTGGCCCCGCTTTTAACACGTGTTTTCAACTCCGCTGGGTCGACAACAGCTTCTTCCTTCCCCTCCTCTATGCTAGAGGCTTTACTCACTGTGATCCCCAAACCAGGGATGGACCCTAGCTTTTGCGGCTCCTACCGCCCAATATCCCTGCTTAATGTAGACCTAAAGATCTTTACGGGACTCTCTAGACACCTACCCGGGCTTATAGACCCGGATCAATCAGGCTTTGTCTCGGGGCGCCAATGCTCCGACAATACCAAGCGGCTTTTCCATCTGATGGACCGCTCTGAGCGCTTCCCGGCGGAACGCATGATCCTCTCGGTCGATGCTGAGAAGGCATTCGACAGGGTCCACTGGCCGTATCTCCGGGCGACGTTGAATCATTTTGGCCTACCTGAGCGCTTCATTGAGTGGATTTTTTTGAGCTATGCGAACCCTACCGCCACGGTGCGGGTGAATGGTGCGGCGTCAGCGGCCTTTTCAATACGTAGAGGGACCAGACAGGGTTGCCCGCTGTCGCCGCTTCTTTTTGCCCTCTACATGGAGCCGCTGGCTCAGAGGATCCGAGATGACCCATCTATCCGAGGGATATTTTTCGGAGGGTCAGAGCACAAACTCTGCCTTTATGCCGATGATGTGGTGGCGACCCTGGAACATCCTCGGGATTCTTTACCGGCATTTCTGGACGAATTAGCGCGATTCGCCCTAGCTTCGGGCTTTCAGATAAATGTGCACAAGTCACAAGCCCTTAATCTGTCCCTAGAGCCAGAGACGTTGGAACTCCTTCAGCGAGATTTCCAGATCCACTGGGTCTCGGACGCTATCACCTACCTGGGCCTCCGGGTGGCCCCCAATATCTCTCTTACCAGACAGTTGAATTACTCTAGGCTTGTAAAACTAGTGCGGGACTCTCTTCGCAGATGGAGGACTCACTGCCTTTCGTGGCTGGGACGAATAGCAGCGGTGAAGATGGTGTTACTACCTCAACTTCTCTATACCTTCCATACCCTCCCGATGGTGCCTCCCACCGGGGCCATCCGGACCATGCAGAGAGACATTGAGCGCTTTATCTGGCGTGATCAAAGAGCTCGGATGCGCCGTGATCTTGCATACAGGGACCCGGCGGAGGGGGGACTGGGGGTCCCAGACCTACTGGCGTACTGGCGGGCGGCTCAGCTGAGGGCGAGAGAAACACTGGCTGTTCATGGACAGGGCTCTTGCAGGACGATCGTTATGGGGAGTCCCCTTTCTCCCTTGCCAGGGGCGACACCGCAGTTTATACTTATCAGAGGTGACCCGGCCCATTATGGCAGCTTGGGACAGAACGGCGACCGCTAGAGGACTCACGACCTTCCCATCCCCCATCACGCCTATCGTGAAGAACCCGGATTTCACGCCCGGCCTTGACTATGGGGCATTCCGCCATTGGACGACAGACTCTACTCGTTCTATTGGTCATCTCTTTGATCTCTCAGGCCTGCGGCCGTTTGTCGAGTTCCGTACGGAGCTCGGGCTCCCTGAGGCAGAGAGATACCGATATCTCCAGATACGGCACTGGGTGTTGCAGGAGGGGGTGCAGGAGGGTGCAGAGAGATTGCTTACACCATTCGAGAAGTGGTTAATCACAAGATATAGCGACGCATGCTTAACGTCCGATTTATATAAATTCTTACGGACCCCTACGGACGCGGAGAAATCCCCTGGGCAACTGCGTTGGGAGGGAGAACTGGGAAGGGAACTCTCACTGAAAGAATGGAGGGACATCTACCATCGAGCCCGTCGCACGGCCCGTAACGTATCCTCCATCGAAACGGCTACTAAATTGGCCACCTATTGGTACTTAACTCCAGTGCGGCTTCATAGAGGCAATCCTTCGCGTAGCCCGTTGTGTTGGAGGGGTTGCGGCATGTCGGGCACTCTTACCCACCTGCTTTGGGAATGCCCGTCTTTGGGGACATATTGGACACAAATACTAGAAGAGATCGACTCACACTTTGCCACACAGATTCCGAGATTTCCGGCATATATCCTCCTAGGCCTTCCCAATGCCATCACCTTCCCACTTCATTCTAGGAGAGGCAAACAAATGGCCCTGACCCTGGGGGCGGCAGTTCAGAACGTTCTCACACACTGGGCGCTACGACAGTACCCACCCGGTTGGGCTGGTTACACAAGCTGTGGTCCATTCTTGGGATGGAAAAGATCTTCTCTCTTTGACCAACCCAGGGGCCTCCTTCCATGAACTCTGGGCCCTCTCTTATCGCTTTTAACATCGGAATTCACTGAACTCACCTGTCCCAAATACCTTAGATTATTACGACTAACAGACCCTCCACCGGCGACCAAGCCTGCTGCACCTACCACTTAGTTCCTTTAGAGATTCACCTATTGGGCCGCAACAATTTCTCGGTTAAATACTTATTTTATACAACGGAGGAGGAGGGGGGTGGGGAGGGGGGTTTTGTATTTTTGTTTGTTGTTGTTCTTGCCTGAGATATATGACTATGACAGCGAAGTGCCGGGTTGCAACCCGATGATTGTAGAGCACGTTGGCTCATTGATTTCCTTTTCGGACAAAAACAATAAAAGAAACTTAAACCTAAAAAACCAAGTGAAGGTGGGCGCTTGTAGAAATCTCAGAAAGTCAATAAAAAGCGAGCGCAGCAGGCGCAACACGCCTCAAAATGAAGATCACACAGCTCCTCTGAATATGTCAAATTCAGCCTGAAGGTCCGACGCCTCAATCAGCAAACAGTAGATGGTCATGAGCAGGGCACGAGTCCTAAAAAAAGAAGTGGGGGGACGCTGACGTCACGACAGGAAGTGACATCACGAAAGGTGGCTTGCACCGTCAGACTCATTGCCGCCCCTCGCTCACCCCTTATATGCGTTTGCATCAGAGAAGCCAGCGCATGCACCAGCAGCTCCGATCTCGCCCCAGAGAGGCCAAAGAGTGAATGTGTGGCTCCATTTGCTCCAGTTATCGAGCTCGCGGTAAAATAAGTGGGGGGACTCCGTCCACCCGGGTAGTACCCCGACTCAAGCCCTGGTCATGAGAAACAGCCTACCCCCACTCCTGGTACCAAATGCAGTATTGGGGTATAGCTGAATGCCCAAGACAGGAGACTGTAGTGGAAAATCCGAAGTAGTTTACTGATGAAGTCCAAAAGTAAGGACCCACTGCTGAGACCAGCTGCTCGACTGAATGGTCAGTGGAAACTGAACATTCACCTAACAAACAGAGGAGAAGTTCCACAAGGAACATAGAATTACATAAAGCATTCTGAAACACAGTTAAAGTAACGGTAACACACAATAGTAAAGCAACACATATTAATACAGTAATAACATAAGGTAAGTATTAAAGTCAAGACACTACAGACACCCTGCATTTCATGTGTCCTCATAAGGTCAAAGAGGTAAAAAGAAATGTTGTGATTTTAGACTCAGTGATGTTTGGAGCAAGTCACGTCTTTCAAGAGCGTTAAACACATCTGAATCCAAGGAGCATTTGTCACTTTGTTATAAACCTTCAACTGCACCAATGTCTGACAAGAAATCGTTGATGGATGCATCTCAATGAAATGTTCAACCATGTTTTTATCCTCGAAGGAACAGAAGGCAACCAGCCTGGATGAAAGATTTTATTTTTCATGATTGTTGTTATTTACACTATATTGTTAAATCAAACATGTTTTGCTGCACATATGGTTTAAATTGTCAAATTAGACATTTCTACTGTACATACTCATGCAAATTTCTTTGCGCGCCATTCATTTATTTTTTGTTAGTTGTTTTCTTTTGGTAGTCTGTGTTGGGGGAGGGTGTTATGGCTTGAATTTATCTTTAGAACACTGTTGTGTCAACAAGCTGTGTTCTACAATGTGGGGAAAGAATCTCTGAGGGGAGAAAGCTCGAAGGAGTTGGAGAGAGCAGTCCATTTTCTTGATGGTTTTTTGGTCGAGCCTGGGCAGCGCATGTGCTGCTCTGCGAGGCATGCTGTATTCAAGTATGGATTTGAAGCTCCACCCATTTTCCGCCCATCTTCTCAATTAGCTCCTGTAATTGTTGTTTCTAAATAGTGGCTTTTGATTCATGAATAGGCTTAGTAGTTCCTCCTTAGTACTGCCCTGTTTGCATTTGTAACCTCCCATAAGGACTAGACTTTTTACTTCTGTTGTTACATGGTCTGTTTTATCTACAGTCTGGGAGCACTATTTTCTTGAATGATTTTCCCCTATTGCAGGCACAAAGTGCTTTCCTGCAAGGGTGCCCGCTTTGCCTCCGGCGCCACGCTATGGTTTCAGCACGGCGCCCGCTTTTACATTTTTTTTTTTTAAAACATATTTTATTAGGTTTTGAAAGTACCACAAGGGCAAGAGCCCAACAACATCCATATAGAGATACATAAGTAAGGACTTGCCAAACGTGAGGATATCAATGGGTACAATTAGTAAATATAACACAAAATAATAATAACAGTACACTGAAAACTGCGCACATACTTTCCCACCCCACCTATATTGGCAAGCAGATGACAATACCCCCGCACACCCCAATAGACAAGACAATACAATGCACCTTATAATCTGTAAACCTCCCAGGAACCCACTATTACGGGGATTGTGATGGTAAAGGAGGAAGATCTATGCCCCGGTATGTGGCCCATCGAGACCAAATCTTCCTATGTTTTTGGTACAACCCCTCGCCTGGAAGACCGCCATTTCTGCACCCATGCACTTATCTAGTTCTCTACACCACTTCCCCAGTGTCGGCGGAGAGGTGCCTTTCCATAATTGGGCGATGTCACGTTTGGCAATTGTGAGGGCGAGAAAAAGAAGATGCTGTTTATATCGATTTCCACCTATATCTTCCGTACTGTGAAGTAAAAACAAACGGGGATCGTGTGGTAGGTCCCACGACAGCACCTCCTGGAGACATGACGATACTTTACGCCAAAAGGGCTGGAGGACCACACAACTCCACACCATATGCAGAAATGTCCCCTCCTCATTGTCACATCGTAAGCACTGTGGGGATGTCACTACTCCCATCTTCCAAAGACGGAGACGGGTATAATACACGCGATGCACATATTTAAACTGTATGAGACGGAATCTGGAAGCAACTGCGGCACCTCAGGGACTAGCTATCGCCTCCGCCCAATCGTCATCCGATAAGTCTGGAATGTCATCCTGATATTTGATATTTGATATTTATTAATTTATATAGCGCCCGAATCACCCCGTCAGGGGTATCTCTGCGCTGAGGCCGCTGATTACAGTCAAAAAGTGAATCTTAGAAGAGATGGGTTTTTAGTAGTTTCCTAAACAGGGGAAAGCTCTGGCAGTCACGTAGATCGCGGGGGAGTTCGTTCCAGACGGTCGGGGCGAGGTAAGTAAATGCTTTGCCACCCGACCGAGCCTTTTTAATTCTTGGAGTGCAGAGAAGTAGCTTGGAACCGGATCGAAGAGGCCGAGAAGGGATATATTTTCGCAGTTTATCCGATAGGTAGGTAGGCCCCAGGCCATTTAGGGCTTTGAAGACTGTGCAGCAGATCTTAAACTTCACCCGCTTTCTCACAGGGAGCCAATGAAGTTTGTTAAAAAGTGGTGCAGAGGCTGTTCTAGGGGGGGCATTTTCTACCAGTCGGGCTGCCGTATTCTGGACTACCTGCAGCTTGTTTAGGGAAGCGTCGCTAGCAGAGACTAACAGTGCATTGCAGTAGTCCAGACGGCTTAACACAAGAGCTTGCATCAGTGTTTTCCTCGTAGAGGATGGTAACATGAGGAACACTCTTCTAAGCAGGCTGAGTGTATGATAGCAAGTGCCAGCGGTGGTAGTGGCGTGTGCTTCAAGAGTAATATTCTGGTCGATCCGAATTCCCAGGTTCTTGACCACTCCTTTTGGAGTCGGAGCAGAACCCAGCTCCTCCGGCCACCAGCTGGGAGACCAGCTTATTGCTGCATCTCCAAACAGCATGACCTCCGACTTTTCGGCATTAAGTTGCAGGAAGTTAGCTCTCATCCAGGCAGCGATGGTTTTCATGCCCTCCGAGAAGGTGAGTTGTATATTTGGGTTGGACTTATCAAAAGTAAGTAGGAGCTGGGTGTCGTCCGCGTAAGAGATGGGGCTAAACCCCAGGGTCCTCATTAGTTTAGCCAAGGGAGTAACATAGATGTTAAAAAGAGTAGGGCTCAACCAGGAGCCCTGGGGTACTCCCTTGGTAACTTTGGTGGTCTTGGATCTGAAAGTACCCAGAGTGACTGTCTGGGTTCTATCTGTGAGAAAGTTTGTCAGCTGTTTCAGAGCAACCCCTTGAACCCCGATGTCCTGGAGTCTCTGTAGAAGGATTTTGTGAGAGATGGTGTCAAACGCCGCAGATAGGTCAAGCAGCACTAAAAGTGCTGCCTGACCCTTATCCAGGGCCATTCTGATGTTATCAGTTACCTCTATCAGGGCGGACTCAGTACTGTGCTTGGCCCGGAAGCCAGACTGGGAGACATCCAGGCAATACGAGGATTCCACAAAGTCAGACAAGTGCCTGTTTATATGTTTTTCAAGGAGTTTACTCTGAAGGGGGAGCAGAGAAATAGGGCGATAGTTTGACAGCTCAGAAGCGGGGATTTGGGGGTTTTTGCGAATGGGGACGACTTGCACTGCTTTCCATTCTTGGGGGAGTCTGCCAGCTCTCAAAGAGCTGTTAAGGATGGTGCAAATAGGTGTGGCTAGCTGTTGCGCTAATCTGGAGGAGATTTTTGCGGGAATTACATCTAGGGGAGACCCAGATTTGACTTTGGTAAGAAGGGATTCGACCTCTTCCGGCGTTAGTGAAGGAAAAGAATGCATCTGCGTGGTGTAGATGGGGGTAGTAGGGCGTTCTATGGGAAAGTTGTTAGGAGTTGTGATAGATGAGATAATTTTATGATAAATGGTATCAATTTTCAGGGTGAGAAAAGATGCTATATTATCACATAGCAGCTGCGAGGGAGTTTCTGCGGTATCGCAAGCCTTAGGGTTAGTGAAGGTTTTCAAGATTTGATAGAGGATCCTAGAGTCGTTCCCAGCTTGTTCTAGTTGGTTTACAATATGTCGTTTCCGTGCGGACCTTATGTTTTTATGATAGGAAGACAGTGCAGCTTTAAATCTCTCTTTGTCCTGTGCATTGTGTGAGTTTCGCCATGTCCGTTCCAATTTTTTACATTGGCTCTTTTCCTTCCGGAGGCTAGGGGAGTACCAACTAGTTGAGGAGAATTTGGGAGGGTGGGTCTGCAGTTTCCGTGGTGCTACGTGATCTGCAGTAGATTGAACAATAGAGTTAAAATGAGTGAGCTGTTCTTCTACACTATATGTGGCTGTATCGGTTATCCAAGAATTAAAAGGGGTCTTGAATTGAACAGGTGTGAGTGTATGCCATGGTCTGTACCAATGCGTGGTGTGAGATTTAGGAGTAGGGTGGATTCTGGGACTCATAAGTTGGAAATCCACCATAGAGTGATCCGACCACGTCAAAGGATGAGTTTCCCCACAGCTGATATGAGGGGAATTGGTTAAGATGAGGTCTAGAGTGTGCCCTGCAGAATGGGTAGGAGCGTTGTTGATCTTCAAGAGATCAAGTGTGCCTAGATCTGTTAGGCAAGCTGTGGCATCAGGATTGGAAGCATTTTCACTGTGGATGTTAAAATCCGCTAAGAGTAAAAAGTTAGGGGTAGAGATAACATGGGGGGAGATGAATTCCATTAGAAAGTTAGTGAAGCCTAATAGAGGGCCAGGGGGTCTATAAACAAGAGCCCCTTTCCAGCTGAGTTGTGGGTGCAGGTCGAGTCTAAAAACTAGGCATTCTAAAGTGTCCTTACACATTTGATCTAGAATAGTGATAGGTAGAGATTCCTTATGTATTATGGCTATGCCTCCCCCCGCCCTATCTGGCCTATCAAGTTTTTGGATTCGATAACCATCCGGTAGGGCCACTGCAATGGCGGGGTTGGAAGAGGGTTTAATCTAGGTTTCAGTAAGAAACCCAATATGGGGATCGTTTTCTGTCAGGAGATCCCAAATATTTACAGCGTGTTTAGGAAGGGATCTTACATTAGCCAGAAAACAGTTCCAGCCAATGTTTATGACTTGGGACTGTACATCACTTTGTGGATTATTCCTATAGGGTCCCACTCCCTTTATCTGGTTGGGGAGCGCACAGTGAGAGAAAGTGTGTTGGGGAGCGAAGCTCTGAAATTTACAGAATCTACAAGAGAAAGGCCCTTCTAGCAAAGTAAGTGAGTGTGCTGAGTGTTCGCAGGGGTTAAACTTAATCTTTAGTAGTGCATCCCGTGTGTAGGAGCAACGATGGCTTATAGGTTTGACAGTATCTGTAGAGAAACCAGCAAGGGTCCTGGCTCCAGGTGACGGCCAGGCGCGGACGGGCGCAGACGGGCTTGCCTTAGGCGCGCCCGCTGCGCGCGCCCGCTGCGCGTCGGATCAGGCATCTATTTAAGTAGGGGGTATGCCGCTAGACCGCTAACCTTTCGTCTCGTATCGGGCGGAAGTGGTCTTTCCTCCCTTCCGGTATGAGGCGCCTCCCTCCAGACAATCGGAACAATCCGTGCTGGACCGGGGAGGAGCGCCGTTTCTAAGTGCTACAGGTAAAGTCAGCTAAATATAATTGTCATTATTAAAACACATAAAAAGTAAGATAGAAAAACGTGCGAGCAAAGAGATTTTTAGCTCGGGAGCCCTTTCCCAGTCACTCTGTAACTGTCTGTCGAGATATGGCGTAATAAGATCGTGAATAAAACAATCTAAACAGAGAAGGATAAAAGGAGCCCTTTACCAGGCGCTCCGCGAAAATACAATGCTGATTACCTTAAAGACTCTAAACGCGTCCACTGCGCGTCGGATCAGGCATCTATTTAAGTAGGGGGTATGCCGCTAGACCGCTAACCTTTCGTCTCGTATCGGGCGGAAGTGGTCTTTCCTCCTTCCGGTATGAGGCGCCTCCTCCAGACAATCGGAACAATCCGTGCTGGACCGGGGAGGAGCGCTGTTTCTAAGTGCTACAGGTAAAGTCAGCTAAATATAATTGTCATTATTAAAACACATAAAAAGTAAGATAGAAAAACGTGCGAGCAAAGAGCTTTTTAGCTCCGGAGCCCTTTCCCAGGCACTCTGTAACTGTCTGTCGAGATATGGCGTAATAAGGTCGTGAATAAAACAATCTAAACAGAGAAGGATAAAAGGAGCCCTTTACCAGGCGCTCCGCGAAAATACAATGCTGATTACCTTAAAGACTCTAAACGCGTCCCTGCCATGCTCTCCTTGTTTTGTGTAAGGTCGTGTTGGAATGCGTCGTCAGCGTTTGATATATCTGCCTTATTTTGTGAGCTCCTAAATCTCCCATAAGAAGTCGACCCTCCAGCGGGTGAAATTCAGGGAGGTCGGATATATCGGTGAGCGAGGGAGTCAAGGCATGACGCAGCTGGAGGTACCTATAGAACTGAGTTTTGTGAAGATGGAACTCTTCCTGCAGTCGCTGAAATGATTTAAGCACAGTGCCCCGCACAACATCCCCCAAGGTAGAAATACCAATCAGGTCCCACTGATGGAACCCATTCAATGCAGCGACCGAACGCAAATAAGTGCCGTGCCATAAGGGCGTCGCCTGCGTCAACCGCATGTGCCAACCCATATGGCGGGCCGTGTCCCGCCACAGCCTGATTGTTGTTTGACTGGCATGTGGCAAATGATCAAGGTGGTGTGTGCTGTAGAGGAGCTGCAGGAGAGGAGTCCTTTCCATAGCCGCATGCTCCAGTGCGAACGCCAGGTCTGTGGGTGGATTATACCACCAGTCGTTAATAATCAACAGATGCGCCGCCACGTAGTAGGAGTACACATCGGCAGCCGCTATGCCTCCACAATAGGTAGATTGCGTGCATGTCTGAAGTGCCACATGAATCGCCCCTCCCCCCATAAAAATGTATTATGTACAGCATTAATTTGTGCAAACCAGGCCCACGGGATGTGATAAGGGAAATTCTGTAGACGTAAAGGACCCTGGGGAGCGAGACCATCTTGAATAGGGCCGACCGCCCTTACGACGAAAGCGGTAGGGATGGCCAAATGGCTGTCTCCTCACGGAGCTTGGCGAGGAGCGGGTTGATATTGCGCATCCACGAAGTTTGTGGACAGGGGGACACAAACACTCCCAAATATTAAAACCCTTCTGTAGCGTGTTTTAACTGGGAAGCCCGGGTGCCCCTACCCTGATGGCCACACACCGGAAACAACACTGATTTAGTGGGGTTAGCATGAAGCCCGGAGTTCTGGCCGAACACCCGAAGGATCTGCAGAATGCGTGGGCCCGAAATCCAGGGGTCGGTCATAAAAAACAAGACATCATCCGCGTAGAGCGCTATGCGGTCCGATCGTGAACACGGCCAGTCGAAACCTCTAAGCACTGGATCACCACGAACCCACACCGCCAGGGGTTCCACCGCCAGGGCGAAGAGGAGAGGGGATAGGGGGCAACCCTGACGTGTACCCCGGCCAATTGAAAAGAAGGGGGAGCGATGACCAGCTATACGTACACATGCCATAGGTTCAGTGTAGAGGAGGCGCACATAAGCCAAGAACCGTGGACCAAAATTTATCGCTTCCAGTAGTTGGAAAAGAAACTCCCAACTGAGAGAGTCGAAGGCCTTATCCATATCCGCTAGGAGTAGGGCAGCAGGACGTCCCAGATCCGTAGCCATCGCCATGGCATTATGAACCCGGCGAATATTATGGCGAGTGGCCCGATGCGGCATAAAGCCGGACTGGTCCAGGTGAATCAGGTCCTGAATACATGCACACAGCCGATCCGCCAGGACCTTCCCCAGTACTTTGGATTCAAAGTTTATTAAGGAGATAGGGCGATAGGAGGACGGATCCTCCGGTGGGCGGCCAGACTTTAGAAATAGGACGATCTCGGCCTGACGCCATTCCCGGGGCAGCAGGCGCTGCTCGAGGGCCTCATGGATCGTGTCCAGCAGATGTGGACCCAACACAGCCATATGAGAGCGAAGATACTCCATAGGGAACCCATTCGGACTTGGAGCACGACCCGGGCGCATCATATTAACTGCAGTTGTCAGTTCGTCGATGGTAATGGGGGCATCTAATTGTTCTCTCATTTGGGCCGACAACCGCTGGGGAGGAATGTCCCGTAGGAACTCCGCGATAACATCACCGGATACCTGTTCCCTGCGGGTATATAGCGCAGAAAAGTGACGGGCAAATTCCTCTACCACCTCAACGGGTGCAGTACGCATGACACCATCACCACCCCTGACAGAGGGGACCATGGCTGGGCCCTGCCGGGCCTGACATAATCTATACAGTATTTTACTAGATTTATCCCCACATTGATATATCCTGTGCTGGGACGCCAACCAAATGTCCTTCGCTTCCTCCGTCAAGTGGTGGCTTAGCTGCTGTTGTGCCAGGGCTAAATTCCTTCTAAGGGCCGGGGTGGGCCCCTGCAAGCACCTCGCCTCCAGGGACGCACACCGGGTCTCAAGGTCGGACCTCTGGGAGGAACGCTCAAGCTTATCATTAGTCTTATAGCTAATGTCCACCCCTCTGATGGTGGGCTTCAGGGCTTCCCACAGGGTAGCACTTGAAGACACAGCGCCTACATTCAAGGAGAGATAATCCTGGATCGCCGTGGTAAGGCACTCCTGATAGTCTGGATCGCGTAGATGCCACGGGGACATCCACCATCTAAACGGGGTTTTTGAAAATTTAGGAGGAGCGTAGTTGTAACCGGCGAATGATCGGATAACCCTCTCGGGTGATGCGAGATCTGGGAGAACCTATGGACATAGCTCTGTAATGTAAACATATAATCCAAGCAGGACATTGATCCATGCACCGCCGATATGTATGTTTAGCCTATCTCTGCGGGGTGATATGCGCGCCAAAGGTCCACCCAACCCAGCGTCCCAGCAAGCGAAGACAGCTTAGAGGCACCCGCCGGGGGGGCCCCCCCAGATCCCCGTCTCCTGTCACATGTTGTCATGACGTCGTTCCAATCACCCCCCATCAAAGTCAGACCCCCAGGGAGCTCACCCCACAACCGAGCCAGGCATTCCACAAACGTAGCCCCGAAGGGCGGAGGAGCATACACACTACCCAACGTGAGCGGTTCACCGTAAAGCGTCCCAGTCAGGAGAACATACCGGCCCCCAGGATCCACCCAATGTTTAGTGAGGAGGAAAGGGACGCGGGCATGAATAAGGATGGCGGTCCCACGGGAACCCCTGTTGAACCCTGCATGGAAGACCTGTTGAAATCCGAATCTAGCCAGACACTGGGCCTTATTGCCTAGAAGGTGAGTCTCCTGTAGTAGGAGAATGTCTGCCCCATAACGCTTGGCTTGCCGAAGGATAGCCCCCCGTTTTACTTTGTTGAGCAGGCCCCGGACATTCCACGACACCACCGTCAGGTTACCTATATGGGAAGTTGTCGCTGCTGAATGAGCCCTGTATCTAGTCTGGGTCCAGGAGCAGCAATTTGCCTATTGAGGAGTGGGATGTGCGTCTACGTGTACAAACAATAATAAAACCAACCTTACTATTATGTGAGCCCACAGAGGAATCTGATTCCAGCGGAAGCGGGGAGTGCGGCTTCAGATGGGCCCTTTCATCGGACCAGGCGAAGACCGCTTCAGGAGAGTCAAAAAAGAATGTTTTAGAGTTATAAATCACTCGGAGTCTGGCCGGATACAGGAGCATGTAAGAGATGTTGAGTTCACGCAACCTCCGCTTTGCTGCGATGAAAGACTGTCGTTGTTGCTGCACCAGACGGGTGTAATCCGGAAAGATCATAATGGGCCTTGAATCGAAGATGAGGTTGTCTTTATTTTGTCGGGCATATTGCAGCACAGCATCCCGATCTGCATAATTTAAGAGCTTGGCAATGACCGGCCATGGATTTTCCCCAGGAGGTGGCTTTCGTGTAAGCGCCTGATGTGCCCTCTCAACCACGAAACACACTGAGACCTTGTCCGCCGGGAGCCGATCTAGAAGCCATGACATGAGAAAACGAGTCATGGAGCCGCCTTCGCAGCCCTCCGGAAAGCCGACAAAGCGGAGATTACAGCGCCGGGCGCGGCCCTCCGCATCCTCGGCGCGGGCAGCAAGCTCCTGGGAAATCACAGTCAATTTTTTGACCTGCTGTTGAAGGGTCTGCACGGTATCCTCCACTAAGGACACCCGCCTCTCGGCCTCCGTAATACGATCAACAGCCTTACGCAGGTCCTTTCGCAGAAATGAGACCTCTGTGCCCACTGCGCCTATCTTAGCCTCCAACGTGTCCCTTGCATCGGTGATGGCCGCTAGCAAGGCCGCGTTATCCGGGACAGGGCCAGGGGGAGGGCCCCCACTTGCAGATGTTGCAAACTGGTCAAAGCTGCTCTGTTTCGGCCCAGTGGCACCAGGTTTATCCTTCCCCATGTTGGGGTCTTCAGTGGACTTGGACTTGTGCCGGCAATTTCTGGTCACTCCCACTCCAGCGAGATATGTGTGGGCACCAATCCACCGCTTCAGGGACTCTCCCGGGGGGCGCCCCACGGCCGGTCCTCACAGATTCTGTTCACCCCAGGCTGCAAGCCGCACTGGAACTAATCCAGCCGCTTCTGCGACCAGTGGCTAACAGCCAAGCGGGCCCCTCTAGAGGAACCGAGCTCGCCGGACCACCAGCACGCGAAGCACCCCAGAGCCCCTACAACCAGATGTAGCGTCCCCACAGGCGGCTTGGCAGGCCGGATATAGTTGATCACCAGGTCCAGGTATCGCCTCATAGGGGGGCCACCTCTTAACCAAGCCCCATCTCAGGGCACAAATCAACGATGTAGGGTAAAGGCCCGGGCCGACGTCACACAGCCTATTCTCTAGGCCTCGGGAGTAACCAAGATGGCGGCTATGGCGCAGATGAGATCCCGGGCCCAGGTCCGCACCCCTGGGCAGCCGCTGCGTCAAGGATAGCAGGCAGGCTCCTCTCCGTGCTCCAATGTGCCAAGACGCCCCCCGCATGGCCACACAGCGGACCTACAGCCGTGCCCCAGTGCCCGACGCCCGGGCAGTCCCCCCTCCCCGAGGGAGATTATGGCCTATGGCACCGGCGGGGCCCAACATACGCGGCTCAGAGTGCCGACACCCCCCCCGCCCCAAGCCCCACAGCAGTCGGCCTCCTACACCGACCGGCACCCGGGCTGGGACCGGCCCCATGACCATGGCGGCTAGCCGACCGGGCCCACGAGGCCACTCCGTGACCCAGGCCCCACCCGGCAACCAGGACTACCGCCGGTTAAGGCCCGAGGGGCGAGGGCGTGCGACCACCAGGCACCCCCACTGAACCCCCCTTCACCCCTCTCACCTCAACCAAGGTAGGCGTTCTGCCCCGACCCCGAACATGGTCACAGCCCCGCAGGAGCCGGCAGCCAGCACGGGGACACCGAGCGCAGGCCACAGCGTGCTCCTCCCGACCTCCGTTTTCGCCCGCAGTTCGCCGGTTTTCAACGTTTTCTGGCTCCGAGGGCGCACCGGATGATACTTCCGTCCTGTTCAGCAAGGATTCGCTGCACACAAGTCAGGATGGGTAGGATAATGTTTGTGAATTAACATGTCAATGAACTTTATCAAACCAACGAGTGCAGTCTGCCCTCAGGCAATTGTAAAACATCAAGTATTCTGCATGAATCATTTCTACTTTCCTGGAACAAAGCCAAAAATGTCAAATCTTGAAATGATAACCAAGATGCAAAATAGCCCGAGGCCATTGCACACGCATGAAAAACATTGTTTTGATACTGTAAAGGAACAGACAGAACAAAGTTACATTCTTTATGAGAGTAGCAGGAGTTGAGTGACTGCAGGATACTACAAGGAGAGGAGAGCAAACATCTTGTAGATACACTGCCTTTACGATGCAGGACTCCAGGATACTACAGGTAAAGGTGAACACACATCTTGTGAGTTGCAGCCTACCTGTGCCCCAGATTGCAGTGAGCAGAGTCCAGGAAGTGGTAAGGAGGCAGACTAGTGCTGTCTCTTTCCTAAAAAAGTTTAAAAAATGATTTTCCCTACCTGTGATTGCATCATCTTATTTTTTTCCTTTTTAAATTTCTTTAACTGTCTTTGCCTGTGGTTGTTACAGTTTAAAATTGTAGTTTTAACCTGCCAGTGATTGCATAATTTATCCCATATTTTTGTGTTTAAACTTGTGTTTTTCCCTGCCTGTGACTGCTTCCATGTAACCTGTTGAATTGTGGGATTTGCAGTCCAAACTCTGTAGTTTTCCCTCTCATTCCCTGTGACTATCAGTTTTTCCCTCCAAATGTCTCCTTTGCTCTGTGCTAAGATCTGTAAGTTAAGCAGTGCACCCCCAGCGACCATCTTGTGTTAACAAGTCAGTGAAACCAGCCCCCCCTTCCCCCCTGAGACAGCAGTAATGTGCTGTAAGCTGTTTAAACTGTGTTTAATAGGGACTGTGCACTTCGTTTTTTGGCCAGGAGAGGGAGTAAAGTTGTATACAAATAGTGTTGTTAGAGGACAAGTTTGTTGGGGCCTTACCAAAGTGTGGATTGAGCCTGTCTGTCTCCTAGGAGATCTGTGAATAGAGCAGCTCCCCAGTCCCAGCCCCACCCCTAGGCCAGCAGATCAAGGACTGCTATTAAGTTTCCCCAGCTCCAAGCAAATCTGAGCCCTCCTCTCACACCTGCCCAGGCCCCTTAAGGCTTTGCTGGGTGCACCCCAAATCATTCTCCTCCATCTTGTGAGTTGCAGCCTACCTGTGCCCCAGATTGCAGTGAGCAGAGTCCAGGAAGTGGTAAGGAGGTAGACTAGTGCTGTCTCTTTCCTAAAAAAGTTTAAAAAACGATTTTCCCTACCTGTGATTGCATCATCTTATTTTTTTTCTTTTTAACTGTCTTTGCCTGTGGTTGTTACAGTTTAAAATTGTAGTTTTAACCTGCCAGTGATTGCATAATTTATCCCATGTTTTTGTGTTTAAACTTATGTTTTTCCCTGCCTGTGACTGCTTCCATTTAACCTGTTGAATTGTGGGATTTGCAGTCCAAACTCTGTAGTTTTTCCCTCTCATTCCCTGTGACTATCAGTTTTCCCTCCAAATGTCTCCTTTGCTCTGTGCTAAGATATGTATGTTAAGCAGTGCACCCCAGCGACCATCTTGTGTTAACAAGTCAGTGAAACCAGCCACCCCTTCCCCCGAGACAGCAGTAATGTGCTGTAAGCTGTTTAAACTGTGTTTAATAGGGACTGTGCACTTCGTTTTTGGCCAGGAGAGGGAGTAAAGTTTTATACAAATAGTGTTGTTAGAGGACAAGTTTGTTGGGGCCTTACCTGCAGAAGTCCAAAGTGTGGATTGAGCCGGTCTGTCTCCTAGGAGATTTCTGAATAGAGAAGCAGCTTCTAACTCCCTGGCCAGCAAACCTTGTCTGAGGTAGCTGGGACCTTATATAGTCTGATATTGTTTGGTACATGTGTACACTGATTGGTGGTTGTATCTGATGTTTCTATTGGATTAGGGTTAGTGTCCTCATTGGTTGAGTATTTGAGGGTTCTGATTGGTTTCTGGGTCTGTGATTCAATCAATGTAGGGTTGGGACTAGGGCTAGGGTTAGTATTTCTATTGGAAGTAGGGACTAGGGCTTCCTGTGTTATTGGTTGTTGGGACTAGGGTGGGGCTAGGGTTAGGCCTTTAATTGGAAGTAGCGATTAGGGCTTCTGGTGTGATTGGTTGCTGGACTAGGTGTGGGACTAAGAGTAGGGTTAGGCTTTCTATTGGAAGTAGGGACTAGGGCTTCCTGTGCCATTGGTTGCTTGGACTAGGGTTGAGACTACTGGTAGGGCTAGGGCCTCTATTGGACGTAGAGATCAAGGGTTTTTTAAACTGATTGGGTGCTTGGACTAGGGCTAAGATTGGCTGTAAGGTCCTCGTCTCCTATTGGTTCTAGATTTTAGGGCTAGTGCTGTGATTGGATATTGTTAGGGCTAGGGTTCCCATTGGCTGAAGGGGTCACCTGACTACTAGGGCTATAAACGGCCAAGGTTTAGGGCGTCTCAGCCTGGGCGTCGAGGCTAAGGGTGGAGAGGACAAGGGTGAGTGCCTGTTTGAGCCTGTTAAGGGTGGAGAGGACAAGGGTGAGTGCCTGTTCGAAACTGGTCGGGACCAGGGCCAGGAATGCTGCCCATTTTCCCATTCATTAATACCCACCCTATGTATTTGTCCCTCTGTACATAAGCATTGATTTTCACTATAGATATGTGCCTATCTAAGTGTATTGCTTTGAATAAACATGTACAATAATTATGTTGTTATAAACACAAAAACAAAAAAAACTAAAAATCTTCTTTGGTCTACATGTACTTGCTTCCATTGGGCATCTATGTACCTCCATGTACTTGGATCTGTGTGTCTGTTACTTTTCTCCTGAAAAAGCATATCCAATGCACTACCCTATTTCTCATCCGCTACCTCCATCAATATTTTTAATCTGCATATACTTACCTCCTTTATGCATCTATATACTGTCAATGTACTTATGGATCTATATATTTATCACTTTCTTCTAATTTAGCATTTCCAATGCACTACCCTATTTCTCAGCCTATACTTCCCTCAATATATCTTCTAGCCCAACTTTCTTACTCATCTCAAACTTCTTTCTACTACTCTTTCCAATTCACTACCCTATCTCACCCTATACATCTATCATTATATCCTCTACACCCACTCTCTCATTTATCCCAAACGCCATACCACTACTATGTTCCCCAAAATAACCCTTTCTTGACTCTCTCCTACTCTACCCCTCCTTGCATCTTCTGACACCTCCTTTACTGTACCGATCCCCCAAAACAAACCTTTCTAAACTCTTCCCTCTGACTCTTCCCCTCCAAAAACCCTTTTACTCATCCAAAAGCCTCCTCCTACTGCTATGACCTAAAAAAGAAATCCTTCACTCTTCTATCCCTCCACTATCCTTTTCAATCAAAATAACAGACTAGCATGTTCACTTCTCTAATTCCATATTCCACTATACTAATTCACCACTAATCCTTTATGGGTTCCAGAGTAGCATGCTACTCGCCAACAAAGCGTTTCAACACCTCATCAGGGTTACAAGCGCTATATAAATGCAAACCTTTTTTCCTTTTTTACCCCTCCCTAACCCTTCTCAATCCAAATAACTGACTAACATATCCACCACTCAAATTACTTCATATTTCACTATACTAATTTTCAACACTAATCCTTTATGGGTTCTGGAGAAGCCTGCTACTCGCCAGAAAAGCGCTTCAACACCCCATCAGGGGTAACAGGCGCTATATGAATGCAAACCTTTCTTTCCCTTCTATCCCTCCGCTATCCTTCTCACTCCAAATAACTGACTAATATCCACCACTCAAATTACTTTCATATTTCACCATACTAATTCACCACTAATCCTTTATGGGTTTCCGGAGTAGCGTGCTACTCGCCAAAAAGCGATTCAACACCCCATCAGGGGTTAGAAGCGCTATATAAATACAAACCTTCTTTCCTCTTCTATTCTTCTGCTATCCTTCCGAATCCAAATAACTGACTAACATATCCACCACTTAAAATTTACTTGCATGTTTCACTATATTAATTCAACACTAATCCTCTATGGGTCCCGGAGTAGCGTGCTACTCGCCGAAAAAGCGCTTCGACGCCTCGTCAGGGGTAGTAAGCGCTATACAAATGCAATTACAATACAATACAATACAATAAACGTCGGATTATGGTGGCGGGCGCACGGAGCTCACTCAATCCACGTCCGCCATGATTGCTGGCCAAGCCACGCCCCCCGCTTTTACATTTTTATTGGTCCAACTTCACAAACAAATGCTTTTTTTTTGTAAAAGTGCCCCATACGGCGCTTCAACTTTAATGGCGGCCGTGCACCTTTCTTTAGACGAGCCGCGTCTAAATAAAGGGGCGTGGCTGCCATTAAGGTGAAAGCGCAGCATGGGATGCTTTTACAAAAAAAAACATTTGTTTGTCAACTTGACAAACAAATGCTTTTTTTTTTTGTAAAAGGGCCCCATACTGCGCTTCCACTTTAATAGCGCCCGCGCACCTTTCTGTAGACGAGCAACGTCTAAAGAAAGGGGCGTGGCCGCCATTAAAGTGAAAGCGCTGCATGGGGCGCTTTTACAAAAAAAAGCTAAGATTCTGCCCTACACTCCATTGAGACTTCTTAGGTCCTGCAATAAAGCCCTGCTTAAAGTCCCCATGTTTAAGAAGGCTAGGGCAGGCTGCAGATCTTTCTCTTTCCTTGCCCCCCATCTTTGGAATAATCTGCCACACAACTTCGTCTCCGTGAAAACCATTTTCTTTTTAGGAAGGCACTTAAAACCCGCCTATTTTAGGCCAATTCTAGCCTGTCCTCTGCCCATGTCTCGCATCAGGATAGCCTTTCGGGGCTGATTCGAGCGTGTAATAAATTAAAATAACATAACAATGGTAGTCATGTTCCTCTGCATTACCCTGTGCTCATTCTTCGGCCACTGAGCCAGCTCTGATTTTGGCATCAATGCTCTGTGCTGAGGCTGCTGCGAATCTTAAATATAATCTATTCTCTGCACAACCTTGGCCAAATCCTCCCACTCACCAATGTCCTGCTTCACGTACCTCAATTCCATCAGTTCTGACCCTGTCAAACACCTCAAGACCATAAAGCGCTAGTCATTGATCCAGAACATAATGCCTTACACAAGTCCACCATGAATTCAGTTCATAGTCTAAAATGCACGATCACAGATGATCATGCCTCGGAATTATATAGTTGCTTATGAAAAGATGGAATGCTATGCCAACTGTGTATAATAATCATCTCATTAATAGAATGCTTGGACACTTACCTGAGGTCGGCCATTATGGCTTGAAATGTATTTATTTTTATTTGCAGAGTTTTAATTAGCGCTACCTAGACCCGGAGGTATCAGAGCGCTTTACATGAGAAACGGTTGTACAAAATTACATAAGTTACCATAGCATAAAATAAAACAGAGCAAGTCACTTGGAGCGTAGAGGGTGGGTGGGGGAGGGGGTTTGAGACAGGGTGCAGGAAACAAAAAACAGACAAAGTCAGGCAAACAACAATGGAAGAACGAAAATCAAGGGACCCACAAAATCAAAGTCCACGCGCCCAATAGTCTGAAGTGGGTCACGGAATTTAAGCGTCCAGTGCCAGACTCGCTATCTGTGCCTGAGCACCAAGGGTAGTGGAAGGGGCAACAAGGAAGGAGCGGATCGGGAGTCTAACTTAAGCCATCCTTATCGGAGGGAGGGGGGGTAATCCCGACGGGGTGGTCAAATTGATGTTATGTAAAGGCAGGTGACACCAAGACGAGGACCGGCAACTTGGAGCGGACTTTGTAGCTGGTTGAGTCTGTCAAGATGGGGGATCGGGACACAGACCCATTAACCTCCAGGACAAAATGGAGGGGATACAACACAACAGAAAGTCAGGGGATGTCAGCTCGGGTGCAACAAGGCAGCAGCTCCGGAAGAAAGGGAGGCAGCAACGGGGACCAGGAGGGCATGTCTCCCCTCTGAAAGTGAAAACAAGCTCGGGGGCATCGGACCATTTTGCCGTGGAACTCACTGCTGCTGCGACCCAATCATGGGGAAGCAAAGACTCACGCGTCCCAGAGGCACCAGAGGAGGCGAAGCAAAAGGTCCGGTAGCAGAGCCAGCAGCAGTGGCCCAAACCCGGAAGGCAAGGGGGTGGCCAGGTGGGGCGAACCTCAGCCCAGCACAAATCGATAGCCATCCGGAGATCCCAACCAGGCAGTGACTGCGTCGAGACAGGCTCCGTCATCAGTAGATCCTCGAGGATTAATCCGAAGGAGGGGGAGGAAGGAGGCAGCATTGGAGAGACGAGGAGAACCATGCCCAATGTCCGGCTGGGTAGGTGACGGCCAAGGGAAAAATAACCCGAGCCAGTCTCCTCTATAGCCAAACAAAGCAGCTCCACCGGGCATCGGCCATGTTGACTCGGACTCCGCAGTCAGAAACACTAATCACGGTTTCTGAGGAAAAGAACTCGATTTCAGTCGCGGGAGCTGGAGAAACGAGGACCGCCGTCGACATAATCCTAGGTGAGTAGAAGGGTCAAAGGAGGGGGTAGTTTCCAGGGGACCAGAGCCAAAAGGCAATCCCAGGCCAGGGAGCTCCCGGCCGAAGCTCCTCACCTGTCGGCCATCTTGAAATGCTTGAATTAATCTCAGTCACTGAAAATTACTTGGGCCACATTCCAGTCCATCGTTTTCTTGCTCACTACGCCACTCAAACTTTGCACCCATAATTTTTTTGTTTTCATAAGTTAGATGCCTTATGCGCTCAGAAATGGATGCTGTGGTCATTGTATTATTGGACTGAAGCTGACCCAAAAAGGCTGAAGGTGGTCTGTGGTTGGCTGCGTACATGCCAAGAGGGGACCATGGTTGCCAGTTCGAGCTGGACTGATGTGCACATGGCTGGTCCCTGTCTGGAATGGCATAATAGGCAAGAAATGATGTTCTGGAATGTGGCACTAAATTCCAGTAACTGAGATTACGTCAATTTTTTTTATTTTTCAAAAGTAGGAAAAAGGAACAAGCCCGGTGAAAAGCAGTCATTCAAAAAACCCAAAGGGCTATTATGTCACACATGAAACATTAATGCTCCAGTGTAAAAGCCTGGTTTGTGCTGAAACAAGCACATGTAGCTTTGGACCTTCCCTAGTTAGCAGTCCCCATGATTGTGTTTTTCACTAGTGTTGTGAGACCCAAGTCTTGCATGATTAGCATCTCTTGGCAGCCATCTTGGATGCTAGGGCACCCATAGCACGACCCGATCTAGAATGCCTTGCTAATCAATGAGATCTACATGAGGTAAACCAATCAGAGGCTAGTTTGCAAACTTACATGAGCATGCTGAGGCCTCGCCCATGTCATGCCATTGAGTATAAATCGAACCTGACTAGCAGGGCCGGCGCTAGGCATGGGCAGTGTGGGCAGCTGCCCAGGGCCCCTTAGTCAGCCCTCCAACTTGGGGCCCGCACCAATGCTACAGCTGCCACCTTGCAAGTGCGCCACCTTAGGAGGCCCCTCTTCCCTGGCCTCACTGCTATGGTGTAGCAAGGGGAACCCAAGGGTAGAGGGGCCCCCATTCCCAGTTGCCTGAAGACACATTCCTCAGGTTTGTCCAATTACCCCCCCCCCCACCACACAGACACACCCACGCAGAGGCACAGTGGGAGGACTATTGTCCGGCTGTGTAGCTCCCTGGCAGTCTTACCCCCCTCTAGAGATGAGCAACATTCACACCTCTAGTCCTTGATGAGCTGTTAAGAGGTGCTTGTAAGAGAGCAGCTTCAGGAGCAGGGGTCATCCATTCAGATGCAAACAGCTCTGACTGTGTCACCTCTATGCAATTTAGAGGGGCCTCGCACATTCCCTCTCTGCCCAAGGCCCCAAAAATCCCAGAACCGGCCCTGCTGACTAGGAAGAGAAAAGGTTATACACGTTGGAACAAAACAACTGCCAAGAGCAGTCGAATTGCCAAGACGCAAAAGGGCACCTGATGCTAGGAGTCAAGAAAGAACTAAAGACAAGCCCATTGCTATTGCCAAGACGTAATAACTTACCGGAAAGACAGTCAACACTAGTGTTACCTGCCAATATGCGAAGGATGTGGTCAATAAAACAACATACACATATCTCAAAAGGCAAACCGTAAAACATGCAAAGATACCCGTCAGTGAAGAGCACAGCATTCCATAGCTGAAAAGTTAAAGTGTGTATTATTCCTTTTAAGGAAATCTCCGAGTACCACGAAGCTACAATTAAATAGGGTGTCATCTGTTGCAAGCAGTTATAACCTAGCTGATGGAGAAATTTGTACATGCTAACATTAAAATGACTGCCTAACAGTTTACAGAAAATATTTAAGTTTATGGCCCCTTCTCACATTCTATAAAGGTAAACGTTTCTACTTTGATTTTATTTATTCCATCATTGGTGCAAATCTACGTAGATCTATAAAACCTTTCGCATTATTTGAAGATTTTTTTTTGCAGACACTCATTCCTTCGGGTGGTCTTTATATGCGCCATTTAAAATCTGACGTAGTAATACTCCTGTTCTGTTGGTCTGTATGCAGAGTATGTGCAGGCCATTATAGAGTCAGCAGCTATGTGGCAGAGTTTGCGAATCCCACGATTCTAAGCAGGTTGTGCAATCACACAGAGGAAATTCATAGGGTTATGATCACGGAGCACTACCTCCTAATCATCCTGACAACAAGTGCTCCTGGTCAACGGTCAAGCAGACAGAACGTCTGTCTGAGGTGTGTTGGTCCAATTATTTTAAAGGACAGAAGCCCTCATCCAACCTGAGCCCCAATCCCGCCTGATTTTCCAACACCTCAAGAACTCCCCTCCTATGCGGGCTGTAGCCCCCCAATATACCACTTGAAGAGTCGGTGTGAGGAGGGCCCCGATGATGAAGCATGCCACCTCAGAGAGGGTGAGGGCTCCCGTCCTTTGAAATAATTGGACCAAAACACCTCAGACAGACATTCGGTCTCCTTGACTGTTAACCAGAACTACTCATCATGACGTCTGTCTGGTCAGAAAAGGAGCAGGTCAATGTAAGCAGGGCCACTGGAATTATGTAATCGTGCGGCTGCAGCAATTTTCGCATAATCATAGATTTTTCATATTTGCCACATAATCCATCATCTGCTGCATAATCTGGAGATTTGAACAAAAAAGTGTTTTTGTTTCTAGCTCAAACAGTTCAAAAGATTCTAAAAAAAGTGCAGCGACACATGTTACCGCGCAGTGGAAGGCCTTTTGCAAAGATTGACTGGTCAGCTTTCTGTTGCTTGTTGCGATATCTGAGTATTAAACTGGTACTAATGAGGAGAAACCAATGACCAGACAGTGCAGAAAAAGTGTAAAAAGTACAAAATAATGAAGTAATACTATTTAAGAATATGCCGCTTTAAGCCGCAAAATTTGCCTTTTCTTGCAGCATAATTTACTCAACCCTACCGCATAATTTGGCCCTCTCCTACCGCATAATCCCAGTGGCCCTGAATATAAGGTAATGTTAACATGACTCCTGTGTGAAATACATCACTTCAGGACTGGGTTGGTCTTGAAGACATTTCAAAGTGGTGCAAATATGGTATGAGTAAATTAAACAGGATTTTCAGGTAAGGGTCAGATAACAAGTTCTGCAAAATGGATCACTGTAAACCCAGTGGCTAGCAACATAGGTCAGACTTGATTGGGAGGCAACATTTACATAGTGCCTACAACAGCACTTCTGGTTCTAACTTGGCTTTGTGTTTTTGCATTAAAGAAATTACTACACCATGCAGCAACGCGATGCGTCTCAAAGACGTCAATTGCAACAGGACACGGAGCAGGGGATGAAACATACAGTTGATTTGGGTTACTTGCCATAGCAGGACTGAAAATCTAAATGAACCATACCCTTTCTACCTCGATCTCTCTCCTTATACCCATGATGTGTGCCTGTTCCAATAAACCTTGAAAAACTGACCTTTAATGGGTCCAGACTTCAAGGGGAAATGCCCTGTACGATAACTAGCTGTTCCAGCCTTGTCACTGCACATAAAAGAACCCTCTAAATAACACTGCAACAAGAGCAGCAATGTAGTGGCTTTGCCATTGGATGCCAAAACATCAGTGGCAGCTGGCACAGATTGGGGGTGGCAGGGTGGAGGGCGGGGGGGAGAGAGTGTAAAGAAAACAAAATAAACTTACCTCCTCGTCGCGTCCCACGTCTCTCCAACGTAATCTCCCCCGGCACAGGAGCAGAGCACCCAGGAAGCACCCAGGCTCCCCTAAACCAATCACAACGCTGCAATGCAGCGTTGAGATTGGTCTGAGCGTCATGGTTCGGCGCTCAGGCAGGGACTGGGGGCCTGGGCATGTTCTCCACCCAGGCTGTAATCCAGCCTGGGTGGAGAACATGCAAAGTGCGCAAAGCGCTTTGGCCAGCCCGAGACGGCGGGCCAAACATTCATGCACACTTTACAGAGTGCCCACGACTGGCCACTGAGAGCAGAGCAGCCCCGCCCGCATCGCCTGCAAAGCTGCAGCAGCAGGAGCAAATAAAATGATAATAACAACGAGTTATTATCATTTTATTTTTCCTTTATTCACACTGCTGCAAAGCAGTGGGGCAAAGCTCCCCCGCCTGAGCGGAGGAGCCACCACTGCAAAACATGCCATGCGTTGGCAAAACCAATAAGTCTGGTGCTGCCTATTGGTCTTCTGGCTTGTCAGTACTAGTTTTGTTTTGTCACTGCTTTGTAAAACGTTATTGTTGGGTTGCTGAGCACTCATCAGTATTAAAGCAAAACATTTTTTTAGTTTCAAAAGCACACATTGCCATAGTAACAGCCTGGCAGTAAAGGAAAGTTCTTTGTGTGGACGTGCTCCTTGTGAAAGAGTAGAATGTCATCACTCACAGTGAATTTAGTCAGTGGCCGATATGGGCTGATACATTGTTTCATGTGGTATGTGAGTGGTGGTCGCCACTGGGTAGTTATGGTAAGGTCAGTGTTTCCATATAAAATGCCTTTTTTGTTTTGCTAATAACTTTGGTGCTGTTTGATGACTCTTCATGAAACTTTACAAAAAAAGTGCTCTTTTTTTACTAGTTTCTTCATGGAAAGTTTCGGGATGATCCACTGAGCCGGGGCTGAGAAAAAGAGGGGTCCCAAAACACAAGATTCTCATGCATTTTCCATAGACTTTTTTAGGAAGTGATACTACAAAAATGTTGAATGGAATTAAATCAAATTTGGCAGGATGCTAGATCTTGGTCCAAAAAGCGTGCTTTTTGTGATTTGGTGTAAATCTATTCAGTAGTTTTTGAGAAATTAAGGATGATAAAAATCTGTATATTTGGACGGTTGGGTTCGAGGGACTCTCGAAACAAACCCAATTTAAAAAGATAGAGTGTTCTGATTGGCTAAGGGGCCTCTTTTTTCATGGGCCAACTCACTCCTACAGGAGGCAGGCTCCTGCAGGAACGAGCACTCTGAATGGATGCCGGCATCAAGAGGAAAAATGTTGCAGGCAGCCATTACCAGACTCAGAGACTTAGTCCCCTGTCCTGAGTGTAATAAAGAAACAAATATAAGGGATCAGGGTAGGGATAGCCTACCCCCTATGCCTTATGGTGGCAGTTCCACAGGGACACGTCCTGGGCCCAAAATATTTATATATTTTTTTTTTAAGTTGGGATCCCGCGGGTATCCCATAGGACTTCTGCAGGATTGCGGTATATAAAAGAAAAAACAAGGCTGACAAACATTTTATATAATTTAATAATCTGACCTCTGGGGTGTGCCAGGTCCCTGAGGTCTTTATTAAAAGTATTTGGGGATTGGTGGTGTGAGTGAAGCCCCATTCCTGAACCGCCATTGGGCCGCAGAGAAACCATCCCCCAGGGCCAAATTCTAAATACAGGAGAGTGGGACATGCAGCTCTCGTCCGCAGCCTGTATTGGGCCCTGGGGACCCCATCCCTGGGGCCGATGTTTTTAAAAAAGAGGAGTGGGCACGCGGGTCCCCTCCCCGAACTACCTTTGGGTTTTGGGCACCCCATCCCCCGGGATAAAAAACTTACAGGAGGGGGGGGGACTAGTGCCAATATTAGCCCCACGGACCACATCAGCCTGGGGTACGATAATGTACAGTGTCCCAGGGAGCTCAATCTGGGGATACTGTGATTCCCTGCCTGGGAGAGTGTGAACAAAGCAAACACAAGGAGATGATGGACGGAGTGCAGAAACATTTCAGACACTCACCCCCAGTCACAGATCTGGGTTAAATCCATCATCATTCTTTAGCTCACTTCGCCACCCCAGTTCAGACCCAGCTATATGCAAATCAGTCTCGACTCTGAGCCTCATGGGAACAGTCCAGCCCGAACTGCCAAGCCAGGTCTTCCCTGGACAGGAAACAAGCTTCCTGGGACCGGTTTCGGGGTAACACCCCCTCATCAGCCAGGCTAGCTTGAATCCAATGGCAAAGTGAGCAAGGGACCCACGTCTGGGCATACCCTGCCAACTTAGGGCGAACAAAGCAAACACAAGGAGATGATGGACGGAGCGCTGAAACTTTTCAGACACTCACCCCCAGTCACAGATCTGGGTTGAATCCATCATCATTCTTTAGCTCACTTCGCCACCCCAGTTCAGAACCCATCCCCGGAGCCAATGTATTTAAAAAAGAGGAGTGGGCACGCGGGCCCCCTCCCCGAACCACTTTTGGGTTTTTGGCACCCCATCCCCCGGGTATAAAATACTTACAGAAGGGGGGGGGACTAGTGCCAATATCACCCCCACGGACCCCATCAGCCTGGGGTGTGATAATGTACAGTCTCCCGGGGAGCTCAATCTGGGGATACTGTGATTCCCTGCCTGGGAGAGTGTGGACATTACCTAGGTATCAATGTGGCTTGGGAAGGGGGGCGCCTGCCCCCTTACCATAAAAAACAAGCATTGGAAATGCAAAAGGTCTTGCATTTGTTTGAGTTAGAGCTATTGGCATTATAAATGGCAATGTAATTTACCTATGTGTTATGGAGTGCATGTATGTGGTTGGTAGTGGAATTATGTGGGTTGGATTGGATAAGTTAGTTGTGTAATTGTGTGGTGTCAAGTGGATTGGTGTAGTGGAATTATGTGGCATGGTGTGCTGTGGAATTATGTGATAGTTAATATGTGGTATTGAGTGTAATGGAATTATGTGAAGTGGGATTGTGTGTTATGGAATGTTATTATGTGGAATGGTATTTTGAGCTGCGGTGTGTAGCGGAGTTTAATTATGTGGTATATGTGGTGTACTGTTGAATTTTGTGGTATGATGTGGTTATAAACAAAGTCTGTGGCAAGCAACACATTAGCAGCAGCACCTAAGGGGCAGGTCTGTTAGGAGGCATAGCCAATAGGTCTTGGCAATGTGAGAACTCTTGGTCTTGCCAATGGTAATGTCTTTTAACCATGTTATGGTAGGATCCTATGCCAGATATGCAACTATCACTGTATGTGCCAAGGACTGGATGTGCATGTGGTTTGTAAGCTTTTTATGTCCTACTGACAGACACAGTGAGAAACTCATACTGCCTTCAGCATCAACTTTATAGCTCTGAATTGTGCGCAGTCATAAACCCCACCTGCAACCTGAACCCAGGCAGCTGCAGTCAACTCAGTTCAAAGTATGAGCTATGCAAGAGTCATATGTTGCATGACACATAAGAGATGCACTGGGCGATGGACAAGTGAAGCGCTGCATGTTAAAAATGTCGATAAAGTCCACTTTTTACCTGCTTTGGGAGAATTTGAAATCCCCAGAACAAATTATGATCCAGCACGTACGATTTGCACAAAGAATTTAGCTGAGAGATGAAGTTCTTTTAGAGGCAAAACACAGTGTAAACATGGCCGCGCCCCTTTGCGCCAGTAAAGGGGCGAGATTTGAAAATGGCATTATTTCAAAATGGGTTCTGTATGAAACCCTAGTCATCAGCAGATTATAATGCTTAGGATGGGACGGCTTGATAGAGCGAATCTTTTATTTTTGACCCAGGATTTTCCTTGCGCTGTTCATCTATCTCTTAAAATATTACTGAGGGCACAAAGAAGAGTCTTCTGCACGCCTCCATTTAGATGGTAATTACAAGTCTTATGGGGCAGAGTGAACAGGCCCACTTCGGAATAAAAATAGAAATGGTTATTTGACCTGAAATTGACTTATACTGCTTGTTTCCGTTTTGATGTTTTGTAACAGAGCATTAGGCCGTTTTCTCAAGTTATTCGCTCTGTATTTGTTTTTTTTTATGGCTTAAAAGTTTATGCTGCTTATCTTTCTGGATTTTAAGATTTATTCCCTCTTGGTAAATTCGTGCTATTTATCAACTCTGTATTATTTTCATCACATGTAATGAATTTCTATGGATGTATTTATGGATTCTAAAATGTTTGTTATATGGATTTCAATAAAAAAAAAATCGCTCTGTATATGTGATAGAGGTCGAACTCAGTGAAGCCTGCATGATCCACTTCAAAACAGAGATGTCAATTAAAGCAAATTTACATTTACTGTTACACATGATAATTCATCACAGTAGCAAACTACAGAAAAACAATATACTCTCAGGGAAAGCAAGATAAAGAGAAACATGTAGAATGTAATCAGGGATTGCATCGCTAACATGGAATACCTTTAGAGCCGAGACCTCAAACATAGCGTTTACCCAAGTTTTAATTTCCAGTTCCCATCTTCGCTTGAGCTGTTATTTTGCTCCCCATAGCACAGTAATGACTCACCACTTGTTATCGACTCCAACTCTTCAATCAATGGAAAGGAAAAAGCTCTCTTCTCTAGGCCTCGGGGAACAAAGCTAGCTCCTTCACCTGTGCAAATGGAGAGGAATGGTCTGTGATGCCTGTCCCATCCTACACCACTTAAGGAGATCCTGGCAGTCATGAATCTCATGGTGCTCCCTACTCCTATGAGAAAATACGTTATTGAACACTTAAGTTTCTTTATTGTGAAACTGCACTTCGGTCTATAAATGAGCTCTTTATGTTACTGCGGTAACTGCGCACCCTCCCGAGGCATTCAACAACCCGAAACCCCATCCACCTCACACACACATCTGAATGGTTTTAAGTTTTAACCCTTGCTTTCTATTCACACACCTACCACCAGATTAAAACAATTTGAATGAACGAGGCCACGCCGTGCTTATTTCGAAGATCTCGAAATTATTTTGTGCTACACGAAGCTTGGCAATGGAGACAGCAAGGGTCCGGTACTGTAATGTGCACAGCCACTGGGACTACGGCAGATAGCACAGACTCTGCCCTACCAAAGCCTACTTCTGTTACTGTAGGAACCGATGCCGCAGCTACGGCAACACTGAAAGGACTTTGCAGTTACAAAATGATAGTTGAAACTCCCAAAATGAGATGAGCGCAGTCATTTTGGAGTGTTGGGCATAAAACGGATAGGGCGTACTGACAGGCATGTTCCAGCGGGAAACAACGCATGCCATTACAACGCATGTCGTTACAACGCGAAAGGCTTGTTGCAGAGGGTAGAAGGTGTTGGAGTTAACTCCAACACCTTCCCTATTGTTGCACACACTGGAGTTGGAATAGTAAATTATACTATTCCAACTTCCAGCGCACCCCTGACAGAAAGTCGGGGTAAAGGTATGCGTTGTAACGTCATACAACCGTTCCGGCACCATATAGAAAAATTATGTTTATGCTTTGGGGATAAGTGGTCTCTGTAATGTGCTCTGGGGTATTGAAGTTGTGTTTTGTGCGCTTTTAATATTTGTCCCGTACGTCACAAGTGAACCATGGCCCGTACAATATTAGGACTCAGCTAATATTACAGATCTCCTCTTTTCCACAGAACAGTGACGTAAACGATGTGCCTGATCACAGCATGCCACATCATCTTTAAGTATATGACTAACAAAGCAGATATATAACCGAGCAGCGAGTACAGCGTGCAGCTGCAGGCATGTTGGTAGGAGGAAGTGTGATGCTTAAAGGGGCTGGCGGCAACAAAGCGGGGGGGGCTGGCGTGTCTACTTACAAACGGCGCTATGTAGAGACATGTACACAGCGCGCAGAACACGCGTCGCCTCCCGGCAATGTACAACCGACAGAGCAAAAGGCAGTTTGTCTCTGACCTTGCCTCATCCTCACACCCCCCACTTGCAGCAGATTGTTTTTTGTTCCCAAAAAAAAAAAAACACTTGGCTGCAATTGTGTTCTTTTGGTGGGTTATTATTGCCATGGTCTGCTTTCTCATAGGGGACATTGACAGCGGCATAGGGTTGTTTACAACATGCCAACAGGACGTGCCATAACGTCTAGCGCTGCCGACTTTGGAACTGGGAAACCTGGTTTGATCCTCAGCGGTGGCTCCTGTGCCTTTAAAAAAAAACTTACCTTTAGGAGCAGTTAATAAAAAATAAAAAAAATGAAACCTGCACATTGACTGATGAGTCAACCTGTTGTCTCGAGAGTTAAAAAAAAAGAAGTGAAGAAATAGAAAAAATAAACATGCGGCCACATTCGGCGCCGCAAATAAACTAAAGCAGCGGCCGTGCCATGGTATGAAAAAAAACGAGGAGCACTTACAAAGCATGCAGCTGGGAACAGCGAGATGGGAGGGAACCAAGCTGTGTATGGCGCTGCAAAGCCCATACAGGAGGAGGGAGGAGGGGCCAGCACATGCTGTAGTGTGTGATGGCCAAACAAAATGTTCTCTGAGTGAAATCGCCGGAAAGAGAGCTAAGCACACAAAGGAGGGACTTTTACAGAAATGCACCAATAACAAGCCAGCATTTTTGAATGCCACAGATAAGAACCAATGGCGATCGGTGGGTGGGCCAGAGCCCATGGAAGAGGATACAACAGGTCAATCGAAGGCTCGACCAAATAACACAGACCCCAAGGGTTGGGGTCCCCGGGGCCACTATTGACTCAGGGAATGGGGGGCCAAACGCCCACTCAACATGAAAAAAAGAAAGGCCCTGGGGAATGGAGTCACTGTGGCTGAAGTAGCTTGGTGAGTGTGGGCGGGCACCCTCTTCGCCTTAAAAAGAAAAACAAAGACCTCTGGGTATGGGGTTCTTGGGGCCACTGTTGGCTCGGGGAAAAGAGTCACACACCCCCTTCCGATAAAAAAAAAGAAAAGCCCCGGGGATGGTGTCCCCAGGGCACAAAGTGTCTTAGGGAGTGGTGCTGCATGCCCCCATCCCCTAAAAAAAAGCCCCTGGTGGATGGCGTCCCTGGGGCCCAATAGATGCACAGGGAAGGGACCAAATGCCCCCCTCCCCATTATTATGAATTCAGCCCTGGTGGGATGGGAACCTGGGGCCCATTGGAGGCACCAGGATGTGGACCGCATACCCCTCTCCCCTGTATTATGAATTCAGCCTCAGGGATGGGGTCCCTAGGCCCGGAGTCGTTCAAGGGGGAGTCCCCTACATTAAAAAAAAAACTAAGACCCGGGGGAATAGGGTCCCGGTGCGACTATTGGCAAGAGACAGTATAAAGAAAAAGGATAGCCTGGAGATTATGAATGTTACTATTGTGGTAAGGAAAGTGAATACACCAAATATCACCTTTTGTTTCTTTCGACTATGCAGTGGACCTGTTAATTTAGAGATTATTTAGAGACATGGCCACTCAATTTTAGTTATTACGGTAGGAGTAGATACATTATGGCACTGATGGTCAAAGACAGCAGGGAGAATGTTGTTTTCATCAGGCCTTGAAATTCGAATCATTGTTTATCTTCAGCACACTGCCGAGCACATCTGCTGTCCTATGGGTGAACCAGATCCTGACCGGATCACACCAAGGAGGACACAAGCACAGACATGAGTGTGTTACGTTATACCCACAGATTTTTCACAGGGTACAGGCAGGCTTGCAATGGTAAATATTTTGAAAGTGTCTCCGAGATTTTTATTTTGCCTTTCAAAAGATGCATATAATAATCTACTTTAGTTTGTTGAACGAGTGTACATATTTTTGTTTATTGAGATTCTGGAAGTAGAATATGAGGAGGATTGTCTTTCCCCAGTTGTTGTTTCCTACACAATGTTGGAACCAGAAGTAACCTGTTTGCCTCCTTGGATTTTTGAACCTTTCTTTAAAGTAGATGAGCATAACGAAGCTTTCTCTGTAGAGGTTATTTTAGATGGAACTATCTGTATCAATATGGAGAATTTGTTGGCTTGCAAGCTGATTCTTCCCATCTGGTGACTGTCAAATTTTATTTTATTGTTCTCAGCATTTGCCTCAACAATATACATCATACAAAATTAAAATCACTATAATATATATAATAAGTGCATAAGTGGAAGCCAACACAAAGCCACAATGAAATCCTTACAATCATCAATGCATTAAAACAAGGAATCCCATTCTAACACCTGCCTCTTCACAACTGTCATGGCAAGATGGTAAATTGCAGAACATAAAACAATCTAACGATGCCAACCCAACCAAAATAATGACAGACTAAGGCGAGCCTGATTTCTTCATATTCTTCAGGTTCCCATTTGTGATGCAAGCACTCCAGATATGCATGGAAACTGTACGATAGATCACTGGGTAGTCCGACCTGTAGCACAGGTCTAAGGCCTCTAACTCATTTGATATGTTATAAGCACTGAACAGGGGAGTAAGCCATTTCCTAAGGGGATGCATTGCATTTGTGCAAGATAAGATAACATGAAATGGGTGATGTTTTCTTTTTCCCCACTAGCACAGTCACAAAGATCATCATCATCGTTGCCCGTGTGACTGTGTGTGCGTATTTATTTATTTATTTCTTTGTGTATGTTTTTGTATTTGTGTATGTGTTCATGTGAGCACTCCATCAATTAGCATTATTTCCTTTATCTGCAGACTTAAAAGTGGATAAAGCTAGGAATGATTGGCCTATGATGCTGGTGAGGTGGGCATAAGAGGAGGCCAAATACGTTTCCAGCTCCAACTAATGCGTCACCAAGTCAACCTCAAGCAAGATGGATGGGAAGTTATCCTCCCCAATAAAATGCGCATGTTGTTCTTGGAAGCTGAAATTAAACATCTGGTCACATGGTAAATCAGCAGCATCCTGACGATGTTTCGGCGCAGTACGTAAAAGCTTTGTCCACTATGTAGAGGGTTTTTATCTCTACTATACATTATTAGCTCCAATTCATGATGTCAGTGAAAAGCGTGTTTTCTTCACATATTCTAGATGTAGATTAACGTGTGTCCTATCTCAGAGAGGTGAGAATGAACATTTTCAAGTGACTGTTTCCCTCTGACTGTATTTGCCTTAGAGCTTTCTGTGGGTATGTGCATGTGGTGGTCTGTTATCAAGAAACAGAACCAGCTGAATGCCTTTTCAAGGTATGATTGTGGTTGAGTGAACCTAAGACATTTGTAAGTCTCTTCAGTCAAAAGATATCATCTGTTATGTATGGGCTGAGAACTCATCCAAGAACTTACCGGAGGCCCTGTATGTGCCAAGGAGGAAGGATTGCTGCTCTCATTGTCCCCACGGGCCTGATTTTGAGTATGGTGGATGGAGTATGTACCATCGCCATGGCGCAGTACTTTACTCCCCCCATTGCAAGGGTTCTCCGCCTGCCAAATTTAGGGATGTCTGCCATCCCAGCGGACATCTCTTGCAGTTCCAGGAACCGCAGTCACTGGTCTTCTGTTAGGAATTTGGACCAGGGCTCCTTGCATGGTAGCCTGTTAAACAACAGCAGGATAATTAGCATCCTTGATTCCGCGATGCACACCCAGTTCTGCACGTCTACGTCTAGACATGGGTAAGACAACCCAATGCACCTCAGTCCTTTCCAACAGTCTTATTTTTCCAATCTTCTAATTTAGAAAATCTGTTATGATAATGTACTAACATATATAAAACGCAAAAAACATATAATTACATAACATTTGTTCTGAACTTGGCTTTACTGAAGAACACCTTATTTTGTAAATGACGTTTTACATTTTCCAGTTAGTGTTCTTCTAGTCCATAACGGGCTCCCTTCATGCTTCATGGTAGCCGTGAGGAACTGGGCACAGCCCAATCAAGCGCTGCTTCTAAGGGTGGGTAACAGATGGGACGGAGTATTCTGCCTGTAGGTGGGGTAGGTTTTGCAAGTAAATGTGACAGGTGAAGTACAGAGCCTTACTAGAGGGTGTCGCATCCACGTTGGGAAATGAACAGCAGCAATATAGGCACTGCCAGGCTTCTTTATTCACACCATTGAATCTCTACTATTCTAGTCAGACCCACTTCTGGCGGGGGCTCGTCTCCGCCCAACATGCAGCGCACCTTCCGTCCATCCAGTCTTCTTCTTGTCCACCCACGTCGGTGTCCCCTGCCCTTTGCAGAAAATAGTGCCATGTGTCCAGCTGGAGTGCTGAATTTTTTTGTTCTCGAGGCCCCGGATCACATCTCTTTGGAATGACATCTCCCACCACTTGAAGAATAACAGTTGCCCTTTTTTTAAACCATTTTGGGCATCTCTCATCGATCTGTCTCGATGCTTTGTTCATGCCTGGGCATTTTTAGAGAAGGCAAGACCCTTGCTCTGGTGTGCAGGAATATCCTAGCATGTCTAGGAAAGTGTGTGCCAGTTCTACGCAGCGTCTCTGTTTCCATAGGGTGCAGTGACGTCCTGAGTAGTGTACATCCATGCAGAGACCCTCAACAGGCTGTGTAGATCAGTGACCGCTGGTCACTTCAGGGAGTCACTGAGCTAGTCTAGGCGAGGTGAGCCCTCAACAGCTTGAAGGTGAGGAGGCGCCCGCATAGAACGACATGAGGTGGCCTGGTGAATGACCACAGGAAATCGAGATGCTGGAATGTGTGATAGTGTGTGATAATGTTAACAGGCCTTGCAGGGTAAGCGTTTAGCAATAAAGAGGGTGCTTGTTGCCATAGTAGAGAAGGTGAACAAACTAAGGGGACACCCGGCCTTCTGTACGTTTGAGGAAACAGTGCCACTACTATATGTAGATTCATGAGAGCAAAAACCTCTTTGAAGATGGAATGGGAGCAATTATCGGGTTGCTTGGAAAAGATAGATCTCTGTGGGGTCTGAGTGGGCCACGTGAGACAGGATGAGTGGATCTGAGAGGTGAGGCAGGTTTATTATGAGAAGCAGGACCTTCTGTCTGGAAACAGGGAAACGAGGCAGGCCGATGAGACCAAGAGCTGAGCACTGTGCGACAGAAGATTCTGGTTTCAACCCAGACCTTTTAGAGCTACATCTGGGCTACAGTAGACCTTGTGCGACATCAGCGTGACCGGGACAGTTCTCCATGGACTGGTGCAAAAATAAAAAGTCTCTACCCGCTCTCTCGGACACGGCATTGAGCCTCGGGAGCGTAAACAACCGAGGGATGTGCTGCTCTTACTGGGTGAACGGGCACAGGTGTACGACAATGGCTAAACTATGCACAATATATATTACACAGGTAGGTTACCTGTGCCGATCCTACATTTAGGATACTTATTCTGTTTTGTGTCACGTTCTTGCACAGTCGTACAAAAAATATGATTCTTATCGCACCAGCAGCTGCGTGGTTAGCAGCCAGTCATGCGAAACCTGGCGTTTATCTACTGGCGGCCATTGAATCAAAGTAGTTCTCTGCCCGCCATCTCAAATTTTCATTGAAGAGTGACAGGAAGGCAAACTACAATTTGCATAGCTAAGGGAATCAGAGCTTCCCACACATTCCGGGCATGCTCGCCTGCCTTTCTCACCCTACACAAAGGGCTGGTACTGTGGGAAGGCAGGTGTGCACCTGTTCTCGCATGGAATGTTCATGGAAGCCCCACAGGTGTGGCAGCCAGCTCGCGCTCCGTGAGCACGGAGAGAGCAGCGGGCGGAGGTGCGCGGCAGCGCGAGGGCCTACTTGGCAACTCCTCGTGACTTGGTCCTGACACGCCCGAGTTTAGAGGTCAAACCCTTCTTGCGATTTCGCAAGGAGGATGAGTCTGGAGATTGTTTTTTAGGTCAACACATCTTGTCATTTTCTCTTGCAGATGCTGCTTCTGTTCCCGCTGTTGGCCGCTGTCCAGTGTGAAGAGAGAAATACCATGGTTAACAACTTCTCAGTAACTGCTTTGTAATAGGACATTAGAACGCATTTAAATACAGACTGGCAATGCCAGTAGGTCTGGCATTGGCCGCCAGCCCTCTGGACTGTCAGTTTCGGTTGAATTGTGTGCCTCTTTTCAGCTTTATTGCGGGGAAGCTTTTCGACCCTCGACAAATTAAGAAAAAATGCCTGTAGGCAAACATAATTTTGGGGCCCAAAAAGCTCATATTCCTATAATAGTCCTTGACACTGAAGGGACCTACTTTGTGTGTGGATGAGCTCATTGTGAAAATGCAGCATGACCTCACTCACAGTGGTTAGCCAATGGCTGAAGTGGGCTGACCCAGTGCCCCTTGCTTTATACTGTAGTGAGTGGAATACAAATGTGACTGACACAACATTAGACCAATGGCTGAAGATGGCTGGCTGAAAGCCTCGATAAGCAAGTATATTACATGTAATTGAAATGAAATCAAAAAGTCTTGGTTAACCTCAGGCCTAAAAATTGAACACAGTTGGTGATTGATTTGTACGCAAGTGCTTGATGTTTCTGAACACCCCCCATGTTTTTTACAAGAGTGAATTAATGAACTGAGAACCAGTGCAGTTACACATGTACAAAAATGGCTGGAAGGCACCTAGGCCCAAAACAAACAGCAAATGAGCATAGCGCTGATGGTGAAGCCAGGGCCAGCCTTTAGCATGGGCAAGTTGGGTCCATGCCCAGGGTGCTGACCTTCAGAGGGGCTCAGGAGGTGCCCGCAGCAGCTTTCCTCTGGCTTGGCTGCAAAGGACAGCATGTTAAGCACTGGTACCTGTGTTTACATTTTGTCAGTTTTGTCTTCACATTGCCCTCCTTTCTAGTGTCCCCTCACCGTCACCACTCTCCCATTTTTCAACACGTGGACGACGGGTAGGAGGGACACCAAATTTCGTTTCGCCCGGTCTTTATCTGTCCAAAGGCCCCTTCTGGATGGAGTAATCCAACCACGATAACTTAGGAAATAGGATCTGATGCCAACAGCCCACTTAAAGTGGACTTTTGTGCCTTGTTATAAGTCCGATGAAAGCATCGAGGCCTAAGGTTCTTCCTCACACACTTCTGGGCAGGCAGCCAGGCTGTAGGCCTGTAACTGGCTCTGATTAATTACCCGACCTCTTTTACTGGGGCCACCAATGCTCAAGATGAGTTGACTCCACGTACAGACTGGTGAGGCCGGATTGCAGAAACTTGCTCGGGTACACTAATTTGCATCAAATGCCCAATTATTAGCTTATTATGTACTGTAAGGGTAAAGTGCTTTGCTCTGTTTATTTTAGCACCCTTCAAGACTGCTTTGCAGCAGATAAAATCGCTGTTTTGCATTTTGTCTATTTATGCAAAAAAAGAACACTGAGTTTTGCTGCCGCTATAAAGGGCCCTGCATAGATAAATACACAGGGCCAAACCCTTTATGGCCATAAAGGGAACAGGGTCCAAACGTAGAATCTGCACGTGTCTGTGGGTCTCATTTCTATACACCCATGAAGATATCATAAAAAATACAATAAAGTCTTCTTCTATGCCAACAACGATTCCTTGTATTTATTAAAAAAACAGATGTTGTCTCATTCATATTGGTGCAGACGCCATCCACTCCGGCTCACCGCTAGACCTGTGCCCTCACCACGTCTTCAACAAAGCCAGTACAGCCATCGCGCCCCATCTCCGGAAAATAATCAACATCTCCTTCGAGACAGCAACCTTCCCGGAAAGCTGGAAGCACGCCGAGATCACCGCCTTACTCAAGAAACCCAAGGCAGACCCCAAGGACCTCAAGAACTTCCGACCCATCTCTCTGCTCCCGTTCCTCCGCGAAGGTCACCGAGAAAATCGTCAACAAACAACTGACCCGCTACCTCGAGGAGAACAACATCCTGGACCCTTCCCAGTCCGGCTTCCGCAGCAACCACAGCACCGAAACCGCCCTCATCGCCGCCACCGATGACATCAGGACCCTGCTAGACAACGGAGAAACAGCAGCCCTCATCCTCCTGGACCTATCAGCCGCCTTCGACACGGTCTGCCACCACACACTACGAACACGCCTTCACGACGCCGGGATCCAAGAGAAGGCCCTGGACTGGACCACATCCTTCCTCTCCGGCAGAACACAAAGCGTCCGCCTCGCCCCCTTCCGATCCAAAGCCACCAAGATCATCTGCGGCGTACCCCAAGGCTCCTCCCTCAGCCCAACGCTGTTCAACATCTACATGGCACCCCTCGCCCACGTCGCCCGACAGCACAACCTCAACATCATCTCCTACGCCGACGACACCCAGCTGATCCTCTCCCTCACCAAAGACCCTCACACCGCCAAAGCCCACCTCCACGAAGGAATGAAGGCCGTCGCCGAATGGATGAGTACCAGCCGCCTGAAGCTGAACTCCGGACAAGATGGAGGTCCTCATCCTTGGTTCCAACCCTTCAGCATGGGACGACTCCTGGTGGCCAACATCACTGGGAACAGCCCCGACACCCACCGACCACGCACGCAACCTAGGGGTCATCCTCGACCCCTCCTCTCCATGACTAAGCAGGTCAACGCCGTTTCCTCATCCTGCTTCAACACCCTCCGAATGCTCCGCAGGATCTTCAAGTGGATCCCCACCGAAACAAGAAAAACAGTCACCCAGGCCCTCGTCACCAGCAGGCTGGACTACGGAAACGCCCTCTACGCAGGAACGACGGCTAAGCTCCTGAGACGGCTGCAACGCATCCAGAACGCCTCTGCACGTCTTATCCTCGACATCCCCCGACGCAGCCACATCACACCCCACCTGAGAGACCTGCACTGGCTCCCTGTCAACAAGAGGATAACCTTCAAGCTCCTCACCCACGCACACAAAGCACTCCACAACTCCGGACCAGCCTACCTCAACAGACGACTCAGCTTCTACACCCCCACCCGCCAGCTCCGCTCCACCAGCCTCGCCCTCGCCACAGTCCCCCGCATCCGGAAAACGACCGCCGGCGGCAGATCCTTCTCCCACCTCGCCGCCAAGACCTGGAACACCCTCCCCACCAACCTTCGGCAGACCCAAGACCTACTGGCCTTCAGAAGACTCCTCAAGACCTGGCTCTTCGATCAGTAGCAGCACCACCCCCTTCTTCCCCCAGCGCCTTGAGACCCTCGCGGGTATGTAGTGCGCTTTATAAGTGACTTGATTGATTGATTGATTGATTGATTGACGGCAGAGTGCTCATATGTGCAGTGAAGTGAACAATTAGTATGATAGATGTATAGAGCAGGGAAGTCCAATAAATATATATTTTTTTTTTAAACAGTACACTGATGGCTCTGATTTTTGTGTAAGGTATAACACCGTGACAATCCCTAGTACAGTGTCGACGTTTCGACTCACACCCTCATTCCCGTGGGTCTCTTCAGGACAGAAAGCGCCGCCTGGCGCAACACCTCCACGCTGCTTACTTCCTTCATATGTAGAGGTTTGTTACAACTGTAGAGCACCCACACTCGGCTTATCAATTAAGGCTTCACTAGCAACAGGTCTACAAGCAATCTGGATGCCGAGCTACCCGCCCACTTCAGTCCGCCTAAAGTCCATCACTGTCAGGAATGCCATGCTCTATGCTGTGGTGGGCAAAGCAAACTGTGACTGACACTACAGTAGACTAATAGATGAAGAGGCTTGACTGCAGCCCCTGTAACTAAGTTCTGTATTGTATTGTAGAAGACAAAAGAGGTACGGTGTTCCTGGGTGGCAAGTTGGCCACCTGGTTAGTACTCAGAGTGGTGGGGAGGTGGGGAATACTCCTTCGGAACTAGGACCCTCACACACCCAGCAAGCTAGGTGTCATGCTTCATCATATGGGTCTGCTCTCGTCGAGCCGGCGCTGCAATGCTCGACGGGCACCCATAAAGGGGCTCTTTATCGGAGATCTTTTGTTCCTGCCGTATAGTGCCGTAGGTGTGAGGGCCTGGTAAGATGTAGATGTGGTGTGTGGTTCAAACAGGTAAGGAATCCTCTATAATTATTTTTATTCTGGAGAGGTCACAACCTGATTAAAAAGTAAAAGAAGAAGGAGGGCGACTATTTTGTTTTAATCTGACAAAATTACGCTCTACCTCTTAGTGGTCAACATGTTTCTCGCCTATAAAATGTCTCTAATAGATCAGTTGGCGATTCCTCAGGACCTAGTGACTAAATGAAAACTATCTACAGTGTATGGTGTGGTTCTACATACCACTTCTTCTCTCGGTAGGACGTTGCCCCGAGAAAAGCAGCCAACCTAGAGTACAAACAAAAGGATCAAAACCAAATGGAAATATTGGTACATGGTCCTATTGATTCAAGTGGGTGTGTTTCACGTACACAACCTCTTTGAATCTATACAAGTGATAAAGACAACGTGATTTCATGCATATCACATTCTACGTGTGCCTTCATTTGTATTTAGAATATAAAACCTCTGTGTAACCAGTTAGAGTAATTGAACAACATGGTGAGTGAGTATCAGCTCACCTCTTAAGGATTCAAGTGCTGCTTCATCAGACCGCAGCGGAGTATATGGACACTCAACGTAGTGTCGCTGTTGTATTAAAAGGAAAAAACAAACAACAAAATATGTTGGGTGTGGGCTTGTAGGCACAACGTTTAGTTGCTAAGGCCATGACTCTAGAGCATTAAAAGTGAAAGTGGGCATGGTTCAGGTTAAAGTAAGCCCATAGTCGTGAAATTGGTATCATTGACAAGGTTATTCAACAGACTCAAAGTGCCCCAGACCTGCCTGCGTAGCTGCTGGCGCCTTCACCATGCGCTCCGACATTATGCCAATCGTGCGGTGTGTTAAGAGCGCCTACAGCGCCCAAGCTATGTCTTAGTGCAGAGCTCTACAGAACATCAGAGTCAAGCGTACCCTTCCCAAAGACCAGCGGTAACTTGTCAGCAATTCCCAGCACCTCTTACCTCTCTTAAAAGCTTGTGACCAGGCATAGTCTCAACGTGTAATCCATACTCACCTGCTCCCGCTCAGAGCAGTCCGGCTCACCTACCCGCTCCGCTGCATCAGGAAGGAAAAGACAGGTTGTTGGTTCCTGTCTTAAATACCCTCTCCTGGTGCCATTAAGCATGGTAAATCAGTCGCACCTGGTGTGTGGTGTGATGGTGTCGGCATGACATCATCTACAGTGTAACCATGGAGGCCATCTTTGAATGTGGTGAAGGTCTATGGTTCTGGCTATTACCTTGATGTGGATGCGCATCAAGGGCTTCAAATTTGGCATTGAGTGGCGCGGTTTTATCAACAATGTGAACAAGAATTTATACAGTGCAAAGTGCTCACGTCACTGCGCCAAATTTGTGCATAAGTTGCTGGCGACTGCCGATTGGGTGATTCTTGTTCACATTGTTGATAAAACCGCGCCACTCAATGCCAAATTTGAAGCCCTTGATGCGCATCCACATCAAGGTAATAGCCAGAACTATAGACCTTCACCACATTCAAAGATGGCCTCCATGGTTACACTGTATATGATGTCATGCCGACACCATCACACCACACACCAGGTGCGGCTGATTTACCATGCTTAATGGCACCAGGAGAGGGTATTTAAGACAGGAACCGACAACCTGTCTTTTCCTTCCTGTTGCAGCGGAGCGGTAGGTGAGCCGGACTGCTCTGAGCGGGAGCAGGTGAGTATGGATTACACGTTGAGACTATGCCTGGTCACAAGCTTTTAAGAGAGGTAAGAGGTGCTGGGAATTGCTGACAAGTTACCGCTGGTCTTTGGGAAGGGTACGCTGACTCTGATGTTCTGTAGAGCTCTGCACTAAGACATAGCTTGGGCGCTGTAGGCGCTCTTAACACACCGCACGATTGGCATAATGCTCGGAGCGCATGGTGAAGGCGCCAGCAGCTACGCAGGCAGGTCTGGGGTACTTTTGAGTCTGTTGAATAACCTTGTCAATGATACCAATTTCACGACTATGGGCTTACTTTAACCTGAACCATGCCCACTTTCACTTTTAATGCTCTAGAGTCATGGCCTTAGCAACTAAACGTTGTGCCTACAAGCCCACACCCAACATATTTTGTTGTTTGTTTTTTCCTTTAATACAACAGCGACACTACGTTGAGTGTCCATATACTCCGCTGCGGTCTGATGAAGCAGCACTTGAATCCTTAAGAGGTGAGCTGATACTCACTCACCATGTTGTTCAATTACTCTAACTGGTTACACAGAGGTTTTATATTCTAAATACAAATGAAGGCACACGTAGAATGTGATATGCATGAAATCACGTTGTTTTTATCACTTGTATAGATTCAAAGAGGTTGTGTACGGTGAAACACACCCACTTGAATCAATAGGACCATGTACCAATATTTCCATTTGGTTTTTGATCCTTTTGTTTGTACTCTAGGTTGGCTGCTTTTCTCCGGGGCAACGTCCTACCGAGAGAAGAAGTGGTATGTAGAACCACACCATACACTGTAGATAGTTTTCATTTAGTCACTAGGTCCTGAGGAATCGCCAACTGATCTATTAGAGACATTTTATAGGCGAGAAACATGTTGACCACTAAGGGGTAGAGCGTAATTTTTGTCAGATTAAAACAAAATAGTCGCCCTCCTTCTTCTTTTTACTTTTTAATCAGGTTGTGACCTCTCCAGAATAAAAATAATTATAGAGGATTCCCTTACCTGTTTTAACCCACACACCACATCTACATCTTACCAGGCCCCTCACACCCACGGCACCTATACGGCAAGGAACAAAAGATCTCCGATAAAGAGCCCTTTATGGGTGCCCGTCGAGCATTGAGCGCCGGCTCGACGAGGAGCAGACCCATATGATGAAGCATGACACCTAGCTTGCTGGTGTGTGAGGGTCCTAGTTCCGAAAGGAGGTATTCCCACCTCCCCACCACTCTGAGTACTAACCAGGTGGCCAACTTGCCACCCAGGAACACCGAACCTCTTTTGTCTTCTAGTTCTACCCAGGGCAAGTACGGTGGACCTTTATCAAGCCCTCATTGTCCCCCTTGTTGTTTACACTGAATTGTATTGTAACATCTGTAAAGTGCTTACTAGTTGCATACTACATATATTTTTATTACAAACGAAAGGGTAGATCTAAATCCAGACCTAAAAAGATCTTGTTCAGCTCAGCTGATTCGATGATAGGCGTACTGGCCCTTGTAAACCACTGTGGAAGGAGTTCAGGTTTACCCCATAGTGGTGCACTTGGACAATAGAAACATGCCTAGAGAGGGCGAGGTGCCTACGAGACCCCATTGGGCCGCACTGGACAGAGCTAGAGAAGAAGATCTAGGAATTGGTGCACATGCAGGCACCAGGCTGCAGCAGGCAGGGCCAGACTCTGTCCCATCCACACAGACCATGAGACCAGTCAGTCTCCATGCCAAGCCATGACACCCACCTCCGCATGTATATTGTATCACCTTTGGATGGAATGCAAGTGCAGGACTAGTTATTCGGCAAAGAGCTCGTATAACACTAGTGCCTTGATGCACACCTCAGCATGGCTTGCCTTCCATGCTCAGGACAAGTAGGAAATATTTAAGTGCTTTGCACATATTTCGAATCCTTAACCAATTACAGGGAACTGTGCTCACAGTTACAGCTCTACTTTCTAGTCAGTGTCATTTTTTGATGCAAAAATGGTTTGTGCCTTGTATTTACTGTGCTGCTCATTTCTACAAGTGCCTCAGTGTTCACTGTCAGCAAAACAACGAAAAACAAACATTTCATGTATGGGTTATTTTCAGGCACCTGCTTATTGCCCACAGAGAGCTGGATGTTAGAACATTTTCTCTCCAATTTATTGACTTTAATTCGAAAAAGACACCTAAGATGAGATAATATGAAGGAGTGGTGGTCCCAGAATGCAACATGTAGGGAGAGGTGTTTCCCCGTACGAGGTCCAACAGTGGTCTTGGAAGAAGACTTTAAACCGACCTAGAACTTCTCTGTCCACCCACGTGAGGTTGTTAAGCATGTGCAGGATCACACGTGGTCAATGTTTTCAAAAGTCACAGACATATGAAAGACAACCAGCATAACTAGTTCTTTTGGCCGAGGACTTTTACCATCGATAATCCATTGGTGCAGGGCTTTGTGAAGTGAGATTAAGGGATGCTGGAGTAGTTTGGGGTTGGGTGGTGCTAGTTTGAGGGTGGGCTTTTTCAGTAAAGAGTAGCAGTAAACATTTTGTAAGAAATCTGGTTAGGCACCATGAACGGGTGAGACACTGAGGACAATGGGCCAGAGAAGCACTATTTGATGTCAGTTGACAGATCATGTGGTTGGCGCTGTTGATTAATATTCAATGACGGATCAATGATAATTACTCTAGCAGTGAGAATTGAAGCAGTTTGTGTACAGCCTTCTGGGAGCTTCACAGAAGTCGTGATGAGGAGGGTCGTTCGGTGGTATTCTGGGGAGATTGAGTTTATACTGGTGACAATTTGCTGAAGGTGAGTTCGTTTTGACTTTTTAAATTACCAATCCGTTTCTTACTAATTTATTTTGAAGACCTATTTGGCAATTGAGTTGTAGAATGGTCCAAATGTTTTGTGTACGTTTTCTTTGATTTTCTTCTTTGTTTTGGAGGCTGTGTCTAAATTGTAGTATATGTTGTATACCATGAGTGGGTCAGTGGATGAGATATGTTTGTCTATTTTGAAGAGAGTCAGTATGGAAACTAGTAGTCAAGTTGGTTTGGGCCAGGGGGCATGTAGCCTAAGGGTCAGAGCTGCTAACCTTGGAACTGGGGAGCTAGGTTTGTGTCCCACCTCTGCTCACCAACATGTGGATCTGAGCAAATCACTGAACCTTATTGTGCCTAAATAAAAAGTGTGATGTGTCTGGTGCTCATGTAATGCACTCGGGCCATGTTCTTGCTATATAAAACTGCAAAAAATAAATTTGTTGAAGAGATTCCTTGTTCTGGAATGTTTAACGTGTGAGGCTGGGACTGCACTCTACCTATATAAACAATATGTAGAGCACAACAAACACCCAAAGATGAGATTTCTTGGCCCTATTCTCACCAGATAGGGTAGAACGTACAAGTAGGGCATGAGTAGCTATTTGGATGAGATAAAGCCAGGATTTGAGCTATTATCTGAAGACTATTACAGTTTCCACATTCCTAAGAGGAAGGGGTAAGCTGTTCCACAACTTTGGTACCCTTACGCAGAAAACGATTCCATAAGAATGGGCATACATGAATCTAGGAATAGCCAACAGTTTCACTCAAAAGGATCTCTGCTTAGATGAAGGGTGATACTTCATGAAGGGTTGAGCAAGATACTTTATCTTCACATGGGGAAAGATTCTTTACCTAAAAGAAGAAATCTGTTCCCGAACAGGAAGCCCGTGCTGTTGCAAATGTTTACAAGTGACAACATTCAAATTTCAAATATTAACGAAAGATCTGAAGATGATTCAGATTTTTGTACAGTGCTTCTAAGCACTTGACATTGCAGTAATGAACTCCTGCATAAATGAAATCGTAAGCAGCTATGATCTTATGCGACAAATGAAAAATTCTTGAAAGCATTTTTAGATGGAAGAAGCAAGACTTAGTGGTAACTGCAACCTGTAAGTTAAGATTTAAGTCAGCATCAGTTTGAACACCAAGCATCTTGACTAATCCAGGAGGACAGGGAGTGGGACCATGAACGTGAGCCATACACTCCCATCCAAAACATTTAGGGGTTATGTGTAAGAAGGACTTCAGTCTTCAATGGGTTTAATTTGAGAAAATTTACATTCATTCAGCAATTAAAAGCATCTATGACCACTGTGAGGCTTTCAGGCTTAACATTGTTTTGGCCCCTAGTGCTCAGAATCAACTGAGCATCATCAGCATACATGAGAATGCAATGGCTACCTTGTGAAGCTGAATATCATGGGGCTGCAGATAAAGTGTAAAGAGCAGGGTCGTTAATGAGGATGCCTGATGGACTTCTCATGGCATAGGTCTCGGGTCAGAGGTAAAAGTACCTAACTGCACCATCTGGATACGCTCAAGATAAGACGTATTTCAACCACTTGAGTGCATGTCCTACGATTGAAGCAAGGGTGAAGCAATTGATTAGGACTTGATGGTCGATGGTGTCGAAGGCAACCAATAGATCCAGTAAAATCAGCGGCCAGACACTGCCACAAACCACAATCCTCCTCAGTTCATCAAAAATCAATGCCACTACTAGTTCTGTGTTAACCCTTGGCCTGAAACATGTTTGATAAAAGTCCAGCATAACATTTTTCTCCATAAAATATTGGACTCGAGAAGAATCAGAGTGTAGACAAATAAGAAAGGCAAGATGTCTGACCTAAATCAAATTATTTGAGTGCAATGGTATAAAGGGGGTTATTTCTTTCTTGATTGTTTTCTGAAGGTAGATTGTTGCTTTACAGAGGGAGCGGACCTTATAACTGACTTATGTAGGTGATTGGTAGGTAAACAGTAAGGTGGAAGTGGCCTCGCACTGCTTTGTACAAAGGTTTGCATGTGTAACTTCTTTATAGTATACCCTAGAGAGTAAGGGGGAGTGTCCGTCCCCACCTTATAGAAACTGAGAGCCATCAGAGCTGCTTTACATGGAGGATCAATGGCTACAGTGCTTGATACTACTTTATACAGCGGTAGGTGTCAAGCACTGATTTATGTACCGAGAAAGGAGGGTTGCCCCGCCCTCCTTTAATCAGACAGAGGGGTCTGGTGTCTGGTCATGCCTTATGCAAATGGAGGCAATATGGTCCAGCACTGATTTATGCAGAGGGATCAAGATTGGTGCTGAGTACTGCAGCACTACCTTAGACAGAAAGACATTGAAGAGCCCATCAATGCTCTACACAGTTGGAAAAAGAGCGGTTCATCCTTTCTTTACACACATCAACAAGGGCGGTGTGCCACTGCTTACACAGAGGATTCGGGAGTGGTCTGATCTGTTTAATTTTAGTAGATGGGTGTCACCTGATTGCCTTCATCCCTCGTGAATCTTTGCCTCCCAATTACCACACCAAGCCCAAGCATGGCTAGCCACACTGGGAGCAATTCACAAAGGCATTTATCAGTATATTTAGCAGTACTCTTGTATTACATCACACGCTCATAAATGCAATTCATATAGCTACTGGTGTAAAGCTATGCCTAAGCCACTCCTGTGCTGAGTTCTTCACCCCATGTGCATAGAACTATGCACATCGAGACCTACATTTTAGGTGTAAATGTGGGAGTGGTAAGGGGCAGTGGCTGGAAAATTGTGAATATCTGTTACGAAGTGGGTGGAGCAAAGGGAAATCAAGGAGGGGCAATGGGTGGAACACACAAAGACAAATACCGGTAAGTCAGTTGAAATTCACTGAAGTTACACCCATATCTACACAAGTAGCCCATGCAGACAAAAATCTACTGCAGGCAAGCCTTGCAGTGCATTCACACATAACACATGGCCACTCCAGAAAATCACACAGAAAGCTATGGAGACACAGTATTACATTACCATCACAAAGGGAAAAAAGGCCAAAAATTGCCATGTGTGACATTTGTGAACACAAACCTACACACACCAAATGCCTTAAATCTATACACCACCAGTATTGCCAAAATTATTTACAAAATAACATTTCTGAAACACACCTACATGGTGGGCTTGTAAAATACATATACTCCACAAACTACTCACACAGCAGCACGCATATCAACACCCACATTCTACAGAACCAACAAGGGCATGGTTGCCATGTCACAGCCAATCCAATCCCTGTGCTTGCTTCGTGATCTGCAGACATGCATCACCAGGCTGGTGCACCAGTAGATCACCATGCCACCTTGGCAAGAGGTGACATGCCAGTTCTAAGCCATATCCCCTTTCCCTCAGGTATTATGTGACTTCAATAGCACTGTCAGTCCTGAGCAGAATACTCACTGTCAGCACTGTCACTGTATACTTAAATCAAACTGCCAGACAGAGAAGTGTTTCTAATAGTAAGACTTCAATCGATCCCATCGACTATTGGTAAAATGAACACTGACATGCCGGAGTGTTATACACACTGCTAGCACTGCAAGACCCAAATAGTTTATACACCGCTAACAACGAAACACACAAACTGCATATTCACTGCTAACACTGCCGTCAGCAGCACCCTTTGCTTGTGGGCACCCCACTTTGAGATGTATACACAGTGTCAACTCTGCTCACTCTCTGTATACACATTCTTATTGGAGTCAACCCTAAGTGGTATAAGCACTACAAACATCGTCAGTCAGAACAGAGTTCCCACAGCTAACACTTCCGTCCAGGACAACTATTCATAGAGTTCACACTGTATAAACAATGCTAACACTGGAAGCCCCTATCAGCTTACACGCTGCTAACACTGGAACGCCCCTAGCAGCATGCAGCTGCTAACACCGGAAGCCCCTAGTAGCATACACGCTGCTAACACCTGAAGCCCCTAGCAGCATACACGCTGCTAACACCGGAAGCCCCTAGCAGCATAAATGCTGCTAACACCGGCAGCTCCTAGCAGCATACATGCTGCTAACACTGGAACGCCCCTAGCAGCATACAAACTGCTAACACTGGAAGCCCCAAGAAGGATACACACTGCTTACACTGGAAGCCCTTAAAAGCATACACACTGCCTACACTGGAAGCCCCTAGTAGCATACACACTGCTAACACTGGAAGCCCCTAGTAGCATACACACTGCTAACACTGGAAGCCCCTAGTAGCATACACACTGCTAACACTGGAAGCCTCAATCAGCATACACACTCCTAACACTGGAAGCCCTTAACAGCATACACACTGCTTACACTGGAAGCCCTTAAAGGCATACGCACTGCTTACAATGGAAGCCCCTAGTAGCATACACACTGCTAACACTGGAAGCCCTTAAAAGCATAAGCACTGCTTACACTGGAAGCCCCTAGTAGCATACACACTGCTAACACTGGAAGCCTCAATCAGCATACACACTACTTACACTGGAATGCCGAAGCAGCATACAAACTGCTAACACTGGAAGCCCCGAGCAGCCTACACATTGCTAGCACTGGAATCCCCAAGCAGCATAACACTGCTAACACTGGAAGCTTTAATCAGTATACACACTGCTAACCAGCCGCGGTCCGTGCAGGTAACATCGGTGGGGCCGGGAAAGGGGGGATTTCGAGGGACGATGCAGAGGGAAAATTAAATAAATAATTAATTTACCCTCAGCATCGTCCCTCGAAATCCCCCCTTACCCGTCCCAACCGCCCACCGATGTTACCTGCACGGACCGCGGCTGCTGCTAACACTGAAAGCTTCAAGCAGCATGAACACTGCTAACACTGGAAGCTTCAATCAGTATACACACTCCTACCACTGGAAGCCCCAATCAGTATACAGACCCCTAACACTGGAATCCCCAAGCAGTATACACACTGGTAACACTGGAAGCACTTAGCAGCATACACACTACTAACACTGGAAGACCTGAACAGCATACATAGTGCTAACACTGGAAGCCCAAACAACATACATAATGCCAACATGGGAAACATCCTTTACCCCACAATCAGAACAACGACCTGCCTTTACAACGCAGTCACTACCCCGACTGCAATGTTACCACGAGTTCCTTTACCCCGCAAGTTGTTACAAAGACTTGCTTTAGGGGGCGTGTTGTTGGACTAGTGTTTGATTTTAAGTCCAACACCTTCCCTACTGTTGCATACACTAGAGTTGGAATAGTAATTTATACCATTCCAAAGTCCAGCGCCCCCCTAAGGCAAGTCGTTGTAACGCGTGGTAACGTCGCTGTCGAGGTAGTGACTGCGTTGCAAAGGCATACAGGGCAAATGCATGCGGGGATCCGTCATACAACCCTAGAAGCCCATAGCGGCATACACACTGCGTACACTGGAAGCCCTGAGTAGCATACACACTGCTTATACTGGAAGCCCTGAGTAGCATACACACTGGTAACACTGGAAGCCCCAAGCAGCATACACACTGCTAACACTGGAAGGCCTTAGCAGCACACACACTGCTAACAATGGATGCCCCAATTAGCATACACACTGCTAACACTGGAAGCCCCAAGTAGCATACACACTGCTAAAACTGGAAGCCCAAGCAGCATACACACTGCTAACACTTGAAGCCCCCAAGCAGCATACACACTGCTAACACTAGAAGCCCCAAGTACCATACGCACTGCTAACACTGGAAGCCCCAACCAGCATACACGCTGCTAACACTGGAAGCCCCAAGTACCATACACACTGCTAACATTGGAAGCTCCCAAGCTGCATACACACTGCTAACATGGAAGGCCTAGCAGCATACACACTGCTAACACTGGATGCCCCAAATAGCATACACTCTGCTAACACTGGAAGCCCCAAGGAGCATACACACTGCTAACACTGGATGCACCAAGCAGCATACACACTGCTAACATGGAAGGCCTTAGCAGCATACACACTGCTAACACTGGATGCCCCAAGTAGCATACACACTGCTGACACTGGAAGCCCCAAGTAGTTGGCTACACACTGCTAACACTAGAAGGCCTTAGCAGCATACACACTGCTAACACTGGAAACCACAAGCAGTATACACACTGCTAACACTGGAAACCACAAGCAGCATGCACACTGCTAACACTGGAAGACCAAGCACTATACCCACCAACAACCGACTGAGATCTATATTCACAACTAACACTTCTGGGTCTGTAAAGTGCCCGATAATTCCGCCAAGTGAGAACAATGTATTTGTTGCACACACTGCAAGCCATGAATAATTTACCGCAAACTCTACACAGTGTTCCCACTACTAGCACTTTTAGCATTACGCAGTATAAACACTGCTGAGGCTGCTAGTTAATTGTTGTATAACCTCTGCTACTACTGCCAGCTTTGAGCAGTACACACTCTGATCTCATTTCCGGTGCCCCACTTACAGCATACATAATGTGGGGAGGATTTGGTGCATTCCTGCTTCTGATGTAATATGCATGGGTATATTTAGGGCCGGCCATGGTGTTGAAATAAGAGTAGTACCTAGAACCGAAGCGTGTCCCTGTTAAGTAAGACTCCATTCCTGCCATACTTGCCTCCTTGAAGCATCACACAAGCCACGCTCGTTGGGAATGCAACTTTCCGTTTCGGCGATTATAAAAGAACGCCCTCAATGTTACACTTCGCTACCCCACCCTCGCCTCGTAACTTCACAGTGGAATCTTAATGAGGTAGTCCCACATGACACACCAGGCACAATGGAGATCAGGAATCTAGGGCTGGCAAAAGGCCTACAATGTAAACAATATATACAGTGGGAGGGTCAGCCTCACCGCCAGCAGTGGCCGAGGTAGACTCTGCGAGCAGGGAGGAGCAAAGATAATTCACTGTCTGTGGTAAAGAATGTAGTATAATCTGCTGTCCTGCGAGAGAGGCAAACTAGTCTAACAAAAATGAATGGTATGCATTGCGGTTTATTCTTGGGTATGGCTTCCATTTTGGATTCAGTTTGAAAGGATCCAACGAGTGAATGATGTCACAATACATTGCAAAACTCCAGCTGACGTCACAAAGTAAAGCATCATTCCAGAACGCCTTTTGTTAGTGATAGTTCGGGAGGCAGGGCTGGGGAAAGAGAACGGTGTTTTTTCTTTATAGCACGGCCCCTTTCTGCCGTTAGTTTAAATATGACAATCGAATTTCAGTTATTTGCTGGTGTAAACAGTGAATAAATGTGACTTCATAGCATCAACAAACACTACGATGCCCACTTATCCCGTCTTTCCCCACTTTCAACGGGAGATAGTGGAGGAGGGCAGACAGTCTTCCACTGCCTGTGCCAGTGACCACAAATCTTGTGGGAAGCAATGGAATGTTATCCCTAATGTACCCATGTCTCTTGCCATCTTTCTTTGCCTTACCGGGGTCTTCACGTGCCCGAGTCAAGGTGTGAAATGGCATGTCATGCTATGGTATCGTCACATGGCATCTACCCTATGGGGCTTATTTACAAGCCCCTTGCACCGCCAGTGCATACATTTTTCCCATATCAAACATGACTTACCGGTGGTGCAAGGGGCATATACATAAACGCCTATATCTCACTGGGTTGTGCAGGCCATGATTATATTAGGGGAGCAGATGTGGCTTAAGGGCTACAACGGCCGACTTTGAAGCGGGAGAACCAGGTTCGAGTCTGGAGGGAGGCTCAAGCGTCCTGCAAATCTGGGCAAATCACTTAATCTCCCCATGCTGAAAAATGCATGTGTCGTAACTGTAACGTAACTGGTGCTAATGTAAAGCGCTGTGATACCTTCGGGTCGAGTTTGTGCTATATAAAACTGCAAAAAAAAATATTGAGGATCGCTGCCTCACCAGGAGGGTCAGAATAGGAGGCAGGAGGCCGTGGGAATGATACCAGAATGTTACATTTCTTCAAGAAAGGTCTGATTATGGATGAGTCCACAAGACTCCTATACCCTTACACAGCAGGACCATGGGATCAGCTTAGTAGAAGGGAAGACTTCTGCGGGAAACATACTGAACATACAAAATATGCAAAGGCTTGATTTAAACGGCAGGGTTCCAAGTGACAACTATTCCTGCCAAGTAAACACGCAAAGGCAAACCCTAAGAGCAGCTGAATGAAAGTGGAGGAAACACCCATCTGATGATACCCTCATACAACTCAAGACTTCAAGACACACCAAACAAATTACTATAACGCCCATTCTTTAAAGCAACTCTATTTAAACAGGAGCCACCCAAAAGAGCTTTTCAACATCCTTGAGCAACAGTCTTCCATTCCCTCCCACCAGTACTGACACACATCCCATCACTCTTGGAAGCCTGACAACGTTCACTCCCAGAAATACTTCAAACAAACAGCGCACATTTGAACCACTGAATGAATGGGATGTTCTCACACCTCCCAGCGTCCGCTTCGGTATGGTACTGTACCTTACCACGCAAAATTAGCCACGTAGTTCTCTACTGAAAAACATTGACACCTACACCTTGGGGAGACGTTGGGGAGAAGTTCAGACACACCACACACCTCCCTTACCCAACAAGCTTACTCAAAAAATGTGGGGCTGTTCAACTCAATTAGCATATTGGTGATATTTGATAACCAACTCGTTGGGACATTTCAATCTAGATTTAGAGCCAGGCAAAGTGCTAAAACAAGCCTCATCAAAAGTGACTTCTTCAACACCTCGACAAAGGGAACTCGTGTCTACTGCCAGTATCTGACCTATCCTCAGAGTTTGATACCATTGACCATGACATCCTCCTCATTCTTCAATCCGAGCACATGGATTTTGAGGACAATGTTCTGAGTTGGCTCTGGTCTTACCTCAAGAATCTATTCAGACAGGCGCAAATTAGAAACTTGACTTCAAAGCTCACCTTTCTGTGTGCCACAAGGCTCAGTGTTGGTTCTCGTCTTGTTTACCTCTACCATGAACCACTAGGTGAATACTTGCTGATACATGTTGTCTTCTTTCACCAATACACAGATATGTCCCTAAAAATGGACTGCCGAAATAGCCTCGGGGTTAAATAACTCCACATCAGAAATACAAACTTGGAGAAACAAATGAAGCTAAAGCTCAAATTACAGAAACAGAATTACTTGTTCTTTCCTCCCAACGAAATTGCAAGCACCTTATGAAACAGACTGCACACTTAACAAAATGGTTACATCTGAAGCCATTTCAAAGCGGTCAGGCACTACACTGCGCATCTCATTTTCAGAATTAGGAAATTAGGATTTATGGCCATATCAATCCAGTCCTGGTATCAATTATCTGGTGGCATGAAGCACCAACAAGACCACTTGCATCACTTATAAGGCAACACACAAGGATATCCCAAAATACCTGAACAACAAACTGACCCTGTTTGTAGGCAGCAAAGACAGATGGAGGAAGGCCTCCCTACACCTGGATCCACTCAATTTCAAGAGAAAAACCACCACAAAATGTGACTTCTCCAGTAATGCACCAAAAATGTAGAACTCCATACAAACAGATGTGAACCGCCCTTTCTCTCAGTATTCAACAGCAGCGTAAAACACTATCCACTTGGTAATTGAATGCTCTGGGATGCTGCTTCTATTGAGTGTTACTGCTGACATGAAAGGTGTGATACAGGTCTACATCCTCCGAAGGTGTCCTATCACTGCCTGCGGATCTCCTGCTATTACTGTATGTTACGTTTATGTTTAAACATGACCATCCAATCTCTGCAGTGTTCTCCCACCCTATCCCAGGGTTACAACAGTGCTATAGAAACTTGAAATAATATAAAAATATAAAAAAATGAGAGACTGGGTTTGAAAGAAAATCATAACGACATAGGAAAGTACCAAGAAATGGATGTTTTTATCTTGGGACTGTGAGTCACATAACACCTCCTCTGTTGACTTGATAGATACAATGTCACTCGGCCACCCTATGGGGAATACACCCCATTGTTAATAGTTGCCCACGTACAGTTCTATAGGTTTTTCAACATCTAATCAAACACTTGACGGTAGGATATCCGGAGAAAGTTATACCTCAAATTCAAAGCTGGCTCACCGCCGCACTGAGTAGAACTACTGCAGGAACAGACATACTTTGAGGATTCTTTGACACCCACTGACTGGACTAACTGATGTACTGTTCCAGATGGTTGAGTTATTCATGTTTTATTGATTACCATAAGATGTAAATTTTTAGCGATTTTTTTTTTATAATGATGATGGTGTTTGTAATCTTTTATGGTTGTTTTATCAACCGAATAAAGATTTTATGATGATGATACCCACTACTTCCTAATGGTGTAAGAAGACGGTTCCATTGCTTAGCAGCATGGACTCAGAAGAAATTGTGACCTTTGGCGACCTTGAACGTTGTGAGGAGTCTAACTTCTGAGGACCTCAGACGCAGTGGCGGCTGACGCAGATAAAGAGTGGTAGGCAGGTGGAGGTGGTGCGGGGGGGTAAGGGGGGAGCACGCTGGGGGGTTGATAATAAAAACAAATAATAATAAAAGTCTTAGTTGGTGCTGCGGCCGCTTCGCGCTCCTCTGCTTCCAGTTCCTGGCATCACAGACTCCCCATCCAATCCCCACACTGCTCTCACACAGGAGAGCAGCGTGGAGATTGGCCTGACGAGGCTGGATTAATGCTTGCTCAGGCACAGGAAGTCTGTGCTGTTTTGCCAACCCGACTGTGAAATACAGCTGGGTTGGAGAAACAGCCAAACTGACATGTGCACTTAGAAGTGCACATACCACTCCTCCTCCCCCTCCCATGGCCCGGACCGACCCCTCCCTGCAAATGCTGGCTCAGCCAGCAGCTGAAAAATAAAATGGCCAGTTCCTCCGCCATTGCGGAGGAGCCGCCGCTGCTCAGATGGGAAAAATGATATTAATGATGGACTCTGGTAGTTAGGAAGTGAAGCTGGATGTAGGATGCAGGAGACATTTGTATGAGCAAAGACCACAAGCAAACAGCTCAAAGTAAGAACCACTTTGGAATATGATGATGTGTGGGATCTCTGTGAAAGAGACACATGGCTGGACTTGGGACACACTTTGTTCACGCTACAAGAGGGATTTGGGAGACCGAGGTAGAGCTTACTTGCACAGTCAGGAGGAATTAAAGCGTTTGCATCTGTATGTCCTGCAGAGGGTCATAGTAGGGCAAGACAGTACACTGTGGCCAAACTTGAGATTGCCTGCAGTAGTCATGAAATAGTGAAAAGCAAACATATTATAGTTAAACCAGGTGGGGCTTTTTTAAAGAGCTGATGTCACATATTGCCAAAGGTGCTCACCCCCCTCCCATAAACCTCTGGTCCTGGGCATTAGTGGCTGTCCCTACCACCCCTTGATCAGGGTATTGCCATTCAGGATATCTGCACTGGTGTGATAGGAGTCATGCTTCCCAGGATTGTGGCTGTCACATATGTGCTGCCCAGTTGTGACCCCCACCTACATCACCAGCAAAGCCGATCCTGTCCCCATGCAGGCCCCTCAAAAGTTATGGCAGTATGCCTCAACTGAGTGGCAGCTCCAGCAGGACTTGAGGAGCATTGCAGGATTTGAGGATCTACTGCAGGATTTGAGGATCCTGGGACTCTAGGATCTACTGCAGGATTCAAGGATCCCAAAGCCTATAGGGCATGGTCAGGGGCTTGGCTTTCCTCCCTGATGAGAGGAGACCTCTGCTTTGTCACAGCTCTTCAATACTGTTCCTGGCTTGCAGTCAAGACCATCTTCAACTCAAATAGTGCTGACGGCATGGACTAAGGCTACTCGATTTCTGGGTTGGGAGGGCCGGTTGACAGACCAGACTCCTCTGTGGACTAGTGTAATGTTGCGGGAGGTGGGGCGGCTACAGGGTTTTTCAAAATGGAAACTAATAGACATAGTACGCTTAGGCGATGTGAGGCGGCGGCAGGTTGTGCTGTCGTTTAAAGAACTACAGACAGAATTTCAACCGGCGCCCACGGAACACTATAGATATTTACAACTGAAGCATGCGCTGGGTAGACACCTTAAAGATGGGGACCAGATTCCAGAGTATAGTCCACTGAAAGATAGACTATTACTAGATCCAATCCCGGAGAAGGCACTCTCCTGCACATATAGGAAAATTTTAAATAACTCACCAGATTTACTACTCAAATTGCGGGAGGCGTGGGAATCCGATGTGGGATTGCTGGAGGAGGACGATTGGGCAGAGGCGGTGCAGAGTCCGAGGGAGGTGGCAATCAGGGCAAGATTTAGACTAGTCCAGCTGCGGATACTGCATAGGTCCTATTACACCAGCACACTTATGTTTAAATTGGGGCGCATACCAAATGAGGAATGTCGGAGAGGGTGTGCTTTGACGGGTACATTTTTCCATATTTTGTGGGATTGCCCCCTTATACAGAAATTCTGGAAGAAGGTAGCGCACACTATGTCGGAGGTGTTGGAGCAAGAAATCCCCTTAGACGATAGGTGGCACATATTGTGTGTTTCTGGGGAACAGACATGGACTAAATACCAGAAAATCTGGCTGCAGGTGGCGGCGATGGTTGCTAAAAGGAACATAGCGGGGGCATGGCGGGCAACTCAGCCGCCGAAAGCTTCTCAGTGGAAAAGAGACATGGATTGGTGTTGTACGGCAGAAAAGACAATTTATGAAAGTCGGGGATGCCCCAAGAAGTGGGAGAAAGTTTGGCAGCGATGGGAGGCCCACAGGGGATTCGGGGGGGTTTGAACGTATAGGGGGGCGATTGCGGGAACAAACTGTATTCTGTAGATGGGAGCCAGAGGTACCATTACCACTGCATTATGTCTCTAAATCGTAGTATGTGTATGCCGTTGTTAATGCTTGTACCCAACTTTATGATTATGTGACCACTGATGGATGCTGACAACTGTTTAATAAAAAGATTTATAAAAAAAAAAGACCGTCTTCAATACAGATGTCAATTTCATCTTCTCAGTGGTTTTCTGCTGGTGGCGCATCTTGGAACAACTTCTGCAGCATTACTTCAAAGAATTTCCTTGCATCTTTGGAACTATTCAAAGAATTTCTTTACATTGTTAGAACTCTTCAATCTCTTCTAGGAAGAGTTAGATTTATTTGTTTGGATTGTGAAACTATTGTTGGTTATCTGAACTGCCTCTTACACTTACATACTGGAACCCAGGTTGTGTGTTCTGTTCAGTACAAAAGCACAGTCATGCGTGAGAGACTGCAGAGCAAGACGAGCTATGTGATTACACTCTCATGTCGTCTCATAAGTGCCTTGTCTCATAGCGCTATCCCCATCCACCCCTTCACCGTCAGTATCGTGCACAGACTAGGACATGTTTTGTACTGTCAAGGGGGATAGAGACTGGTAGATTAGATGTCGTTCTTGCAGCAACATTCAGATCTACAGATTAGTGGTAACTTGACTCTGACAGGTGAGTGCAAACACAACCTAGAGGGTCCATGTTTCCACGGGCACCTACATGTTTGAAGGTGACATGAGCGACAGTTTGATAAAGATGGATAGAGGACAGGTGGAGCCTTAATGTCGAAATGATATTCGTGCTGTACCTCATGCAATGCTATTCGATGTAAGTGCATAACCCCTAATCCTACCACGTGACAAAGAGTTCAGGGCTAGCCTCCCCAAAGCAATCATGCAAGAAAACGATTACGCTATTGAACAGAAATCCTGCATTACGTGTCCCGAATGATTCCCATCTAAAGGAATACACAGTAAATTGCACACAAGGGACGCCAAGCAACATTATCAATTTTCTATTTGTGCAAGCAGTGCTTAACTGTGCCAGTAGCTGCAGGTTGTGGTCACTGGTACTCCTTTATGAGGTCTGGAATTTTTTATCATTAGAATGTGACCCAGAGCAAGCGAGAGAACGGAAGGAAAGGGGTAAAGACTGTGGAACAGAATGATAGGAAAGCAGTGACAAAAAAGGAGAGTGCAGGGATCAAAAGGAACCTGCAAGAGTGACTTAAAGAGATAGAAAGTCTACTGCGATGGAAGACAGAGGCATTGGTGGAATCCAAACTAGGCAGCCTGGAGAGCTGGACTGGTCATATGAGACTCATGGAAATCCTCCACAGACTGAGGATCAAGTGCTGCCTCTAGGCGTGGATGGACTCAGGGATACTCAGCTGTCTAGCATGAAAAACAGCCTTGAAGTGTTGCACACAAATATTGTATAGCTATGCATATAATTTGTCACCTCAAAATCCTCTTGGACATGGTCAGACTCACTCGCTACATTCACTCAGAACACTAGGGCGGGGATATAAACGCATTACCAGAGCTGCTGTTACCTCCCAGTCCTCCACTGAGCCCCAGCATCTGCAGCACTAGCAAAGAGTACTTAAGGAAAACTGTGGCTCCCTGCACTTTTTCACAAATGAAACACTGCCACCATGTGTAAATGTTATTCACCATGCATCAGACCAGCGTGGGTGCATGTCAGTGGTGCTGGTTAACTAGCGCCGGGGTGTCGAACATAAATCCAGGAAGCCCAAATTCCAGCCCAATGTTCAGGATTATTTAACATGTCATGAGTGATGCAATGTGTGAGGTTGTTAGCAGTGCATGTTAAGAACACAAGTTACAGTTATCTCAGTAACGTATAACTCATGAATTTGTGTTTTTTTTGTTTTTTAAACATTTGTTTTTACCTGATTTTAACACCAAACTATAATGTCACTTTAACTTTTGGTTCAGTGAATTTCTAAGGTTTTTTTAACACAAGCTGAAATCTTATTACCATCTCTAACTATAATGCTTTTTTAACCTTTGTTTTTTTCAGTGAATTTCTAGGTATTTTTTCGTTAACATAAAGTAAGATCTTTTTACCGTACCTAACTATATTATGACTTTAACCTTTATTTTTCACTGTGAATATCTGTTTTTTTTAATAATCATAGCAGCCTGACTCTACCACAGAGCACAGGTTTTGGTCGTGCGCAGCATGTTATTGGCCACAGGATGTGGTCTGCAACCAGGCCCTGTGCCCAACACCCTGCAGGTGGCCAACCCTCTGTAACACACAACTTTCAGCCATGCATGGCAGGGCTTGGCCTATGCCCAATGCCTGAGGGCAGCCAACCCACCCCCCTTCCCCTGTGGGCGCCTAATCCTGTGTTTAGAAGGGAGTGGATACTAAGTTTTTGTTTCTTTTTTGTGCTGTTTTTCACATTTCTTTGTTTTTCACATTTTTCTCTTTTTTGCCATTTTCTTTGTCTTCTGTTCACAAATGCTGTTCCATGGCTCCTCTACATATTCTTTTATTCACTTCACCACAGGCCACAATTTATGGCAGTGTCTGGATTACATACAGAAATACTACATATTGTCATAATTTTCTTCTTTTTCTTGTCCCAGCACTTCCTCTGGCTTAATTTCTGCTTCTCGCTTCTCCTGCATCTCTGCACATGCTATGTTGTTTGGATTCATAGACACATCCCCCCCCCCCACCCCTCCCCGGTGATTCCACATTCCAGTGGTTCCGATTGAATACTGTCGAGTCTTCCCTCTATGCAGCGCCTACTGGCACAAAGTGCACAGCAATTTCTGCACATTTATTTGTTTTTCGCCTGCTGGAAGTTCAAAAAATGGACACACCAGCAATTCCTTGGCTGGTCTTGCTTCTTGTAGTGCTGCAGAAGCGCTTGAAAGAACACTGAAGTCGTGGTTTTCAGATGGTGTATCTCGCATCAGCCTGGTGGCTGAAGCACTTGGTGTTGCTGGTGTCCAGTTTTATCTGGCTGTGTACTAACTTATCTCTCAATGAACTGGCCTTGCGGTAAGTGATTTGTGGTCTATGGTTTACTTCATTCCTTATGATACTGTCACTTTGGATGGTACTCCAATGGTTTTTTCAAAATCAATTTGGTATCATCACATTTCTGATTAAATGTAGTAATAAACCTGATGATGTCGTCATTATTATCACATTGGTAAATCCGTTAAGAAAGAGTAATGGATTGTATTGTAATTGCATTTATATAGCTCTTACTACCCCTGACGAGGCGTCGAAACGCTTTTTCGGCGAGTAGCACGCTACTCCGGGACCCATAGAGGATTAGTGTTGAATTAGTATAGTGAAACATGCAAGTACATTTTAAGTGGTGGATAGGTTAGTCAGTTATTTGGATTTGGAATGATAGCAGAAGGATAGAGGAGGAAAAAAAGGTTTGTATTTATATAGCGCTTGTTACCCCTGATGGGGTGTTGAAGCACGCTACTCCGGAAGCCCATAAAGGATTAGTGGTGAATTAATATGGTGAAATATGAAAGTAGTTTCAGTGGTGGATATTAGTCAGTTATTTGGAGTGAGAATGATAGCGGAATGATAAAAAGGGAAGAAAGGTTTGCATTCATATAGCACTTGTTACCCCTGATGGGTGTTGAAGCGCTTTTCTGGCGAGTAGCACGCCACTCCGGAACCCATTAAGGATTAGTGTTGAAAATTAGTATAGTAAAAAATGAAGTAATTTGAGTAGTGGATATGTTATTCAGTTATTTGGGTAGAGAAGGGTAGGTGATGGGATAGAAGAGGGAAAGAGGTTTGTATTTATATAGCGCTTGCCACCCCTGATGGGGTTTTGAAGCGCAAGTAGCATGCTACTCTGGAACCCATAAGTATTAGTGTTGAATTAGTATGGTGAAACATGAAAGTAATTTTAGTGGTGGATATGTTAGTCAGTTATTTGGATTGAGAAGGGTTGGGGAGGGTAGAAAGGGAAAAGGTTTGCATTTATATAGCGCTTATAACCCTGATGGGGTGTTGAGACGCTTTATTGGCGAGTAGCACGCTACTCTGGAACCCATAAAGGATTAGTGGTGAATTAGTATAGTTGAAAATGGAATTTGAGAATTGAACATTTTAGTCTGTTAATTTTGATTGAAAAGGATAGTGGAGGGATAAAAGAGTGAAGGATTTTTTTTTTTTTAGGTCTTAGCAGTAGGAGGAGGCTTTTGGATGAGTAAAAGGGGTTTTGGAGGGAGGAGTCAGGGAAGAGTTTAGAAAGGTTTGTTTTAGGGGATCGGTATAGTAAAAGAGGTGTCAGATGATGCAAGGAGGGTAGAGTAGGAGAGAGTCTAGAAAGGGTTATTTTGGGGATCATAGTAGTGGTATGGGGTTTGGGATAAATGAGAGTGTGGATGTAGAGGATATATTGATAAATGTATAGGATGAGAGATAGGGTAGTGCATTGGAAAGAGTAGTAGAAAGAAGTTTGAGATGAGTCAGAAGGTTGGGCTAGAAGATATATTGAGATAAGTATAGGCTGAGAACTAGGGTAGTGCCTTGGAAATGCTAAATTAGAAGAAAGTGATAAATATATAGATCCATAAGTACATTGAAAGTATATAGATACATAAAGGAGGTAAGTATATGTAGATTAAAGATATTGATAGAGGCACAGGATGAGAAATAGGGTAGTGCATTGGATATGCTTTTTCAGGAGAAAAGTAACAGAGACACAGATCCAAGTACATGGAAGGTACATAGACGCACAATGGAAGTAAGTACATGTAGACCAAAGATGATATTTATTTATTTATTATTATTATTATTATTTTTTTCTCTCAACAACATAACTATTCTACACGTCTATACAAAGCAATACACAAAGACAGGTACACGTCCACAGTGAAAACAAATGCCCACACACAGAGGGATATGCCGTAAACCTCTGTCTGCGTATGGTGCCCATGTGGGGAAGAGCCAACTCCCGAGCAGTTCTCCGAAGACAAGGCGGTCGTCGGCGGATCCCACGCTGGGGGTCAAAGAGCTCCATAGCCCGGCCACCCGAACAGAGAAGGATGTGCCACCCATGGTTCTCTTCTTGTATCTTGGGATTTTGAGGCGAGATGCTCCTTTAGAGCGGAGGTTCCTCTGTTGAATGTGTTTGGTGATTTTATTCCTGATGAAGAGCGGTCCCATTCCATGTATTGCTTTGTGGGTGATACAAAGCAGCTTGAACGTGGATCTTCTGGCAACCGGTGACCAATGCAGGGCTTTCAAGGCAGGGGAGATGTGGTCTCGCGGTTTGATATGCAAGAGTAGTCTGGCTGCCGAGTTCTGAATCCGTTGTAGTCTTTTCATGGTTGTTAAAGGTGATCCATGGTAGAGGCTATTGGCGTAATCGAGTTTGGACAGAACAAGGGAGATGGTAGCTTGGACCTTGTGCGGAAATCCCAAATGAGGGAAAATTCGTTGCAGCGTTTTTATAGTGACAAAGCTTGATTTTGCTAGTTTGTCCACTTGGGCATTCATCGACAGCTTGGAGTCCATGGTCATTCCGAGGTTTCTTACTTCCTTCGATACTTTAGGTGGTGATCCCAGTTCATTAGGCCATGCGGCAAGCGGGTTATAATGTTTCCAATCGCCACACGTGAGTATTTCCGTTTTTGAAGTATTCAATTTGAGATGGCTCCAAGTCCATCCACTGATCCACGGCTCTGAGGCAGCTAAAAATTGGTGATTTTCCAATGTCTTTGGGGCATTCCAGTTGAAGGAGTATTTGCGTGTCATCTGCATAGTTATAGCACGTGAGGTGAAATTTATTGATCAGTACTGGTAATGACTTCATGTAGATGTTGAAAAGCATGGGCGAGATGATAGAACCTTGAGGGACCCCTGCTTTTGTGGAGTACGGTTTGGACGAGAAAGGTGGGGTATGGATGACATTAGTTCTGTTTCGAAGGTAGGACGCGATCCAGTCTAGAGCAGTTCCCTCTATGCCGGCTTCATAGAGTCTTTGTATCAGAGTGTCATGGTCAACCGTGTCAAAGGCAGCCGAGAGGTCCAAGAGGAGTAGCGCAGCAACTCCGTTGCGGTCAACTGTATTTTTCAGGTCATCCCAGATGGCAAGGAGGGCAGATTCAGTGCCTCTCCCCGGACGGAATCCTGTTTGGAAGTCTGAAGGTATGTCATTCTCTTCAATGAATTGTGACATCTGGGCGAACGCTGCTCTTTCTATCAGTTTGCCCAGGAAAGGTCCATTTGTAATGGGTCTGTAGTTGTCAGGGTTCAGCGGGTCCAAGTTTGTTTTCTTCAGTAAAGGGCGTATGTGTGATTTTTTGAGTTCTTCTGGAAATATTAGGGTAGTGAAGGAATCGTTGATGATTCTTCTTACTGGAGTGGCAGCAGAGGTTGTTAAAAGAATTGTTTTGAAAATTTGTGGTGGACAGGGGTCAGAAGGGCTGCCGGCAGGCCTGCTTGCTTTGACCAGGTCCATAAATTCATTGTGTGAGATGTGTTGGAAGGAACGGAGAGGCTTGGTTAGAGTATTCTTGGATTGTTGTTTTGTACAAGGGTTAGTGCTGGTGCTTTGTTTCTGTTTTAAGTATGAGTCCAACGTGTCTGCTTTGTCCGTGTAATGATTTGCCAGTTTGTCTGTGAAATGTTGAGTAACAGGATGAGTTCCTTCTAGGCAATTTGGTTTGAGAAATTCATTGAGTATTTTATAGAATTCTTTATTTGCACATTTAGCGTTTTGAATTCTGTCTGAATAGTACCTTTTCTTAGCTTTTCTGATAGGCGACTTGTATAATCTGTTAATTTTTTGTAGGTGAAGTTTGTCTTGTTTGGCGTTTGTTTTGAGCCAGGTACGTTGCAGCTTTCTAATTTGTTGTTTTATGTCTTTTATTTCTATGTTTCTCGAAGGTGCTTTTTTTCTTTTGTTCTGTTGTGTGGTTTTGAGTGGTATCAGGATGTCAAAAGCTTCTTGTAGCCACTCATATAGTTTTTTAACAGAATTTATTGTTTCTAGATTTGTACTTGATGTTAGTTGTGTTTCTAAGTGTTCCAAATTGAGTTTGTTCCACGGCCGATAGGTGGATGGATGTAAGGTAGTTTTAGGTGAGTCGCTTAGTGTTGTTTTATGTTGGAAAGCAAGCAAGTGGTGGTCTGACCATGTGACTGGAGTTATAGTTTGAAAGGTAACTAGTTCAGTATTAGCAAAAATGACATCTAGGATATGTCCAGCGGTGTGTGTCGGTTTGTGGACAATCTGATGGAGGTTCAGTGTGTCTAGGCCAGTGATTATTGTTTTTGGATGGGTCATATTGGGTTTGTCAAACCAAATGTTGAGGTCACCCAGAACGCATAGGTTGGAGTGTATTGTTATCAGGTTTGAAACTGTGTCTAGAAGTGCTTCTGGGAATGTTGCCTTGCTAGGTGGAGGTCTGTAAAGGAGCAGGAAGTTACAGGAGGAAGACGGTGTAGGATTGCATCTTGTTAGAAGAGCCTCACAATTCTTTATGGAGATGTCGTCAATTTTAGTGATATGTATTGTTTGCCTGAATACAACAGCTAGACCACCTCCTTTTTTGGCTATACGATTTTGGGTGATTGTTTGATAGCCTAGAGGAATGGCTTCATGCAGGACTGGAGCCCTATCCTCTCCCAACCATGATTCGGTTATGAATAGTATGTCTGGTTTTGCATCTGTGAGAAGGTCGTAGATGTGATGCTTGTTTTTAGAGAGGGATCAAGCATTTATTAGTAGACAGTTTAGAGAGTGGCCTTTGGTGATTGTGAGACTTTGTTTTGTAGAAGAGTGGTCAGTATTGTGTGGGTTTGTAGCAGGTGTGTTTTTAGAGCTGGCATTAGCTGTATTAGGATAGCAATCGTGTAGCTGTTCTGTGTCATGTTCCTCATCCAGCATGCTAAGAAGGCATTTTGATGGGTCTGCGTGTGTATGTGGTGGAGATGGTGTTTGAGAGTGAGTTGGAGTGCTGTGTTGTTTTCGTGGTGTAACATTGTGAAGTAGACATGGGGAAGCGAAGTTGTGAGGTATGGCATGTTGCTTATATTGTTTGCGTGTGTTTAATGCGGAAGGTGTATGAGTCAGGGGTGGTGGTGCAGCATGTGGGTCATGTAGTAAGGTTCTAAATTGTCCAATGGATGAGAGGCGGTTAGAAGAGAGTTGCTGTGTTGCTGTATCTGTGTTAGGTGTGGTGGAAGAGAGAAAGCTTGGCATTGGAGTTGGTTCCTTTGTGTTTGAAAGGTGGGTGTATGTTTGTATTTTGTGATGGTAAGTATTATGAGGTGTTGTGCTTTGAAGATCTTGTTGTGCTGGTGAGTGTGATATGTTTTGTTTTTGAGGAGTAGTGAAAAGGGGTGCTGATGTATATGTTTCATGCAATGGATTTGGTTGTATAGTATTGTTTGTGAGAGGAGGTTGTACGGTAGAGGGGGTGGTGATGTGTTTATGAGTAGAGTGTATGATGTGTGTAGGTGGGAATGAAGTAGAGGTAAGAGTGTTTGTCTTAGACTGGTTTGTTGCAAGAGTTAAAAAGTGTGGTGGTCTGCAGTGTGTGTGTTGTACGTTAGTGTTATTATGGCAGAAGGGAGAGGAGGGTGTTTGTTGGACAAATGATGGAATGTTTGTTAGTGATAAAAGGTGGTATGTTAGGTGTAATTACAGCAGGGAGCGTGTGTCTGGATGTGATGTAGTTATGTATGGTGTCGATTGGCGTTGTGTTAGTGATGAGTGTATTGGTTAGTGGTATAGGATAGGGTTGTGTACTGTTTGTAGGTGATGGTGGATATGTGTGGTAGTTGGGATAGTAGGGTGTATAGATGTGGTTTGGTTGGTTTTGTAGTGCATGCTGGTACATTAATCTGTGCATAGTGTTGTGCGTGGTGTACATTTGGTTTGTGTGTGTTGCTCTGTTTGTGGATGTGGATGGTGTGGGCTGGGTGTTGCTTAATGGGAAGATGGACAGCATTTCTGGCCCTGGCCCTGGCCAGTCTCGAACAGGCTCAAACAGGCAACTGCCCTTGTCCTCTCTGCCCTTAGCCTCGACGCCCGGGCTGTGACGCCCTAACCCTGGCCTTTCATAGCCCTAGTAATTAGGTGACCCCGTCAGCCAATGGGAACCCTAGCCCTAACACTATCCAATCACAACACTAGCCCTAAAAATCTAGAACCAATAGGAGATCAGGACCTTACAGCCAATATTAGCCCTAGTCCAAGCACCCAATAAGTTCAAACCCCTGATCTCTATGTCCAATAGAGGCCCTAGCCCTACCAGTAGTCCCAACCCTAGTCCAAGCAACCAATGCTTGTTGCAAACCTTTTTTATGGTAACCCCTTTCGTTGAACTTCATGACCAAATTCTCCTTCTCTTTCTCAAAGCAAACATTTAAACTGCAATTTCTTCTAGCTTTAAGTAGTTCACCATAGGGAACACTCAGGGCTTTATGTGGGCTGGGTCCTGCCGGTGCTCAGCACCGGCAGTTCTAAAAAGCAGGTGCTGAGACGGGTCCCTATCGGGCTCTCCATTTTTGCCCTCACCCTTAAGGTGAAAAAAAATCTTGACTCTGCAGCAGTATAACCCTTCACTGCCTCTGATGCAATTTTAAAGAGACTCCTTATAGATCTTTCACAGTCTCATCATTTCAGAACTGAAGCATTTTCAATGTTATATACAACGAAGACATAATTGTTGGTTATTTGTCTTATACAACTAACTGCCATTAATAAAACCAACAGTCCTGGCTTGTTGTAGGTATAATGTTACCAAGCTACCATCTCCCTTGTTCTGTCCAAACTCGATTACGCCAATAGCCTCTACCACGGATCACCTTTAACAACCATGAAAAGACTACAACGGATTCAGAACTCGGCTGCCAGACTACCCTTGCATATCAAACCGCGAGGCCACATCTCCCCTGCCTTGAAAGCCCTGCATTGGTTACCGGTTGCCAGAAGATCCACGTTCAAGCTGCTTTGTATCACCCACAAAGCAATACATGGAATGGGACCGCTCTTCATCAGGAATAAAATCACCAAACACATTCAACAGAGGAACCTCCGCTCTAAAGGAGCATCTCGCCTCAAAATCCCAAGATACAAAGAAAAACCATGGGTGGCACATCCTTCTCTATTCAAGCAGCCAAACTATGGAACTCTTTACCCCCAACATAAGATCCACCGACAACCACCTTATCTTCAGAAAACTACTGAAGAATTGGCTCTTCCCCACATAAGCACAATACGCAAACAGAAATTTACAGCATATCCCTCTGTATATAAGCATTTGTTTTCACTATAGACATGTACCTATCTTTGTGTATTGCTTTGTATAAACATGTAGAATAATTATGTTGTTGAGAGGGGGAAAAAAATAATAAATAAATAAATAATAAATAAATAAATAAAAATCATCCTTGGTCTACATGTACTTACTTCCATTGTGCATCTATGTACCTTCCATGTACTTGGATCTGTGTCTCTGTTACTTTTCTCCTGAAAAAGCATATCCAATGCACTACCCTATTTCTCATCCTGTGCCTCTATCAATATATTTAATCTACATATACTTACCTCCTTTATGTATCTATATACTTTCAATGTACTTATGGATCTATATATTTATGACTTTCTTCTAATTTAGCATTTCCAAGGCACTACCCAATTTCTCAGCCTATATTTCTCTCAATATATCTTCTAGCCCAACCTTCTGACTCATCTCAAACTTCTCTCTACTACTCTACTCTACTCTCTCTACTACACTAATACTTATGGGTTCCAGAGTAGCGTGCTACTTGCGCTTCAAAACCCCATCAGGGGTAGCAAGCGCTATATAAATGCAAACCTCTTTCCCTCTTCTATCCCGCCACCTACCCTTCTCTACCCAAATAACTGAATACCATATCCACTACTCAAATTACTTCATATTTTACTATACTAATTTTCAACACTAATCCTAATGGGTTCCGGAGTGGCGTGCTACTCGCCAGAAAAGCGCTTCAACACCCATCAGGGGTAACAAGTGCTATATGAATGCAAACCTTTCTTCCCTTTTTATCCCTCCGCTATCCTTCTCACTCCAAATAACTGACTAATATCCACCACTGAAATTACTTTCATATTTCACCATATTAATTCACCACTAATCCTTTATGGGCTTCCGGAGTAGCGTGCTTCAACACCCCATCAGGGGTAACAAGCGCTATATAAATACAAACCTTTTTTCCTCCTCTATCCTTCTGCTATTATTCCAAATCAAAATAACTGACTAACCTATCCACCACTTAAAATGTACTTGCATGTTTCACTATACTAATTCAACACTAATCCTCTATGGGTCCCGGAGTAGCATGCTACTCGCCGAAAAAGCGCTTCGACGCCTCGTCAGGGGTAGTAAGCGCTATATAAATGCAATTACAATACAATACAATACAATATATCTGGATGCAATGACAGAAGCAGCAAAATTCAAGTCGGGCGGTGCACTATGCTAAGCACAGATTTTTTGCTTATGTGCTTTTAAGCTACACCCTTAATTACATCGGCCACGCCCCTTTGAGAGACTCCCCAGTTTTATTTTCCTACTTAAAGCCCTGGGTAGACTACATTTCAATGTCCTCGGTGTGTGCTTTTAGCATGTAGAATGCAATTCCCTGCTGTGGACGTATGAAAAAGGAATTTTGTAACTTACCCCTACCTCTACAACCCAAAATGTGCAAGTATTAAAGCCTATTGTGACTTATTTGCGCTGTGAATTGGCCGTCAATTGCAACTTCAAATGGTCAAGCACAAACAAAAATCAAAGAGTAAATCGCCAGATTAGAGAAACTATCCCAAAGTGAATTTAGAAAGTGGTGGGAAACCACGTACCTCTATTCAGCAATATGTAAATGTTGGATGGGTACTAGGAGGGCTCTGATTCTTTACGGTGCCCTCATATGAAAATCCAAATCCCAATACGTTGCAGGGTTGATTAGACACCTCCCTGTGCTGCCTCAAGCAAAGGGAAATACTACGAATATATGCATGGATTGATAGACGAATAAGAATTGCTAGTTCAGCGCTTACAATAAATGTTATTACATTTTATTTTTCAGTTTGTAAACATTATATTGAAGTTTGAAATTAATTTACAACTCAATTTAAATAGCATTACATTTTAAAAGCACAATAAAAGTATATTATGCTACAGTATGCAAATAGAGTATATTCATTTTTGGTTTTTTTAATGGCGTCTTTTAACACCGTGATACTAAAGATCTGTAATGCTTTTTAATTCTTTGTGTTATGCTGTAATGGTTATGTATTATGTATTTTTTTGTATGCATAATGCTCAGATGAATTTGGCACATGGACATCATTTAGTGGTCACCCTGCGACTTCTGGCTTGTTCTTTGTGACCCCTGGCACGGCCTTTACACCACCGGCCTAAGAGGTAGATAAATCAGTGCCAAGAACACAGAGGCAGTTTGCCTTTATAGACGTCAGGAATCCACCATCCTTATTTTCTGTCATTTTTTTCTTACACCTATAATGAATAATAGTCTATTATTCACTAATAGTGTAATAAAACATAAAGCAACAACAGCTGGAATGAGGCTTCTTCTATCAGCTGAGGTAAGTAAAAAAAATAATGTTTTTAAATGCATGTTGTGACACATACTTGATTGTGAGATTGTGTTTGTGTGAGAGAAAGCATGTGGATATATGTGTGTGTGAGTGAAAGTGAGTGAGTGCCTGACTGACTGAGAGTCAGTGACATGCAGAGTGTGAGAATAACTCAGATTGAGTGTCAGCAAGTGAGAATGAGAGAGTCAGAGTGAACAAGAATAAAAGTGACTGTGAGTGACTAATGTTAGCTGAATGAGTGTGAGGCAGTGTTAGAAGGAGAGAGTGAGGATCCGTGAGTGAAAATGAGTGTGTGTAACTGAGTGAGAATGACTGAATCAAAGTGAGTGAGAATAAGTGAGAGGAAGAGAGAGCAAGTGAGTGCGAGTAAGAAAGTATAAGTGAGTAAAATACCGGTAATGACATACTGGTGGTAATTCTTGGAATACGGGGCACCGCTGGAAACATTCTGGCACTTGCATACTTGAGGAAATACATGGCTTGGGACACCCATGGCAAAATGCTGGGGTTAGCTCATTGGAGGTAATTCTTGGCACAAGGTAGGACAATCGTGGCATACAGGAGGGAGCAAACATGACAAAACACTAGCCTGATATACTAGAGTTGATTTCTGACACAAGGGTCACCCATGGTACATGGATGGCATTAATGACAAAAGTCTGGCACTGACATATTGTAAATAATGTTTGACATACGGGGCACCCATGACATGTGGGGCAACCGATGACAAAAGGCCACAATGGAGGTAATTTTTGAGATATGAGGCCATCCATAAAACATTTTGAAAACAATGGGGTCAAATCCTAGGGAATGTCAGGGTTTCGCTGGCTCGGCACACTACAAAATTAGTTGAATATTTAATGAGTGCTCTTTCAGAGCCCATGACGTTTTAGCATATCTATGTGGCAATTGTACTTTTAAATGCACTATTTTACCCCATTTTTTAAAAACAAATTCTCAAGGTCAAGAACCCCCCCCCCCCCATCACCCTCAAGAAGAGGTCTGGTTCACTACAGTTTAGGATAGGTGTTCCTAAACTCCACTCCACTACTTTGAAAGACTATGCCAGCACCCTAATATAGGTGGTATGTGTTGTGTTACTTTAATCATGCAGTTATTATGGGACTTCAGCAATGTCAATTATTGTGATGTCTTCAGAGTTGAGGTCATGTGACATCACTTACTGGGGACATTCAAGTTCAAAGGTCAGATGATTTCACTTCCTGTGATGTCATTAAGGTCAAAAGGCATAAAGTGTGTGAGGTCACTTCTGGTATCCCTGGCATTTCAGTAAATTGACCTCCATGATTGGCGCCTTCTCTGTGCTTTTATTAAAATGAATAAAAACATTCAACAAAATGAATACATGTATTTTTGTTTGTGTATGCTCCAAGTGTGTGAGACACTGTACATTAGTCTTTAGCTATACAATCTCTAGTAAGTACCAATTATTATCAATAGATGGTGATTTTGTATAGTTAATGGTTACTGGGAGGTCAAAGGGTAACTATTTTTGCAATATGTTGTGCTTATAAAATGGAACTTTGCAACAGTTTTCATACCGGTAGGGCAAGGTAACCAAGTATTTAGGAAAGTAGGATGACCAGGGATTGGTTGATGGGAAGGCAGAATATAAAGGGGTCCCAAATGATTTTTGGGACCCCATCCAGACATATTGGTGCCCCCTATTTGGAACAGCTTTGAATATACTTATCATCGCAAGGCATTCTGGTGTGTTCCGTACAGCTTGGCATGTCTGAAGGAGTCACACTCAGCATACCTACCTTGGAAATAAGAAGCAATAGCGCACACCTGTTGGCATAGCCGAAGTCACAGACCAGTGATGTGAATGGCTGTCGTCACTGCAGGGTTGATAAACGATTATCATTGACGTACTTAATAATAATGAACATCATTTCATCCTCAAGGGGGACTTACGGTTTTTGGTGTGCAACTGCTCAGTTGTAATATTGGGAAGAGATGGCACCAGAATATAGTAACTAAAATATTGTCTGACAGAAATATCATGTTCTAAACATTGTATACAAAAATATTGCCCTTTTGGAGATAATAGAAAATCTACACCGAATGTGACTATATTTTTTAAACTGGTATTTGGGCCAAAATGTTTCTGTCTGACAATATCAGTGGTGCAGCAGGTGCAGTGACACCCAGGCCAAGGGTTGGCGGGGCCCAATGCACCGGCTGCTTTGGTACCGAACATGCATAACTGGGGCTGTTGGAGGGAAAACAAGGCAACTGAAGAACGCCTGCCTGTCAGCATTCCCTGGCCGTGCAGTCTACCAGTATCCAAGCCTCACCCGATACAATTACGTCCTGTTGGTGGAGGCAGAGCGGGTGGATTCAGGGCGAGGAACTGCTCACATATTGAAAATGGGAAGGGAAGCTCCACCCATGCCGGTCCCAATCTTATCATCTGCCGCTTGACGCCAACTCCAAAGCTGTTCTTTGGGCCTCACCCTCCTGCTACAATTTATCCTTGCAGACCCTACACTGGTCAACTCTTTCTGGCTGTGCCGTTCTTAATTGTAAATTTCATTTTAATTGCATTTATATATAACGAATACTTCTCCTAACGAGGTGTAGAAGCGCTTTACACTGAGCAGCATGGTGCTCTGGAGCCCAAGGTTAGTGTTTAGTCCAGTGTTCTTGGCTTGTGCAAACCATTCCATGCAATCATTCAAGCTTCTTTATGGTGGACTAAATAAATAATTTGTAAAAGAATAAATGCTGGGCCCAACATTTTGCTCAGACGCCTGTGGCTCGTGCTCGTGAACTTCAGTGTGCAGAATACATAGGCTGCATAGTCTTGATTCCACCTCATGCCCCTTTAATCCACCACAAGACACTCCCTGCCTGTTCATCTCACTCTTGCAGGTTCCAACTTTGTTCCTTTGTCACAGCTTACTCGTATTCTTTCTTCTCTCTTTTAACTTTTTTCATCTCTTTCTCTGGATCAAAGCTTGCTTAGGAAAAATAATTGATGGTCCCCAAAAATGATGAGCCGATGCCG